>JAAGEH010000014.1:15232778-15621711 GCA_011751065.1 Lasiurus cinereus | reverse complement strand
CAGCAATCAATTAGTCTACTCTAGTATAATCTTTTGAAAGTTTATCATATCTGGAGTCAACCTATGGCAACCTCAAGAATTAATAATATTTTGAAAATTTGAAAATTACAAGTGGCCCAAGAAAATAAATGTAGTAAAAGTAGATTACCTCATTAAGAGTCTTACTTCTTTGGCTCTAGGTAGTCATCGGGCAGTTAAAAAAGAGTACAATCTGATTCTCAAACAAAAAAGAACTTTTGTATAGACACATTAAAGTTGAAAACAAAAAGGATACAACATATCCCAACCATGGAAAAATCATAAAAGAAAAAAAATTAAGCACAAACATCTGAGAGAGTAAAGGGGGAGGAGCTTCTAGTTTTACTGTAACTTTGGCTATAAATACAACTGAGCCAAAGCTCTTAAAGACAGTTCCTCAAGTATCAAGTGAGCTCTTCCTGTGTTCTTTAAATTTTATTTTCTGAATGGTTCTGTCTGAGTTTACAGGAGTCCAGTTGCCCAAGGAGCAGGCATCTAGCTAGAAAAGAGCCATCTAAAATTGACAGATGGACTACAAGTTGACAAATGCTTTCTTTATAAAAAGCAAATAACTGATTATTAATGTACTAATTCCCACTAGATACCTGGACTTTATCTACACACACACACACACAAAAGACTAAAATAAGCCTCTATATTATTTTCAGTTCATGTGACATTTCAAAGGCAAGAGACTGAAACCACCACCTGAGCCAACCAGACATTAGAGAGCTGTCACAAGCAAGCCACCCAAGTTGGCTGCAGCTGTTTTCAAGGTAGCATTACAATGAAATACTTTCTTAGGGGGTTGAGGGTAGGGAGTGAGTGTTGTGAAGGAGTGTATTTATACTTATATTTGCATCATAGAGCCTTATTTCTCCCCTCTCAAAACTCTGGTATTGAATTCCTACCCATCACTGAAGCCCAACTCAGGTTCCATGTTCAGACTCCCCTTTACAGTACTGATTGAGCATGAGAGAAAGATTTTGTTTGTTCATTAAATTTTGAGTAGGGGTAGAAAGAAATGAAAATATCTGATGAGTTGTGTGTTCATATAGTTGTGGTAAAATACACATAACATGAAATTTACTGCCTTACCATTTTTAAGGGCACAGTTCAGTGGCATGATGTACACTCACATTGTTGTGCTACTACTACCAGCATCCATCCATAGAACTCATTTCATCATCTCAGCCTTTTCATTCCTCCTTTCCCCTGCCCCAGGCAACCACCATTCTAGTTTCTGTCCCTATTAATCTGACTACTCTACTCTAGGTACCTCACAGAAGTGGAATCACACAGAATTTGTTCTTTTGTTACCAGCTTATGTCACTTAGCATGTCCTCAAGGTGCATCCATGATGTAGCATGTGTCAGTACTGTCTTCCTTTTTAAGGTTGAATACTATTGCATTATATGTATGTGTTACATTTTGTTTATCCATGACCCATTCATGGAACCAGGATTACTTCCACCTTTTGGCTATTATGAATAATCATGCTATGAATACAGGTGTATAAATATATCTTCAAGTACCTAGTTACAATTCTTCTGAGTATATACCCAGAAATGGAATTGCTGGATCACATGTAATTCTATATTTAATTTTTTGAAAAACCACCATATAGTTTTCCATTTCATGAAGTTTGAAACCACGTTGTCAGGAAGACCATACTATTTATTCCCATTACCAGTGCA
This sequence comes from Lasiurus cinereus, assembly GCA_011751065.1. Lineage (NCBI taxonomy): Eukaryota > Metazoa > Chordata > Mammalia > Chiroptera > Vespertilionidae > Lasiurus > Lasiurus cinereus. The sequence goes on along the minus strand of JAAGEH010000014.1, from coordinate 15,619,996 downwards.
CAAAGGTCCCAATTTCTCCATATTCTCACCAATACTTGTTATTTTCTAGTCTTTTTATAGGAGCTATCCGAATAGGTATGAGGTGTTATTTTTTGGATTTAAAAATTGTTATTTGAGTTTATATCCATGTCAATTAAGAGTAACTATTATTTAAAGTTAAGCAATTTGTTTTTTACTTGGTCTTAAGAAAATATCCTAGGGTCTGTGTTAATTAATATTACTATAATGCCACTAAATAAGATTTTTAGAAAGTCCACCCAAGTGAGCTTTATGAATTGAAAATTGAAAAGGTTTATGGTCCTGGCAGGGTAGCTCAGTTGGTTGGAGCACTGTCCCAATATGCCAACGTAGCAGGTTTGAGCTCCAGTGAGGGCACTTAAAAAAGGCAACCAATGAATACATGAATTGAGCAAATCAATGTTTCTCTCTCTCTCTCTCTCTCTCTAAAATCAATAAAATTTTTTAAATGAGGTTTTTAAAAAATATTTATTCATTCAACTGATTGGGGTGACATTGGTCAACATGAACATAAAGGTTTCAGATGTAGGTTTCCATGTTACAAGGTCTGTACATTGTACCGTGTGCCCACCATCCAATAATGAGGTTTTAAACACAGTGTAAGCATTATAGCATCTACATCAGCATTATGTTCTAGGATCCATGGGTGTAATAGTAACTATTTTGATCAGGTTCGGACAGTCACTCAGTGTATAACCTTTATTCTAACTATAATTTTCAGTTTTATCTTTCAATAACAATAGTCTAAGAAAATATTAATTACTTATTAGCCATAGAGGTCAGATTTTAGTTTGGTGGTTTCCAATACAGTTTCAAATAGTGGTAAGATTATGTGGAGGAACTTTTAATTATTAAATAATAGCCTCTAAATAAACATATTTATTAATGTTTTAGTAACCTAATTTTAAAAAGCCAATTAAGAATATCAGAAAATGTAACCTGAATAATGTTTGAAATTAAAAGAATATCTTAAAACCATTAACTGTTAAACCTTCAATACTAGAGTAGCAGGTCTCTATTTTTTAAATATTGTATGGATTTCTATAAGAACGTATAAAATATTTGTTTTGATGAAAACATTTTGGTTTCAGTTTAACATTAAACTTAGATGCTTTAACACCTTTCCAAAGAAATTTTAGGTAATTTAAATTCATGTGGTTATTAACCCACAAACGAAACAGAATTCATTAAGCTTTAGTCATATAAAGTTAGTATAAATTTCCAAATTTAGGTATAAATTTTGCACAAATTTTAGGTTATATGTTTGGTGGCCTGTAAATTAACACATGAAAAACAAAGAGTGACTTCTACTAGTAAAAGTAGTAACCTGGGTAATAATGCAGACCAAGGTCTCCAGGTACAGGACATGTTGAGTTAAAGTTATATTAGCTGTGGTTACATATCCCAAACTGTCCTAACCAGATGAATTATTTTTTAAAACTTGAAAACTGACAAGCCTCAAGCACAAGAGCCATAATGCTTTTTATTTCATCTATGAAAGCCATTTTATCTTAGTGTAATTTCGTCTGAAGAAAATTTATTTAAAACTCTAGTATTATTTCATTATATTTTAGTTGAATATGGAGCACACTTAAAATGATTAAACTTTGTTATATTTTTAAAATCGAATTTAATTATTTGTTTTACCTGACCAATTGAAATAAGAGGATGGGCTGTTTCTATATGATCCTCTGGCTAAAAATAGTTTTTTGTATTTTTTTAAAGAAGAGGCCTGACATGGCTCGAATATTGTAAAATATTAAATTAAAACATAAATCAAAGTTTTTAAAGAGAAATTGTCTCTTTTACCCTTTAATCAATAATACACACTCACACATGTACACATGTGTATACATACACACACACACACACTTTACTTCTTTTAATCTGAAGGGTACCTGGGCTAAGCACAGAACTATACAAAACTGTTGCCTCAGCAGAATTACATTCCCCAGCCTCCTTTAATCTTGGTACAGTCATAGGGCTACTTCTCTATAATAGAATGTCACCACAAGTGATGTGTGTCACTTTAACTTAGGGATTTTAAGAAGCAATTATTCTTTCTCTACATTTTCTTTCTTTTCACTGGCTGAATGCTGAGAGTGTTGAGTCCCTAAAGGATGTCAAAGCCATCATCTGCCAGGGAACCCACAGTACACAATACATTTCTATTGTGTTAAGCTTAAAGAAATTTGTGTTATTATAGTTGTGGAAACACTGTAATAGTCACTAACAAACATGCTGCATATTCAAGTAACTTCTACTTAATTTGGAAGTTCTCCCAAGCATCCTTAAAAAATAAAAATAAAAAAACACTTTGAAAACAGATTGTTTATATTGCTGTAAGCTGTCTGTTTATTCTACCCATCAGTCTTGTCCTTGACAACTGGCTACTGTTGCATTTTTTTTTTCTGTTTACTGTATGCTCAGATGAATTTTAATTTAAAGCCCCACTATACCCCCCTTTCAAATGAACTAAAATTTAAAACCATTCCTGCTCCATATATCTAGTTCAAAGTGCTGATATGGCACTGAGACATTATCACATTTCATCTAATGACTGTTAAAAAAGCAGAAATTTAAAAGTGGATTGAAACAGCCCCTTTTCACTTCTTCTTTTTTAAAAAAATATTTTATTGATTTTTTACAGAGAGGAAGGGAGAGGGACAGAGAATTAGAAACATCGATGAAAGAGAAACATCGATCAGCTGCCTCCTGCACACCCCTCACTGGGGATGTGCTCACACCAAGATACATGCCCTTGACTGGAATCGAACCCGGGACCTTTCAGTCCCCAGGCCGACACTCCATCCACTAAGCCAACCGGTTTGGGCTCCTCTGCACTTCTTTAAAGTATATCAGGGCCAACAAAGCATGAGAAGTGCAATATATTTCACTTAACCTTGAAACACTGCAGTATCTCCAAAACTAGAACTTCCGCAAACAATAAAACCTTGACATTTTCAAGGGCTACATCTTGACAACATCATAGGTTCAAAAATATATCAATCATGCCACGTGCATGTTTCTGTAACATGGATACCTTCAACACATGACTGGCAAAATGTGAATGTCAACAGTGTGATGAGGAAAAACTGTTGGTTCACGAGTGAATCTTCCCAGCATGTTAATATTTGAAGCTATCAAAAGCAAGATTTTTCACAAATGGGAAATAATGAAGACTTTTAAGAAAAACAGTGAGAATCTTACCAAAGTGCCTCCCTTTGGTACAAGTAGTGACAGCTGACTTAGTGGCTTCATTATCAGTTGCTTCATACCTGATGATGCTGTGGGCAGATAAGAAGCTACACCAGGGATCAGAGCTTTAATTTTGGTCAAAGTGGCCTCCAGGAGAAGCTAATCTCTACAAAAATCTACATATCAAAAGAAAAAAAAAAGCATATTCCAGGATAAAATAAAGCCTGGAATCACCTAGGTATAATACTGAGTGCATATGTCACCATCTACTGTGCTAGCATTTTTATCTGGATTGTCATGTATTTGTTAATGCTCTGGTTACAAGGTTACATTTCTTTAAATAGTCTCACCTTAATCCTATATTTCTACAGCCCTATTATTTTTAGTGTGATTTTGCAGTTGAGAGATTTTTCATGAATGCATGTATCACATTACGGTAGATAGGAGCATACACAAACTGAAATGGTGAACTGCAAATGGCAAGCAAATAGGCAAAATGACAAACTCTGATCTCATAGTGACCCATTCAATATCATGTAATGTACCTAACAAACATCATCTCCTTTAATCCTAGATTACTACACCTTGAAAACTATCTAAAATTTATGTGGTACCTATCAAATACTGGAAACCTCAAGTACAGCCCAAAAATGCTTCAAACAGATGTAATTGCTTTTAGCATCAGTTTTATTTTGACAATTTTTGCTTAATCTGCAAATGGAGTAACAGATCCTAGGAATCTCTTCTCTTCCAACCCGAAGGCCCACCATTACTCACTAGGTCTCAGCAAAACCATTTTGCTTAAATTTTGAATACATAAATTCTTTATTGCAAGGCATAATCTGTTCCTTCAGAGTCAGCTTTAATGAAAACTGCTTTACAGAAGGCAAAATGGAAGCATCCTAAATATACAGGGCTATTTATAACTACTATTTAGTTGACATCTCCAAAACTGTATTCCTTATGACCAAGCAAACTGACAGCTTTGGAGTTTTGCTAATTTTGATACAGAATCACAGACTCCAATCTACTGTACACTGTACTTGCTTTTATATATCCTGTGTCCCATCTCTGCCAACCATTGCCTTCTCCTAGGATTTCTGATGAGCTTCCCCCAGGACCTTGGGTTTTCTCACCACTGCCACAATACATTCCTAGATAGAGCTCAAAAGGATATTATTTTGGTGTGTGTAGATTTTAGGTGTCCTTACGAGCATGAAGTAGTAAAATAAAACAATATATGACTCCTTCCGATCCACGCCTCTAGCTATTCAACATCATGCATCTATCAAATAAAATATAGGTAAGTCAGTTTTCTCTGCTTCCTTCATTTCCATCTCTATTGATATTCATTTAATATCTATTAGGTCAATTCTCCCCTGCCATTCACCAGTTGTTGTTTTTTTTTACGAATCCTATCCTTGGCACTGATTTCAATAACATTTCTGAAAATTTGAGACATGAAATTAACTCTCATTGAATATCAATTTTCCCAACACAGTAAACTACCTCTAACCTGGCACTTCTGAAATACTAACAGTGATCATTTGTGTTAATAATGACCTTGAAGTTCTTCAAACTTCCAAAGAAGCTTCTGAGTCAAAGGAATATTCAGTTATATACTAGTATCCTAAATCTTAACTATAGTTAAGATTTACATATATGATGACCCATATGCCATAGTGTACAGCAAATATAGCTACTATTTTATTAATATATACTTTCATCAACCCATTCCAGCTAAGAGTAAGGTCCAATCAGAGACTGTCTAAATACTGGTGTTCCAATAAAATCATCAGAGCTTTCTTTATACATTTCACCCCGCTTAATCTGACATGCCTGGTGCTTAAGTTTAAAAAGTATTCCCAGAAAGTCTAATATAAACTTCTTCTTCTTGAGACTTAACACTATAAATATTGGTAGAAATCAGCCTATACAACTATGGTTCTCTTCCCTGTCTGTCTACTGCTTGGGAAACTTACTGAAAACACAGTCTTAAAATATATAGGTTCTGCCCTATCTGGTGTGGCTCAGTGGATGGAATGTCAGAACACAAAATGAAGGGTCACAGATTCATTTTTTGTCAATGACATGTATCTCAGTTGCAGGCTCAATCCCAGGCCCGGGTTATGGCACGTGTGGGAGGCAACTAATTTAAGTGTCTCCCTCAAACCAATGTTTCTCTCTCTCATCTATCTTCCTTTCCACTCTAAAAACCAACGGAAAAATATCCTCGGGTGAGGATTAATAAAACATATAGGATCTAAGGCCAATCCTAAACATACTGGCATAATCTCTTATGATGGAACCCAAGTACCTGACTCACCAAGTAACTCCAATGCACAGCCAAGATTTGAAAACAAATGCTTTAAACCCTTAAGAAAATAGGTGTTGCTGCTCTTGGTGTTTCCAATAGGTCAACAGAAAACCAACCAACATATGGGTAAAGCATTTAGGTGAGACCTGCAGGAGTGAAGAGTGGCCAAGAAGGTATTGTCAACCCTGAAAATTCCTTCTAATGTGGAATATCACAGGACTAGAAGGTGCATCTACTCTAGGAAAGAGATTGGGATAAAGAGCTGAATAATTTGAATCACATTAGTAGTTCTAATCAGTTAAAAGAATCATAACCCTAGTCTTTGCAGAGGTCTCAAAGAACTTGCTCCTCGAGAGGTCCAAGTGGTTCAAAAATATCTTCCTCCACTTTCAATAAGCCAGAACAACAAAATCCCACAGTAAAGCCAAGTAATTAGTGAGAAGAGCCTCATGACCATTATAAGAGAAGTCTGCATATATTTTGCCATTAGTGAGATCTGGCTTCAAAGCCTTCCTCCACCCATTAAATGACTTAGATTACTTAATATCTCTAAATTCATACACCACCTGTAAAACAGACCTGAAACACTTGCAATTTAAATGAGACAATATTTGTGAAAACAGAATTGTCACCATATTATAGTTTCCTTTCCTCCTTAGTGACTTCTAAATGTCTCTTCCACTCTCCCTAATACTTCTGTTAGCCCTTACTCAGTTTATTACTATTAATACAGGGAACATGAGGCATAAACTTTGATTCTGTTTCTCCAAAACTAACATGAAGCTTAAACTCTGACAACCCATTGAAAATACACCAGTGCCTAGATTCATATAGTATTTTCTTCAGGACAGATTTTTTTTTCTCTCTCTCTCAGATCCTGATTCCAGTAGAACAAATGGTTCTCAAACTTTAGAGAAGAATAACTAGAAATCTTGTTTAAAATATAATCTCATTTCCCACCAACAATTTCATAACTGACTCAAGCAAGAATTCTCAATAGCCACTAAAACTACTAGGTAAAAGGTTATTAGGAAACAGCATAGTGACACCTTTTCAAAATATTATCCCATGAGTTACTTACTGATTGCAATCAGGAAAATGTACCTTTATCTGGCAGCCAGAGCCTTAATCAAGAGGTAAACTTAGCATTGCTAATAGTAGGATGAATGAGGTATCATGTGCCTACTGATACAATGCATATATAAAGTATAAGTAGTACTTTTGACTAAAATATGTAGCCTGAATATAATCAAGACCCTAGATGCAACTTAGTTTACCTATAATACAGAATATAGACAACACATGTAGGATACAATTAGGCAATACAAAAAAGCTGACCTAGACTCTGCAAAGGTCCATGTCATAAAGAAAAAAAAAAAAGTATGAGGATTGATCTGGAGTTAAAGAAACAAAGGCAATACATAAATTTAGATTAAATCTGTTTGCAGGTGGGAAAAACTATAGAAGACTTTGTTGGGGACAACTGGGCAAATTTAAATGTGAAGCAGCTACTAGATGATTTTATAGAATCATGGAATAATTATGGGGTTATTTTTTTAGATAGGGTAATGATATTATAGCTATGTTGAATTACTCTATTTACTATTTGAAGTGAAGTATAGAGAGATACAACTGCATGATATATGTTAAACACATGTCTATGTTAATTACTGAATCCAGGTGTTCAAAATACTAACCTTCCTAGTCTATATGCTATAAAAAGTTTCAATAGTCCTAACCAGTTTGGCTCAATGAATAGTGTCATCCTGCAGACTGAAGGAACCCAGGTTCAATTCCGGTCAAGGGCATATTGTGGCACATCCCTAGTAGGGGGTGTGCAGGAGGCAGCTGATCGATGTTTCTCTTTCATCAATGTTTCTATCTATCCCTCTCTCTTCCTCTCTGTAAAAAATCAATAAAATACAATTTTTAAAAAGTTTCAATAATAAAAACTAAGCAAAAATACACATTCCCTGGCCCCAAACTCCAAGTCTCTAGTTCCTTAATCCTAGGATAGACCCAAAAATACACATTTTAACAAGCTCTGGGCCTATTCCAAAACAGAGGGGTCTCTGACCATTCTAAGAAACATGGCTGAAGAGAGAAGGTAGAGTGTGTCTGCTGTATAGAAGAGCCTGGGTTCCTAATTCCCAGGCAGCGCTCTTTTATTGGTAGGCTTCCCAAGCCATGGACTTGGCGTTTTCCTCACCTTTGCCATCTTTCTTTATGTTTCCAGTTTATTTAAGATGGAATGAAAAGGGGGCATAATGGTAAAAAAGACAGTTTCCATTTCATGTACCTATGAGCATCCTGGCCAGGGTTATAAATAATTACTCTACCTCCCTTCCAAAGTACTGAAGAAAACTGTTGTTTACCTTTCTGTGAACTACTCAAATTTCTTCCTAGAAATGAATGATAAGTATACAAACCATGCTCTACAAATGGATGACCAAGATAAAACAGAAATAGCTTCTTCAAATTAAAAAAAAAGGCAAAAATGTTACACTCAAAATAGTTATTTTAAAAACTATTTGCTTGATATTTCAGGATAAAAGTAATATTTATACCTATACAAAAAAGAAACTTTTTGTTAGCAATATGCAAAATACCTTAAGACATTGTGGTTTGTTTTAAGATATATAAGATAATATACCAGATCTACCCACATTAAACATACAGAAAAGAAAAATCTAAGGTTGAATTTTATATAGAAATTAGTGGCTCAGTGCACAAAATTTGTGCAGGGGGTTGGAGTGTCCCTCAGCCCAGCCTGCACCCTCTCCAATCTGAGACCCCTCGGGGGATGTCCAATCGGGCCTAAACCGGCAGTTGGACATCCCTCTCGCAATCTGGGACCGCTTGCTCCTAACCGCTAACCTACCTGCTTGCTTGATCATCCCTAACCACTCTGCCTGCCAGCCTGATCACCCCCAACTACCCTCCTATGCTGGCCTGCTCGCCACCAACTACCCATCCCCACCAACCTCCTCGCCAACTCCTCCCCTACCCCCTAATCATCCCCAACTGCCCCCCTGCCAGCCTGATCGCCCCTAACTACCTCTACCTCAGCCCTGCCCCATGGCTTTGTCCAGAAGAATGTCTGGAAAGTCTCCTGGTCTAATTAGCATATTACTCATTTATCAGTATAGATGTACTAATGATATTGTAACTATATTCACTGAATCCGCCAAACAAATCCCAACCTTCCCAAAAATTCAATTTGAACCAAAAACATTCCTATACCTTAATCTAAGAAAAGAACAAAAACAAGAAAATTCACTAAGAATTCTTTCTAAAACAGATCACAATTGACATTGAAGCTATCTTTTTTTTTTTTAACTCACTAACATTAACTTTTCAAAGTTAGAAAATACATATCAAACAAATTGCAGTAAGTGATTTTAAGGTTCTTCTCCAATAAAGAAATAAATTTTGGTGAACAATTCAAATAAACCTCCGAAATGTATAACTTGAATTTATGCATTGTTTTAGCTTAATCTAACAGTAAGAAATTTACAACAAACTCACTTCCCTCCAAGGACTACGCCTGAGCCATTCCCTCCACCTTTTCCTCTCTCTTTTCCCCATAGACTGTTATCTCCTAAACTCCAAGGGACCCCATGAGACTTGCAACCAGGGGAGCAATGGGTAATGGCAGCTCATTCTAGGGTAATCCCATTGAATATATCTCCTTTTCTCTGACTTCTCATTGAGCCAAGGCAGCCTAGCCTGAACTCTCCTGTTAAGGTCTTCTATGTCCTTCTTTGTTTCACTGTCCTACTAGTAAATGTGTTTTTATGCAATCAATAAATTCTTACTTGCTCTTCTAAAAAAATTAATATTTTAAACGGAAAGCTATAAAAAATGAGCACTGTAAAATACTTTCATTTTACCTAAAATTGCAAATTCACAAAATTAGCTAATAAACCAGCATAACAAGTTTCTCAAGAAGTCTAATATACTATAAATTTTAACATTAACCGGAGAGATATGTATGCCTTAATAGGTAGCAAAGTGACTAAAATTAATGAGAATTTATTTAACAATAAGTCAAAATAACATATGACAGGACTTCAAACAATTCCTGGGAAACCTATACATTTCTTAATATTTTAATTGTTCAAATTAGAGTCGGAAATTCCTTCTTTAAAACTTCAGAGCATGAATAATACCAATACCATAATAGACTTTTCAAAATTGAAAGAACCTTAAAGATCAATCAATTTAACTCCTTATTTGTTTAATACAATATGATGAAACTACTATCATAGTTTTTGGTAACTTGTAGAATGATAAATCCGATTTCTCAACTTCAACGTTCCCTTTATTCAGGGGTGGGAATGTCTGGCCCACAGGCCGAAACCATTTGGTCTGGCCCTGCCAAGACAGTAGGGGTGAGTTAATTAAATGTTTGACTAAATACAGCAGGCTAATTTTTAAGTTGATAATTTGGTATGGCCTGAGAATGACGTTATAAATATCCTAGTGGCCCTTAGCAGAAAAAAGGTTCCCTACCCCTGTGATACCATGAAATGCCCCGTGCTAATTTTTAATTTGTTAAAATATCTCCAATAGTGGTGAATACTGCAGTGTCTTCAGGCAACAGACAATTCATTGAACTTTTTAAATACGGCTATATTTTCATGATTTTTTTTAAACTTAACTCATTCAGAACTACATAAGAAATCCAGAATTTCTAAATAAAAGAAAGTAAATAAACAAAATATCCTGGGGCGTAAACTAAAGTTTTAGCCCCAAATTATTTGCAGAGAGCAAAATAGCAAAATGTACTACACGGTTTATTTCTTTTTGCATCCTACAGAATCTTTTCAACAGTCCAGAAATTATCCATTACATAAGCCTAACTAATTGACTTTATGGATAAAGTTTGAAAAATCAAAGCAAATGATATAAAAGAAACGAACTGCCTGTGAATTCTGATATGTGCCTATTATATTTCTGGACTGCTAGACTTCTGCAATATAGATTTTGAGGTTTTGTTACTAGGTCATCCTGGAAATAACTATCTTTTATCACTAGTTGCAATTTTACTCAAATTATAGCATTTTTTCATAACCTTTCCTTAAAAATTCACCATAAATGTCAAGTTTTTACTGTTTCTGTTCACTCAAAAATAATCTTCATTCTCTTCATAGTCACTCTCCTTTAGGAAGTACAAGCTCCCTATCTAAATTTAATTCATGTTTTTCTGTAATTTTTCAAGTGAGAATAACTAGATGAGACTTTGTTGTTAAATTTGTCCCTTTTTTCTTAATGGTATCAAAATGCCTTCTCATTGCAAGAGCATAAAATTATTATCATAAACTTTCTTCTAGAGTTTTTACAGTTTAATATTTTATTGCATCTTTCATTCTTTTAGAATTTTGTTTATATAGACATCAACTTTTTCCCCTAACTGGATAATCAATTGCCTCAATATCATTTATTAAATAACTAGATGCCCAGTGCATGAAATTCATGCATGAGGGGGGAGGTCCCTCAGCCCGGCCTACATTCTCTCCAATCTGGGACTCCTCGGGGGATATCTGACTGCCTCTCGCAATCCAGACCACTTGCTCCTATCTGCTCACCTGCCTGCCTGCCTGCCTGATCACCCCTAACTGCTCCCCTGGTGGCCGGATTGCCCTAACCGTCTCTGCCTCACCCCATACTTGGGATCCAGGATTCTCTCCTCCGGCTGGTCACAGGCACCCAGGACCTGGGCTTCTCTCCCTCTGGCTGGCCATAGACATCCAGGATCCGGGTTGGCTTTTCCCAGGTCGGCTGCAGCCACAGGGGATTGTGGGTGGGTAGCTTCGCCCAGGCCGCAGCCTCAGGTACCTAGGACTGCAGAGCAGGTGGCTTGTCCCTCTCCCAGGCCGCAGCCTGGCTGGTTCCCATTCTTCTCTCCCCAGTGTTGAGTGTCTGAGCCTTTATGGCACTATGGTGTGAGGGTGTGATGATGATTTGCATATTAGCTCTTTATTACATAGACTCTTTTTCCCATTCACTGATTGGAAGTGCTACCTTTACTGTCTAAATTCCCACGAACCTGTCAATTTATTTCACATTTTCTGCTTCACTACCTATATGCTTAATTCCTCTGCCAGAAGCACATTGTTCAAATTAATACTTTAAAGCACAACCACTTTCTACTAAGATAAATCTCAACATTTTTTTCAAGGGTTTTTTGACTACTCAAAACACATTTACTTTTCTCAAAGCAGTTTCTCCTCAAAAAATTCCATTGAATTTTGAACCAAAATTCCATTAAATTTATGGATACACTGAAAAGCAATTATATTTTTACAATACTAAAATTCCTGCCCAGTAACAGGCAGACATATAAAACCCCCTTTAAACACACACACACACACACACACACATACATGTATATAATCTTTTAATGTGACTATAACTAGTTCACCAGCCCCCACAATGATGCATTTCTTTAATCACAAGACCTTAGAGATAGAGAGATATTACAGATCACTTAGTCCAATGCCTCTTATAATTCCAGTTATGTTTACCTCAAGCCTACTTAAGAGAATCACTTTAAAATTAAAATATACCTTTTATATTCAACAATCATAAAAGCACTACTTGAATCACATAAAAGGCAGAGAAGTGGGCTACAATGATTGAAAACTTCTCTGAATTTAGGAATCCTTTAAAAAGATAAGATGCATTCTTGGGCTCAAAGGAAAAAACACTGAGTACCATAAATGTATACACTGGAGACACCCCCAAGTGCTTTTAGACACTAGTGTTTCCAAGGTAAAGTCATTTTGTTATGGTGTTGTCCAGGAACCAAACTTCACAGTACCAAATCATTCCATTCCCAATTGTTCCATCATATTTATTGTTCATATTTTTTAAGAACAAACCCAATAACAATCTCCAAATGAAACAAACCTGAAACCCAATTCTAAATATGTTTCTCAAACCTGGCTGCACGTATGGCCACCTGTGGAGCTTCTAAAAATAACACTGCTTAGATCCTACCTTGGGATTCTTCTTCAGTAGGCCCAACAATGCTAGAACATTTCTTTCTTTTTGTATTTTTTAAAGCTGTAGTAGGTTCTATTCTCAGCCAGAGTTAAAAAAAACAACAACAACAACACACCAATATTCTAAAATATTTAATAAGAACAAAACTCCATAGCATACCAAGAATCCCTACACATTTAAAAAGTATATTTACCTCTTCATCAGCCCAGCAACATTTACTGTTGATTATCTAGAGAGCTATGTCCCTACAACCAAAGTCTTAAAATATATATATATATATACAAAACAAAGCTTTACTGTTCACAGATATGTGATGCCATTATATTTGAAACTCCTTTTTCTTTTTTCTCCCTTGAAGGCAACACTTTACCCCATATTTCATCCCCTAAGAGAAAGGGAAGCTGATATTCCCTTTAAAAATCACAAATACTATTAAAGATCTTAAGCAAAATCCTCTTTTACTTTGTAAAATAAAGGGGTAAAAGTATACTCATAAGAAATATAAATAAAAAGAGATTAATGAATGAACTAAGACATTAGATGAAATTTCAAAGAACTGTTGCTTCTAGACTTCAGAGAACTGCCAACACACTTAAGCATCCTCTAAATGTAGCACAAAAGCAAAGAAAGGCTAATATGTTGAAGGAAAAACTTACATACAACAATGCAATATGCAAACTAAATCAAAATGTTCCTAAAGTCTAACCCTCCAAGAATATGGTCTCACTTTCTAATAACAACACATTATACTGAATTGAGGCCCAGTGTGACTCATATTGCCACTATGAGTGATTCATATACCTGTTACCCCTAGGAAAAGCACCTGAAAAATAGAACACATACAGCTACAAAGGAAGTTACATGTTAAGCAATTAGTGAGGGTAAAAGATGCATTAAATAATCCCAGTAGTGCTATTCAAAGAAGGGTCATGACCAAGTCAGCCTATAGATAGACTACCCTTCTATGCTCAATTTTGACCCGGCCAAAAACTCTTACATTCTGCAAAGTTTTTTGGTGAAAGAGATGTCAGATTTTCATTCTTGAAAAGAAAGTCAACATTCATAGAAGTTTACCACCTTACTATAAAGGAAAACTAAATTTTCTTAAGCATTGTGCTTTTTCCAAGCCAAAGTCAAATAATTTCACATTTAAAAAACAAATGCATGTGAAGAGATAGGTACTCATGGTTTAGTGCAGTGGTCAGCAAACCATGGTTCGAGAGCCACACATAGCTTTTTGGCCCCTTGAGTGTGGCTCTTCCACAAAATACCATGGCCTGGATGATCTATTTTGAAGAAGTGGCGTTATAAGAAATTTAAGTTTAAAAAATATGGCTCTCCAAAGAAATTTCAATTGTTGTACGGTTGATATTTGGCTCTGTTGACTAATGAGTTTGCTGACCACTGGTTTAGTGGAATCAGTTTTAACTATGTACAACTTCACCACCATCTTTTCTTATGTGGCCCAAATTAATGATATAATTCCTAGATCTTAACCTTTATATAACATGACCACATAAAATAGCAAAACTCAAGTAATTAATATAAGAGAACAAAAGAACTGCAGTAAAAACTGAGATGATGTATGTTTATACACATTGACAAGTAATTTGCCAAGAGATTAAAACAAGCCACATGCCTAGCAGGTATTAAAGAGCAGACTGCTTCTCCTGGAGTTTTTCAAGCACAACCAGCTTACTGGAAAAAATAAAAATAAAATCCTTCCTCAGAAAGTATTTTCTCTGAAATATTGCTATGTTAGAATAAATAACTTCACTGAATTAGCGTCTCTTTTAGTACATTATACTTTTAAATGAAATATTTAGATATATATTCTAATCTTGAAAAAAAGACTAAAACAATTCAATCAATAAAATCATATGCATCTTTTAAAACAAACCAAATAGCCTTGCAGGCATGGCTCAGTGGTTGAGCGTTGACCTATAAACTAGGAGATCACAGATTCTGGTTGGGGCACAGGCCAGGGTTGTGGATTGATCCCCAGTGGGGAGTGTGCAGGAGGCAGCTGATCAATGAGTCTTTCTCAACACTGATGTTTCTTTCTCCCTCTCCTTTCCTCTCTGAAATCAATAAAAACATACTTTAAAAAAAAAACACAAGTATCTATATGTGTGTGTATGTATGTATGTATGTATGTATATGTCTGTAGACCTTGAAATATCAATGAAGGTCTGGGGAAATAATGCACTGCCCTTTTAAACCACAAAAGCTAAATTTACACTTAAAATATTTTGTTCCAAAATCTGGACTTCTACTCTGCCCAAGTACAATTAAGATTTAGGTTGGTTTGAGGGAAAATTACTCTACCTAAAAATTTTGTGAAACTGAACACCAATTTCATTATGTCTCGAAAGCTTAATACTAATAAATAGCTAGGATGGATTACATTAAAAACAATTCTCTCAGGAATTTTAACCTGACACCAAGCTTTTGATTGCCCACACTTAGGAGTCTAAGACACGGAGAGAGATAAGTGACTTCGGCTTGTTCAGTTATTAAGTACATGCTGTTAAAGTTTGCTATTATTTCAAAATCTTTCTCTTCTCCACAGTTTTTGTCCCTCTTCCCCTATATTCCTTTATACCCCATCAAGCTGCAAGAAATCAAAATAGGTATTCCCAATATCGAACACAGTACCTTAGACTCAGTATTGGGTTTATGGGTGTTTTAAGTTTAGATTTCAAATTCAAAATATTTTTCAAAATTTTACTTCACCACAAGCTATGCTCAAAATAGCTAAAAGTCAACTATTTTTTTTTCTATTTCATTCCCCCCTCTTCTTATAAAGTTATCAGCAGGAAACAAATTATCTCCAGAAAATACAGATGGAAAAAAAGGTTGATTGGTTCAATTCAGGAACACCAATAAACAACCCCTGGGTGGACCAGGAAACTACTCAGATGTCATCTATTCAGAATTTGCATGTAAATTTTGTGGGACAGAGTTCTTACAGTCACTTTCAAGATTTTATTAACTCAATCCCATGCTTTCTGAAACATTTTTATTTGAAATTCTGAACAGAGACCTAAACAAACATTCAAAAGACATGAGCTTTATCTTAGTTAACTATAATACTGAGCACCTAAAAATCTCCTACTAGGTGGAGGAGTCAGAACAATCAAGGCAAAATGTCTTCTCACAGAAGCAATGTACCTGAAGAGCTCTGTGTAATTCATCTTCAATACGATTGTTTTTTTCTCTTGAAAATGCTCTTACCTACAACTTACTGTTCCCAAAATACAGGCAAGCTGATTTAAGTTTCAGAGCACAGATTTACCAAGATTTCAATAGGATCATTTCCTTAGTTTAGCCATTTAAGGCTGCTGGCAGAAAGAACATCTGCAAATGGTGTTTGAGGGATTCACCTGGCACACGGGAAATTTACAAAAGGGTTTCGAAAGTGCTGCAGGGCCAACCGTAGGGCTTGTGTAGATGAAAATCATCTATCTACACACTGGCCTGGCTACCAAAACCAAGGTTCCATCAGAAGAGGTGTCTAGGTGGCTTATTTTGTGGAGGTGAGAATTAAAAACAAACGCTTACACTCATCGCACACTACACCCTTTTACCTGTCACTAAGAAAATGGCACGTCTAATCCAGATTAAAAAAAAAAAAAAAAGTCCCTTTTTCCTTCCAGGAGCGCAGCGGTTTGGAATCATTTGCTGGGGATGGGATTGCAGGAAGGGGGAGGGGAGGGGGCGTGGAATAAGGGAGTGCTAAATAGAGAGGCAGCAAGGGGGTTTGCACAGGGCCCCACACAGGCCACTGCGGAGAGAGACGGGGGAAGAGGGGAAGATGTCTCACCGGGGGACAAAACCGAGTGCAAACCGGCTGGAAGAAGGAAGGTTCCCCCCACCACCACCACCACCACCCCGCCCCAGGAGAAGAGCTGGGGTGCAGATAAAAAGCTCTAGCGGCTGGTTATCTTAGGATACAGGGGAAAGGAACCATGGGGATACCGAGGTCTACAGAGATGGGGGGGGGAGGGGAAGGATGAGGCAGGGTCTCGGATAAGTGCGAACCAAGGACTTGGGCCTCCCTGGGCCAAAAGGTGTGGCCACGATTCCAGATCAGAAAGATGGTCTTTTGGAGACGCCACGGGAAGTGCGCGTCAAACCCGGGCCCGGCCCGTCAGAGGGGCCCACCTGCGAGGCCCCTCGAGGGCGGAACGCGCCCCCTCGGGCCCTGGCCTCGCCCGCGGGGCCCTCCGCAGGACCTCTGGCCAAGCCCCCACCCCCATTCCCGCAGTGCTCTTACCTCCACACCTGCCCCATCTGCAGCAGGTGGATGACCGACTGCCAGATCCACACGGAGAGGCGGCAGAGGCGCTGCGCCCCTGGCGTGGCCGAGCCCCCCGCGCCCGGGCCGCCGCGGGCCGCGCCGTGGCCGTAGCCGGCCCCCATCATGGGGGGACCCCGACTGCTGAGCCCCTCCACGGCGCCCAGTCCGCCGCCCGTGTAGTCCTGCACGAACCAGCGGAAGCTCAGGCTCTGCACCAGCAGCGACGGCACCAGCACGAAGAAGAGGGTCAGCCCGAAGTAGCCGTAGTCCCCCTTGCGGTAGTAGTCGAGGGCCAGCCACAGGTCGGTGCCCACGTCCCCGAAGAAGACCAGCAGCGCCAGCACGATCCACAGGCAGTCGAGCCACGGCCGCTCCACCTGCGGCGGCGGCGGCTGTGGCCGCGCGGCCGAGGGCGTCGGGGGGTGGCGGTCGGCGCCGGCGGCCCCGGGCGGCTGCAGCGGCTGGTCCCCCCCGTCGGCGGCGGCGGCGGCGTTGCGGCGCGGCTTCTTGCCCAGGAGGGAGCGCAGGCAGGCGGAGCGGCAGCCCCAGTAGCACGAGGAGGTGTTGCAGCAGTGGCAGATGTGCAGCGAGCTGCTCTCGCCGGGCTCGCTGCTGTCTCCGCCGCCGCCGCCGCAGCCGCCTCCCCCGGGCTCCCCGTCCTCCTCGCCGCCGCTGCCCACCGCCTCGTCCAGGTTGTGCAGCTGGGCGAAGCCCACCCCCACGCCACCGCCATCGGATTTCGCCGCCATCTTGACTCTCTTCCCAGCTCCGGAGGTTGGGGGGGGAGGGACGGGTGGGGGGGAAAGAAGGCAGGGAACGGGGAGGGGGGGAAAACGAATGGAGAGGAAGGGGGGCGGGGAGGAAGCGGGAGAGCAAACGAACGAGGGGGGAGTGGGCCAGGGAACCCCCTCCGCTTCCGGGTAGTTGGCGTCACTTCCGGGCGAGCCCCCCAATCACACGGCGCCCGTAGCTCCCCAGCCCTACCCACCCGGCCAAGATGGCCGCCCTCCTAAGCCTCAGCTGCTGGGCGGGGGGCCGGGGGGTTCTCCCCGCCAGGGCTCCCCTTCCCCTCTTCCGTTGACCCCGAAACCCATCAGGTTGACCCCTCGGCGTTTCTGAACCCTGCTGGGACGAGTGAAGCGGTCCAAAGTGATCCCTGGAGGGGGCAGTGCCAGACGTTTTGGGGTCCCCTTCCTCAGCGTCGCAGCTCACAGCTTTCCTCCTGGAGAAACGCCCCCTAACACCCTCCCGGCTGCTGGCGGAGGGGCGGGGCCTCTGGAGGAAGGGGCGGAGCCAGTGCAAAGCAGGTGATTGCGTGTCACTTCCGGGAGATAGGATGACCTCATTGTATAGTGAGACACCACCCCCTCCCCATCAAAATGGCTGTGTCTCACTTCTTAGGCTGTTTTGTGTGTGTGTTTCTTTCAAAAGTACCTTTTACTATTTTCTTGTTTTGAGGGCCTTTAGAAATTACATAAGTCAGCTTAGATTCCTATTCACAACATACTGATTCTCACTTCAATTTAAATAACCTCCTTCCTCTTTTACCTCTGTTGACCCCTGGTTTTCCTGTCACAACTTTACCATCTTTTGTAATAAAGTTTTCACAAAGGTTCCCTTAAGAAAACTTCAGGCAAAATCCAGTTAAACATCAGCCTGATTGCATCTTGAATCTTGGAGCAAAGATTGAATTGGCACATTGTGACCTTGAGTTTATCATCTTTCCCCATGGATGTATTTCTATCAACTTTTTTTTTTTAAAGTATAAGATTTCAAAATTCTGTGACCTTCATTTGGAAAATTCAGAACTAGCAAGGGGTTAAACTGTATCAACTACTTTTCAGGCTATTTGAATGTGTGAAGATTGCCTTTTAGAATTTTTGGTGCTAAGGCTCTGTCAGTAAACATAGCTTTAAATGAGTGAAATGTTATCAATGTGCTATGTCATTAAAATAGGTGCAGGGTAAACTATTTAATCTTAACTAATAAATTATAAAAGTGAAGCAGCACTGAATGAATTTGAATTATAATAATCTTCCAGTGAAAGTATATTTGAAGCCATATAGAGCAAGCTACATGGTTATAGTTATTACTGATCAGGTGAAAGGAACATTTTGAAGTTAAAAATAGAAAAAAAAATAAATGCATCTTTCTCGTTGACATCTTTATACTCATTTTTCTGATTCTGTCTACTTCCTCCTTCAGTAAAACCTTCTAATATTGCCAACAACTTTCTGTGGAATGCTGTGGACAAATTAGCTGATATTTGTATGGATGTCATTAAGTTTTTGTGGAAGAAAAGTATCTTTGAAATTTTCAGTAATGCTATTTTGATGTCTGATATTTAACTCTATAGCACTTTGTTAAGTTTTGGGAGTGGCAAGGAAAGGTAAGGCTTCCACATTTCAGGACGTAACTTTTCATGAGTATTTATGCCAAGCTAAATAAAGCTTGTAAAGGACTTTACAGAAAGTATCCACTGAGAATTTTTACACCAGTCATTTGTTTTGGGGGTAGACAAATAATTCCAAAATCTTTTGGAAACAAGTCATATAGCTGTAGCCTTTTATTTCATACTATGATTTAAGCCTCTTGTTTTATGGTAGTAATACTTCTAGCCAGCTGGTAAGGTTTATTTCTGCATATAGATGGGGTTCTATTTCTTTCTTTGCTGAATTTGAATTAATGACACCTCAGAAAGATGGCATAAATGTACAGTAGGATTGCCCAGGGTTGGATCCCAATTCCACTGAAATAACGTGAATGATGTTAGCAAGAGAGTTGACATCTTTAAACTTCAATATCCTACATTATGTAATGGAAATAATAATAGGGCTTTCTTTGAAAAGTTGTTGGGCAAATTAAAAGTGGTAATCCATTCAAATCTCTCACTATGATACTTGATAGAGAGTTATAGAGAATAAACACTAAATAAATGGTAACTGCCATTATCATCATTGTTATTATTATCACTATTATTGTTGCTATTATATTAGCATAGTAACAAATAGTTGCTTAAATTATATCACCCAAATTTGGTATCTCTAATAAATGAAAATGTTTTTAAGGACATATAGGAAATAGATACAATTAATTTGTGTTTTAAAATGTATTTCCTCCATTTAAGCCTGTGAGGCTATGAAATGAGATTCAAAAGCAAGCAGTAATGGCATATTTATGATTCATATTTCTCCCTGACCCCTAAAAGAACATAAACTACCCGTGAAATTAGTTAAGTTACACTCACTCTATAAGGCTGACAAATGAGATTGAGTCAAAAGTGCTTTCACAATTGAAGTTTCAAGTAGATTATAAGAATCACAGACTATCAAGTGATTTCAACTTTACATTTGCTGTTTCAACAATTTTATTCTGCATTATTTGGAAGTGATACATTGTAGAACCCAGGAGGTTCTAAAATTAAAATATCTTACAATGATAACACAGCTATTATGAGACTCACTGAAAGGTTAACATAAATTTGGACTGTGTGATGGATGAATGGTACTTTTTTTTTTTAACTTGGACTTTTGGAGCAATTAAGTGTTCCAAGTAAGTTCATCACTTAACAGAGTACTGAACACTTCATGGGCTCTCAATAAATATTAGTTAAATGAATGAATTGATTAAATTAATTTTCCAGAACTAAAATTTACCTTTCCACGTGTCACCCCCAAATTGAATTATACACTTCATAAAACTCATTGAAGTATTAGAGAGATACCTCTATTCTTTAGTAATAAAGGATGTGGTGAATTAATAAAAAGAAATGCATTGCCCAAAAGTCTGCTTTCTTAATAGCATACCAGTTAACCCTTTCCTGATTACTTGATTCTAACTCCATGGATCTGTTAAGGAGCCACCCCAGGCCTACTAGACACTTTTGTTGTTTATAAATAATTTTTTTAAAATATCTGCTTTTCATAGTTCAGGCAGTTAACAACTTTGGCCCTGTTACTTCCATTCAGAGATAAGCTGGGAAGTCAAACTATAAACATGTAAAATAATAGTGAGTCCATTTTTTGAGCCTATTCCATGAGTAAAATATGACAGATATAATATATGGAAATTGTGGCATAGATTTTGGTTGTTTAGAGAAACCTTTCAGGTTTTTCTTTCTGATTCTCTGCTATTTTCACAACAGCAAAGAGGGGAAAATTAGTATTGAATGCTATTATATATTATACACTGTCCCAAATATTATTCCAAAATGTATGGAGATTAGTATCCCAATATTAATGGTATAGAAAATAGCCTTGAGTCTACCAAGATAACTTAGGCAGAGTTACATCCATGGGAGGTTTAATTCCAAAACCTAAACCATTGCCCTGGGTCAAGAAGTTACTCTCCCCTAGAAATGAAGTCAGTGTTATTGTATTAGTACTGGAGAGACCCAATTATGATGCTGAAAACACTTCCAGGAGACAGAAAACTTGAATTCCAACATGAAAATTTGCCCTAGCAAAAGCATTACAAAGGGGCTTCCTCATACGTTCTTCACAAGATTTTCCTAATGTGAGTCTGAGTAAAACCTCAAAACCATCAGGGGGATGTCATCCTTATCAATTTTATTCCTTATATCTTTCTGTCTTCTATTGAAATAGGACTTCTTTGAGCACTGCAGAGTAAGCTCATAGAACCCATTATCCCTTGAAGCTCCATTTCTGTATTTGATGTTAAAAAATGAAATTTGAACAAGCACACTCATATTCCTGCTGGTGTTACAAAATGGTACAATTTCTATTGAAGGAAATGTTGCACCACCTGTCAAAATTAAAAATGCAATCACTCTCTAAGACAGCAGTCCCTCTTATGGGAGTTTATAAATATGCACATGTCCAAAGTTACCTGTGGTCTAGGTTATTCATGTAGCGTTGTTTACAATGAAAGGGGTGGGGGGAGGAGAAAAGAAAACCAAGTGTCAATCCAAAGAGAAACTAGTTGACAGTAAACTATGCAGTGATGTTGAAATTTTATAGTTTTCTTTTTAGTGATTTAGAGAGTTTGCAGAATACTTTGTTATACAAAAAAAAAAAAAAAAAAAAGAGCAAGGCTTGCCCTGGCCAGTGTGGCTCAGTTGGTTGGGTGTGATCCTGTGCACCAAAAGATTGCTGCTTTGATTCCCAGTCAGGGCACATGCCCTGGTTTTGGGCTCGATCCCCAGTGTGGGGCCGGGTGCAAGCGGCAGCCGCCTGATGTTTTGCTGTCACATTGATTTTCTCTCCCTTTTTCTTTCTGTAAATAAATAAATAAATAATTCACTTTTTTAAAAAAAGCAAGGTGCAAAGCAATAAAGCACTTTCTATAAGAAAGGGGAAGGGTAAATTTTCCTTGTGAGGAGAACCAAGATGGCAGCGTAGGTAAATGCCAATACTGACCGCCTCCCACAACCACATCAAAATTACCACTAAAATACTGTATAGAACAACCATCATTCAAAACAGTCTGAAGTCAAGTTTAACTCCTACAACTAGAAAAGGAAAGAAGAAAGTATATCAAGACTGCTGGGAGGCACAGAAAGGACTGGTCCAATCAATACTCACGAGTGGTGTGTTTTTAATCAGGAGGGAAAACTCCATTTCAAAGGCCTCCCATAATAAGTAAATAATAGTTTTAGCCCTGTACAAGCCCCCCAGCCCAGGGTTCCAGAGCTGAGAAGAGAAGTCCCTGTAACTTCAGGTTGTAAAAACCAGCAGGGCTTGTGGCTGAGTGACACAGAGGCTACTGGAGACCCAGGCAGTCCCTCTTAAAGGGCTGGCACATGGACTTACTTGGACTTGATCCTTTTGGGCTCCAGCACTGGGGCAACAACTCAGGTGAGATTTAGGGACATATGAGAAGGAATTGGATTGTCTGATATTGGAGAAAGAACTTGGGGGCACCTTTCTTCCAAACTGAGTGGTCACAGGGGTCATTGTGCCTATGCTGAGACCTCCCCCATCACAGAGCTGACTGGCAGTCATATCTGAGTTGCCATCAGTGTGACTCACACTGTTTGCTCTGCCCTGGTGATTCCTGAGATCCTGCCCCAACCAATTTGTAGTCCCATCCAAGCTGTTTGCAGTGGCTTTTCCATATGAATGGCCTGTCCTGGATCAGGCTTCAGACATCCCTAAAATCTCTCAAATAAACAGCAGTTGGCATCAGCTGCCCCATTCCTCTCAATAAGAAGCCCGAGATCCGACACTAGTACCACCCTGCCTTGCTTCACAGCTGGCCCCACCTGTTCACTTCTAAGCCCAACACAACTAGCAGCCATCTGGAGATATCTCTATAGCTCCCTTTGGGTGGCCCCAGGAAGTGGCTGACTTTGCACCTCCCAGGAGGCCCCAGAGGCAGTGCACCCCATGGACAGTTTCAGACCATACTCTACATATCTACAAGTGACATACTCAAAAGGCAGACTCAGTAAGCACCAAAGCCCCATTGAAGCAAGTTCTACTCCATAGGGGTATGTCCTGCACAACAGCTCTTCCACTGTAGTCACAGCTAGTTCTCACAGCCAACTGGCCTGAGGTCAGTTCCTCTTAGTGACTCTAACAGCAATCAAGGCTTAACTGCAATAAGACTGCACACAGCACACATAGAGGCACACCTAAAGTGTCCAGTTCAGGTGACTGAGAAAGTTGAGCCACTAAGCCATACAGGACACGTACTACACAGAGCTACAACACCAATTCCAGGAGACACAGCAGCTCTACCTAATACATAGAAACAAACACAGGGAAGCAGCCAAAATGTGGAGATAAAGAAACATGTTACAAATGAAAGAACAGGAGAAATATCCAGACCTAAATTAAATGGAAGCAAGCAAACTACTGGATACAGAATTCAAAACAATGATTATTAGGTTGCTCAAGGATCTTACTGATAGCTTAAAGGATCTTAGTGAGAATTTCAAAGATGATACTAAAAACCTATTTGAAGAAATAATGATAGAAAACTTCCTTTACTTGGTGAAAAAAAATAGACTTACAAGTCCAGGAAGCTCAGAAAGTTCCAAACAAGAGTAATGCAAGAGGCCCACACCAAGACACTTCATAATTACAATTCCAAGGGCTAAAGTCAAAGAGACAATCTTAAAAGCAGCAAGAAAAAAAAACAGTTACCGACAAGGGAGTGCCCATATGACTGTCAGCTGATTTCTCAACAGAAACTTTGGAGGCCAGAAGAGAGTGGCAAGAAACATTCAAAGTGATGAATAGCAAGGACCTGCAACCAAGATTACTCTACCCAACAAAGCTGTCATTTATAATTGAAGGTCAGATAAAGAGCTTCACAGACAAGAAAAAGTTAAAGGAGTTTATCACCACCAAACCAATATTATGTGAAATGTTGAAGGATATTCTTAAGAAGAGGAAGAGGGAGAGGGAGAGGGAGAGGTGAAGGAAGATGGAGAAGGAGAAGAAGAAGGAGGAAAAGGAGAAGGAGATGGAGAAGGAGAAGGGGAAGGAGAAGGGGAAGGGGAAAGAGAAGGAAGAAAAGGAAGAGGAGAAGAAGGGGGAGAAGGAGAAGGAGGAGGAGGAGGAAGAGGCAAATATGAACAATAAAGTGGCAATAAATACCTCTCTATCAACAATTGTATCTAAAAATCAAAATAAATGAACAAACTAATGAACAAAATAAACTTATGAATAAAATAGAACCAGAGGCATAGAAACATGGAACAGACTGACCAATCTCAGAAGGAGGGAGGGGGGTGAAGAAATTAACCAAAGATCTTATATGTATATATGCATTACCTATGGACACAGACAATAAGGTGGTGAAAGTGAGAATTGGGTGGATAAGGGCAATGGTGGGTGGAGAAGAGGGACCTCTGTAATAGACTTAACAATAAAGATTTAAAAGGAAAGGAACAGGGTAAGGTTATCTATTCTTATTTGCTTGTATTTGCATAAATTACTCAGGAAAGATACCCAAGAAACAAAGGGTATAGGCTGGTGGTAGTGGTGGGGATAAATGGTGTGAAAAGATGGGAGAAAGACAACAAATGTTTGGATGAAGTTTTTTGAGGGGTGGGGGGTGGGGAGGGATGTGCACACACATTAGTGGTCCACAGATAGATAGGAATGAAGGGTTAGGCACATCTGTGTTTCTTTCTGGACAGTAACACCACTAGGGAGTAGTTCATAAAGGTTTTTTTTTCTCTGTTAAGAATGCTGACATCTGTAAATTAACTTAAACCCTTCTTGAACTTTCTTGTATTTTTATCCACTATATTGTCTAGGTAAGGATAATGAGCTCCATAAGTTAACTCCTCAAAGACCAGAGTACATTAAATTCATCATACATACATATAAATTATGTGAAATCACCTATTCATGTTCAACCAAAATAAAATGAAGAGCAAGCAATAACAAATCAAATCATGCAGGCCATTTCAGAGAGGGGGGTACTAGTATATGCCTCTTTGGTTTTTTTAAATCACAGTAGGTTAAGCTTTGTATTTAAGTTACAGCTCTGTCATTAACTAGCTATAGGATTTTGAGCAAGGTGCTTTCTTGTTTAAGCCTCGGTTTGTCAACCATAAAAATCAAGAGAATAAAATTTGTCTCAGTGTGATTTGTGGTGGTTTAATGAAATAACGTGTATAAAAAGTACCTGCTACTGAATAAGTGGTCGATGCTAGCCCTTCCCAGCCTAATGTAGCCAGATTTTTATGGAAGTCTTTCCCATTCCTAAGCCCCTGGTCCAGTAATTTACACCACATTTTCCCTGATTTTCCAGCACTGTGTAGACTTCTTGTGAACTCTGCCCTTCAAACTAGAAATTGTGTGATGGAACAAGCAGCCATACAGCCTTGAGTCTGAATTCCCTAATCAGCCCCTTACAAGGTTATCTGGGCAAGCTACTTTATTTCTCATATTTATTTTCTTAATGTGTAAAATAGTTATACTGTCCTCCACACAAGCTTATTGTGAAATCAATGCCTGGTGTACAGTAAATGCTAAATAAACATCAGTTTTCCCTCCCTAGTCACTCCCTATACGTGTGCCCTAGGGCTGCTATAACAAATCACCACAAACTTAGTGGCTTACAACAACACAAATGTATTATCTTACAGTTTTGGAAGTCAAAAGTCCAAAATGGGTCTCAGTGGGTGTCAAGGTGTCAGCAGGACTGTGTTCCTTCTGGGGGTTCCTTCCTTTCCTAAATATAGAGGCTGCCTGCATGTTCCTTTTCCCTCTTCAAAGGCAGCAATTCTTCAACTTTGCAACTGTCATCACAGCTCTTCTTATAACTGATGCTCCTTTCTCCCTGTTCCCCTTATAAAACCCCAACCAGATCACCTAGGATAATCTTCCCCATCTCAAAATATTTATTTTAAATACACCTGCAACTTCTTTTGCTATGTAAAATATTCACAGATTCCAAGAATTAGAATATGGCCATATTTCAGGGCTGTTATTCTGCCTACCATTCTCTGTAACTTCTTCCTGATGAACAAACCTGACTTCACCATCCCTAGCCTTCAAATTGATTCTGTCCTCCAATTCCTTACTGCTATAATACCAGCCCCACTTGGTTATCCCAGACTTCTACCTGATGACTCACTAACTCCAAGGCCAGTGAGACAGAATGAATTTAAAGAGCATTTTGTGTACAACTCCCATGTTACAGATGAGGAAGATGAAGTTGCGCTTAGAAGACATTTATTTAAAGTCACACTAGTTCACATTAACTCGAGGATTAGGGCTTAAATTTCCTGATATCCGGGCCATGACATTTAATACTACCTAAAGTAGATTATGCTGATTCACATACTTTATAAAGTTGCATAGATCACTCATTTTCAGTTTTTGCTATCTCCTCATTTCTATTTCTTAATGACTGAGCTTAAATAGTAAAAGGTAAAAAGTAGTTTGAGTTTCAGCGACACCATTTACCAATTCTATGATTTTACAGAAATCTGAATTAAATCTCAGTCCTCAGGTAGAATAAGAACCTGTAGGTTCATTGAGTGCTTTATAAGTCATAAGATGTAAAAAGCATAAGGAACTATTTTTATCCCTGACTTCATTTACCATCTAGCCTGCTTACCATCATCAGTCTAATAAACCTAAAATACTATCATACTAGTGTGAGAATATGTAACGGCTCACTATTGCCCACTGTACAAAACCCAACTGCATCCTTCAGTTTTCAGATCTATAATCTTGTTCCCAACTACATGGCCAAAATTAATTTTCACTGTTAACTAGAACAAACCCTTCTCAGGAAAATGTCCTTGCTGTCCACACATATCCAGCTCATTAAAAAATATATGTATTTATTGATTTCAGAGAGAGTGAGAGATAGAAACATCAATAATGAGAGAGAATTATCGATCGACTGCCTCCTGCATGCCCCCACAGGAGATGGAGCCTGCAATCTGGGCATGTGCCCTGATATAGAATTGAACAATAACCTCCTGGTTTATAGGACAACGCTCAACCACTGATCCACACTGGTAGGGCTGCATCGGGACTTCTGATTTTTCTTTTTATTCATTCACAAAATCTTTTCTCCTCTTTGTCTATTATTCCATTTAAAAATCCAAATCAATAAACTTTTAGTGCAGGCCTACTGTGAAGAAGATGTTATGGTAGCAATAGCTCAAAATCACTCTTATCTTTCAATACCTGTTTCAAATCCCACCTTCTTCAGCAACAAAATGTCCTTAATGACTCCAGCACAGAATGATAATGTCTTCTAAAAGAGCATTTACAATCTCTACCACACATTCTAATTTATTTAGATGCATTTTTGTATTGTTTGTGTAATAATTTTTTTAAAAAAAACTTGAGCTACAAGGAACCATCATTTTATCTTATCTTTCATTTTAAAAAATAAGAATCTAAGATATTTATTAAATCAATATTGAGTATTATTATGTATTAAGCACATTACCCAAGGAATCCAGAAGCAAGCAAATCCAAGTCTTTGGAACTCCAAAAGAAGGGGATAGACACATGCAAGTAGAGGAAATAACATGTGCAGGGGGAGGCACAAGAAAGAGGAGTAGAGCTCGTGAACTGTTTAGTGTGTCTACAGCTTTGTTTGCAGAAAGAAGTGTAAAAGAGAGGAAGAGGTTAAGTATAGACTGAGGCCAATTTTTGAAGATCCATAAATGTCAGACTTAAGACTCTTAATGTTGATCCTATAGGGGGTGGGAAATCAGAGAAGTGACAAAATCAAGTTTGCATTTTAGACAAATAACTTTGATGAGTGTCGAAGTTAGAGCAAAAGTTGCAACAAGTGGATGTCCTAAGCTGACTAATTAATTGGTATGTGTAAGAAAATTAACAATTCAATTAAAAAATGTGCAAATGACCTAAATAGACACTTCTCCAAAGTAGACATACAGAAGGCCAAGAGGCATATTTAAAAAATGCTCAAAGTCACTATACATCCAAGATATATAGATTCTAAAAAATAATAATTGGTGTGTGTATAAACAAGCATCTTTTGGTTTAATTCGTTAGTGAAGACAGGGAGAAACTAATATTTTTTTAATAAAAATCATTCCGAAAATAAAAATGACAATGAGGTACTACCTCACACCTTTCAGAATGGCTACCATCAATAAGTCAATAAAAAACAAGTGCTGGCGAGGATATAGAGAAAAGGAAACCCTCGCACACTGCTGGCAGAAATGCAGACTGTGCAGCCTCTGTAGAAAACAGTATGGTGTTTCCTCAAAAAATTAAAAACATTTAACCCAGTAATACCACTTCTAGGAATATACCCCAAGAAATCAGAAACACCAATCAGCGAGAATATATGCACCCTATATTCATAGAAGCACAATTTATAATAGTTAATACCTAAGTTCCCATCAGCAATGAGTGGGTTAAAAAACTGTTACATTTATATTATGGAATACTACTCAGCTATAAAAAAGAAAGAGTTCGTACCATTTTCAGTAGCATGGATAAACCTGGAGAGTATTGTGCTGAGCGAAATAAAACAATCAGAGAAAGATAAGTGTCCCATGATCTCACTCATATGTGGAATCTAATGAATAACATAAACTGATGAGCAAAAATAGGTGCAGAGGCATAGAAACATCAAACAGATTGTCAAACCTCAGAGGGAAGGCAGGGGAGGGTGGATGGATGGGAAGAGATCAACCAATGAACTTGTATGCATATGTTCACAATCCATGGACACAATCAGTAGAGTGGTGAAGGCCTGGGGTAGGGCAGGCTGAAAGAGGTCAATTGGGGGGAAAAGGGAACATATGTAATACTCTCAACAATGAAGATTTTAAAAAATAATAACTGGTGTATGTATAAATAAGCATCTTTTGGTTTAATTCATTAGTGAAGACAGGGAGAAACTAATATTTTTTTAATAAAAATCATTCCAAACAGATAAAATTTTCCTAGCCTAAACCAAATAAATTATCTTTCTAAAATTGACAAAATATTTCCTTCATTTATATAGTTCTCTTTCACTCATAGTTCTATTTTTTGATTTTCTAAACTAAAGCATTTTGGGGGAACATATTAAAGGATTTAAAATTTAGATACCAAAATTAGTCACTCCTTCCAAATAGCACTACACAAAGCATTATTTGGTTTTAAAATTTCAACAGAATGCCAACTTGTAGTTAATTATAATCTTTGGGAAGAAATTTTAACAGAATGTATCTGCTTGACTAGAATTTTTTTTTTCTGTTCTAAACTACTATCTACTTAGGAATATATACAGACAGACCCTAAAATGACTCTCACTGATTCCCCTTGTAGTGTTCACATTTATGTGTAATTCTTTCCCTTTGAATGTGGAGGAAATGGATTCTAACCCACAGAATATGGAAGAAGGGACATGATGTCTCTCTCCCAGATTACATGGCATTATATAAGGCTCCATTTCATTTACTTTTTAAAAACATATCTTTATTGATTTCAGAGAGGAAGGGAGAGGGAAAGAGAGATAAAAACATCAATGATGAGAGAAAATCATTGATTGGGGAAGGGAAGGGAAGGGAATGTGTGCTGCTTCTCACACATCCCCCAATGAGGATCAAGCCCGCAACCCACGCACGTGCCCTTGACTGGAATCCAACCTGGGACCCTTCAGTCCATAGGCTGATGCTCTATCCATTGAGCCAAATCAACCAGGTCTATAAGGCTCCATTTTAGCAAGCTGGAGCTAGAGCATCTCCTCATGGGCTGAATGAAGCCAACAGCCATGTTGAAGAAGCCCATGTGGCAAGGTGAACCCTAGGACTGGGACACAAGTAAGAAGCCATGCTCTACGGTGATATAACCACAAGGAAATGAATTTTGCCAACAAACTGAATGTGCTTGGTAGTGAATTCTTCCCCAGTCAGGTCTCCAGTTGAGAACCCAATCCAGCCAAAACCTTCATTATAGCCACTGAGAGCTGAGCAGAGGATCCAAGCAAGCTCCTGCCCCACAGAAACTGTGAGATAATAAATGTATATTGTTTTAAGTGCTCAGTTTGTGGTAATTTATTATGAAATGACAGAAAACTAATACAGCAGGCAGGCATTTTAATGTTCTAGTGGTGAGTGCACAAGTCCTTTGCTAATTATTTAGAGTTGTATGAAAATTCAATTACTTGGCACCATATTTCAAATTAATTCAAATATTTTCATGTCTCTTATAAGCTGAATTCCTCTACTCATAGCTGCCCTACTAGCCTGCCCCTTATTCCAGTTGCTGGTTCAACCTTGGGTGAAAGGGGAGACAGAGAGAGACAAATGAGGGGGCGTTGTCATGGACCAAATGAGCTACTCAGGGTCTGGGCCACAGCAGTGGCATCTGGGAAGAAGGGGCAACAAATTCAAGAAACAACTCAAGAGTTTTATTTTATATGTTGACAAATCATTACCCTTTGCATCCATAGTATTGTACAGTCATAATTGATGCTCATAATAATGATCCCAAGGTAGGACAGGTAGACATCAAAGAAGCAATAAGTGAAATATTGGAGCTTCAAGAGTATTTTAATGTTCTAGTGGTGGGTGCACAAGTATTCATTTCATTATTATGCTTTGTTATATAGGAAATTTTTTTTGGCATATATCAGTGCACAATTTAAACATAAACATTAAGATCAGCCTAACAAACTTCTTGTTAATTGATGTCTATTATCTATCAGAAAAGAATTGTGCATTTCAAAGGAGTAGCAGAATGTCAGTTCAACACAAACTCTGCTAACCAGAATATCACACTCCCTGAGGACATACATCACTCAGATTGTTTTTGCCACCCATCTTTTGTGGCATAAGTACAATGAGAAAGAGCAATAAAGAAAATAAGCAAGGATGAGGGGACAGAAAAGGAAAAACCAACTGAGAAATTTCTTATATTGCTGAAAAGGGGTAGAGAAAGATTTGGGAGGAAGAAAGGCAGAGCTTGTGGGAGGAGCAGATAGGAGAGAAAACACAGTGTTATATATAACAGAGACATACGTAATTTACACTGCATGCCAATTAGGTCCTGTGAGGCTGAGTCAAGCACAGAGTGGGCTTAGAGGCCCACTCATGAGCTCTTTTAGATATACAGCTTCAGACACAGCAGCCATGAAGTAACTGGCACAGCAATTTTCAGTAGCATTTTCAGCTATATACAGCCTAGAGCTTCTTCATTATTGCAACATTTCCAACCAGTCTTCATGGGGCAAAGCAATATGCTCAGTGCCGTGTTAGATACTGAATAAAATACAAACTTATTGTCCAGGTACCTTCAGAGTAGGGTTGGGAGATCAAAAGAGAGGCACTTAGACTTCCTAAGGCAGGAAGTCATTGGTGGCCTCAAAGCTGAATTGGGCAGGCACGCATGTTTTATTGGGCCACTATTGTGTGTGTGTTTGTGTGTGTGTGTGTGTATGCACCTGTTTGCATGCCTATGTGTGTGAATCTGAAAGTCTTAAAGCACCTTCCATTCTAACCTAGTTCCCACCATTCCCCAAAGTCTTACCATGACAACTCACATATTATCCAGCTGCTTGGTTCTTGAAGGCATTTGAGTTTTGCATCCCTCTTGTAAAAGTGGATAAATTTGATAGTTGGGTTTTGAACATTCTTCTATCACCTTCTTATATAATAATGGTTAACATGATGATATTCCTGACTAGATCAAACAAGTCCTTTTTAAACTAACGAGTACCACCTCCAGTTTCTGTGCTCACTCTTTGCTAACACTGTGTTTGCCTTTGTTCCCAGAACTATACACTAGACTGGTAGTTTTAATGATTTTTCAATAATAATCTCTAAATCCTTTTTTTTAATCTGTGTGTTAGAGGATTATTTTCTGCCTAGACATATCACTAGACTGACCTTCTTGCACCCCATTTAATTATTAGTTTGTCTACGTTAAATTATACTTGCCATCTGCTGATAAAAATCACAAAACTCCTTAAGACTTTTCCATTGTTTTCACTGTTTATTGCTGGTTCATTTTGCATCATAATAGTTGAATCAGCTGCAAACTGGGAGGTTTGGTTACTAATTCCTTCTCCTGAGTCTCTTCTCTATAGTAGAATTTCTTTGTGAAAAATTTCCAAAGGGTAAAAATTTTCTATATGTATATTTTATATACATACTAGAGGCCCAATGCACAATGATTCATGCAAGAATGGGTCTTCCTTCCCCGGGCTGTCAGCACCACCTTCGCTCTAGCCAGAGCCACCTATCCACCTTCCCATGCTGCCCAGGGGCCTGGAGTGGCTGGGGTGATGCAGAACACCTGTGTCCCACCCCGCCCCCGGCCACTCAGCACCTATGTATGCAAATTAACCTGCCACATTTATTGAGTTAATTTGCATACTCACTCCTGATTGGCTGATGGGCGTCTTGAAGGTATGGTCATTAGCATGTTACTCTTTTATAATGTAGATGGTTTTGAACACTTAACACAAAAATCAGTATAGCCAACCTTCCTGGAAAGCATACAGAAGTAAGAAATGTACTAGGTAATTCTGAACAATTTCACAATGGGTCATAAAATAATGACTTCTAAAAGAGAGATACATAAAACAAGGATGAATAGTAAATAGCAGAAATAAAAGGAGAGCCCTCAACATATAATGTATAAAAATCAACATGAAGTAAAATAGCATTGGTAGTACCAAGTTTAAATCACAGAGCTCAGATTTAGGTGTGCAAGAAATAAGGTGTTATTTTCCATCAAACAATTAAATTTATATTTCAAGTCCTAATTTTAAAAGATTGGCAAGCCACTGTGGAGAACAGTATGGAATTTCCTCAAGAAAAAATAAAAATGGAACTCCCATTGGACCCAGAAATCTCACTTCTAGGAATATGTCCCAAGAAACTAGAAACACCAATCAGAAAAGATATATGCATTCCTATGTTCATAGCAGCACAATTCACCATAGCTAAGGTTTGGAAATAGCCCAAGTACCTATCAGAAGATAAGTGGGTTAAAAAACTGTGGTACAGCTACACAATGGAATACTATGCTGCGGTAAAAAAAGAAGGAATTCTTACCATTTGCAACAGGTTGGATGGAACTGGAAAGCACTATGTTAAGTGAAATAAGTCAGTCAGAGAAAGATAAATACCACATGATCTCACTCACTTATATGGAATGTAATGAACAACATAAACTGATGAACAAAAACTAATCCAGAGACAAAGAAGCATCAGACCATCAAACCTCAAAAGGAAGGTAGGGGAAAGTGGAGATAAGGAAGAGAGATCAACCAAAGGACTTGTATGCATGCATATAAGCCTAACCAATGGACACAGACAACAGGGGGATGAGGGCATGAATTGGGGGACGAGGGCATTGGGGGGATAAGGATACATATGTAATACCTTAATCAATAAAGAAATTTTAAAAAAATAAAGGAAGATAGCACATGGTTAAAAAAAAAAAAAAGATTGGCAAGCTTTCCACTTTAGCCATCCTGGAGTGATAAGGTTCTAAAGTCTCACATGAGATCAATGCCTGTGTATTAGTTTGCTCAGGCTGCCATAACAAAATGCCACAGATTGTGTGGCTTAAATAACAAAATTTATTTTCTCACAGTTCTGGAAGCTAAAAGTTCAAGAACAAGATGGCAGCAGTGCTGGTTTCCCTAAGGCCACTCTTCTTGGCTTGTCTTTCCTTTGTATCTTCACAGGTCTTCCCTCTGTGTGTGTCTGTGTTCTAATCTCTCTTATAGGGATACCAGTAAAACTAGATTAAGACCTATCCATACGATCTCATTTTAACTTAATTACCTCTTTAAAGACCTTGTCTCGAAAAACAGACACATTCTAAGATACTAGGGATTAGGTTCCAAAATATGAATTGGGCAGTGGGGAGC
Source organism: Lasiurus cinereus (assembly GCA_011751065.1). Lineage (NCBI taxonomy): Eukaryota > Metazoa > Chordata > Mammalia > Chiroptera > Vespertilionidae > Lasiurus > Lasiurus cinereus. The sequence goes on along the minus strand of JAAGEH010000014.1, from coordinate 15,585,854 downwards.
TCAACTCAGCCCATAACAGCCTAGAACAATGAGCTTGTATTCCACACAGAGGTAAGAGCATTATCTCTGGCCCTGATGTCCCTGTCCATTCAGGCCAACTACTTTCTGTTGCTTTTAAGCAATGCTGGGGTATCAGGATGTCTTCATAAAGCTATGATCCACCATAGTCCCATGTCCTGAGCACATATTGCACCATTTGAGACCATCAGCACCATCACCACCTTACACTCCAGAAAATTACAGTGATCTCTGCTATTCCAACACACCAGTCCTCCCTTCTGTCATCCAAATGTCTAATTTTTCTTTTTGGTTTTTGGAAACCCTTCTGCCTTAATTTCCTGTCTGCTGCTGCCTTTTCTAAGATTATGAATTATCTGCTTAAATTGAGAGAAGCAAAAATTAGAATCTCACACTACTCTTCAGTTACATATGACAAATACATGTGTCCATGAGTGTTTATGCTTTTTCCTATCCCAATGTTATAAGAATTTTATTTCCTATTTTGTAATTACATATTTTCAATCAAAAATGGTAATGTCTGCCTAGCTAGTGTGGCTCAGTGGTTGAGTGTCCACCATGAACCTGGAGTTCACGGTTCAGTTCCTAGTCAGGGCACATGCCTCAGTTGCAGGCTTGAACCACAGAAGAAGGGCAAGAGAGAGCCGATCCATGATTCTCTCTTATCATTGATGTTTCTATCTTTCTTTCCCTTTCTCTTCCTTTGTCTGAAATAAATAAAAACATATTTTTTTAAAAATCAACTACCTCCAGAGAGCATTTTCCCAAAGAATAGAGACTTATTTCCTTTCTTCCTTTTTTCTTCTCCCACCTCCACACTCAAAATGCTTTGTCAGGAATAAAGGAAAGCAGCCCCCAAGATCTGCTAACGGCTGGAGAACTACAAGTTCACTTGGAAACAGGTGTAGTGACTGGCACCTGAGACTTCCAAGATTCATCTCTATTTTTCATCTCTACTTGTTTCACCAGATTTTATCCATGTGGTAAGAAATATGTGCACAGTTGTACTCAAATTTCACATCTTATCGTTTGCACCAGCAGAGAAATATCAATTACCTCTTTTGTTCTGAGGCCAAAATTCCTAGAACAAGAGCTCATGGGCTCTGCTTCCTAGGTGCCCTCTCCTGGGCCAATTACGGTTGGAGGGAAGGGCAGAGCAATTCAGGTAAGAACATGGCAGGATAGGCCCCAGGAAGGTTGGGTTTCTCAAAGAAAAGGAAGCCTGGGCAGAAAATCCCATAAAAGTCCAGAACCAACAAATATATCATGTACCGGTATACCCTGGGTGATTACCTAACTGATAAAAGCATCTATCATTTCGCTATTATAAAAAGAAATAATGAAATATATCTTAGCTTACTTAAATGTGCCTAAAATTACAAACAAGCTGACTTTTAAACTATTTATTTCAAACTCCAAAGATTCACATTTCAGAAGTGAAAGCTAGCGTTTCCCAAAGGAAAGAAGAGTTAATAAAAATGCTCTTTTTCCAGAGAATAGAAATAAGAACCAGTGCTCACAACATGTACATCAGAAAATGTCTGGCCCTAGCTGGTTTGGCTCAGTAGATAGAGCATTGGCCTGTGGATTAAAGGGTTCCGGATTTGATTCCAGTCAAGGGCACATGTCCAGGTTGCAGGCTCGATCCCCCATAGGAGGCATGTAGGAGACAGCCAATAAATGATTCTCTCTCATCATTGATGTTTCTATCTCCTCTCCCTCTCCCAAATCAATAAAATTATATTTTTAAAAAAGAAAAAGAAAATGTCTGTTGAGAAATAAAGAGTCTATGAAGGTGATTTGTAGCTTAAAACAAAGAGAAGTTAGAGAGAGGAGTGTCCAGAGCTAGAGAGGGGAGTAACCAGAAGGTTTTTGCTTGTTTATTTATTTGCTTACTAGAAGCAGAGATAGAAAAATTCACCTCAATTAAGAACTTACTCTGTACGAGGCAGGCATTAGGCCAGGAGTTTAACATGCATTAATTATTTAATTTTTACTCACCTTCCTGAAGACCAAAAAAAAAAAAAAATTAAAAAAAAGTATCACCATTTTGCCCAGGAGATGACCAAAATGCAATGAATTTAAGTGATTTCCCTAACTTAACAGCCAACAAGGGGTGAAACTGAGATTTTAATCCAGGTTCATCTGTAAATTGGCTGCAAGGATTGATGCTCCCTGCAGTATGGCGTACCAAGCAGACAAAGTATATATAACAACGAGGGAAGTGGTCAAAGATGGGTAGGGAATGGGAGGGGTTTTAGTACCACTGCGGGTAAGTTTTCAACTTTGGAAACATAAAATGTGAAGATAATGAACTACACTTTATCTACTTAGGTTAATTTAAGGAAATTATTGGAATTATCTCTACTATTGAATCGGAAAAGGAAGACATTGCATAGAGGAAGAAAAGAACATAGCAGTGAGTAAAAAGGGAAAGTATAACAATTTATGCATCTGTTCAACAGCTCAGAACTTTTTCTGTTACTTTTTTTATTTTTTTTAAATGTTTTTATTGATTTTTAGAGAGGAAGGGAAGAGGAATAAAGAGATAGAAACATTGATGAGAGGATCATTGTTCACTGCCTCCTGCACACCCTCTACTGGGAATCATGCCTGCAACCCAGACATGTGCTCTCACTAGGAATTGAACTGGCAACCTCTTGGTCCCTGGGTCAATGTTCAACCACTGAGCCACACCAGCCCAGCATATTACTTTTCCTTTTTAAATGAAGTTTATGAGTGAGTTATGATATGAAGAATTATAGGATCACTTAAATATATGGTAAGAATTTTTCAAGGTATAAACACAGGTTTGGATTAGGCCAGAAAGATTCCCCATCATCTAGAATTTTAGTATTTTCCTGTTTAATATTTTCAAGGTACTTCAAAATTTTAGGGTAGTTATATGAAAAAATAAAATCATCATTGTTATCAATGCTCTTACTTAAAATTTTTAAAATATATGTGAAAACCATATGGAACTTAATAGTCCCTCGCTCAATTAATTATAAAAGGATTTTGTAATTATAAAAGGATTTTAAGGAAAATGTCATTAAAAATTAAAAAATAATTTTAACATTTGTGTTAAATGTAACATTTTGTTCTTCTCTAACAAGAAATAGTTAAGGATGAAGTATTTCATTTCCTACATTAAATAACAGCTTTACCAGGTTCTATCATTTTTTTTTCAGTTCATGTTTTAAAATCTCAAAACAATACTACATAATAGAAATGTCAATTTTTTTCCACTATGGTAATGTAAATTATCAGTTGCCACCACATCCTCAGTAATTTAAGTACTATTGAAACATGTCACACAATGTAAGGATTTGATTTGAGCACCACTCCAAAGATAGAAGGATCTTGGATCCATTCCTGTTTAGCCTTGATCCATGTCTTAACCCTTTTGGGCCCCAGTTTACATTTTCATTATGTAAAAAATAATCTTGTCCCCTATTTCATCTTAAAGTTATTAGGAAGGTGAGGTACAATCAAGAACTACCTTATTCATCTCTACTCCCATCCTCAGGGAGCCTGGTCTACAGTGGGTATTCATTGCATGTTTGAAGGGTAAAGTGAAGAAGGAAATCCATATGAGGAATCTAAAAATAAAATCAAGCATCTGTAAACCTCAGGGCCTCAACATTCCTGCCCACCATTAATTTTTTACTACCATCTGGAAACAGTGTATGTGTTTGTATACTTCACATCAAGAGCTATAGATTCACAGTAGAAGAAAGAAAAGAAACATATAATCTAAGAACATATATATAAAAACCAACTTACTTTAAAGACTTTAAAAGGCTTAAATATTAATTTTTATTCACCCACTTTTCAATTTCAAAATAGAAATAAAATTGAGTAAAAGCTATGATAAACTTCAGTTTAATATTAAGGCCCTTAAGGAAGACAGGAAAACAAAGGAACAGTGAGGGGGGAAAGGCGCCAAGACTTACCTCATTTTCTGAAACTGCTTTAAAAATGCCTGCTTTTAAATATGTGTAATATATGTACATGCTGCCTAAACTTGTTACAAAAAGTTGTAGGAGGGGTTTAAATTTCTACTTTGGAAGGGTAGACAATCTTAAAATCACTTCTAATCTTTGATGGGGGAAAGGGAGATAAGCTCACACTTTGGTATTTTGGAAGGAAAGTGGGCCCTGACACTTTTCATTTTATTAAAAAGAAACAAAAACTCATGAAGAATTAAGACAGCCCTGGATGGTTTTCTTAGTGGTTAGAGTATCAGCCCAGTCAATGAGGAGTCTTAGGTTCAATTCCCTGACAAGGACAGGTACCTGGGTTGCAGGTTCCATCCTAGCCCTGGCCTGGGTATGCTGCACAAGAGGCAACCAATCTATGAGTTTCTCTCACATCCATGTCTCTCTCTCTCCTCCTCCTTTCCTTCCATTGAAAGGCTGGGGTAACTTTGATTTCTATTGCCAGCCCTAGATGCAGTAGAATCATCTGAGAAGCTTTTTAAAAATACTAGTACTACTACCCAGGCCCCATCTCCACAGAGAGCATTATTAAATTGGTTATTTGAAATGTGCTGTCAGGGTTGAGAACAACTCATCTTGTGACCCTTTTCTTCTCTATGTAGGCTGATTATGCCTTCACATGACTTTCAGGGCCTTCTCTACAGACTTTCATCATACCACCTGGCACAGAGTATTGGAGTTCTCATTCATCTCAATCTACTAATGGGTCAGGCCTAAGATCTCCTGGGATGGGAATCTTATTTTTCATCCTTCTTTGTATCCCATGTCAGAATCACCTGGAGAGCTTTTCCCATCGACACCAAACTCCTACAAAGTCTATCTGGAATCTTGAGAGGTGGATATGAGAGCAGGATGGGTGTAGAGGATGAGATTTTTTTTTTTGTCTTTTCAATAAGTTCTTAGATAACTCTGATTATCAGGACCCAACATACCTCCTCCCACCCAACTACTGATCTGAAGACAAGTGTGACTTCTTTCTGTTTTGCTTAGAGTTCATTCTCCCTCCATGCTTCACAATTGCATATCCATTTCCCCCTTTTTCACGGCTTGGTATGCTCTAAGCGACATCTCTCTCTCAGGTGTTTTGCTTCTGTCACACATCTTCTTGAACTTGTGCAGGCTTCTCATTGCTTCTTGAGTCAAATTTGAATTAATCATGGGCTTTGAGGTTTTCTACTAATTTATATTAGAGCCTTCTCTTGTGTTAATTGTATCTTCAGATGAGCAAAATATTATGTTCCCTCCAGCCTCTATACCTCTCCATATTCCATTCTTCCATGGGGGTGGAGGGGAAGGCTACTTCCCCCTCTCTGGCAATCTCCTTAAGTAAAAAGCAAAAGCAAAATGTGTTTAAAAATCACTGCTGAGGAGAAACCAAGATGCAGCATAGGTAAACACCTAAAGTGCTGCCTCACACAACAATTTCAAAACTACAACTAAAAGACAAAACAGACATAATCTAGAACCACAGGAAGGCTGGCTGAATGGGAATTCTACAAATAGAAGGAAAGAGAGAAGCACATTGAGATTCAGGAGGAGCTGCAGGAGGCAGAGGTACTGAGACACTCATGGAGAGGACTGGCAACTGAGTGCAAGCTGGCTTTCTCAAGCAGGAAGGAGACAAAATCTCCCAACTGCACTGAACTCCAGTTCTGGGCAAGACTCTGGGACCCAGACTCATTCAGGTAGAGACTGGACTATCTGGCAGTGGGTGAAACTCAAGGGTGGCTTCCTTTCAGAGGTGCTTGCAGAGATTACCACGGGACACTGAGACACAGGGGCCTATTAGGGCAGGGCTGATGGGAAACCAGTACTGTCTGCTCAGCCCTGAAACTCTATCCCATCCAAGCTGAGCACTGAGGCTTCTGGAAGTTTTGTCTCATAAGAATGTCTCCAGCACAGAAGTTCTCCCAGCGTAGACACAGCTGATCCTCACAGCCAATTGCCCTGGAGGTCAATTCCTCCCAGTGATACCAACAACAATCAAGGCTTAACTACAAGTCTGTGCACACAGCCCAAAAGGGGTGCACTAAGAGTGTCCACCTCAAGTAACTGGGGAGGTTGAGCTACTGGGCACTATAGGACACTTAGCACACAAAGTCACTCTGTCAACTTAGGGAAGCAGTGAAAATGCAGAGACAAAGAAACAGGTCACAAATGAAAGAAATGGAGGAGAGCAAATGACTGGATATAGAGTTCAAAACCACAGTTATAAAGTTTTTCAAGAATTTTTTGGAAAAGGCTGATCAATTTAGCGAGACCCTAGGAGATATGAAAAAGTACCAAGTAGATATTAAGCATACACTTACTGAAATAAAAAAATATTATACAGAGATCTAACAGCAGACTAGAGGATCACAAGAATCAAGTCAAAGATTTGAAATACAAAGAAGCAAAAAACACTCAACTGGAAAAGAAAAAAGAATCCAAAAATATGAAGATAGTGTAAGAAGCCTCTGGAACAACTTCAAGCATACCAACATCCAAATTAGGAGGGGATCCAGAAGAAGAGAGAGAGCAAGATACTGAAAACCTATTTAAAGAAATAATGACTGAAAACTTCTACTACCTGATGAAAAAAATAGACTTACAAGTCCAGGAAGTACACAGAACCCCAAACAAAAGGAACCCAAAGAGGACCACACCAAGACACATCATAATTAAAATGTCAAGAGCAAAAGACAAAGAGAGACTATTAAAAGCAGCAAGAGAAAAACAGTTAGTTACCTATAAGGGAGCACCAATACGACTGTCAGCTGATTTCTCAACAGAAACTATGCAGGCCAGATGGGAGTGGCAAGAAATATTCAAAGTGATGAATAGCAAGAACCTACAACCAAGATTACTCTACCCAGCAAAGCTATCATTCAGAATTGAAGATCAGACAAAGAGCTTCACAGATAAGAAAAAGTTAAACGAGTTCATCACCACCAAACCAGTATTATATGAAATTCTTTAAAGAGGACAAAGAAGAAAAAAGTAAAGTTAAAAATTATGAACAACAAATACATATCTAAAAATGAATCTAAAAGTCAAGTGAATTAAAAATCTGATGAACAGAATAAACTGGTGAATATAATAGAATCAGGGGCATAGAAAGAGATTAGACTGACAATTCTCAGGGGGAAAGGAGTGGGGGGGTGTGGGAAGAGACTGGACAAAAATCGTACACCTATTGTTGAGGACAGTAGGAGGGGAGAGCTGGGGTAGGAAGTGGATGGAGAGAAGCTCTGGGGGAAAAAAGAGAAATTGTAATAAAGATTTATTAAATTAAAAAAAAACACTGCTGAAATCTATGTAAAGCTTTTCTTTACCACTTCCAACATGTAAAAAATTATTGAATAGGCATCTTTGTTATTTTTCTTGGTTATTTTGCTTTGGGGGGGGTGGTTAATATTTCTTTTTGTGTGTGTTTGTTGGAATAATTACTAGTATTTTTCTCAGAGTTTTCACTTTGGGGAAGCTCAATGTTTCTATCTATGAAATGGAGATAACCACAGTAACATTCACCTGCTTACCTGAATTTAGTGCTGTAGGATCACAGAAGATTGAGCACATGAAATGTGCTTTGTAAGTTCTAATCTGCTTTACAAATATAAGGTAGTTGCTATCACTATCACTATTATCTGCCACCCAAATTCATTTCAGTAGTTCAACACACATCACTGTATCAACAAAAGCCTTTCTTGGAAGCATTTTAAGCTATTTTGCAAGGAAGATGATACAAAATGTTTATGTTCTACCTTCATTACATTATTATTCTAATGGTATTTATTTACCTCCATGTTTCCATCAAGCTTCAAGTTATTTTCAGTTCTCTGTGTGTCCTTCCAAAACTAAGTTTAAAAGAAACCACGTGAAGCCACAGCAAGGCACCAAATGTAGACCAGGGTCTCCCAGAAAGGCAAGCACATTGTGGGAATAAGAATCCTTTCTCCTTGGGGTCTTTCTCAGCAGTAGTTCTGCTTCTGGAACAACCTGGGAGCCCCAAAAGAAAAACACTGCATGCAGTAGCCAGCCTCTCACCCCCATCTTTCCTTCAGCTCTGCCTAAACAAGTCACAATAATATTTGGAACTGGCAAAGCAACTTCTTTCCAGGGCGTTCACAGTGCTGAAACATTACTCATTAATGCACTCAGCACTCCTGTGGAGGAGGTGGGTGGCAAGCAATTTCAAATCCTTTTCTCCTTTCTTTCTATACCTACCAAAGAGTCTTTGCTTTCAATAGCTGACACAAATGAGTGAACCATTTTGGTTGAAAGATTATGATTCGCCCATCACCCCCCCATTAACACCATTAAAACAACCTTTGTCCTTCTTCAAATCTGTGCAGCCAAGTGTGTGCAGAGTTTAAAAAGAACATAAAAACTGTCCTGGACGTCTGTGTGTGAGACCGGGCATTAGATGCGATGTCCTTTGTCTGGCTTTGGAAAACTCCCATAGGACAAATAGGATTAAACGTGACACTTCTCTTTCTCTGGTGAGCCTCCTATGACTCACCCCTTTTCACAACCTTCATTCCCCACACACAGCCCTGTAGCTCTCTGCCCTAGGCACCACAGGGATCGTCCAGGAATTCTTCTGTCTCCCTTGACCTCTTGCCCCACTCAGGCAAGAATTAATTTTTCCATCAGATAAGAAAGGACAAATAAAACAGAAGTCAAGCTATTAAACTTGGGCACCCATTCCTGCATCCCTGCTGGAGGCCCAGAGCCTTCCCGCTAGTCCTCTCAGAGTTTCTCCCATGGCAACTCATCTGGGACTTTGAGCAAGTGCAACAGGACATGGTCTGGGATTTTTCTAAATCCTCCATCACAACATCTACTCTGCTAAATACCTGTATTTACTAATGGGCAGTTTGAAGTTAATCACATGGGAGAATAGACAGGGAGACAGGAAGTATTGTTTAGCAAGTCCTATATATGCCAAGCACCATGCTAGGTACTATAATGTCATCGTCAGCCTGTAAAGGAAGAATTAACATCCCTGTTTTGTGTGTCATTCACCAAAACCCCAGTGGCTTAACATCACAAACATTTAGTTCTCACTTTGGGAACGTATTTATTATACCTCTGCTCCAAGTGGTCACTTGGGCACCCAGTTGGAGGCACTACCATTTCATAGCTGCACCATCTGGACTCCATGGTCATCTTGGTCTCCAGGGTGGAAGAAGAAAGCTTGGAGGGTCATGCATGGACTTTTCATTGCTTTAGTAGAATAACTGTATTTACTAATGGACACTTGTGCTCACATTCCATTAGCTATATACCCATATATATGGCTCCATCTCACTGCAAGGGGACAGGGAGATGCCTGCAAGTAGATGGAATGTTCCATGTGTAGCTGTGGTCATGCCAGGATAGTAGAAATGTAAATGCCAATAGCTATGCTTCTGTATCTTTAAATACACATATCACATTTGTAATGGTTGCATAAAACCCACTGCATGCCCTCTATTTGAGGACATTTAAATTGTTTTCCTCAATTAGCATTCTTTGAGCATTTATTATGTGCAGGGTGCATTAGTTAAGGGACCAAGAGGGTGTTTACAGTTTTAGAGGGAAGTCACATACATTTACAAATAAATGTCAGTTTAATAAAAGGCAGTTTTGATGAATGGAACAAGAAAACTACCAAGTCCTTTGGGACTGCCAAGGAAGCAATCATTTCCTCCAAGGTGGTAGGAAAGGACTTAGAGGGGATTTATCCATTTCAACTGGCCTTTCAAGATTATTTCTGAACGTGTTAAGAAGGGGAAGGCTCAGAGACCGCTGGCAGGATAACTTAGAAGGTGCTCAGGCCACAGTAACCTTCTGCTATGTGGCTTATATGAGGAGCAGGCATGGAAGGCAGAAGAGATGAGGCCAGCAAACATGTTAGAGAGTAGAATATGCTTTGTTTGGGGGTGTGGATCTGGGGACATGGGGAGCTCCCCACTGCCAGCCTCTGAGCACAGGAATACCATGGTGAGATCTATCTAGACCAAGCATGTTAAACTTGCGGCCGGCGAGCCTCGAGTTTGGCCATGCTTAATCTAGACTCTCCTAGACAGCAACCATCAGAGTATTCATTACCAATTTGTTTCTCTTCTTCCCTTTTTGAATTTCTAGTCTTCATGAACATATTTATTTTCCTTCTGCCCTGGGGTTTATAATCAAACATCAATTTAATCTGCCTAAACAGATAGACCACAGAATCAAAGTTTCTTTTATCCAAAGAAGCTATTCAGGCATTCCACTCCTTTAGCATTTGGGGTATTTCTTCTTATCTTCTTTGAAATAAACATTCTTGTAAAATATTGCAATTTCAGAATAAAGATCAAGGGACAGAGCCCCATACTATAGTTTGGTTCCATCATATTGAATTTGGTTATGCTGAGTTTGGACCGCCCTTACCCTCCACCCCCGTTGTGACTAAAAGCCAGTTTACCAGCTATTAGCCAAGTGTTTTTGCCAAATTACTTAGTCTCTCTGTACTTTAGTTTCTTGATTTAGCAGGAAACAATATTGACTGATGATTTGTTCCTTCTGTGAGCCAATATTGATGAAGCACCTTCTATGGGCCAGGAAATGTGGGGATCATAGATGATGCTTAGTAAAAACTAGTGTGGCTCCTTTCTTTTATTCTACATGGAAGAAAGGAGGCAGGGAAGGAGATGAATGAATATTAATTAAACACCTACTGTGTGCCAGGACATCTCCTTGAGGTTGTACATTTACTATATCAGTTACTTACGACATGACTCCCATGAATTATTTCCCCTTTCTACAATGAAGTAGCTGAGGACACCCACGATCACTTGCATAGTGGCATTTGGCTGCTGAGTGACAGGCCCAAGTTTGGAGTCCTGCACACTGTTGGGTCCCAAGGCCCAAGCCATTTCTACTCTACCACAGCATGAGCCACTGGGAGTGAAAGCTTATGTTTGCCATATGGCATTTTTCTTTACAGAGCATCACTGTGCCTCTTGGTATCTATGTGAGGTAAGAAAGAGACATTATTTGGCTCTCCTCGCATAGTTTTCTGGAACACATTCAGCTGTGATGAATCAACCCCAAAGTTCTGAGCTCCAGGCTGCTTCACCAGCCCCTAGATCCCCTGCCCACCCAGCAGACTGCTTCCCTGGTGTCTTTGTTGCTGGAGGAGTCCTCTGAATCATCGTTTGGTCACTCCCTTTTAATTGCTCACAATTAGCCAAGTTCTTGGTCCTACAATAAGCAAGGAAAAGGGTAGCATTTTCTAAGACATATGTGTTTAGTGTTGCTGGCAGATTTGTAAACTTATTAGTGCCTCGGCGTACCATATAATTAAGATCTAATTATCCAAGAGTTTTAAATAGTGCCTGCAGCTATTGTGCTGCTGAAGATCCTAAGGAATAAATAGATGCTTTTTTTTTTTTTTTTACATTTACAGCTCACCTCTCCCCCATTTTCTCTGCACCTCTTACTCTCAGAAGAGGCCAGAAGATAGTTGGGTTTAGCTGGACTTGCTTAAAAAGGCTCAATACATTGCAACACTGCTTTTAGAAATGTCATCATATCAGAAAACATCTGCTGTGGCACCTTCTTATAGAAGTGCCAGGCAGGTATGTAAAGGCAGACACTCAGACGCTGGGCCCATGTCTTAGTGAGACTTGATAAAAAATGGCTCGAGGCTGCTACTTCATGAAAGTGGTATACAACTATGTGAGTTACCAATATCTGATGCCGTGAAAAAAAAAAAACCATATAAACACAAGTATATATGGACCATGGGAGCCTAGAGAGAAAGATGCGACAGAAAAGGGATAATCCAGGCACATGTGTGAAGTGCTCATACCAAGACACTGTCTGGGCCTGTCCCTGTCCTTAGAGAGCTCAAAAATCTAGTGGGGAAGCAGAATAGAAAGGCCAGGAAGATAAGCCAGTGTGGTAAGCGATGAATGCCTGTAAGGTGTATGGGTGAGTGGTAGAGTGGGAAGGGTTTACATGGGTAAGGAACTAAGGGCTCTTGAAGACTACTAGGTGTTAAGCATTACAGAGCGGAAGGACATCCCAGGGAGAAGACACAGCATAAGCAGAGCCTCAGGAGCAAAGAGAGCAGATCACTGAGTAGTTCTGCTGGATGTGAGTCCTTATGTGGCCCCTAAAACAAAGGTGAAAATACTAATTTTAAGTAGAAGAAAAACATGAGCAGATTTGTATTAAAAACAACAACCAACAACTCATTACTGGTTGTAATTGAATGGCTTGGAATATAAGAGCAAAGATCAATGAGAACAGTAATTCCTAAGTGTGGTATTTGTGTCAGCAGCAACAGAGTTTCCTGGCACTTGTTAGAAATACCACTTCTCAGGCCCACCCCAGACCTGGTGAATCAGAAAGTCTGGGAGTGAGGTCTAGTCCTCCGAGTTTGAGCAAGCTCTCCATATAATGCTGAGGCATGCTCACCATCTGAAGAGGCCACAGCAGTAAACCAGATAAACAAGGATCCAGGTGAGCAATGGACAAAAGCAATGATAAAAAGGAGGTAGAAAAGGCAACAGATTGTATAGGTTTTTGATGGAATCCCATTGTACCTGTCTCATAACATTTTCTCACTTTCTATCATGTCTCTTCCCTTTCCTCTGTGTTTTGTGCTCCTGGTGTCTTGGGGACAGACCTCATTTTTCCTCTGGGCTCTTGTAGCGCCATGCATGGTCCCTTGAAGACAAGTGGAGCTCAGGTGAGGGTTGGCCAAGCAATATTGCATTGTCTCCTGTCACTGCTGGTTCTGGGCCCTAGGGGTGGGACTGAACCCATGTAGGATTATTGAGTCTTCCAGGGAAAGAAAGCCTACAGGGAGAAGCAGCTATGTTCACAGCAACCCAGAAACAAAGGATAAGTAGCAAGCAAGGCAGAGAAGTTCAAGAAAAAAGAGAGAAAGGGAAGGGAGTGAGAAGGGCTGTAAAAGGAAGAAAAGAGATGAAATGGAAAGAGGCAGGGTGGGATCAAGAAGGAAGAATACAAGAAGGAAGAGAAAGAGAAATCTGGGGAAGGTAGAGGGATTTGTACATGAACTCCCCACTCTCCAGTCCCACCACTCCCACCTCTGGCAGGAGCTATTCCTGACACTCGGGCTGTGGTTCTGGCCATCCTCAGTTGGCATGGCCCTTCTTCAGGCTCTTCCATTTTTCTATCCACTGCTTCCAGAGCTCCTATACATGCTCTGATTGCGCGCGCGCCCCCCCCCCCCCCCGACACACACACACACCTTGCTAGAATTTTAATTGGAACTGCATTAAATATTAACTCTTTCTATCCAAGAATATGGTATATCCTTCCAAGACCACCTAGGAAAGCTTCTCCCAAATTCTATACCTTCCAAGGTGGTGTGATATAATAAAGGTTTATTGTTGTTTGAAGCTGCCACATTTGGGAGTAATTTGTTAAGCATCAATAGATAACCAACAGCGGCCAAATACATATACTTTAATCCAGAGAAATAATATACTTATTTATAAGTTAACTTAAATAATATTTTTTCTATCTTGTTTCGCAGCACTGACTCTTTTGTTTTTTCTTTCCCCTTTTCCATAAGAACACTTAACATGAGATCTATACTCTTAAGAGGCTTTTAAATGTACAATACAGTATTGTACATTTTAAGCGTACAATACAATGTTGTACATCAGATCTCTAGAACTAAATTATCTTGCAAATCTGACATTTTATACACATTGATTAGCAACTCCTCTTTCCCCTCCCTCTAGTACCTTAAACCATCTTTCTACTCTTTGCTTCTATGACTTTGACCATTTTAGATAATTAATACAAGTGGAATCATTCATATATATTTTTAAGTTCCTAGATTTGGATGTACAGCCATGGTTAAAAAGTTTGATATATTTTGCTTTTATCCTTAGTATAGAACCTATCATTTTTTATTAGTGATATTTCTTGCTGGTCCTCACTGATCAATTGTGAGTTCATTAATTGAAGGAATGTTGTTCATTCATTTGGGCACAATGAACCCAAAAGAGCACATGGCAGAGTGAATTATCCACAGGTATTTGTTAAATTGGATTGACCCTGCCAAAAACCTTAGAGAGTGGGACCTCTCATTGCTACCAGCCAGCCAAACCTCATTTGTTTTTTTATTTATTATTTTTTAAATAAATCTTTATTGCTGATTATTACAGTTGTTCCTCTTTTTCCCCCCATAGCTCCCTTCCACCTGGTCCCGACCCCACCCTCTGCCCTCACCCACCCCCTGCACTGTCCTCATCCATAGGTGAACGATTTTTGTCCAGTCTCTTCCCACACTTTCACACCCCTTTCCCACCAAGAATTGTTAGTTCACTCCCTTTCTATGCCCCTGATTCTATTATATTCACCAGTTTATTCTATTCATCAGATTTTTTATTCAGTTGATTTTTAGATTACTTGTTGATAAAAATATATTTGTTGTTCATAATTTATGTATATATATATATATATATATATTTTTTTTTTTTTGGTTTATAAACTATAGAAATTTATTTTTTACAGTACTAGAGGCTGAAAGTCTGGGATCTGGGAGCCAAGCATGATCAGGTGTAGACTCTCTTCCAGATTCTTGTGCACAGGTGTTACTTTACATCATTTACATAACAATCCTCTCCTGGTAGCCTTGCATGTTGGAAGCAGTTACAGAGCTCTGTGGTATCTCTTTTATAGAAGGCAGGAATCCCACTTAGGAGGCTGCACTATCATGACCTAATCACTTTCCAAACACCTCACTTCCAAATGCCATCACATTAGGGGTTAGGATTTCAACATATGCATTTTGAGAGGAACACAAACACTCAGTCTATAGCAAAGTGTCACAACTATTGAATGACAAAGACATGTGAAAGCCCAGGCAATTTTTACTAACCAATAAAAACTAATTTAAAATTTCAATTCTCTTATGAATTTGGACTTTTAAAGGTTATGTTTTAACTATTACATTGATAGATATGTATTTGTTGTTTATAATTTTTAACTTTACTATTTTCTTCTCTTCCTCTTTTTAAAGAATATCTTTCAGCATTTTATATAATACTGGTTTGGTGTTGAGGAACTCCTTTAGCTTTTTCTTATCTGTGAAGCTCTTTATCTGACCTTCAATTCTGAATGATAGCTTTGTTGGATAGAGTAATCTTGGTTGTGGGTTCTTGCTATTCATCATTTTGAATATTTCTTGCCACTCCCATCTGGCCTGAACAGTTTCTGTTGAGAAATCAGTTGACAGTCACATGGGTGCTCCCTTGTAGGTAACTATTTTTTCTCCTGCTGCTTTTAATATTCTCTCTTTGTCTTTTGCTCTTGGCATTTTAATTATGATGTGTCTTGGTGTGGTCCTCTTTGGATTCCTTTTGTTTGGGGTTCTGTGTGCTTCCTGGACTTGTAAGTCTGTTTCTTTCACCAGGTAGTGGAAGTTTTCAGTCATTTCTTCAAATAGGTTTTTAGTATCTTGCTCCCTCTCTTCTTCTGGCTCCCCCATAATTCTGATGTTGGTACACTTAAAGTTGTCCCAGAGACTTCTTACACCATCTTCATATTTTTGGATTCTTTTTGCTTTTCTGGTTGGGTGTTTTTTGTTTCTTTGTATTTCAAATCTTTGACTTGATTCTTGCAAATCTTTAATCTGTATTAAATCTCTGTATATTATTTTTTATTTCAGTCAGTGTATGCTTTATTTTTAGTTGGTCCTTTTTCATATCTTCGAGGGTCTTGTTAAATTTGTTGACCTTTTCTAGAAAATTCTTGAAAAACTTTAAAACCATGGTTTTGAACTCTATATCGAGTCATTTGCTTTCCTCCATTTCTTTCATTTGTGATCTGTTTTGTTGGTTTTTTTGTCTCCACATTTTCTCTGCTTCCCTGAGTTGACAGAGTGGCTTTGTGTGCTAGGTGTCCTATAGGGCCCAGTGGCCCAGCTACCCCAGTTACCTGAGGTGGACACTCTTGGTGCACCCTTTTGTGGGTTGTGTGCACAGTCTTGTTGTAGCTAAGCCTTGACTTTTGTTGGTATCACTGGGAGGAATTGACTTCCAGGCCAATTGGCTGTGAGGATCAGTTGTGTCTACAGTGGAAGAACTTCTGTGCTGGAGACAACCTTATGAGACAAGAAAGCCTCAGTGCTCAGCTTGGATGGGGTAGAGTATCAGGGCTAAGCAGACAGCATTAGTTTCCAGTCAGCCCTGCCCTAAAAAGCCCCCCAGGTCTCAGTGTCCCACAGTAATTGCTGCAAGTACCTCTAAGAGAAAGCCACCCTCAAGTTTCACCTGCTGCTAGACAGTCCAGTTTCTCCCCAAATGAATCTGAGTTCCCAGAGTCTCACCCAGAACTGGAGTTCAGTGCAGTTAGAAGCTTTTGTCTCTCTCCAGATTGTGAAAGCCAGCTGCATACTCAGTGTGCGTATCTTCGTACCTCTGTCTTCTGCAGCTCCTCTGAGTCTCAGTGTGCTTTTCTCTTTCCTTCTAGTTGTAGAATTTCCACTCAGCCAGCTTTCCTGTGGTTCTGGATGATGTCGTTTTGTCTTTTAGTTGTAGTTTTGAAATTGTTGTGCAAGGCAGCAGATATCTTGGTTTCTCCTGTTTTGTTTTGTTTTTTAATATTTTATTGATTTTTACAGAGAGGAAGGGAGAAGGATAGAAAGTTAGAAACATCAATCAGTTACCTCCTATACACCCCCTACTGGGGATGTGCCTGCAACCAAGGTATATGCCCTTAACCAGAATAGAACCTAGGACCCTTCATTCTGCAGCAGACTCTCTATCCACTGAGCCAAACCTCTTTAATGTAGCTTTTCAATTCAACATATATTTTTAGAGTCTACTTTGTATTTTTTTAAATATGTTTGTATTGATTTCAGAAAGAAAGGGAGGAGATAGAAAAATCAATGATGAGAGAGAATCACTGATCAGCTATTTCTCGCACGCCCCCTACAGGGGATCAAGCCCACAGCCTGGACATGTGTGCTGACTGGGAATCAAACCATGACCTCCTGGTTCACAGGTCGACACTCAACCATTGAGCCATGCTTGTCAAACTAAAGAGTCTACTTTGAATCAAACACTGGACTGGTATTGGAAATGCAAAGAAGAGGAAGGTCAGTCCTTGTAGCCAGATGCTCAGTCAAGCAGTGCCAACATTGGAGACCCCCGCTGGCTATGCTAGGCAAAAGAGCCTCAGATGAAGTGATCAGTTCAGATCTTAAATGTTTCCAAGAGTAAGTAATGGTTGAGACATATGCCATAGGGCAACTAGGAGTTTGCCAGGCAAACAATGAGGTAAAACCACTTAAAACCATGTAGAATGTTGTCGAAGGGCAGAAGGGTGAGAGAAGAATGGCTAATAGGGATGTTGAATTTACCTTATAGCTAATGGGAAGACATTAAAGGGTGAAGCAAAAGAGTAGCAGAACCCAACTTGTGATTTTAGAGAGATCACTCTGCTCGCAGCATAAACAGTGGTTTATAAGGCAAAACTAAAGATCTCAGGACCACATGGAGATAGAGGTATTGTAATGATCCAGATGGGAGGAGGCAAGGTCTGAGGACTGGAGATGTGGGGTAGGTATGAGGAGAGACCCCTATTGGTTAACAAAGTAGAACTGTGGTCAGAAGATTACCCACCTTCCCCTGTAAAAAGGTTGGGGTAAGGGTGGTGAGTAAGAGGTATATTACACAGGTATCATTTTCTTTCCAAATTTTTCTCCTTAGAACCAGAAAAATGCAGAAAATCGGAAAGGAGAGAGAGGGTGGGATTCAGGAGGAAATGTAGCACATATGCGAATGTCCCTTTGAGACTGTAACCAGCCCACAACTTCCGTCTATTATCTTCAGTGAAAATACATTTTCAGCCAAAAAGAATTATTTTAAAATATGGGTGTGAAATAAATGAGTGCTTGAAGCCATGTTGTCCAAAAGGCCTCAGCAGAATGTTTTCCTTACATAGCAGCCTTAGGGTAACATTGCCAGCATTCCCCAGTCCCAGCAAGAATCTGTGCTTTTGTCATTCAGTGATTTGCAATGGAAAAGCAAAAACACAACAACCTGCTTATCTCAGGAATGCATCTGAAACTCCATAGCTGGACTATGCTTAAGAGCACCGAACAGATATTTGTCTGATGCACCAAAAGTCCTATGTGTACATTGAAAAGCACATGTGCTCCAGTTTCCTGCTACTATCCTGGAGAAAAGATACCAGACATGGGTCAAGGGGCTCTGTCTTTTCCTCCTGACTATCCTCCGGCAGGATATGGAGCCCATGTTGATGGCTACTCAGAATCCTCAGCTCACTGGCATCTGGAAAGGTCTTAACTGCCTCCATCTAGAGCAGGTCCTCAGATAACATCATTTCATTCAGGCATTTCAGTATAACATTGATGAGAGGAAAAAATTAATTCCCAGCCAAGGCCACAGAGTGGAGTTTGCAGGTTCTCCCCTGTTTGAATGGGTTTTCTCTGGGGACCCTGGTTTTCTCCCACTTCCCCAAACATGTGCACATAGGTGATTGCTGTGTCCCTCTCTGAGTGAGTGTGGGTGGGTCCCAGTGGCCCGGAGATGGAAGGGCGTCCTGTCCAGGGTGAATGCCAGCCTTGTGCCCTGTGAGCTGCAGGGAGAGGCTTCGGCCACCTGTGACCTTGGGAAAATTGGAAAATAATAATCTCCTTGTTTTTATTAATCTTTCTTGAATGTATGCATAGTTCACATTTATTTTAATGTTTAATATTAGAAGTGTTTTTAGGTCTATATTTAGAAGTTTGGTGATGTTTTTGTGACCAGGAATATGCCATAAGAACTTAACTCTTATTTATATCAATTAGTCTATAATAAAACTGGTTTTGTTGTACATCATTTTGCTTAGTCACAGTTTCTAACAACCTATCAATGATGTTAACTAAGGACTAACTATATTTCATTGCTTCTAAGCAAAACTAACCAGCTAACCATGGATTTCTGAGCAGCATCTAGTGTCCTCTCCAAGTCTTGCAAGCCTTCATTCCTTGTTGTTAGTCCTGCATCCTGGATGCCCTTCTCACAAATCTTGCTTTCACAGGTTTAGGGTAGTTATCTGCTATCTCTCAGGCTCCTTCTCAACCAAACTTCTCACTCTCCCACCAGCCACCCATAGTGATGAGGTCCTTCCATTCATCCTCAAGTTGACTTCCACACCCTCTTTTTTCCCTTTTGGAAGATAGATGGTGCCTCTCCTTCAAGAAAAGAGGCGAACCCTACTTTACATGAAAGGCATCCTGGAGCCCTTGGCAGGGCCAAGAAATCAGGAAAACATGGGTCTCTATCACAGCTCTTCCTGTCCTCATTTTTAGGATCCTGGGCAGCTCACATATCCTCTCTACTCCTCTATTCTCCTCTGTTTCTTCCTGAAGAAAATGAGGGCAAATCCCCTTAAATAACACAATCCTCCCAAGTATCCAGTTATGGAGGACACAAGGCAAAGCAAGTGGATTCCCTATTTAGAGATCTTTACATACACAGTGGTTCTATCAAAGGACATCACAGCCCTGGCCAGTGTTGCTCAATTGGTTAAGAATCACCCCATGCATCTAAAGGTCAAGACACATGCCTGGGTCGTGGGTTCAGTCCTGGTCAGGGTGCTGATTAATGTTTCTCTCTCTCCCTCACCCTTCCTCTCTCTCTTTCCCTAGAAATCAATAAATAACAACAAAACAAAAGGTATTACTAAATATATTTAACATACAAGGAAGCTGATATGAGGGAAATGATGTGAAATGCTCAAATCAGGCAGCACAAAGGCCAGAATTTGAACCCAAGTCTGCTCGCCTCCAAACCAAACCCTCCCTCTACTCTGAAGTGCCTTACTCCAGGACATGACCTTTCCATCATCCATATTTCTTTACTGTTTACTTTCCTTTTGTCTATAATATACTCAGGACTGTGCTACTATTAGAAATAAAATCCCATAGTCTTAAAAAGGAAGGACATTCTGACACATGCTACAATATCAATGAATCTTGAGGACATTATGCTAAGTGGAATAAGCCAGTTGCAAAAGGACATAATAAAAGCCTAATATGCTAAGTGTCCAGTTGACTAGTTGGCCATTCAACCATAATATGCTAATGATATGCTAAAGCCATTCAGCCACTCACTAGGACGTGCACTGGCCACCAGGGGCAGATGCTCCAACCAATAGATTAGCTTGCTGCTGGGGTCCAGCCCATTAGGACTCAGTGAGAGGGGCCAGACATGCCTTGGAGCCCTCCCATGGTCTCTCCCCAGCTGACCAACCGCCTGTGTCCCTCCCCAGCCCAATCGCGCACCGGTGGGTTCCCCTTCACCTGGCCTGTGCCCTCTCACAATCTGGGACCCCTCAAGGGATGTCTGAGAGATGATTTCAGACCAATCCCCACAAGCCAGGCCCAGGGACCCCACCAGGGCATAAGTTCATGCACTGGGCCTCAAGTTTTAAAATAAATATTTGTAACATCCTCTTTGCTATTCTTAAAGAATGTCATAGATATAACTACCTACAGACATAATTTTTAAAAACCATTCTGGACCTGGCTGGTTTTTCTCAATGGGTAGAGATCAGCCCATGCACAGAAGGGTCTCAGGTTCGATTCCTGGTCAAGGGCACATACCTGGATTGTAAGTTTGATACCCCTGCAGTTGGGGCACATGTGGAAGGTGACCAATCAATGTGTCTCTCTCACATTGATCTTTGTCTCTCTCTTTCTCTCTCCTCTTTCTCTCTCTCTCTCTCTCTCTCTCTCTCTCTCTCTCTCTCTCTCTCCTTTTGCTCCCTTTCATTCTCTCTAAAATTCAATGGGAAAAAAAATCCTCAGGTGAGAATTACCAAAAAATAAAATCTGCTCTTAACTCTTAACTGTAGTTTAAATGGGAAGTTCGAGTAAATAGGTTATAACAAAATAGTACATATTTTAATATATAAGACCCTGGGCAGTGTATTAAACATGTCTTTTATTTTCTATATACTAATGATTTGACATCTAGCACCTTGTTGACCCTGAAAGGACTGCCCCTCCAGGAGTTAGCCAATTCCTAAAGATAGTAAGCAAGTTGCCTAAAAATGAGCTTTTAAAATACAAACCAACTAGTACAGAGCCTACAACCCAACCACCTCCTCTGTTGCCTCACATACTGTGGGACACTCTCCTCTTGCTCTAATCACCCCAAGGCCAGGTACTAGCAATTAGGGATAGTCCCATGCCCCAAAATCTACTGAAATTATTTGTACTAGCCAATTTTAAATCTGCTTCCCTGCCATACTTGTTTCTTCCCATGGAAACCACAATAAAGACTCTTGCCCACATTTTCCTCTCACTCCGTCTGCCTCCTGACCAACCCTGGTGCTCCCTGATGTGGTTCCTCTGTCTCAGTATGGCCCCTCCTCTTGGGAATTGTGAATAACAAACCATTATTTCAATGGCAGTCATCTTCTCATCTGTTAGCCTTACCATATCTCAAATTTTCTATTCAAATGTTATATTTTAAAACAAACAGAACTATACTGCCAGGCATTAGGAAATGGTTTCTTGCCCCTACTTATAATGAACTAGAGACCTGGTGCATGAAATTTGTGTGTGTGTGTAGAGGGGGGGGGGCTCCTTGATCCCAGCCTGCTCCCTCTCTAATATGGGACCCCTTGAGGGATGTCCAATTGCCCATTTAGGTCTGATCCAGGTAAGGTAAGTCAGACATCCCTCTCACAATCCAGGATTTCTGGCTCCCAACTGCTCACCTGCCTGCCTTCCTGACTGCCCCTAACTGCTTCTGCCTGCCAGCCTGATCGCCCCCTAACCACTCCCCTGCAGGCCTGATTGATGCCTAACTGTTCCCCTGCCAGCCTGTTTGCCCCTAACTGCCCTTCCCTATAGGCCTGGCTCCCCCCCCCAACTGCCCTCCCCTGCAGGCTTGATCACCTCCAACTGCCCTTCCTTGCAGGCCTGGTCCCTGCCAACTGCCCTCCCCTGCTGGCCATCTTGTGGTGGCTCTCTTGTGTCCACATGGGGGCAGTCATCTTGTGTGTTGGAGTGATGGTCAATCTGCATATTACTCTTTTATTAGATAGGATAGAAGCCTGATGCATGGGTGGGGACCAGCTGGTTTGCTTTGAAGGGTGTCCTGAGTCAGAGTGGGTGTTCTTTTGGAGTGTGGGGTGGCCTGGGTGAGCCAGCCACACTCCCCAGTGACCCAAGCAGAGACCCTGGTATTTGGAATTTATCTTCTACAATTGAAACTTTGTTGCCTTAAGTGGAGGCCTGGACCGCCAAGGTGTGCAGAAAGCTTGGCTTCCTCTGTTGCCAGGGGCAACCCAAGCCTCCTTCCTGCTCTTTCTGTGGCCCATAGCCATCTTGGTTGGATTAATTTGCATACTCGCTCTGATTGGCTGGTGGGTGTGGCAGGTGGCATGGCTTGTGGGTGTAGCAGAGGTGCAATTTGTATATTACTCTTTTATTAGATAGGCTAAGCTTAGATTTAATAAAAGCCAGAAAATCAGGAGTCAGCAGAAAAATGGCTAGACAGAGGGCAACATTTAGTATTAAGTACTTACAGAGCGGACTGATTTGTAAATGATAGGAAAAAGTGGAAAATACTTTAAGTAGGAATAAGATGCCAAGATGAATTATAGATTGTAGAAGCAAATAAGAGGGTCAGATATATTTGCAAATTATCCAGGCCTTTTTAAAGAAGCAAATGTCAAAATAATTCCTTCTGATAACATGGGGTGTAAGAGTAATAAATTATTGCAGAAAGGACATCCCAGATCTTGACATTCCATCGTAGGTTGAAGCAGACATTCTATCTGAGAATGTCTGGCAGTTTCTTGTGGGGTCGCATGGGACACAGGTAAATTCCTCCCTCTATGACCAGTCTGGGCATTGCAGGGCATCCAGTATCCCTCCCACTAAACATGGTAGCACCTTCCAATCATTGTGAGAACCAAAACCTCCTCCATGGGTTCTTCAAGATGCCCACATTGCAAAACCCATTAAATCATGCCCCTCCCAAACTGGCTCACTTCAATTTCATGGCCCTCAGATTGCTGAGGGAAGCCTCAGATGAAGTATATTATTAATGTTCTTTAAAATTTGAGAGTTGCTATTGCTAGACACCAAAGGCCATTACTATGAACTGGCCATAACATATTAAGACACAAAAGGAACAAAAATATAGCAAGAAAATAATGACAAACAAAGCCACAGTGGCTTACTTTTGAGAGAAAATTACAACCTCTAGTGAACATCAAAAAACTACTTTTAGATCTTACCAGAGCAGTTCTGCAAGTAAACTATAGTTCTGGAAGTACATTTTGGGGGTCTGCACTCCTCAAGCCTCCAGGTTCTGAGATATAGACCTGGTAGTGTGTTCTTGGGGGTTAAGAGGTTGAGATCTGAAATGAGATAAACCTAGGTTCAAATCCCAGCTCTGCCACTCTCTAGCTGTGTAGCTGTGGTGAATTTACCTGACCTCTGGGAGTTAGTTCTATACTTGTTAAATTAGAATCAGATGCCTAATTTGTAGACAGTTATAAGAATGAGCTAATGCTTATAAAACTTAGCCCAATGCATGGCACTTAGAAAACAGTGTATGCTATTATTTTCTTCAGTATCTGCTCTTTCTATTTTCAAACTGTCCCCCAGAGGGCGCCAGACACTGTTCTGGAACTTGAAAGGCTATTCAGTTTTTTCTCCAATTATCAATTTGTAAAACATGCTCTAAAAATCCTAAGCACTGGGGCCTGAGAAAAGGGATTTAGCAGAGTTTACATTTGTTTGTTCCTTCACTGTTGAGAGGACTTATACCTAAAATAAAAATGCTCAACTTCAAGACTGTCAGTTTAAATAAAGATAGATGCATAACCTTGTAGTGTTGAGGCCACCGCTTTAGAACAGCAGCAGATGAAGGACAGAGCTGTGGAAGCAGCCTTCCCCTGGTGCAGGCAGTGACAAATGCAATGCTTGTAGAGAATTTAAACACAAGAATAAAACTGACTAAAAGCCAGTTTGTTGTTGTTGTTTTTGTGTTTTTTTAGGTTGCCAGTTGCCAGCAATTCTGAATAATGTCAGTGATAAAATACTCCACAAAAAAATCTTTTGCTGTTCAAAGCTGTAAACAATTTCAGCAAGTATGATTGCATTTTAATAATATAAATGTAAGTTTCAATTTGATACACTGTGATATTCTTCCATGGAACCTATTTACATTAATTCTTTGACTTGAGCTTGAAGAGCATTCCTCGAATGAATTCCAGAATTCTCAGATAGTATACATTCTGACCCTAAACCTATGTGAGAGTGAACCTTTCAGGGTGAAACTCTTAAACATATTTGTGTACCTTTGACTCAGAGGTAAAATCAAGATAGACAAGTTTTGTTTTGTTTTTTCTATCTCCTTAAAAGAGGTGAAATTTTTTTTCTCCTGGATTACCCAATGAAGTATGGCTTCCAGGTTTCCAGTCTTATGAAGGAAGGTCTCCTGATAGACTTTGCACTTGTGTAGGCACTAGACTTTGTCTTCTTTCCCCCTTAACCAAATGATTTAAGTGGAAAATCCAGGCCCTTAGATATTCCATAAGCATCACTATCCTTGCTTTCTTCTCTGAATTCATGATTTCCATTATTTATTTATTTTTTTGCCAGGCCAAATATATGCCTTTAATAATTGTCTGGGCTGTTCTTGCTATTTTATTTTATATATATATATATATATATCCTATATCTCCTATATACTGATAATAAAGAGCTAACATACTAATTAGACTGAACAACAGAACGACCATCTGGATGACCTTCTGGACAAAGCCAGGGCTGTGAGGGACCTCTAATACATACATATATATATATATATATATATATATATATATATATATATGCAATTTCATTAATTTACTAGAGCTCCATAAGAATCTACCATATACTGAGAGATTTAAACAGCAGAGATTCATTTTATCATTGTTCTGGAAACTGGAAGTCCAAGATCAAGGTGTTAGCAGGGTTGGTTTCTTCGGAGGCCTTTCTCCTTGGCTCTAGATGGCTATCTTCTCCTGTGTTTTTACATGGTCTTTCTTCTATGTGTATTTGTATCCTAATCTCCTCTTCTTACAAAGGTACTATAGGCACAGTACACAAAATTCGTGCACAGGTAAGGTCCCTAGGCCTAGCCGGTGATCAGGGCCGATGGGGGCCTTCCGGCTGGCAGCTGAAGCCTTCCTCTGTTCTGCGCCACCCCCTAGTGGTCAGCACATGTCATAGTGAGCGATCAAATTCCCAGTCTCCCGGTCCAACTCCCAAAGGGACACTTCACATATTAGCCTTTTATATGTATAGATTAGTCATATTGGATCATGACCTCACCCTAATGACCTCACTTAATTTTAATAACCTTTTTTTATTGATTGATTTGAGAGAGGGAAAGAGAAAGACAGAAACACTGATTTGTTGACCCACTGATTTATGTATTCATTGATTGATTCTTGTATGTGCTCAAATCTGCAACCTTGGTGTATCGACAATGTTCTAACCAACTGAACTACCTGCCAGGGCTTTAATTACCTTTTTAAAGGCCCCATTTCCAAATACAATCACATTCTGAGGGGTACTGTGAGTTAGAACTTCAACATATAAATTTTGGGAGGACACAATTCAACCCATACCTGCCTTCAGTCCTATTTGCCACCCCCCAACTCCCCCCAAAAAAGGAAAATAGTGGTTAAGCACAGAGCTTGGCATTACTAGATTCTCCTCCACCATTTTCCTTCTCTCATATGTGCCTCAAATTCTTTTTCTGCGTGATTATAACAATGTAGAAAATGTCACATGGGTTGAAAGTACCATCATTACAATAATGCACTCAGTCATAATAGAAACCTAAACATCACACTGATCTTATATTTCCATAGCCACTTTACAGTTTACAGTTTTATTTCATAATCAACTTGATGCTTATTGTAACTTTGTTAGGTAGGTATGACTATCCTCATCTTGCAGGTGAGACAAGAGTAGAAGTGACGATCTCAAAATTATATAACTAGTAGCACATGTTAATAGGATCTGCACAGGCCTTCTCCATAGCTTGATGTTAGCTTAAGGACATTAGGATTAAGAACACATATGGGAAAAAATGTTGATCTTATTCCAAAGACAATCAATCAACCTACCAGTGGCCAGGATGGATAATAACATTTTTTAATCTCTAAGTAAGAATGAGTGCTTTATATAACAAAGGCAAGTAACTATATTGGGGGTAAGGACCCACAAGTTAACTTTAAGTCTAAAATAAATCCTTTCCAATTAGAACTGTAAGAACTTCTCTCACATTGCTCCCCTAACTTTACTTTCTGGCCTTATAGAATTAATGTGAGACATGGTCCCCACCCCCACCCTCCTTTTTATTGTTTCTTTATTTAACTAACAGACATCTGTTGACTACCTTCTATTTACTTACCTAGCACAGCAAGAAGCTCTGAGAGGGGAGGAAGCCCCAAGGTAAATGGGATTTAGACCTTTGTTCTAAAGAGCATAAAGTCTAGTGAGAAAATAACATAATCAGTAATTCAAAGGAGAGAAAGAAGGAAATAAGGAAAGGAATGTCAAGTGTGAACCAAGTAACTATGTGGCCATATTCAATTTTCAGATTAAAATTTGATGATACAGTGGAAGAGGCCAACTAAAAAATTATGTTCCCTGATGAGTCCCCCAAAAAAACAAACAAACAAAAAATGTTTCCTGTCCTGGCCCATGTGGTTCAGTTAGTTAGAGTGTCATTCCATGTATCCTGTGCATTTCCGGTCAGGGCACACATCCAGGTGTATGGGAAGCAATAGATCAATGTTTTTCTCTCTCTCCCTTCCTTCCTTCCTCTCCCTCTAAAAACAATAAAAATATATCCTAGGGTGAGCATTTTTTAAAATTATGTTTCCTTAGTAGTGATGACAGAGATTTTCTCTTTGACCTCTAATCAGACCCCCTGAGCCTTCTTATCCTTTGGGACTCAACCCTGGCCTATAAAAGCTGCAGACTCTTAGCACAGATGATTTCATCCACCATCACCACACATTCACACATACATTAAAGCCTTGGATAGCCGAGACCGGTATGGCTCAGTGGATAGAGCGTCGGCTTGCGGACTGAAAGGTCCCAGGTTCGATTCCGGTTGGGGGCATGTACCTTGCTTGCGGGCACATCTCCACTGTGGGGCGTGCAGGAGGCGGCTAATCAATGTCTCTCTCTCTCATCAATGCTTCTGACTTTCTATCTCTCTCCCTTCCTCTCTGTAAAAAATCAATAATAATAATAAAAAAAGCCTTGGATAAACCCTAACATGATTTCTAACAGCTTAAGGTCTCATCCTTAGGATGACCCTAGCCACCTTAAAGCATCCATCTGAAAAAAAACAAACAACAAAAAAACTAAGGCTACCAAAGAATTAACTGCTTGTTCCAGTCAACGTCTGATAATAGGCCTTTTACCTGCCTTTACTGAGAATTTACTAAAAATGACTTACAGTAGCTCCCCCTCATCGGTGGTTTTGCTTTCTGTGGTTTCAGTTACTTACAGTCAACCACTGTCCAAAAATATTAAATGAAACATTCCAGAAATGAACAATTCATAAGTTTTAAGTTGTGCACCATTCTGAGTACTTCATTTCATTGTGCAGGCATTATATCATCTCACATGTTCACAAAAAGAAGGTGAGTACAGATAGGTTTTTTGAGAGAGGCTACATTCACATAAATTTTATTACAGTATATTGTTATAATTGTTCTATTGTTTTTTATAATTGTTCTATTTTATTATAATTACTAGAGGCCCAGTGCACCAATTCGTGCAAGGGTGGGGTCAGACCGGCCCAGCCCCAATAGGTAGATTGGGGGGTTGGCTGGTCAGCCCACCCCAATCGGGGCCAATCAGGGCCAGGCCAGCTAGGGGAAGGGGCCATGGGTGATTGGCTAGTGGGCCCTGCCCTTGATTGGGGGGGCCAATCAGGGGCCAGTGGCCTGGGGGAGGGGCCATTCCATGGGTGATTGGCTGGCTGGCCCTGCCCCTGATCCAAGTGGTGGGGCCACCAGAAATGGGGCCAGCCAGGGGAAGGACTGGAAGGTTGGCCACTGGCCCACGCCCTATAGGAGTTGGGGGGTGCAATCATGAGTGGGGCTGGCTGAGGGGAGGGGTCACAGGAGGTTGGCTGGCCAGCCCCACCTTGATTAGGCTGGTTCACTGGCCGCAGTGGGCATCATAGTAACTGGTCATTCTGGTTGTTACAGCATTCTGGTCTCTGGCTTTTTATATAGAGAGATTGTGCCTAATTTATAAATTAAATTTCAACATAGGTATGAATGTATAGGAAAAAACAGTGTATACAGGGCTCTGTACTACCCATGTTTTTAGGCATCCACTAGAGGTCTCAGAATGTATCCCTCATAGATAAGGGTTTGGGGAGTCTACTGTGAATTGTGATCCTTCCTCTGTCCTTTGAGATGTATGTATACCTCCTACAATTCAGGCATGTCTTCCTCAAGGACCACAAAGCCATTCCTTGAAATGCAACCCTCAGGAAGGATAGAGTCCTTGTCTCAAAGTCTGTAGAAGGATAGAATCCTAATTTCAATAATTGCCAGCTCACAGACACATCTGGCTTAATGACATTTCATTGGCCAAAGTTTTGTAATTTTTCACTTCCCTGACTTTGGGCAAGTCTCTGGCTGTTCCTCCCTATTTCCTCATTTTTGTGGGACTGATTATTATATAGCTTCCCTTTGAGTTGTCTTTGCCTTTGTGCCTCACTGCTTGGTTTTGTCAATGAGCCGCAGTTCTTCCTTCTTCTCTGAGCTGGAAACAATACCTCTCATACTGACTTCACCAGGGCACTGAGAGACCCACATGTGATACCATATTTGAAAACACTTTACGAATTATAAAACTGTGACCAAACATAACAGATGATCACTATCATCCTCTACTCTCACCAAAGTGC
Source organism: Lasiurus cinereus (assembly GCA_011751065.1). Classification (NCBI taxonomy): domain Eukaryota; kingdom Metazoa; phylum Chordata; class Mammalia; order Chiroptera; family Vespertilionidae; genus Lasiurus; species Lasiurus cinereus. Next base: position 15,556,864 of record JAAGEH010000014.1, on the reverse strand, counting down.
TGTAAACATTGGCAATAATATGTAAGTCGCTCAGATAAGAGTGTGGGAGAGGAGAGGAGAGTATATTAAGTAAAATACAGGGTTTCTAGTGAATACACACACACACACACACATTGAGTGGCTATTATGTATAGGCGCTAAGATAAGATTCTGAGCATAATGCAATAAAAAAAATGGTCCTTGCTCTCAAGAAGATTACTATCTAGTGGAATGTTATAGACATATATAAAGTCTATTTCAATACAGTTTTTTAAGAGGTAAAATCAGAAAGAGTAAACAAAGTGGGCGTAGGTCTCATGGGTCGTGATGTAGCAGGGTGGTGAGAAGCATAGAATCTGTACCCAACTGCTTGAGTCTGAACCCTAATTACACCACTTACCACTGTCTGATCTTATGGACATTATTAAGATCACTGTACCTTAGTTTTCTCATAAGTAAAAGGAGAATAATAACCAACTTCAAAAAATTGTGAAGGGACTACATGAGACAATATACATAAAGCATTTATCACAATGTCTAGAACACTGAGTAAACACTCAAAAGTATGAACTGGTTTTGGAGAAGGAAATCAGGGAAGGCTTCCCAGAAGCAGTGGCATCTTATATGAGATCTGAAGCATGATAGGAATTAACAGGTCAAGGGACAAGGTATTGTGAGATGAGTATATACCAAGCAGAGAGAACACTCAGATTCTTTAAACTGCGATTTCTCAAACTTTCATGTGCAAAAAATCATCTAGGAATCTTGTAAAGTACAGATTCTGAATCAGTAGCTCTGTAATGGAATGTTTCTAACAATGTTTCCAGAGAAAGCTAATGATGCTGGTGTCTGTCCTACACTTCCTTCAACTCAGTAGCAAGGTTTTAACTGGGTGCAAAATTTTCAAGAAGAAACTGCAAGCTATTTAAGAATAAATGGCATGAAAATTGTACAGAATAGGGGTTGGGCTGTTGTACTGGATGGAGTAGGAGAGATAAGATCTCGGATGCTGATAACTGCCTAAGGGGATTAATCACAAAGGGACTTACAAGTGCAGAAAAGAAAAATAAATTTAGAACAGCAAAGAGGGCTTTAGCTGGCAAATGGAAAACTGGGAAGAAGGAGAACCCCACTCAAAGAAAGGAGACCAACTAAGAGGCTTTTTCTGTTATGTAACAGTAGGTGAGAAATGATGGTGGCCTGAACTAGGTAGCTTTGAAGACTGAGAGAAGTGGGGGGATTAAAAAACTATTAGAAAATACAACCAACAATTTATTTGGTAGTGGATTTGCTTGGGGGATAAAGGAGATGGAGAACACAAGAAAAACAGGGTATGAGGTTATCAGGTTCATTTCAATTGCCCATAGTTCACACATAATAACAAAGCACATGGAGAAGAACTATTCATCAATGGTACAGATAGGTAGGGTCTTCTGCATCAGAGATGCTCCTGCTACTTTTGGCAATTGTTGACCTATCTTCTTCAAACTACTTTCAAAATGCTTCAATTTCTACTCACTACTCAAGGCATAGTAGATAAACACAAAACCAGTAAGATAAAGCAGTATTTCAAAGTTTAGCACTCTCTTTTTGTTTTGTTTTGTTTTTAGTAAAATATGTGGGGTATATTGGCCTTCCCAAATTAGCTATTACTTTAAGAGGAAGGGCCATGTAAAACCTATTGAATTTATTCCCACAATGCTGATGACCAACTAGGCACTTAATGCATGCTAGTTGACTATTTGATAGAATAACATCTATCAATGTCACTTATTATCTCATAAGATGATAAAAAGAATAACATCTGTAAGGTGTTGAGTGTTTTACATGCCTTATAAATGCCATGATCTTCTTTGGTTCCTCTGAGACTCTTATCCAGGCAATTTGTATAATAACTTGTTTGACTATAGTTACATTGAACAATTTTTAATAGAATGGAAGCCTATTTCATTATTGTCAAACTCTACTGCCATCTACTGTTCATAGAATAAGTTAACATATTGTGGACTCCACCACCTCTATTTACTACTCAGTGTTTGTTTTATTCAGACTTCAAGGGCTTTCTGTGCTTTAAGTTTCAACCAAAAAATAGATGTAATTGTCTAATAGTTTCTGATTTTTTAAATAACAATTCAGCATAATATTGACAGTTTTCTATCATGGTCAAAAAGAGTTTAAACTCTATGGAATATTAAACATTTTAAAATTTAATGACACAATGATCTTTTCATAGCCCCCCCTCCACCCCAAGAAACTAAAAGGTAGTAAAATTAATGAATAATTTTGCCTTACCTCTAGTAGACATCATTAAACTGGTTATACTTCATTTAAGGTATAAATCTTACTCATCCTTCAAGGTCCTCCTTTCAAATGATACCTTCTCCATAAAACTTTCCCTCACTCTTCATCCTGGAATAAATTCTTCCTTCCACAATTGGTAATTGTTATAATGAACCACATAATGGAAGGACAACAAAAATTCCAATAAAAAATATAAGTCATTTTCCCTTATTCCTCCTTCTCTACTGGTTACAGTTTATTCTTTTGCAGATAAAACTGGACCCTCAGCTGTAACAATCATGTAAGAGGTTTTAAGAATTGCACCTTGTAGGAAGGCAGGGAAAGAAGCAGAAACGTGTGTTGAATAATCGGATGAGATCTGAGGCACTTTGTCTTTGCTGTGAGACTCGAGCCACCTTGCTGTACTACAAGGTGAGGATTTCAAAAGTTAATAAAATGACAGTAGACCAGGACTCAATCCTTTGCATATTCACCTCTAATTTCCTATTTTAGAATGAAAAACGACAGTTTAAAAGGGGAGGGAAGCACCCAGGAAAGAAAAATTAAAGGAACTTTCTGGCATAATTTAGGTGCCTGGGAGTAGTTTGGTTGTACTGTATTAAATTTAATGGGGAGGTGACCAAAGCCCCCAATGCCTTGTATTTCATAGATCTAAATTGAAGTTCAGTTCGTGCTACAAACTGTGTTTTACTAAGTCACTTGAACTTCCTCACAAGATAGGATCACCTCCTCTTCTGTGAATTGTATGTATTTATAACTAGGGCCTCTCATAGGTCTTTGGATGCTTTTCTTTTCTTGTTCAAGGTCACAGCGCCGTAGCGCGGTGCTCTCTTAGGAGACTGCAGCGTCCGGACCTTACACTTGGCGTCTTCTCTGGGGTCACAATGACCATTCCATCCCACACTTGCAATCTCTTCACGGCGAATGGGTGGAAATCGCCACAATTAATGGCAGCCCCGCGCTCTGAAGAGCCCCCCTTGGAGGGCTTACAATTCAAGTTGAGGGAGGGAGGTCAGGAAACCTCTTCCTGTCGTCACATCTTCCCCGGCCTTTTCAGATACGGAGTGTGACCATGAAGGCAAAGTAGAGCCTTCTCCTAGTAGGAACACAAATCTTTGACTTGGGCTGTGTTTCCGGAGACATTCTCTACGGACCCAGGCGATGACCGACTTCCGGATCTGACTTCCGGTCCTCCGAGTTCCGTGCTCCGTCGCTTCCGCCCAAAGTTGCTCTAGGTCCGGCTGGGAGCAGCTACTTCCGCCAGGAGTCCCTAGCGGCTGGGACTTGGAAACCGGCCGTCAACAGCTTCCGCCTTGTCCTCTCGGCCCGCTCACCCAGGCCAGGTCCCCAGGTTGGGCGGCGGCTGCTGGGCCTGTCACGGGAACGTTCTCTCTGGCCTAGTCCGTGGTCTGCGGAGGACCGGGAGGTGCGGCAGAAACACCCAGCCGCCAGTGACAGGGGCCGCAGGCCGCGCCGAGCCCACCCTGGCCTGGGGCGGGGCCCGGCCTTCCCGCCCCGGACCCCGCCCCTCCGGCCAGCCCTGCGCCGGGGCGTTCTCCTCAGCCCTGCGGTGTAACCGCCTTCAGGCTCCGGGACGTGGCAGTCCCCTGGCTTCGGCCGCTGGGGACCATGGAGTTTGCTGAGCTGATTAAGACCCCACGGGTGGACAACGTGGTGCTCCACCGACCGTTCTATCCAGCCGTCGAGGGGACCTTGTGCCTAACCGGCCACCACCTGATCCTGTCCTCCCGGCAGGACAACACGGAGGAGTTGTGGCTCCTCCATTCAAACATCGATGCCATCGACAAGCGGTGAGTGCTCCTTCCTGGGGTCGGTGGGTGGACCCCTGAGGAAACCCGTCCCGGGGTTTTCCTTGCGTGCAAACCGGCCACCAAAATAAGCCCTTGTCTGGCCTCAATTGCAGATTTGAGTTTGGGAAAGCAGAAAACTATCCACATGAGATCCCTGGTTTCTCTTAAATTTGGATGGAATCTCCAGGGTTATCACCTGGTTGTTATCCTGGTACCAATTTTTGGTAGATGACACCATTTCTGGGGCTTTCTTTTTAAATTTCTTCTCTTTGCGCCATCATAGTCTTTGAATAATAATTGTGCATCAGAGTTCATGAAGTTGTGCTTCAATGTGATTTAGGGTAAGTAATTACTTGACATTTTTGAAGAAATCTCAACTCGGAATGTAGTGTCTACATTCCACAAAACCTTATCCAACCCCCTACCCCCCCAGAAATGTTCAGTTGATATGTACATTTCTCCTTATTCCTTACCTTTTGTGTCATCCATTTGATATTTCCCACAATGGGAGATTATAATGTCTTTTATTTCTCTTTACTCAGTTCTGCTTTTGGAAAGAACAGAGTTGGCATTTAAGCAAAGGTATTAATTAACCTCTGTTTTGCACTCTGTCTTTCCAAAGCAGTGTCTCAGAGTCAAAAAGGTTATATTTCCATCTGCAGTCAAAATTCCAATTTCCCCATTGGCTATGGACTTACTCTATTCAGGAGAAGATAAATGGATTATCCAATTTAATACTAACATATAAATGATTGACAATGGCTTTTTCTATTACTTCTCAAGAGAATTTGGATATTAAGATTCCTAACATAGTTATGCCTTAAAAGAAAGTGGTTTTTAATGGTAGGATTTTAAACAGTATGAGTGAAGTGATAATAAATTTATTTTTTCAAACAGAGGACTCCTATTAGACTCCCCATAGCATCACTTCCTGGTAAGGGTTTACAGGGTTCTCTCCTTTCTGCATAATAAAGATTGTCATTCATGACACTACATGTTGTCACCTACTTTTCTCACCTTTAGTTCTTGCCCTCCCCGTTCATTAACTTTTTTTTACTAGCCGGTCTTCACTATTTTTGCTCATCTACCTCACCAGGAATGGAGTCCACAACCTTTCGGTGTATGGGATAATAATCCAATCAACTGAGCCACACTGCCAGGGCTCATGTCTATATTATACTGACACTAAAGAAAATAGAGGGAGTGCCGTGCTCCTCCCAAGTTTCTTAAACATTTATTGAATGTCATATTGAAGATATTTTGTGAAGTATTAAGGATGCTGATGTGAATAAAATATAGTTCTTTCAGGAGTTTATAGGCTGTCAGCCAATTGTTACCCATCTATCAGTATTCATTTTAACCATTTTAACTGCCATCTCTTTCATAGATTGTTCTGTTAGTCTCACAACTAACTTTGAAATCCTATAGCCCTTTAATTATAGCTCTTTCATAAATTTATGTTAAAATTTTTATTTGGATAAATATATATATCAGTCTCTTAAAGTCATGACTCATTTTTTTTCTGACTTACCTCTTTTTATGGTTGCTTTTCACGCTTTCATTTTATCATATTTGCCTAGCATTTACTACATGCTGGGTCTGGTAGGCTTAAGGTAGTATATAAGACATGGGCCTTTTAATCTGTTAGGAGATAAATGACAAGCTGTACACACATTTGTCTTTTTTCCTGGGGAGCAGCATGATGTAATAGAAAGAGCATAAGCTAGGTGGTCAGGTCAGAGGTTGTTTGTTGCTTTCAAGAAATACTCACTTTAAGTGTCTTCTATGTACTAAGCACCATAAGGGCCTGCAGATGCAATGGTGACTAACACAAGTGAGGAACTTATGTACTGTGGAAGAGATGGACATTCAGATAAATCAACAAATCTATATATATAAAAGCCTAAGTGACAGTTACAACCAGTTGACCAAATGACCGATTGACTAGTCGCTATGATGCAAGCTCTCAATGCAGGAGCTGCTTCTTGGTGGTCAGTGCACTCCCACAGCCAACCTCTCAGAGCTGGCCAGCCAACCTACCACAGTCCCTCTCTGGCTGGCCAGCCCCAATGAGCCCTAATTGCAAGCCAGGCCAAGGGACCCCTCTATGCATGAATTTGTGCACTGGGCTTCTAGTAAATATATAACAATGTCAGGCAATAAATGCCAGGAAGGAAGATGGAGGATCAAGAATGCCAGGAAGACAAATGGCATTTGAATGAATGGAGGAAGCTAGCAATGTGAATATCAGAAGAAAGAGCATTTCAACCAGGAAACAGTGGATGCCAAGACCTGAGACAGGAACATGCTGGCATGAACTAGGAAAAACAAAGAGGCCAGTGTGGCTGGAGGGCAAAATGTAGAGGCTACTGGGACAACAGAAACTATGGTTAGAGGGATAAGCAGGGCCTTATATGCCATTATGATGATTTTCATGGGAAGCCCTTGAAGAGTTGAGAGGGAGGAAGTACCAGTTAATCGACTTTTTAGAAGATGATTCTGGCCTCTGGCAGAAAATGGATTCTAGAGGAGCTGGAGTAGAAGCAGCAGGCCCAGTTAGGAGACTGTTGAGTAGTTCAGGTAAAAGGTGATGGTGACTTCCTTGCTGGCGTGGCTCAGTGGTTGAGCATCAACCTATGAATCAGGAGGTTACAGTTCAATTCCCTGTCAGGGCATATGCCTGGGTTTCAGGCTCAATCCCCAGTGTGGGCTGTGCAGAAGGCAGTCGATCAATGATTCTCATCATTGATGTTTCTTTCTCCCTCTCTTTTCCTTTCTGAAATCAAGAAAAAAAAATGTAAAAATATATGTTTTTTAAAGTTGATGGTGACTGAGTGGAAGTAGTGGAGAAGCAGACAGATTTGGGATGCATTTCCAAGGCTGAGCTGCCATGCCATGCTGATAATTGTAAATGGGATATGAGAGGAAGAGTAGTATTAAGGATGACTCTTCCAGTTTGTCTCTTGTTAGATACCTAACCTCTGTGAATTTCAGTTCTATCACATAAGATAGTGGTCGGCAAACTCATTAGTCAAAAGAGCCAAATATCAACAGTACAACGACTGAAATTTCTTTTGAGAGCCAAATTTTTTAAAGTTAAATTATATAGGTAGGTACATTGTTATTAACTTAATTAGGGTACTCCTAAGCTGGCTTTTGCTAAAAACGTCCTCAATCTGATTGAGGTACATTCTCTGAGGTCGATCCCTTCCAACTCTCCCATCCACATTCGTCTTGTATACTTGTTTCGTCTATATCCTTTCATTCATCCTCTCTATATGTCCAAACCATCTCAATATACCTTTCTCAATCCTCAACACTACATCTTCTTTCACTCCACAACGTTCCCTAAAATTAACTTAATAAACTTTACTTAAAGTTTTAAGTCTTAAACTATAGGTACGTTGAATAAAACTTTATATCATATTTAATAACGATGTTATTTATTGATAAAATTAAATTCCTTACAATTTACTTTATAATATCCATAAAATTAAATCATGACAATGACTGACAAATACTAATGTGAACAATGGCCTTTCATTTCCTTGGAAAGTTTGGGTAAGTCAGATTTGTATGTTGTTTTTAATTTTAGGCACGATTCCAGGTTCTCATTAATAAGATGACTTCTCAATTTACTCTTGATAAGGTGTTGCTTGAAAATGGTTGCTCACATAAATATGTAAACCCAAATAAGGAAAGAACAGCAAATGCTAGTTTTTTCAGTTGATTATATGAGTCAGGATACTATTCCAGGTGTTAAAAATCAACATATCTTCCTTTTCCAGGTCTTTCAAAGCAGACCACTTGTGCTGTAAACTAAGTTCACATTTGTTTTTCTCCAATATCAGCACAAAGACATTCAAATTTCAAGCTCCACAATTCTTTGTTGTTGTTTTTAAATCCAGCAATTGCATTTCCAAGTTGCCAATGTCAATATTAAAGGGAGAAAAATTTAATTCTCTTATAGTAACATTAAGAGGTTTTTTTTAACAAAGGCTAATGTCGCTTTGCTGTTTCTCAATTCCTGAAACCTGTTGAGAAAAGCTTCCCTCATATTTAAAAGTATTGTTTTGAAATAGCAAATGTCAATCAATATCAGAATTATTTTCTTGGCATGTTTCAACAGGCTTGGAAAGTGAACCTAAGTTTCTTTTTCAAAATCTTGAGCAAAAAGAGATAATTTGTTTTCGAGTGAAATAACTTCTAACATCAAAAAAATTGTGTTTCCTTTCTCCTGTAGTTTATGATTAAGCTGATTTAGATGAGACGTAACGTCTACCATGAAATAAAATTTTTGGATCCACTGATCTTTCGTTAGTTCTGGATAGTGAACACCCTTCTCAAGGAGGAATGCTTTAATTTCTGTTAATAAGGAGAAACGTTTCAAAACGTGTCCTCTTGATAACCAATGTATCTTGTTATGCAGCAGAAGATCTGTGTACTCACTCTCATTTCAACTAAAAATTCTTTAAATTGGCGATGATTAAGAGCTTTAGCTATAATGGAATTGATAATGTTAATCACCAATTCCATAACTTTGCAAATTCCTTCTGAAAATGTCTGTGCACAAAGCGCTTCTTGATAAATGATGCAATGGTAAGTATCTCATGATTAATTTTTTCTTTCAAAGTAGCAACAAACCTGTTTTTTACGCCTGTCATACTTTTTGCCCCCTCTGTTGAACTTGAGATAATTTTATCAAGTGGAATAGGATGTTTTTCAATGCACTCAATTATAGCATTTGCTATATCCTCTCCCCGTGTTTGACCTTTGAGGGGCAATCATCCTAAAAGTTCTTCTTTAGGACCTGTAGATGAAATAAATCGTACAAAAAGTGAAACTTGTTGCTGTATCATTTATGTCACAAGACTCGTCAACTGCTATTGATAAAGCTGAAACCAATTTAAGATCTTCGACTTGCTGGTCGGTTATTTTCTAAGACATTTTGACTGTTCTTTTTTTTTTCTTTTTTTCTTTTTAATCTTTATTACTCAGATTATTACATTTGTTTCCCTTTTTTCCCCTCCATAGTTCCCCTCCACCCAGCTCCCACCCTTCCCTCTACCCTTACCTCCCTCCCGTTGACCTCATCCATAGGTGTATGGTTTTTGTCCACTCTCTTCCTGTACACCCCTCCCCCCTTTCCTCCTGAGAATTATCAGTACACTCCCTTTCTGTGCTTCCGATTCTATTATATTCACCAGTTTATTCTGTTGATCAAATCTTCAATTCCCTTAATTTTCAGATTCACTTGTTGATAGATACGTATTTGTTGTTCATAATTTTTTATCTTTTACCTTTTCTTCTTCCTCTTCTAAAAGAGTACCTTTCAGCATTTCATATAATACTGGTTTGCATTTGATGAACTCTGTTAGCTTTTTCTTATCTGTGAAGCTCTTTATCTGCCCTTCAATTCTGAATGATAGCTTTGCTGGATAGAGTATTCTTGGTTGTAGGCTCTTGCTATTTATCACATTGAAAATTTCTTGCCACTCCCATCTGGCCTGCATCATATCTGCTCAGAAATCAGCTGACAGTCGTATGGGTGCTCTCTTGTAGGTAATGAACTGTTTTTCTCTTGCTGCTTTTAATATTCTCTCTTTGTCTTTTGCTCTTGGGATTTTAATTATGATGTGTCTCGGTGTAGTCTTCTTTGGATTCCTTTTATATGGAGTTCTGTGTGCTTCCTGGACTTGTAAGTCTATTTCTTTGACCAGGTGTGGGAAGTTTTCAGTCATTATTTCTTTAAATAGGTTTTCAGTATCTTGCTCTCTCTCTTCTTCTGGCACCCCCACAATTCTGATGTTGGTATGCTTGAAGCTGTCCCAGAGGCTCCTTACATTATCTTCACATTTTTGCATTTTTTTCTCTTCTTGCTTTTCCAGTTGAGTGTTTTCTGATTCTTTATATTTCAACAATTTCAAATATTCTTGCCTTCATCTAGTCTGCTGTTAGGTCTCTGTACAATATTTTTTAATTCAGTCAGTGTATGTTTAATTTTTAGTTGGTTCTTTTGCATCTCTAGTTGGTTCTTTTACATCTCCTCTTGGGTCTCGCTAACTTTATCCAACTTTTCTAGGAGATTCTTGAAAAACCTTATAAGCGTGGTTTTGAACTCTATATCCAGTCGTTTGTTTTCCTCCATTTCTTTTGTTTGTGATCCCTTCCCTTGTCTCGGCATTTTCACTATGCCGGGAGAACTTCTGTGTTGGATTCAGCCTTATGATACCAGACTAGCAAAACTGCAGAAGCCTCGCTATTGAGCTTGGGAGGGGTGGAGTCTCAGGGCTTAAGGGACCGCCTTGCCTTCCAGTCGGCCCTGCCCTCCACGGCCCCAGAGTCTTACATGACTGGGTAATCGCTGGAGCAGTCCCTTTCGCATGCGCTCTTGCAGTGCCTCTAGACTGCTGCCTTTCCAGCTCCCCTGTGCTCTGGGACCATATGAGTCTGGGTCCCCAGGGTTTCGCCCAAAACTGGGATTTAGTGGAGTTAGAAGTGGTGCAGTTGAGAGGGTCTGTCTCCCACGCACTCATGAAAGCCAGCGACACAATCAGAAGCTGGTCCTCTGTGCACAGTGCCGTGCTTGTCACCAGACTTCTGATCTTTTGCGACTCCCCTAAATTTCCATGCACTTCTCCCTTTTCACAGTCCAAACTTCACCCGTATGAGTTTCGGCTGGATCTGGGGTTTAGTGTTGTAGAATAAGGGGTTCAATGCCATTGAGAGTCTCCATCTCCCTCCTGCCAGAGAAAGCAGCCAGGTTCTCTGGCACCTGCTCTCTCCACGCCCGCGTCTCCGTACCTCAGCTTTTTGCAGTTCCTCTGGGTTTCTGTGAGCCCCTCTCTTTCCTTCTAGTTGTAGAATTTCCACTCAGCCAGCTTTCCTGTGGTTCTGGATGATGTCCGTTCTGTCTTTTAGTTGTAGTTTTGAAATTGTTGTGCGAGGCAGCAGTGTAGGTGTTTACCTATGCCGCCATCTTGGATTCTCCTTGACTGTTCCTTTACTATTTTAACAGACAATGGTAACTCTTTCATTTTTTTTAGAATATCTGCTTTGTTCTTAAAATCCTGAAATAGCTCTTTGGAAGCATTTATAAAACAACTTTTTATGTATTCACCGTCTGTATATGGTTTTCCTCTCTTAGCAACCTTTTGACTAACCACAACATTGTTGGAAGATTGCATCCAGTAATTAAATACAGAACTTGATTTTTCTGGACTCTTCTGAAGTTCCTCAATTGCTTTCTTCCTTACATCACCGACAGGATATTTAGTTCTAAATGACACATGTTTAGTTGTAAAGTGTCTCTCCAAATTTGATTTCTTGTTATGCACCAATTTTTCCTGACAAATAAGACAGGTCAGAAGGCCATTTAAGTTTTGAATAAACACAAAAGTCTCAGTCCATTCAACTTTAAATTCACGGTTTTTGTCTTCCATTTTTCTTTGCCTCTTCTCTGTAGCCATGTCAAACAGGGCACCTAAAAAAAAAGTTTCATTTTATAATAATAAAGCCACCAATACAAAATAATTACAATTCTTAAATTGATGATAAAAATATCTGTAGGATTTGCAGCTGGTTGGAAAAATACAGGTAACTTTATGCTTCGAGTAGATACTTTTGTCACCTGCACGCGATTTGCGGATGCGAATAGTATTAAGCGGATGCGAATAGTATTAACCACTGCACAAGGAGACTGCTGACGGACTGGCTCACTCAACTCGTGCATGAACTGTACGCTCCTCTCCCGCGCTGCATATTCCCCAGTATGACCAACCAAAACCCCCACTTCTTCTAATGCCACTTCTTCAAAATAGACTCACCCAGGCCAAAAACCAACTTTTGCTCATGGGCCATGAAGTTTCAATCACACTGTGCGTGCGCTCCCGCACATGGTATTTTGGGGAAGAGCCACACTCAAGGGGCCAAAGAGCTGCATGTGGCTCGAGAGCTGCGATTTGCTGACCATTGACATAAGAGAAAGACAAACCCTTTCATTTTAGTAGAAGCTTATATTGAATAATGCTTTAAAGCTTATAAAATACTTTCCTGTACATGCATACATGATTTTATTTGATTCTTTCAGAAGACAAGGTTGTATACAAGTTTTTCAATTGTACTTGTTTTCTTTTTTGTGGACCTTAGATATCGACACTTGAGTTACTCCTACTAGGTTGATAACTCATCATTTCCATGATTGATTCATTATAAGGTTTTTTCAATGTTTTGTTTTATTCTTTTTTAGTGCTAATTTTCACTAGAATTTTCCATGTCATCCTCAATCCCTTTAAATCCCTTTAGGTAACTATGTTAAGTGTTACTGTTTGTCCTTGGATATATGTGAATCTCTATAAAGTATATAGCACTCTTGTGTGTGCGTATGTGCATACATGCATGGGTGAGTTTAATTTACTGAAGTAAGATCATGTTGTAGATCTTCTATTTCTCAACATTTTAACTCAGTACTCTTTTTTTTTAAGATCTCTTTATATTGTTGTGTATATCCATTTCACTGCTCCTGACTGAAGTATAGCATTCCAAAGAATATACAACATTTATCTGACCCTTTAGATAACCTCCAGTTCCCTGTTATCACAAACAACTCTGATAAACATACTTGGGTCCCATTATAGTCATGTGCCTGAGATTGTGTCTAGGATGGGAGGGAGCCAGAAAGTAGATGCATAATTCATTTCACAAAGTAATGCTAGACAGCTCTCTAAAATGACTATTCTACTTTCAACTCTTACATTCTTAACCAATATTAGGTATTATTGTCTTCCTAATTTTTGCCAGTCTAATGATTGCGAAATATATATATCTTTGTTTTAATTTGTATTTCTCTAATTGCTGGTGAATTTAAGTATTTCTTTATACATTTGTTAGCAATTCAATTAAAGAATGTTTTCCTTTATGTGAAGAGCTGGGTTTGTTGTCTTATGTTGATTTATGCCAGTTCCTTGTATGCTCTCTAGATATTAATTCTTCACTTAGATATTGCAAATGTCTTCTCCTAGTCTCTCACCTATTTGTTAACTTTCTTGTGGTGTCCTTTGTTGAACAGAAGTCCTTAATTTTAATGAAAATTTTGTCAACTCTTACTTTATGGTTTGTGTTTCTTAAGTCTTATTTAAGAACTATTTCCTTGTCCCGTATATATATAATTTATACAGCTTTCATTAGGTCCCATAAGTTTTGTAATGTGTTTTCATTTTCATTTGTCTCTAAGTATTTTCTAATTTCCCTTGTGACTTCTTCTTTAATCCATTGGTTGTTTAAAAATGTGTTGTTTAATTTTCACAATATGGTGAATTTCTCAGCCTTACATTTGTTACTGATTTCTAACGGTATCCTATTGTGGTCACAAAAGACACCAGGCAAACATCATTTTATTATGCTTTACTGTTGGATTACAACTTACTGTACTGGTATTGCAGTAAGTACTTGTTTTATTATGGTGATTTGGAACTGAACCCTCAATATCTCTGAGATGTGCTTGTACCTTGTATGATGTCAGTCCTTTTTAATCTATTAATAGTTGATTAGAAGTCTAACATGTACTACATATTTTGAAAAAATGTTCCTTGTACACTTAAGAATAATATATGTACTATTGTTTTTGGGTAGTAGTTAGTTTAAATCCTCTATTTCCTTACTTATCTTCTGTGTGGTTGTTCTATACATAATTGTGAGTAGGATATTAGAGTTTCCAATTATTATTGTAGTACTCTCTTCTTTCTTCAACTCTATCAGTTTTTGCTTTATATATTTTGATTTTCACTAGTTGTATAAGTGTGTTTAATTGTTCCATCTTCTTGCTGTATTGAGCCTTTTATTAACATAGTAGAGGCCTGATGCAAAGAGAAATTTGTGCAAGGGGTTTGTCCCTCACAGCCTCAGTAGCTTGCCTCTTTGTCTGGAAGGTCATCCAGAAAGATGTCTGGAAGGTCATTTGACTGGTCTAATTAGCATATTACATTTTTATTATTATAGATAATGTCCTTTGTTATCTCTTTGAACCATTCTTTTAAAAATACATTTTTATTGATTTCAGAGAGTAAAGGAGAAGGAGAGCAAGATAAGAACATCAGTGATAAGGGAGAATCATTGATCAGCTGCCTCCTGCACACCCTCTACTGAGGACTGAGCTGCAACCTTGGCATGTGCCCTGGCTGGGAATAGAACTGTGAACTCCTGTTTCATAGGTGGATGCTCAACCACTGAGCTATGGTGGCCGGGCTGAACCATTTTTCATTTAAATCTTATTTTGTCTGATATTAGGATAGCCTGCTGTCTTTTGGTTACTATTTACATGTAATATCTTTTTCTATCCTTTCACTTTCAATCTGTTTGTCTTTGTATCTCAACTGAGTGATCTCTTGTAAGACAGCATATAGCTGGATCATGTGTGTTTAAGCATTTTAGCAATCTCTGTATTTTAATTTTAGAGTTTAACCCATTTACATTTAAAGTACCTATAGCAAATCCTTGAATAACATAATTGTGTTCAGTGTCATTTTGTTATAACATTGATGAGATGCCATAGGAACTTAACTCTTGTATATATCAATTAGCCTATGGTAAAATTGGTTTTGTTATACATGGTTTCACTTAAAGTCACAGAACCTATTGATGACATTAAGTGAGAACTTATTGTATTGATAAGGAGGGACTTTTGTTAATATGTTATTTGTTTTCTATAAGCTTTATAGCTTTTTTGTCCCTCATTGCCTGAATTAATGCTTTTTTTCATATATTTTTGTTTACTGTTACATGAAAATATTAGAATACTTAACTATATGTTTAATGTGATTTCTTTTTTTAATTTAATAAATCTTTATTGTTCAGATTATTATAATTGTTCCTCTTTTTCCCCCCATAGCTCCCCTCCACCTGATTCCAACACCACCCTCTGCTCTTACCTCCCCCTCACTGTCCTCACCTATAGGTGTACAATTTTTGTCCAGTCTCTTCCCACACCCTCCATACCCCTTTTCTCCTGAGAATTATCAGTCCACTCCCTTTCTATGCCCCTGATTCTATTATATTCACCAGATTATTCTGTTCATCAGATTTTTAATTCACTTGATTTTTAGATTCACTTGTTGTTCATAATTTTTTTTTAATATATTTTATTGATTTTTTACAGAGAGGAAGGGAGAAAGATAGAAAGTCAGAAACATCTATGAGAGAGAGACATTGATCAGCCGCCTCCTGCACACCCCACTGTGGAGATGTGGCCGCAAGCAAGGTACATGCCCCCAGCCGGAATCGAACCTGGGACCTTTCAGTCCGCAAGCTGACGCTCTATCCACTGAACCAAACTGATCTCGGCTGTTGTTCATAATTTTTATCTTTACCTTTTTCTTCTTCTTCCTTTTCTTAAAGAATACCCTCTAGCATTTCATATAATACTAGTTTGATGTTGATAAACTCCTTTAACTTTTTCTTATCTATGAAGCTCTTTATCTGACCTTCATTTCTGAATGGTAGCTTTTCAGGGTAGAGTAATCTTAGTTGTAGGTTCTTGCTATTCATCACATTGCATATCTCTTACCACTCCCATCTGGTCTGCAAAGTTTCTGTTGAGAAATCCGCTGACAGTCTTATGAGTGCTCCCTTGTAGGTAATTAACTGTTTTTCTCTTGCTGCTTTTTAATATTCTCTCTTTGTCTTTGGCTCTTGGCATTTTAATTATGATGTGTCTTGATGTGGTCCTCTTTGGATTCCTTTTGTTTGGGGTTCTGTGCACTTCCTGGACTTGTAAGTCTATTTCTTTTACCAGGTGTGGGAAGTTTCCAGTCATTATTTCTTCAAATAGGTTTTCAGTATCTTGCTCTCCCTCTTCTTCTGCCACCTCCATAATTCTGATGTTGGTACGCTTGAAGTTGTCCCAGAGGCTCTTTATATTATCTTCAAATTTTTGTATCCTTTTTTCTTTTTGCTTTTCCAATTGAGTATTTTTTTCTTCTTTGTATTTCAGATCTTTGCCTTGATTCTTGAACTCCTCTAGTCTGCTGTTAGGTCTCTGTATAATATTTTTTATTTCAGTCAGTGTATGTTTAATTTCCATTTGGTCCTTTTTCATATCCTTGAGGGTCTCGCTAAATTTATCAGCCTTTTCTAGGAAATTCTTGAAAAACCTTACAACTGTGGGTTTGAACTCTATATCCAGTCCTTTGCTTTCCTCCATTTCTTTTGTTTGTGATCTATTCCTTTGTCTCTGCATTTTTGCTGCTTCTCTGAGTTGGTAGAGTAGCTTTGTGTGCTAGGTGTCCTATAGGGGCCAGTGGCTCAGCCTCCCCAGTTACCTGAGGCAGACACTCTTGGTATACCCCTTTGTGGACTGTGTGTACAGCTTTGTTGTAGTTAAGCCTTGATTGTTGTTGGTATCACTGGGAGGAATTGACCTCCAGGCCAATTGGCTGTGAGGATCAACTGTGTCTATGCCAGGAGAACTTCTGTGCTGGAGACACCCTTATGGGACAAGACTTGCAAAATTTCAAAAGTTCTGTGCTCACCTTGGATTGGGCAGAGTCTCAGGGTGGGGCAGACAGCCTTGGCTTCCTATTAGCCCTTCTCAGTATCCCTCGATAATTGCTGCAAGCACCTCTGAGAGCTACCCTCGAGTTTCACTCGCTGCCAGACAGTCTTGTTTTTCCCTGAATGGGTCTGGATTCCCAGTATCTTGCCCGAAACTGGAGTTCAGTGCAGTCATTAGCTTCCGTCCCCTTCCACTTTAGAAAGCCAGCTACACACTCAGTTGCATGCACTCAGCAGTCAGTTCTCTCAGAGCATGCGTCTGCTCCAGACCTCTGCCTCTGCAGCTCCCCTGAGTCTCAATGTGCTTTCTCTTTTCCTGACAGTCCAGTTTCTCCCTGAATGAATCTGGGTTCCCAGAAACTCACCCGGAACTGGAGTTCAGTGCAGTCGGGAGCTTCCATCTCCCTCCCGCTTGAGGAAGCCAGCTGCACACTCAGCCACTCATGCACCCAGCTTGCACATCTCCATACCCCAGCCTTTTGCAGCTCCTCTGAGTCTCAGTGTGCTTTCCTCTTTCCTTCTAGTTGTAGAATTTCCACTCAGCCATCTTCCTTGTGGTTCTGGATAGTTCTCGTTTTGTCTTTTAGTTGTAGTTTTGATATTGTGTGAGGCAGCATTTTAAGTGTTTACCTCTGCTGCCATCTTGGTTTCTCCTCTGAATTACTGTCTTGTATATAGTTGATTTTTTGTGGTGAAATGTTTAAATTCCTTTCTCATTTACCTTTGAGTATATTCTGTAGCTATTGTCTTTGTGACTACACTGGGGATTACATTCAACATCATAATGTTATAACATTCTAATATGAAATTATACCAGCTTAACTTCTGTAACATGCAAAACTACCCCTTTACACTTATCTCACCCCCTTTCATTGCTAATGTTACAGAATTACATCTTTATGTGTTGTATGCCCCAAAGCATAAACTAATAATTCATGTAATGCATTAGTCTCTTACATTATGTAGAAAACAAAAAGTGCTGTTACAAACCACTGTTACAGTAATACTAGCTTTTAAAAAATATTTTTATTGACTTCAGAGAGAGGAAGGCAGAGGGAGAGAGAAATAGAAACATCAGTGATGAGAGAGAATTACTGATTGGCTGCCTTCTGCATGCCCTACTGGGGACCAAGCCTGCAACCCAGGTATATCCTGACTGGGAATTGAACTTTGAATTCCTGATTCCTGAGTTGTTGCTCAATTACTGAGCCACACTGGTGGGGCTCCTAACAATCATTGTTAAATATTTGAAGTTTTTTTCAATAGAGATTTTAAATAACTCGTGGCTCACATTTTTATGATACAGGCTTGACTTTTCCTTAGATTAATTAGGGAGAAGGAAGTTGAATAGTTGAATACAGGTGATGATTACAACTACATTCTCTTTTCACAGAAATAATCATATGCTTAAAGTTAGAAACCTGTATGTTCTCAACCATAATTTATATTTTTTTATAGATTTGTGGGGCCACTGGGTACCATCATCATAAAGTGTAAAGATTTTCGAATAATTCAATTGGATATTCCTGGAATGGAGGAATGTTTGAATATAGCCAGTTCCATTGAGGTAAGTATTTTGAAAGCAAAATGTGTTGAAACTAAATAGTTATAAAAAAGAAAGCCTTATATTCTGACTCATTGTTGTAGCTCTTACATTTCTTCATTAAATATTTGCTCTTGTTCTATAACTCAAATATTGAAGACTGATAGGAAAAGCATGATCCTGATTCATTGTTATAGGAATGTAATAGGATTTTAGGGTTATTTATTCTTCCAGGTTCATCCATATTTAGCATGTGACAATTTCCTTATCTTTTAAGGCTGAATAATATTCCATTGTATGTTTATATTTGTGTGTGTGTGTGTGTATATATATATATATATATATATATGTATATATATATATACACATATATATGTATATGATGAGACTTTAAAAAAAATTATTTCTTTTATAAAGAAAGTAATTATCACTAGTGATTAGTATCTATTTGTTTTTAGTAAATCTGAATTTCCATATAACAGATTTGCTTAAGATAAGATGTTTTTGTTTTCTATTTGTTTAAATAATATTGATTGTCTGTTCATATTATAAATAATAGAAATTTTATTTGGATAATTTAATATTTAAATTGAAGAGCTCACATTATATCCTTCCCCATTTAACCAATTATATTGGTATACACTTAAATTTTAAATTGCTTTGTTTTAAATCACTGCTACTAAATTGTAGCAATTAACTTTATGTTTATAGTATTTTCTTGATAACTATAGAGACATGCTGATTTTTGTTGTCTTTAAGTGACTAATCTAAGCTTTGTGTCTGAAACAAATGTTATTGCTTTAACACATTAAGCGCCATGTCAGCCACCAGTGACTGACACTATACACTTCATTTGGATCTCATCAGTCTCAGGCCACCAGCATATTGGTGAAATCTATTGTCATGGTCTAAACGGAAGGGAAGACAAAACAGGCTTGGTGCTTAACGTGTTAACTATAACAAGGGGGCAGAAAGGCTTAAAAATCTGTAACTAGGATTTTGGGTTTTTTATTATGAAGAGAAGAATAAACGAACAACTGTTGTGGTACTGCAAAAATTGGTATGCAACATTTTTCTGAGTTTGCTAAATTTTACTTAAGGAAATGAGATGAGCCAAACTGTCTTACATAGCTGTCATTTGGAAGCAACACAGTAATGTTGATTTGGCTGAGTTCACTAACATGAGTAAGAAATGCCAATGACTTCTAGGCTGTTAAATTGAAATACACTCCTTTTTAATTGGACAGGAGAATGCTGCTGACCCACTGCAGTTAAGCATGTGGTTTTTGGATTGTGGTTTGGGTTTTGTTTTGTTTGTTTGTTTGTTTGTTTGTTTGTTTTTCCAGTTGTGGGGTTGGGTTTTCATTGATCTGTCTACAATTTTCTTATCTCTTTTCTAACTTGTAAGATAGTTGATTGGTGGTTATTAATGAAGTTGTCCATGGTGAAGCATAGTGGTGAAGAAATAGGGCAAGGCTTATTATTCCTTTTTTTTATTGCATTTATTTAGCTAAGTAATGCTAACCAGTGTTTTAGTTAGCTGTAGATGTTACTGAATGCTCTATAGAAAATGACTGATTATATAGTAGTCATTATGGCTGAAAAAAGCCATAAATTATGAGCCATTCTCATAATTTGATATCAAAATGTGAATCCTCTTCTTATTTTTTAACAGTTTAGTAAATACGCATAGTGAACTTGGCCTTTAGCCTTTTACTGTCTTCCAATTCCCTCCCCCAAATACATATTTTGACATAATTTGGGAGTAATAAGGGAAATTCTTATATGGCATAGCTGAGCTATTCTTTGTAATCAAGAGTCCATATACTCAAATATATTCTGTTGCCACAAATACAATCCCTTTGGAAGGATAACTGGCAAATGCTCAGTTTTCTAAATTATAGCAGGAAGTCTGATGAAGCTGTTTTCTGTATACTTTCAACTGCCTTTGGGGTTTGGAATGTTTTTCTTTCACCATTAATATGTTTAAAGGAAAAGCCCTACCTCTAGTGACATAAAATATAATCACAAGTACTTATTGCCTGCCAAAGTGATGCTAACTTACGTGCATTTAAAATAATGGTTGTACCAGCCAGAATGGAAAACAATATGGAGGCTCCTCAAAAAATTAAAAATAGAACTATCTTGCGATCCAGCAGTTCTACTCCTGGGTATGTACCAAACAAAATCATTATCTTGGAGAGATACCTGTACTCCCATGTTCATAGCAACATTATTCATAAAAGGTCTGGGAACCTAAGTGTTGAGAGAGAGAGAGAGAGAGAGAGAACGAGAGGGGGGGGGGGAGTGAGAGAGAGATAATTATTCAGCCTAAAAAAAGAAAGTAATTCTGCCATTTGTAACAGCATGCGTGAAACTGGGGGGTATTATGTTGAGTGAAATAAGCCAGACAGAGAAAGACAAGTACTGCATTGAATCACTTATATGTGGGACCTTAAAAAGTAAAGCCAAAATCATAGAAATAGAGAATAGAAAGTGGTTTCAGCTATAAGATGAATAAAGCTTGTGGATCTAATGTATAGCATGGTGACTCTTTTTCAAAACACTATATTGTTTGAGGGAAATTTGCTAAAAGAGTCAAAGTTAAATGTTCTCAAAAACAACAGCAAACTGAAACTGGTTTGGCTCAGTGGATAGAGCGTCAGCCTGCAGACTGAAGGGTCCCAGGTTCGATTTTGGTTAAGGGCATGTATCCTGGTTGCGGACACTTCCCCAGTGGGGGGTGTGCAGGAAGTGGCTGATCAATGTCTCTCTCTCATCGATGTTTCTGACTCTCTATCCCTCCCCCTTCCTTTCTGTAAAAATAAAAAAAATTAAAAAAAACACACAACAGCAAAAGGTGATGTGTGGTGATAGTGTGTCAACTCAATGGGGGAGGATTCCCTTCACAATGTGTTGTATCATATATTACACTTTAAATATTTTACAGTTTTATTTATCAATTGAATAAAGCTGAAATTGTTTCTCAGTGTTGCAAAGAATATCTTAAAAATAAATAAATGAATGAATAAAATAATGTTTGAACTGACAATTATAGCCCTGGCCTACATCAGATATGGACACTGGCTTTTCTGTTTCTGCTTGGTGTGACTGGCAGCCAAAGACATAAAGAAGTAGATAATGGATTAGTGAGCCATACTTCTCCGTATTTTCTGTTTTATGAACTTTTGAGGAAGCCTTCGTAATTGATGGGCAGAAAGAAGAATAACTTTGGGTGGGGATGTTTTTGTTAAACCTCTGAATGACATGTTCAGTCTATTTTTTTAATAAGTCCTGTATCCATCCTTTTGTGTCTGGTCTTTCTATGACCTAGAAGGAGGTAGCTTCATTCGAGAGTTCTGGGGTATTAGCATGATGTTGGGCCCTCTGACCTCCAGGTGTGTGTGTCTCTATAATTATTGTAGTTTGAATTATGTGAATTGATTTTGGTGCTTTTTTGTTCAGCCATAGAAATGCTTTCCCTCTTGAGGGATTGATTACCCTCTTGAGGGATGAAACTGCCACTCAATGGAGGATATTCTGTCTGTCCATTGCTCCGGTCTAGTCAGGTTTTCTGGTGTTACCACCCGGAATTCAAGTGCTGCAGATGATTATAGGTTCATTGTGGGACCTCGGAGTTATTGTCTTGGCTTGAAAATGGGTCAGTGTAGCATAAAGATGTTGATACCTGACCAAATGGCATATCACTATAGGTAGAGAATGAATATTGATGAAGCATATGTGAAGTATATAATATGTGGACCATGTAATAGCTAAAATTATTTTAGAGTTTATTATGTGCCAGGAACTGCTCTAGGACCACACATTCTCTCTCTGAATGCCCATAACAGCTTTATGAGGTAGGTACTGTTATTTCCCCAACTTTATAGCTGAGGAAAGTGAGGCATGGAGCAGTTACATAATGAAATTACTATTGCACTGGAGTTTGGAATTTGAATCCAGCATTCTGTCTCCAGTCTGACTCTTTGGCTGCTAAGCTCTATCACCCTGTTTTACAGTTACTCATCAATGCTGATTTTATTTTATTTTTTAAAAAGATATTTTTATTTCAGAGAGGAAGGGAGAGGGAGAGAGAGAGAGAAAAAAAAACATCAATGATGAGAAAGAATCATTGATTGGCTGCCTCCTGCAAATCTCCCACTGGGGATGGAACCTGCAACCTGATTGGGAATCATACCATAACCTCCTGGTTCATAGATCCACACTCAACCACTGAGCCATGCCAACTAGGCACAGATGCTGATTAAAATTATTTTAAAATGTTTATACAGTTGATAGCTAGATTTTGAGCCAAGGCTTTACTGACTAACAAAACCTGTTTGTTTTCTGTTCCTCCAAAAATATTTAAACTATTTTATTAGGCTTTATTAAATGATGTCTAAGATTTATTTCATTTTTCTTCTAGAACAGGTATGCACCTTTTAAAATTCTGTTCATTCAACAAATGCTAATTGAGTAAATGTTATATGCCAGATATCTTGTTAGATTCCAGAAGCACAGAAATTAGCTTCAATAAGCTATAATTGTATATAGTGATAAATATGTTAGACAAATATGCCCATCATTAGTAGGTCATATTTGTTTAATATCAATTTAGCAACTAGAAAGTGTTTCAAATTGTGGTATGTTCCTTTTTCCTTTCTTTATTTCCTTTTTATCCCTTAGGCATTATCTACCCTGGACTCCATCACTCTGATGTACCCTTTCTTTTACCGGCCCATGTTTGAAGTGATAGAAGACGGCTGGCATTCTTTCCTTCCTGAGCAAGAGTTTGAGCTCTACTCTTCAGCTGTGAGTAACTTTTGAGAGACATATGAGTAATAGTTCAGAAATAACCCAACACCTTACTTTACTTCCTTTTGATGAGTGATAAGGTACATTTGACTTACTCATGCCTTTTCTCATAATACTGAACTCAGCATTCTAACTTGTCCTGGTTTCTCCTTTTTAATTTCTTTTAAAAATATGTTTTTGTTGATTTTTTAGAGAGAGAGAGAGATAGGGAGAGGGAAAGAGAAACATCTAAGAAAGAGAACCATCAATCAGCTGTCTCCTGCATGCCTCTACTGGGGATCAAGCCTACAATCTGGGCATGTGTCCTGACCAGGAATAGAACTTTTTGGTACACGGGACAACACTCAACCAACTGAGCAACACCAGCCAGGGCTTTCTCCTTTTTTATTTTTTAAATATATTTTTATTGATTTCAGAGAGGAAGGGAGAAGAAGAGAGAGAGAGAAACATCAGTGATGTGAGGGAATCATCGATTGGTTGCCTTCTTCATGTGCCGCCCTGGGGATCAAGTCCACAGCCCAAGCATGTGCCCTTGAATGGAATTGAAGCTGGGACCCTTTAGTCCACAGGCTGATGCTCTATCCATTGAGCCATACCAGCTAGAGCTGTTCTTTTTTAAAATAATAGAAAGGAACAAGGAATTTGTTTCAACATAATACAAAGTATTACAGACTTTGTTGCCGAATTTTAAGAGTACCATTAATTTGTTAATGGTACCTAGAAAAGGATGAATGAGTTGATGTGTTGGCCCTGATAGTTGTGGACATATTTATATATTTAATGTGGAAAATAAAAGACAAAGGGAGAAACAGCTGTCTGTCACACATTTTATGGGATGTCATGTAAGATAGAGAACTTGTACTGAAATCATGGTTAAAAACCAATAGAGGAAGTTACAGAGCAACAAATATTGCTAAATATGAGGAAGAACTTTCTAGGAACTGGCGATACATAGCATTGTAGAAAGCTGACCAAAGAATGGGGCTCATGCCAAAACTGGTTTGGCTCAGTGGATAGAGCATCAGCCTGCGTACTGGTCCCAGGTTCGATTCCGGTCAAGGGCATATAGGAGGTATGCAAGAGGCAGCTGATCAATGTTTCTCTCTCATCGATCTTTCTAACTCACTATCCCTCTTCCTTTCTCTCTGTAAAAAATCAATAAAAATATATTTAAATAAAAAAAATGGAGCTTGTTTTCTCTGCAAGTATCTAAGTATTGATAGATATCCTTCTATTAAATTTCTGAGATGGCTTCTTCATTGTGTGAAAGTTGATCTCTAAGGTCCTTTAAATTTTTTCAGATTATTTTGTGACACTGAGATACTAGCTCTGAAATATTATGTATTTTTCAGACCAGTGACTGGAGGTTAAGCTATGTTAATAAGGAATTTGCAGTGTGCCCCTCTTACCCGCCAATTGTCATAGTGCCGAAATCCATTGATGATGAAGCTCTTCGGAAGGTGGCTACATTTCGACATGGAGGACGCTTCCCAGTACTCAGCTACTATCATAAAAAAAATGAAATGGTAAGTGTACAGTACTGCTGCTTAGTCTACTGAAAAACTTGGTTTGAAGATTTTTTTTCTTAGAAATGGTTCCCTTCTCCATGTACCTGTCCATTAGAGTGGTTAGTCACTCCTACTAGGACTTCCTTCATTTAAAATTCAGGGAATTGGGAGTAGAGTATTTTCTGTGATCAGTATATGACTGAATTCTTTCTGTGTTGCTGCTCAATTTTAGAAAAGCCTAGTTAGGTTTTTTGTTTTTGTGTGTGTGTGTGTGTGTGTGTGTGTGTGTGTGTTTATTGATGAAGGTATTACATATGTGTTCTATCCCCCCATTATCTCCACTCCCACTCCCCCAATCATGTCCTCATCCTCATCTCCTGTTGTCTGCATCCATTGGTTATGCTTATATATATGCATACAAGTCCTTTAGTTGATCTCTCCCTCTTACCTCACCTTCCCCTACCTTCCCTCTGAGGTTTAAGCACCTGATCGATGCTTCTCTGTCTCTGGATCTGTTTTTGTTCATCAGTTTATGTTGTTCATTATAATCCACAAATAAGTGAGATCATGTGATACTTATCTTTCTCTGACTTACTTACTTTGCTTAGCATAATGCTCTCCAGCTCCATCCATGATGTTTTTAAGGCAGCATAGTATTCTATTGTGTAGATGTACCATGGCTTTTTAATCATCTCATCTGCTGATGGACACTTAGGCTGTTTCCAAATCTTAGCTATTGTAACTTGTGCTGCTCTGAACAGAAAAGGGTGCATATATCCTTTCTGATTGGTCTTTCTAATTTCTTGGGATATATTGCTAGAAGTGGGATCATTGGGTAAAATGAAAGTTCCAGTTTTAGTTTTTTGAGGGAACTCCATACTGTTCTCCACAGAGGCTGCACCAGTCTGCATTTCCACCAGCAGTACACGAGGGTTCCTTTTTCTCCACATCCTCGCCAGCACTTGTCGTTTGTTGACTTGTTAATGATAGCCATTCTGACAGGTGTGAGATGGTATCACATTGTCGTTTTGATTTGCATCTTTTGGATAATTAATTGAGCATGTTTTTATATGTCTCTTGGCCTTCCTTCTGTCTTCTTTCAAAAAGTATCTATTTAGGTCCTTTTTTTTTAATTAAAAATATTTATTATAAAGCAGCAGTTCTAAAACATATGTATACATCAAAATCACCTGGAGGGCTTATTAAAACATACATTGCCAAGTTTCCTATTCAGTACTATGCCTGGGGTAGGGTAAGTCTTCAGATTTTGCATCATTAACAAGACTCACCCAGATGACATTAGAGCTGCTGGCTTGGGGACCTCACTTTGAGAATCACTGATATAGGGTATACTTATATGAACACAGTTGAGAAAAGGCAATTCCCCCTAATACGACAAAAATAGTTTCATGCATACAACTTAGCTAAATCTTCCATTTGAGATATTTCTCACTACAGTGATGAGCTCTAGGTTTTATTTAGGATTTTTTTTCAATTTTTTTTATTAGTGTATTACATGTATGCATATCTTCCCATTGCCTTCCCTACCCCCCTCCCATACATGCTCTCACCTTCCGGTGTCTTGCGTCCACTGGTTATGCTTATATGCATGCATACAAGTCCTTCAGTTGATCTCTTATCTACCCCCCCTCCCTAAACTTCCCCCTGTAATTTGACAGTTTGTTTGATGCTTTACTGCCTATGTATATATCTTTTTGTTCATCAGTTTATAATGTTCTTTATTATCCATAAATGAGTGAGATCATGTGGTATTTTTCTTTCATTGACTGGCTTATTTCACTTAGCATAATGCTCTCCAGTTCCATCCAGGTTGCTGCAAATGGTAAGAATTCCTTTTTTTTTTTTAATGGCAGCATAGTATTCCATTGTGTAGATGTACCATAGTTTTCTGATCCAGTCATCTGCTGATGGGCACCTAAGCTGTTTCCAAATCTTAGCTATTATAAATTGTGTTGCTATGAGCATAGGGATGCATATATCCTTTCTGATTGGTGTTTTTAGTTTCTTAGGATATATTCCTAGGAGTGGGATTACTAGGTCAAATGGAAGTTCCATTTTTAGTTTTTGAGGAAACTTCATACTGTTCTCCACAGTGGCTGCACCAGTCTGCATTCCCACCAGCAGCGCACGAAGGTTCCTTTGTCTTCACATCCTCACCAACACTTGTCATTTGTTGATTTGTTGATGATAGCCATCCTGACAGGTGTGTGATAGTATTGCATTGTCATTTTGATTTGCATCTCTCGGATAATTAGTGACTTTGAGCATGTTTTCATATGTCTTTGGCCTTCCTTCTGTCTTCTTTTGAAAAGATTCTATTTAGGTCCATTGCCCATTTTTTTATTGGATCATTTATCTTCCTTTTATTAAATTGTATAAGTTGCCTGTAGATGTGGGAGATTAAACTTTTATCAGTGATAACATTTGCAAATATTTTCTTCCATACAGTGGGCTTTCTTGTTGTTTTCTTGATGGTTTCTTTTGCTGTGCAAAAGCTTTTTATTTTGATGTAGTCCCATTTGTTTATTTTCTCTTTAGCTTCCATTGCCCTAGGATCTGTATTGGTGAAGATATTGCTTCGGCATATATCTGAGATTTTGCTGCCTGTGGATTCCTCTAGTATTTTTATGGTTTTCCATCTTATGTTTAAGTCCTTTATCCATTTTGAGTTTATTTTTGTATATAGTGTAAGTTGGTGATCTAGTTACATTTTTTTGCATGTATCTGACCAAATTTCCCAGGACTATTTATTGAAGAAACTGTCTTGACTCCATTGTTTGTTCTTGCCTCCTTTGTCAAATATTAATTGAGCATAGTGATTTGGGTTGATTTCTGGGTTCTCTATTCTATTCATTAGTCCTATTCCACTGGTCTATATGTCTGTTCTTGTGCCAGTACCAGAGACTTTTGAGAATAGTGGTTTTATAATACAGCTTGATATATAGTATTGAAATCCCTCCTACTTTGTTCTTTCTCAGGATCACTGCAGCTATTCGGGGTCTTTTTTATTTCCGATGAGGTTTTGGAGAATTTGTTCTAGAGCTGTGAAATATGCTATTGTATTTTAATGGGGGATGCATTGAATCTATAGATTGCTTTGTGTAGTATAAACAATTTTTTTATGATGATTCTATTAACCCATGAACACGGTATGTTCTTCTATCTGTTTATGTCTTCCTTTATCTCTTTTTACAATGTCCTATAGTTTTCAGAGTAGAGGTCTTTTACCTCCTTAGTTAAGTTTAAAGATAAGAGCAGAAATAAACAACATAGAGACTAAGAAAAGAATACAAAAGATTAATGAAACCAAGAGCTGGTTCTTTGAAGGGATAAACAAGATTGATGAACTTCTAGCCAGGCTCACCAAGAAACAGAGAGAGGACCCAAATAAAAAAAATCAGAAATAAAAGAGGTGAAGTAATAACTGACCCCACAGATATACAAAGGGTTGTAAAAAAAATACTACGAACAACTCTACTCCAACAAACTGGACAACCTCTATGAAATGGGTACATTCCTAGAAAAATATAGGCTTCTAGAACTCAATCAGGAAAAATCAAAAAATGTGAATAGAATGATAACTACTGATGAAATTGAAACAGTAATCAAAAAGCTTCCAGCAAATAAAAGCCCTGGACCAGAGGGTTTCACAGGGGAGTTTTACCAAACTTTCAAAGAAGAACAAAAACCAATCCTTCTCAGACTATTCCAAAAAATTCAAGAGGAAGGCACATTTCCAAGCTCTTTCTATGAAGCCAGCATTATCCTAACCCCCAAACCAGATAAAGATACCACAGAGAAAAAGAATTACAGGCCAGTATCCCTGATGAACATAAATGCTAAAATCTCAACAAAATTCTAGCAAACCAGTTATACATTAGAAAGATCATATACCATGACCAAGTGGGATTTATTCCAGGGATGCAAGGGTGGTACAATATCTGCAAATCAATAAATGTGATGCATCACATAAACAAATTGCGAGACAAAAATTACATAATCATATCAATTGATGCTGAAAAGGCATTTAACAAAATCCAACACCCTTTTCTGATAAAAACACTCAGTAGAGTTGGAATAAAAGGATCATACCTCAACAAATTAAAAGTCTTATTGACAAACATACAGCCAACATCATACTCATTGGGCAGATCTAGAACCATTTCCCTTAAGAACAGGAACAAGACATGGGTGCCCACTTTCACCACTCCTTTTCAAGATAGTACTGGAAGTGTTAGCCATAGTGATCAGACAAGAAGAAATAAATGGTATCCAAATTGGGACGGAACAAGTAAAATTGTCATTCTTTGCAGATGACATGATACTGTACATAGAAAACCCTAAAGACTCCATCAAAAAATTACTACACTGAATAAATGAATTCGGCAATGTAGCAGGATACAAAATTAACACCATGAAATCTGTTATTTTTATACACCAATAGTGAACTTACAGAAAGAGAGATTAAAAAAAAATCCCATTTACTATTGCACAAAAGAAATTAAGATACCTACGAATAAACTTAGCCCAGCTAGGTTTATCCTCAGGACTCAATACAAAGGGAACTAAAAATATTCATGTGCTATTTGAATTAATGTTCTCAGGCAGAAAAATAAATTTCTCTGATCAGAATAATGGTAAGACACTGGTAAATTGAGCAGAAGTTTTTATTTTCAAAAGGAAGAAGAGTGGCACATGTCATTAGTCACAATAAATAAACATAGACATCAGGAATTGAATAGGCAAGTATTTGTTTCTTAAATATTTTCTAAATCTGTTTCTGTCCTCTACTTTCTCTCCATCAATGAACAACTTCATTTTGAGACCAATAGTAAATTAGTGGATAAATTATTATCACCTATTTGTCTTTTCCCCGGTATTAAGTCAAACACGGATATTTAGGATAAAAAGATTTCTAAAAATCTGCTATTTTTGCATCAGGCCGTCTATTCTGCTTGCTTAATAGTGTATCTGTTTTTACTGGGGTTCATTACAAAGTATTTTAATAATTGACGTTAAATATATTGAGTGTCCATTTACATAGTGAGTGCCATCTGAGAGTTAGCTATTGTCATCTGGTGGATGACTCTTCTTGATCATGTTAAATTTCAGGGTAGTTAAGATAACAATGTATACAAGGGGGTGAAGTTGAAAAAACTCTAAGCCATTCACCAGGTAGAGATCAGTGTGATAGTTACTGATTTACTGAGAAAAGTTTCAAAAGCGAACCTTCAAAATATATAGTTCATAATATTTGGAGACAAGTGGTTAAGTCCTGGAAAAGGATGGGAGAGGGCCACTGGAGGATAAATAATACCAAGCAGCTTTCAAGATATTGAAAATGATTCCCAAAACAAGAATAATGAACTTTTTGTATTTTGCAATTGATGCTTTTTTCTTTACAGTTCTTGCCAAACCTAAGTTTAGGTAGTTTACTTGGTGCATAGGCCATTATTATCTTCATTACAGGGTTAGGTCAACTGGATAATTACTGACTAAATGAATTATAATGTCTCATCTTAAAAAGGAACTAAAATTTATTATGTGAAAGTATTTTGAGATAATGGGAGGAAAAATCATTTGAAAGTGCAAGGCTTATTTTTGTTTTACAGTTATTAACTTTGTCAATAAATAGAAATGTATCCTTGTTTTAGGATCAGATCCATCTCCAGTTGTTTTTGAAATACTCTTAATACTATCTAATTTACTTCTGTTTTCAAAAAATTTAAATGCAGCTACTATTAAGTTTTTTGAAAAGGGGAGAGAGAAAGAAATATCATTAACTTCTTATCTGCTTATTTATGCATTCATTGGTTGATTCTTGTATGTGCCCTGATTGGGGATGGAACCTGTGATTTTGTTGTAGCAGGATGATGCTCTAACCAACTTAGCTACCCAGCGAGGGCTTAAGTTTTTACATTGTGATTCTAGGTAATTATGCGAAGTGGTCAGCCACTGACTGGCACAAATGGGAGACGGTGCAAAGAAGATGAAAAGCTGATAAATGCTACTCTCAGAGCAGGAAAGCGTGGATACATCATTGATACTCGATCTCTAAATGTAGCTCAGCAAGCTAGAGCCAAAGGAGGCGGCTTTGAGCAAGAAGCTCATTATCCCCAGTGGAGGCGGATTCATAAGTCTATTGAGAGGTAAATGATTCTGGAGACAGTGATGGGCTCCTATTTGAAGCTAATTAGAGTGGGTGAACCCTTAGCTGTTAAAAAATTACAAATTTCCAAATGAATCTAAGCATTAATTTAGAGTCCAAAATTGACTGGCTATCCTGTTGTTGTGTTTTGTAAGATGAACAGAAAACTTACCTTGAATGCTCACAGGTGAGTTTTAGTCAGATAGCACTGTTTCTGCAAGTCAGCTCTGAAAATTCATCCCCCACAAGGTTTGCTCCTCTATTTATAGATCAGTGCTCACTAAATTTATACAGATAAGCAATGGATAACTATATTTTCCTAGTCAAAATACTTTAGACATGTAATTTTCCCCATACCCACCTATTTTCACACCCTATTTCCTCCACCTCTCTTGTTTATGCTTGCAATTAGTAGTTTATAGATACTTCTGGGTAGATGGGTGGGAGTCGGAGCTGGCTTTGAGCACCCCTGCTGATAGTTCCGGGTAGACCCATTGGAGTAGGATTGCAGATGTCAATGGTGCTGTCTCTGACCTGGCTCTCTCCCAAATCAGATAATTCAGCTCTTCGACTGGTGTTTAATATATTCAGATGAGGATCAGTTACCTTCTTGACAGGCATTTTAAGCATCTTTGCAATCATGTTGAAATATTAACTTTTCATTATTTAATCTTTAGGTTATTGTATAGTAAGGTAAATATATTTATAGTATTTTGAGTTACTTTTGCTCTTTGATTGATTGGAGGCTGTTTTTGGTTTGGTTTCTTCCTTCATAGTTTTTGTTTTGTTTTGTTTTTCTTTTCCTCATCTTTGAAAGGTATCACATTCTTCAGGAGAGCTTAGTCAAACTTGTGGAAGCTTGTAATGACCAAACTCATAACATGGACCGATGGCTCAGTAAATTGGAGTCTTCGAACTGGCTGACTCACATCAAAGAGATTCTGACAACTGCCTGTCTAGTGGCTCAGTGTATTGACAGGTAAAGTACATTTCAGTGCTCCAAAATGGGACATGCACTGCTAACTAGACTTTGCTTTTATCTACACATATGTTATATATTCACAGTAGAGACCCGGTGCACGAAATTTGTGCATGGGGTGGGTTGTCCCTCAGCCCAGCCTGCAACCTCTCAAATCTGGGACATCCTTCTCACAATCCAGGACTGATGGTTCCCAACTGCTTGCCTACCTGCCTTCCTGATTGCCCCTAACCACTTCTGCCTGACAGCCTGATCACCCCCTAACCACTTCCCTGCCAGCCTGATTGATGCCTTACTGCTCCCTTGCCAGCCTGTTTGCCCCTAACTGCCCTCCCCTGCAGGCCTGGTGCCCCCCCAGCTGCTCTCCCCTCCAGGCCTGGTCCCCCCCAATTGCCCTTTTCTGCAGGCCTGGTTACCCCCAACTTTCCTCCTCTGCCAGCCAGGTCATCACATAACTGCCCTCCCCTGCAGGCTTAATCACCCCCAACTGCCCTCCCTTGCAGGCCTGGTCCCTCCCAACTGCCCTCCCCTGCTGGCCATCTTGTGTTCTCATGGGGGCAGGATCTTTAACCACATAGGGGCTGCCATCTTGTGTGTTGGAATGATAGTCAATTTGCATATTACTCCCTTATTAGATAGGATAGAGGCCTGGTGCACAGGTGGGGGCCAGCTGGTTTGCTCTGAAGGTTGTCCCAGGTCAGGGTGGGGGTTCCCTTGGGATGTGGGGCAGCCTGGGCAAGGGGCCTGTGGTGGTTTGCAGGCCAGTCAGGCAACTAACCCCCCTCCCCCCCCAGCAATCCAAGTAGAGTCCCTGGTATCTGCGATTTATTTATCTTCTATAATTGAAACTTTGTAGTCTGGAGCAGAGCCAAGCTTGCTCCATGGCCACACCCATTTTTGTTGGGATTTATTTATCTTCTATAATTGAAACTTTGTAGCCTTGAGCAGAGTCAACCCTCCTGCTCACTCCGTGGCTGCTGCCATTTTTGTTGGGATTTATTTATGTTCTATAATTGAAACTTTGTAGCCTTGAGTGGAGGCCTGGGCTTGCCATGGTGTGTGGAAAGCTTGGCTTCTTCCATTGCCAGGGAAACCCAAGCCTCCTGCTCACTCTGTGGCTACAGCCCTCTTGGGTGGAGTTAATTTGCATATTTGCTCTTGATTCCTGGTGGGCGTGGCTTGTGGGTGTAGGGAAGTGATGGTTAATTTGCATAGTACTCTTTTATTAGGTAGAATATGTCTTGGAGATATTGTGGGTTTGGTTCCAGACCACTGCAATAAAGCAAATACTATTTCAATAAAGCAAGTCACACAAACTATTGGTTTTCCAATCCATTAAAAGTTACGTTTAATTCTACTGTAGTCTTTTAAGTGTGTAATAGTATTCTTTCAAAAAAAAAGTGTCTACCTTAATTAAAAAGTACTTTATTCTAAAAAAACTAACCATCATCTGAACCTTCAGTGAATTGTAATCTTTGTGCTGGTAGAGGGTCTCACTTTCAATTTGTAAAAAATGCAATATCTGCAAAGTGTAATAAAGTGAAGGTCAATAAACTTTGGGCCTATTCTATATCTTATGTTCAGATCATTTTATAAATTACTATATAAGATAGTCAATGGCATTCAGCTATCGATGAAGTATGTGCATAGAATTTGTCATTTAATTGACAATTATTGTTTGTTGAATGAATTGTGAACCATGTACATATATGTCTTTGATGACAAAAGGTTTTTAAGTATCAAAGATCTAACTTTTTTCTATTAAATTATTAATGTACCAATTTTCCTTTTCTGAAACTGTGAGAAAGAAAAGTTTTTCTATGTCTTTTCAGAGGGCCAAACTTGCCTTCTTACTTTTGAAATAACAATGAAAGGAAGCATATGATTTTGTTACACAGTAAAATAATCCTTTCTAATCTCATATCTTATTACAAATTACTCGATGTGTGCAGTTATATCAGGATCTCAAGTTGAGAAAACCTAAAGGTAGTGATGTGAAGTATATGAAGTGATTTTAGTTTATTCACTCAGTTGAAGGTTGCTAATCCTTGAAACTTGAGGCAGAAGACTTGAACAGAGGCAGAAGGATGGTATAAGTTGTGGCAGAAGCTTAGCATGCCCTTTTTAAGAAGGGGATTTCCACTGAAACAATAGGTAGGTATAAGTATTGCCACCACATAGTTGGATGGCACTTTTCTTTGAGAATCTAATTTGTTTTATTGATGCTTCCAAATTAGGGAACAATATATGTAATTTCTTATGGTTAGTGAAAAATTAATCATAGAATGGATTCTTTAAAATCACGTGGTAAGTTAGTGACAGAATCAAAAATGGGCTTGAAGTCAGGATTCCCAGGCTGTCACTGTTTATTTTAGACAAAGCTCATTTATCTAATAAAATATGGAAAATGAATAATACAGAACAATGAGGTGCATATATTAAAGGTTTTGTTTCTTTTTAGCCTAAGTTTAAAAGATTTCCCCTTAAATGATAAATACAGAGGCTCCTATTTTCTTATGAAATATGAATTGTAATAGACACTTATCACCATTTGTCCAAGTTTTCAGCCATAATAGTGAGATGATTCAGTTCTAGGTTCAGGACAGTATTTGTTAACTCCAACTTTGGTTAGTTTGAGCTGCTATCTTAAAAAAACAGGAACCTCCACACTCCTAGGAAAGTTGAAGATTTTGGTTATTAGACAATGTTTTCTTTCCATTTTTTAATATATATTAGCTTGTTACTTGTACCGCCATAAAAATCTGCCCTTATATTTAATTACTAAAAATGTAAAAATTGACCTTAAGTTAAATAAATTAAATTCAGAATATACCATAGATAACAAGATATATATTCAGTATATATCAGAAGCCTTAAAATATTTGCTCATACCTTTTTCAGGCTACTCATTAGATTTCATGCTACAAATGAGGTTGTTAGCCTAGCCATAAGTGAACATCGGGGAATCTTATTTTCAAATTAAGAACTCAATTCAGCAAAAGGCAAAAAAGCTAAGTGCATCATCTGCAGTGTAACAAAAATTGGCAGTCACCTTAATATCCAACCATAGGATTAAATAAATTGTAGTTCATCACATAATAGAATATTTAATAACCATTAATACAATACTTCTAGAGATGGCATAGATACATGGGAAAATGTTTATAATAAAAGTGGGAATAATAATAAATTACTTTTCCTTGCAGCTATACAAAGTATATATGTACATGGGAAGACAATTAACAGTAATGACCAAAAATAAAACTTTTATAAGAAAGTGGTGATTTTCTTTTTTTGCCCAAAATTTTCTTCACTGTCATTTCAATATAAGACATGAAAGAAGGAGAAGGGAGATGTAGTTAATTTAGTTTTTGATGCTTCATCCCACTCTCTTTAGAATATTAAGGTCCCAGACAAACTCCTAAGTGTCATGGTATCATCGCCACTTCCTTTCTAGATTGACAGGTTTTTTTTAAATTTTGTAATGTTTCTTCCTGTTTCATGTTTCTCAAAGTACAGTTCAATACTTGTTTCCCATTATAATTGATGAAGGTGTCCTTATAGTCAGCTAGCTAATAGTGAAAAGCTAGAATCAAGGTCAGAGAGATACAGAAAAATAATTTTAAGTATGTTTCTAGGTTCGATGAGAAAAGTCTTTAATCAACTATTAAAGCGGAAAAGGTAAGTGCCTACTGTGTGTGTTAAGGACTGTTTTTGTAAAGGTAGAAAAATTTTAGCTAAAAAATTTTGTAAAAATTTGTTATAGCTTAAAGGGATTCTTGCCATGTGAAATTTGGGACTCAGACTATAGTTTTACTTCTTTCCCCAGGGAACTGTCTTCAATATGCTTTATTTAGACTTTAACCCTATGGGACAGTGCAGAATACATAAGACTTTGTACTCAGTAAATGTTTATTATTAGCAGACTTGATTGACCATGTTGGGAGTATCCCATTTGTACTCTGAATTTTTCTACCAGGGAAGGAGCATCCATATTGATTCATGGAACAGAAGGAACTGATTCCACACTTCAGGTGACCTCCCTCGCTCAGATCATCTTGGAACCAAGAAGCAGGACCATCCGTGGTTTTGAGGCCTTGATAGAAAGAGAGTGGCTGCAGGTGAGAAAGCTATTTTGTGTGCAGAGGAACAGCTAATAATTGATTTTGTGATCCTGGTTTGTGGGTGCGGGTATAATGTATGACATTTTGATGTTTAATCTATATTCATTTATAAACATCATTTTTGCTGAACTAGACCAAAATAACATGACTTCTTTGAGGTCAGAGACCTTGCTCAGTTCATCTGTTTATCCTTAGTACAAAACACTGCTATCACATAAGGCTGTGCATGAAAACTGAAATAAGGCCCTCATAAACTAGGCAGAAATCCTCCAAGGCAGAAGTTAATTTATGAATGTGCATACACTGTATAACTTAGTAAACAATTGTAACTAAAAATAAGTATTTCAGTATACCGTGGAAATGGAAGTATCTCTGGAGAAAATAATTTCTGGCCCTTTTAGTTACAATTTGGATTTATTATGAATTAATGCGTTGGATAGATAGAAGGTGGTAACTGCCCTTTGTTTTGTACCTGAAAAGCTTATGTTCTTTGACTATGCTCCAAATTACACAGACAAAAAATTTATAAGTTTATTCATTATTTTATTTGGCGTTCCAAGGACAGTTTGGGTTCTATGGTTAAGAATTTGGAAATTGTTTTTAACCAAGAAATCATTATCTAAATAGCAGTCACCAAAATTATATTATGCTTCATTTAATAGGAATTTCAGTGCACCTGTGTGAAATAATGTTAAAAGAATGTAGACTCTCACTAGGGTCCGACTGTCTTTTCCCACTTTCCTTTATCATTTTCTGTTTTTCTCATAGGCTGGTCACCCGTTCCAACAGCGCTGTGCACAGTCAGCCTATTGTAATAGTAAGCAGAAGTGGGAGTCGCCTGTATTTCTTCTCTTCTTGGATTGTGTGTGGCAGATACTTCGTCAGTTCCCTTGTTCTTTCGAATTTAATGAGAATTTCCTCATCATGCTCTTTGAGCATGCTTATGCCTCACAATTTGGAACGTT
The DNA here is from genome assembly GCA_011751065.1 of Lasiurus cinereus. Classification (NCBI taxonomy): domain Eukaryota; kingdom Metazoa; phylum Chordata; class Mammalia; order Chiroptera; family Vespertilionidae; genus Lasiurus; species Lasiurus cinereus. The sequence goes on along the minus strand of JAAGEH010000014.1, from coordinate 15,520,124 downwards.
TCTGGGCAACAATGAAAGTGAGAGGTGAGTATACTGCTCACATGGGGGCCATTCTATTTTATGTTATCTTGGCCACTCCCTAAAAGATTTGTTTCTGCATTAATCTACATATATAAAAAGCCAGCGACCAGAAAGCTATAACAACCAGAACAACCAGTTGCTATGACGTCCCCTGTAGCCAGTGAACTGGCCCAATCTGGGGTGGGGCCAGCAGGCCAACCTCCCTGGGCCCCTCCCCCAGCCTGCCGGGACCCTAATTGGCCTCTCCCATCTTGATCGAGGGTGGGGCAGCCAGCCAACCCCTCTTCTCTCTGGCTCTTCCCCCCAGCCAACCCTGCCTCTGATGGGCCCTCACCACCCCAATCAGCCCACAGCCCTTTCCCTTAGGCAGCCCCACCCTAATCATCCTCCTTACCCCATAGACCAGCCAACCTTTTTCAGCCCCTCCCCCCAGCTTGTACCACCCCAGATCAGCCCCCTCTACCCCAAAAGGGGTAGGGCTAGCCAGCCAACTGCCTATGGCCCCTTCAGGCCTGCCCTGCCCCTGATGGGCCTTCACCAACCTGATAGGCCCGTGGCCACTCCCCCTAACCAGCTCCACCCTCTGTTGGCCCCTCCCCCAATCGGTTCCCCTCACCCCAATCGGGGGCGGAGTCCACCGGCCAATTGCCCTTGGCCCCTGCCCCCAGGCCGGCCCAGCCCTGATTGGCCTGGCAGGCTAACCTCCACTATCTCCTCCTCCCAATAGGCCCAGTCCTGATCTGCTGATTGGGGCTAGGCTGGCCAGACCCCACCTATGTGTGAATTTATGCACTGGGCCTCTATGTTATTTATAAGATGGTAAAGATTATAGTTAGTATAAATTATGTGAAATGTATATATTGTTATTGTGAGCCTATCCTATGACTTTGTTTCATTATATTAAAATCAATCCATCTACAGATTAAAAATCTTTGAGTAAATTGGGTAACTATTTTAAATTATAATTTCTTTACATAGAATTATACTATTTTACATCTGCAAGAATATAGCTGCACCCTCCATCTGGATTTATAGATTTAGGAGGGTAATGTGCAGATTAGTTAAATGACTAATCTGTCCAGGGACACCCAGCCATCTGGTCAGCAAAAGTCAGGTTAGAGTACAGGTCTTCCTACTGCTGTAGCCTTTCTCTGAAAGCAGTGAATATAACTTTAAGTTGGCATTTAAATAATATGTTTGACTATGGATTCTTTTTGGTCTTGTACTATTAATATCTCTCAGATCTACGTTCAATATAGGGGTCACAAATAGATTTTATCTCATATTCTGATTCCCATTTAATAGAGGAGGATTCTTAAGCTGTGTGGAGTGGGTTCAGCCTGAAAAAATTCAGTGATTAGGTAGTCATGGGTTTGGGGAAGGGTCTGGAGGAAGCAGTGGTGATTAGTTCCATATACTCATCATCCCTTGTTCCTAGGGACATAGTACAGGATTGTTGTCCTAGTAATTAAATGCTAGTACTATATGGGGTCTGTGATTCTGTGGATTATTTTTTATTACTAACATAATTTCTAAAATGTGCCATTTATTTTTCATCCCTAATAATTTATTCCACAATATAGAGCATTATAGAATTTCAGGATTATTGTGAAGACTGCTCATTATAAATGAATAGAGATTAAATCTATATTTATATTAAGATGCGTATTTTATTTTTAATCTATTTAGATGTTTTGAGTTAAAATACAATCCCAGATACAATGTTGTGTATGACATGATCAGATTCTAGTTTTTTCCTTCTTCTGGTTTTGTTGTTTTGAGAATTACAGTGTTGAATTTTCTGAAAGATATTTTTATTTTACAACATTTTATTTCGCTACTAAACATCTTGCATTCCACCTTCTAACATATAGAAAAGAAATTGTTCTATTAGGAGGAGCATTTGATAGTTGTTATAAATTAACTGCTCTAATGGCAGTTTTTTTCTTGATCAGATGTAAGTTGAAACTACAGCAGAAAACGATGTCTCTGTGGTCTTGGGTCAATCAGCCCAGTGAACTGAGTAAATTCACCAATCCTCTCTTTGAAGCCAACAACCTTGTCATCTGGCCTTCAGTTGCTCCACAGAGTCTTCAGCTCTGGGAGGGTAAGCCATGCGTTCTTTGCAAACTTTTTATTAATCAAGATGAGCTTTTAGCTGCCTGTGAGGACATGCTGTTGTTGATATTTGAAGATGTTAAGGTGGACTTCACTCTCAGACCTGTGTGTATTTTTTCTCAATATTTTTTGAAGAACCTTCATACTGTATTCCATAACAGTTACACCTTTTTAAAATCCCTCCAACAGTGCACAAGGGTTTCAATTTTTTCACATCCTTGCCAAGAGTTGTTACTTTCTTGTTGGGTTACACACACACACACACACACACACACACACACACACACACACCCTGGTAGAGTCCATCTTAATGGAAATGAGGGAAAATACATTCGTTTTTGTATAAGAAAAGTTGGTAGGTAGTTGGGATAGGAATAAATTGTAAGCTCCTAGGAGATGGTTTCTGTTTCCTTTATTAAGCAGTCATTAGGCTAGGCTCTTCTGTTAAATGTTTCTGAAGGGGGGAATGAGGTAGCCATCTAGTTAAGGTTTACACTGTACAGGGATGCCATCCACCAATGCATTCCTCGTGTGGAACAATAATCCGTGCTTATTTTCAAATCTATTCTAAAGGAGGTGTTTCACCTCCATTCATTTTTCAGATTCCTGAAGCTTATCTTCTTAAATATCAAAGCCTGTTTTTTTTTAATTTATCTAAAATATATTAGCCATTCATTAAAGAAAGACTGAAATATACCATTTAACTTATTTTTAATCATTTTTAAAGGTATATCTTTATTCATCTTTGTAGTAAAAGAGCATCAGGCATGAACACAAGGATGGCAGCTGTTTGGTAGATTGAACTGAATTTCCATAAATGTCAATTATTCTACCATGTTCTGATATACTCTCAAGGACAATTCATGTGTGGACAGCGGTTTGCCCTCTATATATGTCAAAGGATCTGATTGCTTGGCTCTCTCAGCTCAAAATCAAGTCTGTTTCTGTCACTTCTCTGGATGTCCGCTCTCACATCTTGGTTGTTCTTAGCATATCTGTCAATAGCTGCCTTCTTCCTCCTCAGTCTGTGCTTCTAATTTTATCTGTCGAGGTGTCCCCTCATCAGAATTGTGGGGAAATAGCCTCAGAATGTCTCAGGGTTCTCCAAGCCTGAGCGTTAGTGCTTTGGGAATTTGAGACTGCTCAGAACTTCTCTTTGCTAACTCTCTTGATTGTTGTAGGTGGTCACAGGTGCAGGGTAAGTGATCTCTCAATGAGAGATTTCAGCTGTATTACTTGTTTAAGACTTCTGGGACAATTTACCTAAAGCCACTGTCATGCTTAATAACTGAAATGAGAGACTAGCTTACTTGGGAGAAAAGCCAAATTTGGGAGTTGGATGACCTAAACTAGTTTTTACCAGATCTTACTGGGAGTTTAGGAATTAAGTGATAGAGGAAATCTTTGCTGTTATGTGAATGAATTCCTGTCACTCGATTAAGAACAGAGTTTCCATATGTGTTCAGTGTCTCCTCAGCTTAGAACTGGAAGAAATTCTGTGTTGCATAAAATCTTCTCATGGTAGGTATGGAGTGTATAATAAGACTGCTCTTCAGCCTAAAAATCTCTCTCTGCTGTATATATTTACATTATAGTTAACCATTAATATTAAATAATTCCTGTATTGAAGAATAGGATTTTAAAAATAGGCTTACATATATGGAAAAATCAACATAGGTCAGTTAATCTTTAAGCTATGTTTCTACATTTTTGATAGAGAGTAGCATTTGGACATATATACAAAGACTTTTGCCCAGCCAGTATGGCTTAGTGGTTGAGCATCAACCCATGAATCAGGAGATCACAGTTCAATTTCCGATCAGGACACATGCCCGGGTTGTGGGCTTGATCCCCCAGTAGTGGGTATGCAGAAGGCAGTCAATCAATGATTCTCTCTCATCAATGATGCTTGTATCCCTCTCTCCCTCTCTCTTCCTGAAATCAATAAAAATATTTTTTTAAAAAAAGAAAGATGCTTTAGGGCCCATGGCAGTTTGGAGTTTGGTTTATGGAGTGCATTTTAATGAACCATAAAACATTTGTAAACCTGCCAGCCACTGACATGTTGCCAGCTTGGAAAGTTTTTGTTCCTCCTTAACTTGAATATCTTTAAGCCATTAATTTGAGATCATATAGTTAACATGGGTCTATGTAGAGGAGATAAAATGTCTCTTTTTAGTCCACAATAAAATTACAATTTTTATTTGGGGAAATAAGCAATTGCCTGCATAATTGAAAGATTGCCTGTTTAGTAATAGAGGGAAGGAGGGAGGGAGGGAAGGAAGGAGGGAGAAAGAGAGAAAGAAGGAATGGGAGGGAGGGAGAAGAGAGGAGATAGAGAAATGAAATTTAGGCTTTTAAATAACAAATTTCTGTGGTTCTGCTTTTACTGTAACTTACATTTCCAGCAAAAGTGATTTCACACATGTAGAAGGTCTCACAGGTCTGAATAAAGTTCTGTAATTGTGGGGGGACAGTTTATGCCATTGTAAATTATCAGCATGTTTTCCTGAATATATTAGAAAACAGTACTTTGATCTATTTCATAATTTTGTATGTGTGGGAGGGTGAAGAATTATGCATGTACATAGAAATAGTAATTTCTTGAATACTCTATTCAATTATGTTCTTTTAGTAGCTTGAGATTCCTATGTATTTTAGAATATAATAAAACATAGATGTGAATTATGAAAAAAAGAAAAAATTAATACATGGAATTATATATTATCCACACCTTTAGTGTTAATCATTGTATGTATCTGTCTCCCTTCTGTTTTCCTTTCCTGAACTGAATAGGTATTTTCCTGCGTTGGAACAGATCCTCCAAGTATTTGGATGAAGCATATGAAGAAATGGTTAACATCATTGAATATAATAAGGAATTACAAGCAAAAGTAAATCTCCTTAGGAGGCAGTTGGCAGAACTGGAGACTAAGGATGGGATGCAGGAGAGTCCCTGAAAGATGTCCCCACACCTGTGTAAGAACCTTCCCACACCCATGTCCCACCTCTCTCCTTTTGATCTTCAGCTCACTTTTACATAGTAGCCTTGAACGTAGGCTTTAGATGTGAGAACCCTCTAATCTAATGGATTTCTCAATACTTTATGAATGCAGTTTACTATAATTACACATGTTTTATGTGGCCTCTTAAGCCTCTTTACTTTGGGATCAGGAAGGAGGTGCTAGTTATTTTATGAGAACCAGGTGACCTATGTAATACCATTAGTGTTAAGCTTTCTGTGTCCACTTTCCAAACAGTGCTTCAGACCAGTCAAGGTTATGACTAATCTCTTTAGGGGATATGTTAGTTTAAAAAAAAGATCAGACACTTGAATACTTTGAAAATATAAATATTTTTCAAAACTGAAATGGTAGATAAACCAAGAATGTTATGTTTAACCTGCCATTTCCAATACCTTTGCCATTCATTCTCTTTAAAATAGTTTTGGACTAACAAAGATGAATTCAGTCTCACTCTGGTTTGTCAGGAGAGGAAATTCTGAATATTTATTCAAGGTAAATTATTTTTACAAGGGCAACAGGTATAGTTCTCTGCTATTTACCTTAAGAAGTAAATTTAACAGTAGACAGTAAAAATATGTGCAATATAGAAATAAAGTAGGAACTTGTTACTGATATGATATTGTTACTGTTGAATTGGTTTTTCAGGTTTTTATCATACATATTGAATATGTATCAGATGCTGGATGTAACATTGAACCATCATTTTATAATAGATGTTAATTTGTTATAATTAAGCTACAAATATGGTTTCTTTAAACCAGAGATACACTGCCCTTGTCTGACATTCTCATTGCACTGGCTTATGTATGTATATGTGTTTTATTGTGTTTTGTTTTATTTTTAAGTATTCTAAGTGCTTACGAATACTAAAATTACAACTTTCATGGTGGTTTGAGCTTTTTGAAAATTTATCTGGGCTCTGCTGATTTGTCCACTATGTGTTAGGCAAATGTAATTTAAGTGGAGGTGAAAGTTTATGAACATGATGCAGCTCTGTTTTAAACTTCAGATTGAAATGTTTCAGTGTTATAGGAAAAGTGATGACTACGCTGTGCTAGTTCATGCCTGAAACTCTAAAAGTTTGCAATTTCAGTGCATTCCATTTCTGTTTTGTGGAATTGCTCATTTTAACAAATACTGTTAATTCCAGTTATTCTTTAAAAAGATTGAGGAAAAATAATCATTAATACCATTTCTACTCCATCTATAATAACCATTTCAGTGTAAAACATAGCAAATCTGAACCCTGCTTCAGAGCTATGTATTGAACTAAAAATATAATTTTTAAAAATTGACTCTATCAGAATCTCTGGCCACATTCAGAAGTTTTGGAAAGTGGCAAGTTCTTTTATCTCCGGTTGCCCAAGTTTTATATTTTTTCTGTCTCCTCAGACTTGAAGCAAAAGGCTGGACAACAATTCATAGTCAGAACTCTTTTTTGGTAAATGTGCCTGCCTTCTCCTATCAGCTCCGTTTTGTTCTCTACTTATTTTCTTGGCTATAGTTGTGATCTCGGGCATTAAAGCCCTCACCAAAAGGCTAAGCAGGAGGTGTACTATCCTGTTATATATACCTCTGTGTTGTGTGAAATGTCTATATTTTTTAAAAGAGGAAAACACCGTAGCTTTTTTATGACCCCTCAAAATTGCTTGCTGCTTTATTCAGGCAGCTTTTTTGTTTTCTTCTAATTTTGTCTCAAGACTAAATATGAAGAAGGTGCCCCTTTCTTCTCTAATAGAAAGCCCTAGACATTTCTTTTTTTTTAGTAATTTTTAAAAGTGCCTCCCACTAGTAATATTTATTGGCTATAGGGCTTCTATGGGTTTTAACTGTTAGTTGGAATTTTTATTAGGTTTGGTCATAGAGAAATTGTATGCCATTAATTTAGACCCACCTTCCTGATGCACATTTTATGTGTGAGCCAGAGTACAACAGCATAGTGTTTTAATTTCTTTTTATTTCTTTTATTGAAATAGCAGTCTTAAGCTGTTTGGAAAAGTTTGCATTTTAGTATTAATTTATAATTAGAAACTAGAGGCCCAGTGCACAGATTAGTGCACAGGAGTGGTCCCTTGGCTGGACTATGGGGATCAGGCCAAAACTGGCTCTCCAACATCCTTCAAGGGGTCCTGGATTGTGAGAGGGTGGTTCTCAGGCAGCATGCCCTGGAATCGGGCTCCCTCCTCTCTGGTTCCAGGTGTGTCACCCAAGAATCACAGCTGCCAAGTCACCACAGCTTGGCAGCTCCTGTGTTGAGCATCTGCCCTCTGGTGGTCATTGTGGTCATAGCTATGGTCGGATGGTCGAACATTCAGATGGTCACTTAGGCTTTTATATATATAAGTTGTCCAAATCACAGTTCTGATTATCACTGTAAAAACAAACTTTAGTATAAAAGAGTACACTTTCAAATGAGTCATCTAATTATGTGAATATTAAGGTTTTCCCAAACTCAAGAATTCTGTCAGAAACAAGTACATTAAAAATACAGCAAAGATCATTGTTAGTAATACTATTAAGTTTCCCATCTGTTTAGTAAGAAAAATACCATACAGTGGATATACTCGTGAGAAGATACTTGTTAAACATTAAGTTTGGACAATTGTCTTTGACAAATGTGGCTTTAAAATCTTTAATGAAGAGAATTATGGCAGAAATAGTGAGCAAGCAAATTAGCCCATAGGAGTCAATAATCAACTGAGATAAGTTAGTTTTTATATATTAGGTATCTTCCGTATTCATTTGTAGTGAAAGCTGCTGGTTTACATTTTGGGATGCAAGAAGTATTCCCTACAAAGAGCTTAAAAATACAAAGGATTGCTATCATTCCTGTCAGCATACAACGATCTTTATATTTAAATTAATGATTTTTTTAAAGTCAGAAAAACATGGTTGATAATATAAAAATGCTGAAACTTTCCCTGGTTAGACTTTTTGGTTATTAATTGTTTGGTCAAATTTTTCATTTTGATTTTATTTAATGGTAAGAAAACAGGCAGAAATTAAAATCTAAGAGGTTTAAACAACTTATAAATATGTTTAATTTCTAAGAAAAATTAAACCTTTAAGCAAGATTTTAAAGTGATTCTTAGGAAAATTTCGGAAGACAATAAGCAGTTATTTCAGATCCCATTGGGGAATTTAAAAAACTTTTCTTTGAACTCTGAAAGCTGATTTAAGAGATGATGTGTCAATGCTTTTCATTTTCAAGGATGAAATTTAGTGAGATATAGCCTTTGATTCAGTTAGTATTTATATGAAATTAAAAAATCAATATCATGGAAAAGATTTGACCAGTGATTGTCTCCCTAAGTGAAAACTAGAGACATTTTGCTGTTTTAAAAATCTACTTAAAGATACAAGTTTTGTAGTTAATCTGGTTTCAGGATTAGCTATTTTAATTGTCAGTATTAACTGGGTTATCAGGTTCACTTATTGTAAGATCTTAACCTGAGACAAAAGTTTTGGTAATTTATCCATATCCAGAATTAATGAAAAGTGTATGAGGGTGTTATGATCACTCTTTATCAGAAAGTTATTTCTTAGACCAAAAATGAGCAGTTTTTTAATAGTTGATCCTCTGTTCTGGCAGCTATGAAATTTACCAGAGAATGAAGTTGTTCAGTACATCTGTTCCACGTTTATGTTATACCTCAAGGCAATATAGATGAGTTCTTTATTATTCCTTAGCATGTCAGGTCTTCCCTCCCTCCTAGAGCTGATATCCTAAGTTATTACCAAATAGTGTTTTTATGTTAATTCACCATCGTAACAAAAAAAAATTAAGAGACTGATTTCATCATTATTATTTAGTCTCAGATGATATGAAATGTTAATTTTCTGACAATATCAGTTTTCTAAATTTTGTTTTACTAAATAAAACTGCTTTTACCTTCACTCAGTCTTTATAATTGAGTGTCCACAGCATCTTCTTCCTTTAAATCAACAGCCCAGAAGAGACTCTCTGAAACTCTATGAGTAGGTTGTAGAAAATCGGACTTCTTATCTAAATTTTCTCTACAAAACCCAAGGTCTTATTTTTTAATGACACTGTGGAACTCTAGCTTGTGCTTAACTTAGTGAAACGTAGTGGGAAAAAAAATTCCTGATGAGAACTTACTGACTTTTAGAGTCATCCTGTTGATCATCTGTGAGTATACAGATTAACTACATTTGTGGTTTGTAATAAAAACAAGTTGTACAGCACTGCCTGTGTTTGTCTGTCTGCCCAAAACATTTGTTTCACTTTTACAATGCAACTATCTCTGGAGAGGTGAATTATTCTTCCCAAACACTCAAAGTTCTGTTGTTTAGAATCCTCATAGCTCTATCACCATCTACACTAAAAATGTTGTATTTGCACAACTTAGTTATTAAAAAAGAATATGTATTTCTTCAATAGCAGGTATTTGAATGTACTCTTGATATATTTGAATGTGACTCTTGGAATTAACTGCACTATTATTCATGTCTCATACAATAAAATTGCACTGTATGGCAAATGTGTCTATAATGTATGCTTTGCTAAACCTCAGTGTGTGTAAAGTACAGATTTCTGTATTATGAACCTGTTTATATAGTCTTTGGGAAAAAGACTGAACTTTCATAAGTCTGTGTAACACTTTAATATTATTTATAATGTTCCCTAAGTGATAAGTTCACTATGTCCTACAACTGGAATCATTCATCTTGAGTTGGTTTGTTTGTCAAGCTTGGTTTACTGAACCCAGAAACAGTCTTGTCGAATGTGGTACCATTATCTTAGTCTATAAGGTCTGTGTATGGTGTCTGCCTCAGAGGACTGTTGCACAGATGCTACTGTTTAAATTTCTATAGACAATGGGAATAAAATTTGAATATAATCAAAAACTGGTAAATTAAGTCTATAGACCAATTTTAATTTTTTTCAAATATTTATGAAGGTTGTGGTAGTTTTCAATTAAAAATTGCCACTTAAAAAAATTTAGACCAACCAAAAAAGTTGCACAGCAGTACAGTGGTCTCCCATATACTGTTTACGTAAATTGAATAACTTAACATTTTTTCACCTTTGAGTTAATGTGTATATGTGTGTGTGTGTTATTTTGCTAAAACATTTGAGGGCAAGCTGCAGATTTGATGACTTTTCCACCTAAGAAATTCACCGTTATTAGGAGTATGTATTTACATACTGTTTACTTGGTATGTATTTTTATGAATAAATAATTGAGGGAAAAGGAAAGCTATTCAGAGTAGATTGTCAACTATAAAATGTAGAATGACAAAATTAGAAAGTCACCACTTGACAATCATCACAGTAATAATTGACCTAGGCCAGTGGTCAGCAAACTGTGGCTCAAGAGTCGCAGTTTGCTGCTCTGTTGACTAATGAGTTTGCTGACCACTGGGATAGGGACTTAATCACAAGGAACAACAACAGCCTGTAATTATTGGAATTGAGAGTAGGTCAGTGGTCGGCAAACTCATTAGTCAACAGAGCGGCAAACTGCAGCTAATGAGCCACATGTGGCTCGCGAGCTGTAATTTGCCAACCACTGACCAAAGCAGTCACCATCAGTAGATGCTAAAACTAGAAGGATAAAGCTTGTGAGGAAAAGCATTTAATCTCAAAGTGTTTGTCCATAAAATACTTATTACTTACAAAGGGGAAAGAATAACTTTACAATGAAGGGACCTTATAGGATACTACCTTGTCCAAGCACAGTTAGCACCACCAGTAATGGGACAAATCAATGTTATGTGCCTTCTGATATGATTCACTGAGAACACAGCATCACTTTTGTGTCATTTTTGTGAAGACATAAAAATAAAAAGCACAATCTGAATCTAATTATGAAGACATATCAGGCATACTTAAATTGAAGGACATTGTATAAAATACCTGGTCTGTATTCTTTAAAGAACTTATAAAGCTTATAGAAGGAAAACCTTTTTTTAAATTTGAAATTATTTCAAACATTTTTTAAAAGCACAAAGTGAACAGAAAACAACAGGTGGCATCATACAAAACTAAAATGAGAAATGTCAACTAATAAAAATTATCCCCTAATAAGTAAATGAAACATTTAAAAAAAAAAAAAGCCGAAACTGGTTTGGCTCAGTGGTTAGAGCGTCGGCCTGGGGACTGAAAGGTCCCAGGTTCGATTCCGGTCAAGGGCATGTACATTGGTTGTGGGTGCAACCCCAGTAGGGGGCGTGCAGGAGGCAGCTGATCGATGTCTCTCTCTCTCATTGATGTTTCTGACTTTCTGTCCCTCTCCCTTCCTCTCTCTGAAAAATCAATAAAATATATTTAAAAAAAAAAAGTAAACTGTAGTACATTCCAAAAGGAATATTTGCCTTTCAACAAAATTACAGCCAGCCTGTGGACCAAAGGATCCAGGTTCGAATCCAATCAGGGGCAGGTACCTCGGTTGCAGGCTCCTCCCTGGCCCAAACCCTGATCAGGGTGTGTGAAGGAGGCAACCAACCGATGTATTTCTCCACATCAGTATTTTTCTCCTTCTCTTTTCCACTCCCTCTAAACAAAATTAATGGAAAAATATCCTCAGGTGAGGATTAAAAACAACACAACTTCCAAGCATGATATGAAAAAAAACACCTCAAATGAGAAATTACAAAACTTAGAACAGAAACAGACTCAAAACAAAATAAAACAGGAAGGTACTTGGGAAATGAACTCAGAAAAGAATTGGAAGAGTACAGAAAAAGAGTTATCTTAAAGATAAATTTTAAGGTACTCAAGGAAAGATAGATTCAACTGAAAAATTATTAAACAAAAACATGAAAGGCCAAGAGTGAAAATAATAAGCACAAAGGTCAGAGAGAAAGTGGTCAACATAGAGGACACACAAATAGGACCCAATCTATATATATAAAACCCTAATATGCATATAGGGCAAACGGCAGAACAACCGGTTGCTATGATGTGTGCTGACCACCAGCAGATGGGAGCAGAACATAGCAGGCGTCTGCAGAAGGTGGTAGAGTGCAGAACATGACAGGCATTGGTTGCAGTGGATGGTGAAGCAGGTGAGCAAGAGCGCTAGTCGCTGTCACCCGGGTGAGCCTCTGGTGGTTACTGAAAATTCTTTGCTTCCTGAGACAGCTGTGAAAGGATGAATTTTACCCAATTAGGAGATGACTGCAAAAACTATAGCTTAGGGCCTAAAATATATTGTAACTGTAGATCCAAGACTAAGACAGAGTAGAAGAACATTATGTAGAAATATATTTTAACATAGCAGAAACAATGCATTTTTTAATAAGACAAAAGAGGGAGAAAATAGAATAAGCTATTGACTATCATTTAATAAAAGTCAGATATTTAAATAAAACAAATTGTAGAACATTGACTTAGGATAAAGGTGCCTATAGCAACCTTCAAAAACAATATTATAAAGTTATACCCAGAAAAAATTCAAATCATTTTATACCCAAGAAAATAAAAAACTCCAAAAGAATAGCATAAAGAAATATAGTAAATAGCTGAAACCGGTTTGGCTTGGTGGACAGAGCGTCAGTCTTCGGACTGGAAGGTCCCAGGTTCGATTCCAGTCAAGGGCGTGTACCTTGGTTTCGGGCACGTCTTCAGTCGAGGGCGTGCAAGAGGCAGCTGATTGATGTCTCTCTCTCTCTCATCGATTTTTCTAACCGTCTCCCTTCATCTCTGTAAAAAAATCAATAAAAATAAATATTTTTTAAAGTATAGTAAATATACACATAGTAAATATAACAAAACTGATAATTAAAACCAAACATCAGAAATGTAAATGTTAATGGGCTTGATAAATTTATTTAAAGAAAAGACCTTCAAATTGGCTTATAAAGCAAAACCCAATTCTATGCTGTACATGAAAATTAAAAAAAAAAAAAAGAATAATGTACCAGGACCAGTCAGGGTTCAATATATTACAAAGCTATGGTAATCAAAACAATGTGGTATTCACATAAACACAGACATAAAACCAATTGAACAGACTAGAGAGCCCAGAAATAAACCCACATGTATGTGGTGTTGGCCTGGGGTGGGGGGTGAGGAGGTAGAAGGGGTTAATGGAGGAGAAATGGGGACACACACAATATTTTCAACAATACATATTTAATTAAATAAAATTTTAAAAACCCACAAAACTATCTCTGGTTGCACTTGTCTTTATATGTGAATGTATGTCTACCTGCAGAGGATATTAGAATTGGTTTGTAAAAAGCTCTGTTTAATTGGCTTAAACGATTTTAGTGGTTATAATTAAAAATTCTCAAATAATAGGAACTAACTCAAATGCTTTTAGGATGACAGCAGCTAAGAAAATACTTTATATTAAAGCTGGTTTGAGTTTTGTTTGGTTAAATAGGTGTGGATTTAGAATATAAGCAGTAAGTATAATACGTTTATTCTACCTGGGTTTTTTAGTCAAAGAAGCTCATGTTATCTCTGTTGCAAAATTTGTGAACAAGAAAAATAACTTGATAAAATGTTCATAAATAACCTAAATAGAATTATTGAAAACAAGTAAATTAAATAGCTGTAAATAGAATAAGAGTAGGGTTGTTTTTTTTAGGTAAAACTAGCAATAATTATATGATATGTGTACTTAAATATAGCTCCCCAAAAATAAAATATAATTAAAAAAAAAATAGTTTCCCCCAAATTTTTGGTAACTTGCAAACTTAAGAGTTTTGCTGTGTTAAGCAGCAAGTCAAGTTAAATTTGTTGAATATATAGATAATTGAATATCCTATCTAATAAAGAGGGAACATGCTAATTGACCCTCTTATTGTCACAAAGATGGCAGCACCTACAGCCAATAAGGAGGGAATATGCTAATTGACTGCCCCACCCCAAAGATGGCAGTGCCCAGTCCCCTCAGCCTTGCTGGGGTGGCAGGCATGCAGCAAGGCCAGGCCCGCCCCCAGGTGGGCCCTGCCACTCCTCACACCTACCTTCGGAGTCCCCCAGTCCCCCCAGCCACCCAGGGTTGTCCCGAGGCTCAGGCTCAGATGGCAGCTCCCCAGGTAACGAGGGCCAGCTGAGGCTTGCACTGCCGGTAGTGGCAGCAGCAGAGGTGTGATGGGGTGTTGTCTTCCCCTGATTGCCGAGTTGCCTCCCACCCCTGAGGGCTCCCAGACTGTGAGAGGGGGCAGGCCAGACTAAGGGAACCCCTCTCCAGTGCACGAATTTTCATGCACCAAGCCTCTAGTATACAAATAAGAGAAAATATGGTTAATGTAAGAAAGGGTCAAACCTGTAAAGAATTTTTGTGAGTTTATTTGAGCCAAATTGTCAACAATTGCCGGTAGCAGAATTTCAATGGATGAGATAATGCTCTGGAGGATGGGAGTTTTTCACCTTGTTTTATACATACAATCAAAGAAGAGGCTGTTAAATGGGTTACTTGAAATCCACTGGTGATAGATTGGGGAGGTGGGAGAAAGCAAAGTGGGGAGGGAACCTCTGGGATTGGATAAAAAGTAACATGTTAGACACAAGCTTCTTTTACAAGGGTGGGTATGGGAAGGTTAGCAGTGGACAATTAACAGGTTAACAATTATAATACAGGAGTCTGCCCTGATGCAAAGGTTGTATCCTGAGGGGTCTGGAAAAAGGGAAGTTATCCTGACATTCCAAAAGTATGTTATCATAGACGCAAAAGGACAATAGACTCAGGTAAAGTCTAAGTTAATCTTTGTCAGGGAAGATCCCCGCCTAGGACATGATTACCCACCACAGACTGCTTTTTAATTTAAAACATTTTAATTTCAGACCATCCTTTGTGGTGACTTTAGGTCTCTGAATTTGCAAGGCTGCCATGCAGGCCTTCCCTGAGCTTGTCAAGTAAGCATGTGGCCCCTTTTCATCCACAATACTGAGACATTGTTAAATGAGACTGTTTATCTAATTTTGACTTCTTATTGCAGAGAAACTAAAAAATAAAATTGGATCTATTAATGAATATAGTTTTTGTAAAATATATTTTTATTGATTTAGAGAAGGAGAGAAACAGCAGTGATAACAGAGAACCATTGATTGGTTGCTTCCTGCATGACCAATCCCCACTGGGATTGAGCCCCAAATTGGGCATGTTCTCTAACTTGGAATCAAACACATGATCTGATTCATAAGTTGATGTTCAACCTCTGAGCCCTATCGGCCATGTTTTGAGTTTTGTTGAGAGAGCATATATTTTTAAAAATTATGAAATAAAGTTTCCAGTAAAAAACAAAACAAAAACACACCTATGTTTCTAGAAGTTAGGAAAGTATTCACAAATTTGTTATTCTAAAGAATGCTAATTGTTTACTCTTTAGTTGTCATTAAAAATTAAGGTTTCTAAGGATTAAGAATCCTAGTTAATGCCCAATTCATATGTTCTCTCACATGAATGTTTCTCTATCTTTCCCCTTTCCGTCCACTCTCTCTAAAAATCAATGGAAAAGTGTGCACAGTGCAGCAGGCAGGTGACGTGTTCTGCAATGTACACTTGACACCTGTATTAACCAATGGCACCCTGTCCATTTAATTTAAAAATCAATGGAAAAATATCCTTGGCTGAGGATTTACAAAACAAAAACAAACAAAAAGGTACAAGGTATGGAAATGTATTTTTGAGGGAATTAAAAGAAAATAGTCTCTCATAAAACAAGGTGGTTATTTCTGAATGAATAAAAAGAAAAACTAACCATAGCCAGAGTGGCTAAGTGGATAGAATGTCGGCTTGTGGACTGAAAGATCCCAGGTTTGATTCAGTTAAGGGCACATCCCCAGGTTGTGGGCTTGATCTCCAGTAGGGGGCATGCAGAAGGCAGCCAAGCAATGATTCTCTATCATCATTGATGTTTCTCTCTCTCTCTCCCTTCCTCTCTAAAATCAATAAAAATATACTTTTAAAAAAAAGTTTAAAAAATAAAACAAACTGAAAGGGACAAGCAATGTTGTAGAAGTTTGTGGGAAAGGAATCTTGAGAAATTTTGTGTAGTTAAGCTAAATATTATTAAAAAGAATTTAAGTAAATTAAATATCAAAAGTAAGCTGATACAAAATTAAAGTTTGGTTCTTTCTTTGTTAAAATGGCAAAATTTTTCTGTACTATTGGTATGCTCTTAAGGAATTCTAAAGAAAAAGCAAAGATTCTGTGTTTTATTAATATAAGAGCCCCAGTGCATGAAATTTGTGCACAAGGGGGCGGGGATCCCCTCAGCCCAGCCTGCACCCTCTTTAATCCAGGACCCCTTGGGGGATGTCCAACTTCTGATTTAGGCCTGATGCTGGGAATTGGGCCTAAATTGGCAGTCAGACATCCCTCTCACAATCTTGGATCACTGGCTCCTAATCACTTACCTG
This sequence comes from Lasiurus cinereus, assembly GCA_011751065.1. NCBI lineage: Eukaryota > Metazoa > Chordata > Mammalia > Chiroptera > Vespertilionidae > Lasiurus > Lasiurus cinereus. The sequence continues at coordinate 15,503,618 of JAAGEH010000014.1, read as the reverse complement.
CTTGCTAGCCAGGTCACCCCCAACTGCCCCTTCCCTTGCTGGCCTGGTTGCTCCCAATTGCCCCTTCCCTGCCAACCTGGTTGCACCTAACTGCTCCCCACTGCCAGCCCTCACAGCCACCTGCCAGCCTGGTCACCCCACACAGCCTACTTGTTCAGTTTTTTGGTAATCTTTCACTAACACCCCTGCCAGCCTAGTCATAGGCAGCCATCTTGTGAGGGCGTGAGGGTTAATTTGCATATTATCTCTTTATTATATAGGATTATTTCCTATCCTGTGTCATCATGTCTTTGACTGTTTAGGTAAACCAACTCTTAATATTAAAAGAGCTAAATTTTGCTTACAACCATTTAAATTTCTGTATTTGCCTGCAAAGTCTTTGTCACCATGATTAAATAAATATTAGTTCATTGTGAACTAGGTATTTATTTGACCAGGTGTTTTAAAACTTTTTAAAATATATTTTATTGATTTTTTACAGAGAGGAAGGGAGAGGGACAGAGTTAGAAACATTGATGAGAGAGAAACATAGATCCGCTGCCTCCTGCACACCCCCACACTGGGGATGCGCCCACAACCAAGGTACATGCCCCTGACCGGAATCGAACCTGGGACCTTTCAATGCTCTATCCACTGAGCCAAACCAGTTTCAGCTTAAAACTTTTGATATGTTTGATAAACTTTACCCAACTTCAAAATTAAATTCTTTTTCTTAACTTGAAAACAATTTTGACATTTTCCGAAGGATCCCTGAAACATTTCAATGGAACTCTCTCTTGAGAAAAGAAGGAAATTAAGCTAATTAGGCCTATTTGATATGCTAACATTAGAGGGAAAACATTGTCATACAAGAAATTGGAAAAGTGTATTAATTTTTAGAGCAGTAGTCCTCAAAGTGTGGTCCCTGGGCCAATAACATGGATCTTCCTTGGGTGCTTGCTAGAAATACCTTCTCAGAACCCACTCTGTATCTACTGAGTCAGGCATTCTGGGGTGGGGACCAGAATTACATGATTTAACAGGCTCCCCAGGTGATTCTGTCACATGCTAAAGTTTGAGAACCACTGACTTTTTTTTTTTTAACTCTTTTTTTGTTTTGTTTTGTTTTTTATATATATATACTTTATTGATTTTTTACAGAGAGGAAGGGAGAGGGATAAAGAGTTAGAAACATCGATGAGGGAGAGACATCGATCAGCCGCCTCCTACACATCCCCTACTGGGGATGTGCCCGCAACCAAGGTACATGCCCTGACCGGAATCGAACCTGGGAGCTTTCAGTCTGCGGCCAACGTGACACTCTATCCACTGAGCCAAACTGGCTCCAGCGAGAACCACTGACTTTGATACAATTGTTAGACCAGATGCTTAAAGAAAAAGTCTAGTTCAATGTCACTCCCTCCTGACTATCAGCAAACAGTGAATGGGGAAGCAGGTGAAGGTGGGTAGCTAGCTTGTCAGAGCAAGTCTTAAAGAATTCCTTAAGCATTTATTTTAAAAATATTATTTTCTTTCTAGCAAGAGGTTATTAGTTACAGAAAATGTCTTCAGTGATTTTTTTTCAATGTTACCGGCACTGCTTTCATCTGTTGACCTAAGAATGTCCAAGCCTGCAGAGAAGTTTTATAAAAATTTATCTGAGTCAAACTGAAGATATACCTGGAAGTAAGATATCAACAGACATAAAAATACTTCTAAGAATAATAGTTTGCAGTTTCTTTTATACATATGATACTAAGGAGAGAATGTAAGGAAAATTACATGAAGGTGAGAGAAAGCAAGACAGGGATCATTTCTCAGAAGTGTTGTAGGTGGTGGAAGGGCACTAGGTGTTGGACTGGTGGGGTCAAACCAAACCTGGGTTTAGCAACCATAGTACTTGGGTTCTGGCTAGTAAAGAATACAGAACCAAGACCCAAATTGTAAAAGAACATTTATTGGGTGAATGACAGAGGTAGAAACAGTAATTCCTCAAAGAAATGGGCTTAGGAAAATAAATTATAAAGATAAAGGGAGGCCCTTGGAGCTTGAAAGTGAAGAAGCTAATGTAACATGCCTGTGGGGGAGGGGGCGGTGAGGGAGAGAGAAGGGGGTGGAGAAAAGGCATGGGCATGCTTACTGAGGAAGAATGCACTAGGGGAGGATCCAAGATGGTAAACACACTGCTGCCTCGCACAACAATTTCAAAACTACAACTAAAAGACAGAACGGAACGGACATCATCCAGAACCACAGGAAAGCTGGCTGAGTAGAAATTCTACAGCTAGAAGTAAAGAGAGGGGCTCACAGAGACCCAGAGGAGCTGCAAAAAGCTGAGGTATGAAGACAAGCAGGTGGAGAGAGCAGGTGCCAGAGAACCTGGCTGGCTTTCTCTGGCGGGAGGGAGACAGAGACTCTCCCCTTATCCTATGACACTAAACCCCAGATCCAGCTGAAACTCAGATGGGGGGAGTTTGGACTGTGAAAAGGGAGAAGTGCATGGAAATTTAGGGGAGTTGCAAAAGATCAGAAGTCTTGTGACGTGCGTGCGCGCAGAGGACCAAATGCTTATTGTGCCACTGGCTTTCATGAGTGGGCGGGAGACAAACCCTCCCAACTGCGCCACTTCTAACTCCCCTAAACCCCAGTTTCGGGAGAAACCCTAGGGACCCAGACTCATACGGTCCTGGAGTGCAGGGGAGCTGGAGGGGCAGCAGTCTAGAGGCACTGTGAGGGCGCACATGCGCACGGGACCGCTCCAGTGATTACCCAGTCATGTGAGATTCAGGGGCCATGGAGGGCGGGGCCGACTGGAAGGCAAGGCAGTCCCTTAAGCCCTGAGACTCCACCCATCTCAAGCTCAACAGAGAGGCTTTTGCAGTTTTGCAAGTCTGGTATCATAAAGCTAAATCCAACATGGAAGTTTTCCCGGCATAGTGAAAATGCCAAGACAAGGGAAGGGATCACAAACAAAAGAAATGGAGGTAAACAAACGGCTGGATATAGAGTTCAAAACCACACTTATAAGATTTTTCAAGAATATCCTAGAAAAGTTGGATAAAGTTAGCGAGACCCAAGAGGAGATGAAAAAGAATCAACTAGAGATGTAAAAGATCCAACTAGAGATGAAAAAAGACCAACTAAAGATGGAAAAGGACCAACTAGAAATTAAACATACACTGACTGAAATAAAAATATTATACAGAGACCTAACAGCAGACTAGAGGAAGGCAAGAATCAAGTCAAAAATTTGAAATATAAAGAATCAGAAGACATTCAACTGGAAAAGCAAGAAGAGAAAATAACCCAAAATTGTGAAGATAATGTAAGGAGCCTCTGGGACAGCTTCAAGCGTACCAACATCAGAATTGTGAGGGTGTCAGAGGAAGAGAGAGAGGAAGATACTGAAAACCTATTTAAAGAAATAATGACTGAAAACTTCCCACATCTGGTAAAAGTAATAGACTTACAAGTCCAGGAAGCACACAGAACCCCATATAAAAGGTATCCAAAGAGGACTACACCAAGACACATCATAATTAAAATATCAAGAGCAAAAGACAAAGAGAGAATATTAAAAGCAGCAAGAGAAAAACAGTTAATTACCTACAAGGGAGCACCCATACAATTGTCAGCTGATTTCTCAACAGAAATGATGCAGGCCAGATGGGAGTGGCAAGAAATATTCAACGTGATGAGTAGCAAGAACCTACAACCAAGAATACTCTATCCAGCAAAGCTATCATTTAGAATTGAAGGGCAGAGCTTCACAGATAATAAAAAGCTAAAGGAGTTCATCAACTCCAAACCAATATTATATGAAATGCTGAAAGGTACTCTTTTAGAAGAGGAAGAAGAAAAAGGTAAAAGATAAAAAAATTATTAACAAATCCGTATCTATCAACACGTGAATCTAAAAATTGAATTAAAAATTTGATCAACAGAATAAACTGGTGAATATAATAGAATCAGGAACACAGAAAGGGAGTGGACTGATAATTCTCAGGGGGAAAGGGGTGAGAGGTGTACAGGGAGAGACTGGACAAAAATCATACACCTATGGATGAGGTCAACAGGAGGGAGGTAAGGGTAGAGGGAAGGGTGGGAGCCGGGTGGAGGGGAAAAAAGATAAACAAATGTAATAATCTGAATAATAAAAATTTAATTTTAAAAAATAAAATAATGCACTGGGTCCTCTGTCCTGAGGCTTTTGCCCTAACCAGTGTGACTCAGTGGATAGAGCATTGGCTGGTGAACCAAAGGGTCCTGGGTTCAATGTACCTTGGTTGCAGGCTCCTTCCTGGCCTGTGCCCTGGTTGAGGTTCGTTCAGGAGGCAACCAATCAATGTGTTGTATTTCTCTCACATTGATTTTTCTCTCTGTCTTTCCCTCTCTCTTTCATTCTCCTTAAAAATCAATGGAAAAAATATCCTTGGGCAAGGATTAACAAGCAAGCAAACAAACAAAAAACAAACTAAACTACAAATTTTACTTAGGTTTCCACATTTTTCAACTAATTTTTTTCTGTTCCAGGATCCAATCTAGGATCCTACCTTACATTTAGTCGAAAGAGGAAGCCTAAGTATGAGGTGGATTAACTCCATAAAAGAAGCTACATAGGCATGAATCTACAGTTGCTGAGCAGGGCTAATGAGGACAGGACATTGTGGACATCACTAGTTCACAGTGTCACTAGAAGTCATAGCTGACTCAGTAGCATGTAACACACATTGTTCTTTAACCTATGACAGTTCCTATCTTACCTGACCTTGAGACTTTTGAAGAGCACTCGTCATTTTGTAGAATGTTCCTTTATTTGTATTGTCTGATGTTTTCTCATAATTAAATTTGTTGTAGGCAGTTAGACATACATGAACAGAGCCAGGACTATGGGCCTGGTAGAGAAGGTCACCAGGATGAAAGCCCAGGTGCTCAGCAATGGACAAGCAATTGTAGGGTGGGACCTTACCCCCAAGGCGACTTTTCCTCCCCTAGCCTGTCACTGGTCTTGAGGTTTGGATATCCTGACCTTTCCTCCGTAAGTAACATCTAGACCTCAGTTGTATTTCAGCTCTAGGCCCAGATAAGCAATAAAACCAACCACAACTGACCTCAGGACCAGCTGCATGGAATAACGACCCTCTGCCCTGGTGCCAGCCAATCAGTGGAGACAACAACCCTGAATAGCCATACCTGGAAAGCTACTGAGTAGTCTACTGAGCTCTTCCCCAGAAACTCCACTAAAATATCCACCCTTAAAACCTTTAGAACAGAGGGCTCAGTGGGCTCTCCTTCCTGGAAGTGTGCCCATCTCTCCCCCACCCTCAACTCTGAATGTTACTATTTGCTTCCTCACTCCCCAATTCCAAGGCCCTTCCATTATCCTTATAACTTATTTCCTAAGCTCGTTTCTTGTAGAAATTACTTCTACCTCCGTGATTTTACCAATGTCCTCTTACAGTTCGGATCTTGGATCTGAATTATTTTCTTAGCCAGAGTCCACGTACGGAGAATGCTGAACCCAGTTTGTTCGGTCTGACCCCACTAATCACACACCTGGTGCCCTTCCCACCACCTACAACAGATTGGGGTTATGCATTGTTAGGAAAGAGATGACAGAGGTGAAATGCTCTTCCCAGTGAATCAGATCATTGTGTATGTGATGTCAGCAAGTCTTATTTCTGATGTTAACCTTAGTATCTTGGTTAAGGGAATGACTGCCAGTTTTCTTCACCATCAAGTTACTATTTTTCCTTTTGTTATTAATAAACATCTATTTTGGGAGATATACTTTGAGATTATGCAAATACCTTCTTCTCCTTGAAGTAATCATCCATTAATCTGAGCACCTCTCTGTGGATCTTGCCTGCAGCAATTATTGCTGTGGGTGCTTATGGGGATGTCTACTTCCCTCATTCCTTCCACAGTTATGAGCAGGCATTCTCCTGCAAGAAATAGTTATGCCCTGGCTGGGTGGTTTGGTTGGTGGAGCTTCATCCCATACACCAAAAGATCACAGTTTTGATCCCCAGGCAAGGGAGAGGCAGCAGATCAATGTTTCACATCTCTATCTTTCTCTCTAAAAATCAATAAAACCATGTCCTCAGGTAAAGATTAAAAATAAAGACTTGTCCCTTATTATTCCTTCCTTCCTTCTGTTATTTATTTATATTAATACTAGAGGCTGGGTGCACAACATTTGTGCACTTGTGGGTGAGGATCCCTCAGCCTGGCCTGTGCCCTTTTGCCATCTGGGACCCCTCCAGGGATGTCCTCCTGCCAGCCATGAGCCCAGCTTCTGGCTGAGCAGCATTCCCTCTGTGGGAGTGCACTGACCACCAGAAGGAAGGTCCTGTGTTGAGCATCTGCTCCCTGGTGGTCAGTATGCATCATAGCAACCCAGTCATTTTGCCATTCGGTCAATTTGCGTATTAGGGTTTTATTATATAGGATGGCCTGGAGGATACTTATTTATTATTTAGGTCTGTGATCCTCATCTATTGTACTCTGTGGGAACACTAGATGATTAAGGCCAATTTGCCATATGCATGTGTGCAGGCAAGGATGTAACCTATTTATGTTAATGTAGCATGAGTGTCAGGAATTGGCACAAGGTCTCTTGTTTGAGCGTATATGTTAGTTGCCACTGACTAGCCAGGTGGGCGGGGTCACTTTGAAGAACTACTTTGTCTGATGTTTCCAATAGTAGCAATGGCTACTTGGTCTACAATAAAGTCTCTCCTATATATATGCCTATGACTTCTTGTGTCTTCTCCATCTAATAACTGGCGTCTGAGGACCTGTGCTCCCACAGTTGGTATAGTGGAGCAGGATCAAGGACCAGTGCTCCCACAGAGCCAAAATCTCAATCCTGACAATGCAAAAAGAGTCTAAACATTTTTATCACTAAACAGAAGCCCAGTTTGCTGATTTAAGCCAAAGGATATGAGGAAGGGACACACTGGTTGGCAAGGCTGGAGAACCAGCCTGGAAAGGGGCAGGAACCCAAGGCAGTGCCAAGGGCAGGACTGACTTGCTGTCTTTAGGTTCTCTGTCATTCCAATCAGGATTCAAATCTGGAGGAAGTGTCCTCCCTTGGCTGGGAGAGACAGAGGCTAATGGTGTTCATGCCATATTATTTTCGTGGGGAACAGAGGAAATAGAATGCTAGGTAGCTAGAAACCACCCACCTTTCGGTCCCCTGGAAATCAACCCTCCTCCTTGCCCTGTCCTCAGGAATCAATGTTGAAGCCCAGTTTCTCCCTTCCTCCCACCCCAATCAACCAGATCAGGAGCAATGTCAGTGGGTTGTTCCACTTGGCAAAATCCCTGCCTGCAACCCCACTTGCAGTAAGTTCAGTGTCATCTCCGACCCTACCACAAAGTTTGAAGAAAACAAAAAGTACTCTCCAGGATATGATGTGTATTAGAAAGGGCAGGGAACCAGTACCTGGGTCAGCATTGTGGTCCCCTTGGCCTTGACCAAATACCTTCACGGCTCTGGCTGGGGTGCCTGTCCCACTGTGAAATGGGTCTAAGTGGCCTTAATAATCCCCATGAGGCTACAAGTCTGTAATTAAGATTTCAAATATATATATGTCCTATACTTCTACTCCCTCCCGTCCCCACCCCCTCAATGAGACTCTGATTGATTAGTTCTGAGTGCAGCCTGGACATGGTGCGGTTCAAAAACTCCCTGGCGATAGTAAAATGAAGGGAGGTCTGAGAACCAGCGCTTTCACTCAGGCTTCTCAAACTTCAGAGCTGTCGGCATCACCCATCACCGGCAGGTCTTGTTCAAACAGGGCGCTGGGCCTTGCCTCCGGGGAGATTCTGGCTCCCAGGTCTGGGGTGGGGCCTCATATTGGCATCTCTAACAAGCTCCCGGGTGATGCAGACTCCACTGGCCCCTGGCTTTGGAGACCAATTTGACAGCTGTGTCTCCGACGTGGGAAACTAAGGTGAAGTGACTCGCTCAAGGTCTCTCCATGCCCCATCTCCTCACTCCCGTCTCAGGCTTTTCCCTCAATTTTTCCAGCTTTCCCTTCTGCGTCGTATTCTTTCCACGTCCACTGCGGAGCCACCGGTGGGTTGGGGAGGGGGGTGCTGCAGAGGGGCCGGTTTCCATTTAGGGAAAAAGCCCTTTGGAAGCTGCTCCCGCACCCCCACCCCCACCCCCGACGGTGCCCACACGGAGATGGGCCGGCTGGCAGCGCCGCTGCGGGAGTCGCTGCGCGCGGGACTCTGCCGCACCCTTCGCGGCCCCCGAATTCTGCTCCAGGTGGGTCCCCGACAGAAGTCGGCGTGAGGGGTGCGCGCGCGGCCAGGAGTCCGTGGGGACCGGCAGGGAGAGGGTGGCGGTCTCCACCCGCGCGCTCCCCCTTCCCCAAGCCCCACCCACAGGTGACCTGGCGCCGACAAAGGGCGACACCACCCCGCGGGTGGGGGGAGGAGGGGGGCCGGGTGTGGGCGCCGCGAGGATAAAGGGGCGGCGCGCCTGGCTCCGGCCTGGGTTTCTGCTCGCTGCGCCTCGGCTCCTGGCCACGTGCTGGCTCCGCAGCGCCCCAAGTCTGGGCTACTTCGTCCGAAGGTCAGTGCGGAGGCGGCCGGTGGTTCCCCTGGTGGCCAAACTGGGGACCGAAGGCCGGCGTCGCGAGGGTCCCCTAGCCCGGCGGTCCGGACCCGTGTAACTGTGCGCTCCCCGGGGCGCCCCGCGGAGCTGGGAGGGAGGTCAGCGCTGGGGTTGTGGGGAGCGCCCGGGCTCTGCGGGGGTCTGAAGGATGCGACACCCTGTCCCTTGCACTTTGGGGAAGGGAGCCCCTTCACCCCGTCCCTCCGACCGCCCTCTTCAGGGAACAGGGGCGCGCGGCTGTTCTCACCAAACCGGTTTATTGACCATCTCCCCGGAGGGGACGGGGGGTGGGGGGGAGTGGGTGTCCCACCTTTCTACGGGGAGCCTGAACCTGGCTGAAACCGGCCAGAAACCGGCGTGGGCTCCAGGCTCCGAGGCTTCTGGGGTCCCTCTCCCGGGCAGGTGTGCCAGACTCCCTTCGGAGACTATGCGCTCATTCTTAGCGCTCGGGATTCTTTCGGATCCCGTGGAATCTTCACCAGCTCGCCGTGGAATCCTTACGGTGACTGAGAAGAACTGCCAAGTTCTTTCCACAAGCGATTTGGGTGGTCCCATCATTGCCCCTTTCCACGGATGGAGGAACTTGAGGTTTGGCAGGGTAGTGGGCACAGGTGCACACAAGCAAGGGGGCGCGGCGCCTGGCCATGAGCCCCCAGGCCGATCCTCCCTGAAGCCGGGAGGAGGATGCCCCCTGAGCAACCTACAGAGTGTTTCCTCTGTGTTCCTGAGAACCTGATCACGTCTCTTCTCCGGAGGAGAAGAGGGGCGGGTGACGGAAGGAGGGTTGAAACCCAGTGAAACTGGTTTCCTCCCCTCCTCTCCTGGGAATTAGTGTCTTGCGGATTTAGGGCGGGCCACTTCATCCTGTGAAATGGAGCCAAGATCCCAGCTTCAAGGTTACTGTGGAAGTCAGGTGAGAGTTCAGGAAGGCAGGTGCTTTGCAACTCCCAGTAGTTACAAGGTGCCTGGGGTTTTCACTATTAAGAAAACACGTGTCCTTTAATGAACCAGAAGACTGAAAGCTGAGACTGCCCTGCAGATGTGTTTGATAAGCATGATTGGTCCTTAAAACAGAGTAAGATGTGGGAGAACCCAGGGCACATGAAGGTGAGGCTGGTCAGCAGTGTCCTTTATTTTTGTTGATTTCAGACAGGAAAGGAAAAGGATAGAGAGAGAGAAACATCCATCCTGAGAGAGAATCACCCATCAGCTGCCTCCTGTAGTCCCCCTACTGGGGATGGAGCCCGCACTCTCTACTCTGTAGCCTCCTGTACTTGCTACAGCTTTTAGCATTCTCCAGGCGTTTAGTATAATTGTGCATGGGTTTATTTTTTTAATTGAAACTATATACTTATATCTTCCTTCTTTCTCTTCAAGTAATGTAACATCAACACAGTGTGCTGTCATCGGGAGCTTTTAGATGGGAGCCCTTTATAGGGGTAGAGGGCAGTGTGAAAGTCATTGTGATTGGGAGGAGCTGTGGTGGGAAGGGCTTCATCTCTTTGCCTGAAAGCTAAATGCTGCTCATGGAATGGACCTTTCTCTGCTGTTACTTACAACTTATTTCCATAAGCGATGACCTACCTCTTTAGTAAAATTGGCTTGTCTCAGAGTGGGAGGTGGGAGGCCAGGGTAGAAACAGATTTGGACAGAGAATTTAGAATGGCCCGTGAGAACTTGGACGTTTCTCTTTCTCCATGATGAACTGGAGCTATAACGTGGAGCCTTCATAAAAATGGGATAGCGTGAGGACAGAACTAGTGATGGGTGTATACCTAGCTTTAATTTGGATTGACCAAGGTTAATACTGTTAAGTGGCACAACCTTGTAAAAGTGACACTTTTTGTATTTATTTCTTATGGGCCTCTGGCTGGACTTTGGCTTTGGTGCAAGTCAAGGCAATTAATGTATTTATAACTTGAATTCATTCTGATACTTGAGCCCTGCCTGTCTGTTGGAGCCATAGAGGTCATTATGCTGTCTATTTGGCATTCCACTAGCAATTAAGAGTAGACTGCAATGGAGATTGTCAATATTTTGTGTGGCAAGAAAAGCCACATTTTGTCTTTGTACTTTGGATGCTGAAATCTTCCTGTGTAACATAGATATATCTAGATAAATATGAGTGTTTCCTCTTATTAAAATTATCTCCAATGTCTACAAAAATGGATTTTTCTATAGAATACTTATGACCCAGATTCACCCTTGTCTGTAAAACACATATTTGAAATAATATTTGGAAAAAAGTAAATAGTTTTTTAAAAATTCCATGTTGTAATTATGATTTTTTAAAAGAATTAAGCATTTCACAGCCAGCCAAGTAATTTGTTTATTTACCCTGAAATAATACTTATTTTGAGTTGTAGCCCCAGAGTTGAGGTTTCTCCATTGTAGACTCAGTAACTTATTGTGTAACAGGACCACTCATTCAAACCACCTGCTTTCCAGTGTGATTCTGAATAGAAGATATATTTTTATGGAAGTGTGTAAGAGAACCCCTGCAGAAAGAAACAAAAGAACAAAGCCTAAAGGCCAGGAGGCATACAAATTCACGTTTTAACCACACCCAGAACTGTGTGTGCAGCAATCTTACTCTCGTTTTAACCCTGCAACACTGAGCTCCAACAAATCTATCTGTAATAGCACTTTGGGACTGTGGCTAAAACCAGAAGACTCCAGTGTTTCTATTTATCTTCAGTTGGGGTATGGGGTTGAACTGGAAAACTCCCTGGGGCTTAAGTTGGCCAAATTTTGAGACAGTATGGGAGACAATTCCAGAAATTAATTGTGTGTATATTTGTCTAATGATATTCAGCCTGGAGTTCTGTGAGTGAAGAATTAATAATAAAGAATATTTTTTAAAATTTTATTGATTTGGGAGAGAGAGAAATGTCGATTTATTGTTCCACTTATTTATGCACTCATTGGTTGATTCTTGTATGTGGCCTGACTGGGGATTGAACCTACAACCTGGTCCATTGGGTTGATGCTCTAAGCAACTGAGCTACTTGGCCAAGGATGGGCACTTTTTTTCTTTTCCTCCAATAGAGAGCCATTTTTGCTCAAAGAATGACAGACAAACTATGGTTATTCATATCTGGAGAATTAGAATACATTTTCTAAAACAACAAGTGAGTCTGTGACTTCAAGGAAAAAACTAATGGTGTATTTGTTGTCAATTAACTTGTATCCACCACTGTGAGCCCGATATCTTCTCAGTATTTAGAAATAGCCAGTAGGATTCCGATACTGTATAGTGAAGTGTGTTAATATTTGGAAGCTCTGCATAAATTTCTGAACCAATATTTTCCAAAAGACCAATGCTGGAAATTACAAAACCATGCAGGGTAGCAAATCAATTCAAAGTATTAGATAGACCAGTGGGTTTTGATGTAACGGGGTCTGAAAATTTCATTGATATGGCTTCAGTTCTGCATGGCAACTAACCTTTAAGAAACTATCATCTGTTGAGTTTTGGACATTAAAAACTAGTATCTGGAATGATCTAAAAAAAGGCTTTTTAAAGACCAAACCCTTTTCCAACTATTTTTGCTGTGTGAGTTTGTGTTTTCTTAATATATTTCAATCAAAACAACAGATCAAGTCCAAAAACAGTTGTTAATATGTTACTTGGCTTTAAATGAATTAAGATGTTAAACATTTCTCACCCTGCTGGAGTGGCTCAGTGGTTGAGTGTCAACCTATGAACCATGAAGTCACAGTTAGATTCATGGTCAGGGCACATGCTCAGGTTGTAGGCTCCATCCCCAGTATGGGCTGTGTAGGAGTCAGCCAATCAATGATTCTCTCTCATCATTGATATTTCTATCTCTCCCTCTCCTTTCCTCTCTGAAATCAACAAAACTATATTTAAAAAAAAAACATTTCTCAGTTTTGCTTTCTAATATAGCAAAATATTCTTAGATATAAGCCACATAAACAAAAGCTCTGTATAGCCCTCAATTTTTAAGAGTATAAAAGACTCTTAAGACCAGGAAACTTGAGAACTGCTGCCTTATACGTATTAACTTGAACTTGGCAGTAGCAATATAATCGTGACTAAGAAAAGCTATATGCTGTAGGTGGTTAGAAGTGGTTATTTTTTTTGCTTCTGTTTTTAAAGCCCACACATTGTTAAAGCAATCCCATAATAGGGACAATAGTGTCGCTTGGTAGTTAATAATTGGGTCCAGAAGAGGTGGTGGCTGCCATGAGTAAATTCGGTAGTGCAGTAAAGCACTCCACACCTGTGAGCATCAAATGTTAGCTATTAACAGTAGTGAAATAGGATGAATTAGCTCAATTATGAATTATCCACATTATTAAACTAAAAAGCTTTATATTCAATTAGAAACTTGTACCTCCTTCATGCTTTCAAACCCTTAAAGAAGGGAAAGAAGAGATGAATAGAGTTGTACCTATTTCATATCTTCAGGGTTTGCCTTTCCCGGACTGTAGTCTCCTCAACCTTTAAAAACAAACAAAAAAAAAACTTTTTAAATTGTCACCATTTATTTTGTTTTTGGATTGAGAACTCTCTTTGAGTTTCAACTGTTCTGGTAGATCTAATTTCTTGGCTCGTGATCCCCTTGAACTTGCTAAAATAGGTGACTTTGAGAATCAAAGTTCTTACCTGGTCTCAGGTATCAAGACTGGCTGCAAAATGATCTCTCAAAGGTCTCCTGTGGGATGCTTGAAGAGAAGCTTGGGCCTTTTCTGGAACATGGCACACCCTGGGTGCCTTCCTTCCAATCCTGACCCTGAGCATGGAGCCAGAGATGTGTCGGTGAGGGTTCTCTCCTGCTTGTTTGGGAAAGTTATCTGGGACCAAGGGCCTTGGGAACTTTGTAGGACTGTATCTGATACTGGGGGACTGGTGAGCCAAGCCACTGATTTGACAGAAGTCCCCACCCACCTTATTTCTTTCTTTGCCCTAAGGAACTAAACCTTTTATGGCTCACAAAAGGATGTTAAAGCAACTGTTTTCAGAAGATTGATTTTTCCCCCCCTATAATTTGGACTTTAAGGATTATAAGAAAGCTGCTATTTCTGGCATTTTAATTTAGAATTACTGTTATCTACACAAGACACTGAGCTGAGTGTGGCAGTAGGCTAAATTCAGATCCTAAACTGGAAATGTCTTCAACTGTGGTTACCTTTTCTCCTTTCATGGTGTACAATATAGAATGGTTGAAATCTGAGTTATCTCTTTTGAGGGGTAGGGAACCAGAGTCAGCTCTGAAGGTTTATCTGCCAGTTCTGCTGGAAGTCTTACAACTGAAGGAAGTAGAGGCCATGGGACCGCGTGCATTGTCCAGTCTCAATCCATGTGTGATTTGACGTCTTTAATATATATATATATATATATATATATATATATTATATAAAATTATTAATTTCAGAGAGGAAGGAAAGAGATAAAAAGATAGAAACATCAATGATGAGAGAGATCATTGACCCTCTCTTTCCTACATACTTCTACTGAGGGTTGAGCCCACAACCCAGGCATGTGCCCTGACCGGGAATTGAACTGTGACCTTCTGGTTCATAGGTCAATGTTCAACCACTGAGTCACTCCAGTAATGCTAATTGGACCATCTTGATGTTTTGAGGCTAGAACTGATTTTATGGTCAGTTAGTACAAAAGTTGAAGAAGAGGAGCCAGACTGAAATAAAATATGCATGATCTGGGAAGAAAATAGAAAATGATTTTTCTAAATGATTATTTCTAAAGTGGTGGCATTGAAATGGAAATTAGTCACAGCTTGCTGAATATTGCTGGGGGCCATTTTACCATAACCATTTGCTTTTCTAGTCTGGTTCATTCAAGATAATATCCGAGTGTATGATGTTATTGTTATTTTTTTAAGTATATTTTTATTGATTTTAGAGAGGAAGGAAGAAGAAGAGATAGAAGTGTGAATGATGAGGGAATCATTGGTCAGCTGCCTCCTGATGTCCCAGCATGTGCCTCGACCGGGAATCAAACCTTGACCTGGTTCATAGGTCAATGCTCCACCACTGAGCCATGCTGGTTAGGTGGCACTGTGTTATTTAACCTGGGACCTATTTGTGTTCTGTGATAGTGCATAGACAGGTTGATAACAGTTGTAAGTGTTAAAGCCTTCTCTAGGATTCATTGACTTAGTGTTTCTGATGTGTATGATCCTATATAGAGTAAGGTCTGCGGTGACATGAGAGCTCAGTTGCTGCCAGCATTGTATACCTCCAATTCTAAACCGCCGTCCAGCTTTTGTTTGCCTGCACTTTGCATGAGGAGTGGTTTATCCCCTCTTCACAGGACTCTGCTCCCAGTGGGCTCTTGACTGACACACTCAGCAGTCTTTTTAGTTCAATTCATGATTCCAAAACGTGGCTTTTCTAGTGAACTGACAATCTTTTTTTTTTAATTCTTTGTTTTTGAAAGTGTTATATATGCCTCCTTTTCCCCCCATTGACCTTCCCCACCTGCTCCCTAGTGAGCTGACAATCTTAATGTTAATTCTGGCTAAGTTGTTTGTGTTATGAGGGTTTGGGACATATAGGTTCCATAATAAACTCTGCTCCTTTTTTTCTTACAGGATATTTGAGAAAATGCCAGTCATTAGGATGCTGCAGCGAGTTGTGGGCCAGATGCTGCAAAACCCTGCTTGTGGCTATAGAGCAACTGTCTTGCCCAGCCGGGTCTTGGGCACCTCTCCTTGGCAAATTCCAGCAGATGCCAACTTCCACTCTGCTCCTTTATCTGAAACAGACCGGCCACGGGTCTTAATTACAGGTTGAGTTTGTGGTTTGATTATTTTATCTTCTGTGCAGCTTCTGCATAGTTGTGTATGTGTTTTTGGAATGTTTGACATGCTATCAGATAACATTTATTAATCACAGACTACCTCTTCCACTTTTGACTTCCTTCAGAATATTGCAAATCTCTAATCTTTATTTCATCACTGTTGCCAGCACTTGTTTTTCCTGCCATAATTTTTGTTGTTAATCCTTACCCAAGGATGTTCTTACCCATTGATTTTCAAATAGAGTGGAAGGGAGGAAGGCATAGGGGAGAAGAGAGAGAGGGAGAGAGAGAGAAAAATATCAATGTGAGAGAGACACATTGATTGGTTGTCTCTTGCACATGCCCTAATGGGGGCCAGGGATTGAACCTGCAACCCAGGTATGTGCCTTGACCTGGAATCAAACACTTCAGTGAATGGACTGACACTCTAACCAATGAACTTCACCAGTCAGGGCTCCCTGATATAATTTTTAATTATCTGAGGGAGGAACTAGGTAACTGGGGGCCCAAAAGCTATTGTGGATTTCAGTTTGACTGTCTTATTAGGATTTTCTTGAGAGCAAAGGCTCATGGGAGTGTGCAGGATGAGAGCATGGATTCTGAAATCAGGAGCATCTTTTCTTGTTGAAATTCCTCAACCTAAATTTGGTGTCATTCATCCCAAGCAATTACTACATGTTTGTGTGTTGAAGACAGGATGAGTTAGGGCCTTCCTGGAAGAGCTCACTCCCATCATCTCATGTTACCATCTGTCTCATTGTCACCAGACTTGCTCCTGATCCTCCTTATCCCTTGTACACCCAGTGCCTAACTTTGTACTTGCCTCACTGCAAACTTCCAGCCAATCCAAGCCCATCTCTGATTTAATTGACATGTTTTATTTCCTTCTTGCCAGGTTTTCTTTCCTTGGCTTTTAATCACAATCCTTATTACATCCCTCACAATGTGTGTGTGTGTGTGTGTGTCTTTTATGGCTTCTTTCTCTTCTTCTGCTGTGAATGGGTTTCAAGTGTTATGGGTTCCTCTCAGCACTTTCCTCTCTGATTCGCTCAGCTTGTTGTCTGCTGTTTTACTCCCTCCTACATTCACCAATGAAACATCTTCCAGGGCCCATGCGAGCATCAGTGGGCCTGGTTTCAGTCTCATGTTAATCTGTGTTTACAAGAAATCCCAGTTTCTGTATCTTGCTGCCTCGTTAATTTCTCCCAAATGAAATTTATGGTATGTTCCTTCAAATGTGCTCCCAGCCCCATCAATTCTCCCATTTCTATCAGTGACATTTTTAATGCCATTTTATTGATTTTAATGCCTTTTTGTTGATTCAGTTATCTGCCCCTTTTTTTCAGATAACTTCTTGGTTTGTACCCTCTCTTTCTCCTTTCACATCCCACTCCAGTTTTGATGGCCTGGGAAATCTCACCAAAGGCTGAGACAAACTATATATTTGTCTGAGTATTTTGGGACTTGTAGTAGACAAGCTTCAGAGCGATCGAATAATGAAGGCAAAGCTGGGAATAAACTTCTGGCCCCAGGAGCTAGGAGGTTGTCTGACTTTCTTGTGATTTTTCTCTTCTTACACCCTTTCTTCCCTCCAGCGAATTTGTGCTGGAGAGAGGTTTGTCTCTGGAACTAATCTTAGCTGTATCAATTTCTGTTTTCACTTGGAGGAGGTAATTCAATTCTATCAGGCCAACCTGGGACTTTATCTAATTAGATAAGATTAAAACTATAGCCTTATTCCATTATTTCATTCTGGGAATAATTGCTTTGGTTAGATTTGGATTAAAGTCTTACTCCCCCGCCCTTTTCTCTAGGGGGTCTTGGCCAGCTTGGAGTGGGGCTTGCTAACTTGTTAAGGTAAGAGCCCTAAAAGAGCTAAAATTTGAAATCTGAGTTCTTCAGTATAAGACATTTGTCTTTGGTACCATTTAACCATTTAATCTTTCCCCTTTCTTCCTATTTTTAAGATGTCATATCTAAAGTGGCTGTTTAGAATATATTTCCTTTGGCCTCTTAATATCATAGACACTGTGGCAGGCCTTTGGCTCAACATCTCCCACACTGGTCCTTTGTGCCCTCTCTCCTCTCACTTAGACAGAGTAAGACACCTAACTCCAAATGAATCACTTGATTTTTAGATGTTTAGGGGCAGAGAGAAGTATGACAGGAATAGTGTGGGATTTAGAGGGAGTGGAATGAAAAAATAAGAGCAAGAAGAGAAGAATAGGGAGGGTGAGGTAAAAACTTATGGGTACAGGGAAGAAATTGATGGGAAATATAAGGATGCTGAGGGGTGAAAGTAGGACAGAAGATGGGGCTGTGAAAAAGAAGAGGGAGGCCTAAGTGTGGTTATAACTGAGGGTGTGTGTTTGGGAAGAAGAGAGAGAAAAGACATGGGGAAAAAGGGAGGCATTCAGAGACTGACTGCAAGTTACAGTTCTTATTTGAAAGACTGTTTTTATAGAACCAATTATATCCTAGCTGTACCAACTCCTGTATTGATTTTCCCTTTAGGAAGCAATTTGGCACGGACAATGTGATTTTGTCTGACATAAGAAAACCCTCCGACCAGGTGTTCCATAGTGGTGAGAGATCATTGCTTTTGTTTTTATCTTTACTTTAAAAAGTGTAGTTAGAGAAGCAGCTCATGGAATCTGTGTGCCACAGCTCTTAACCAGGCATGTGCATTAAAGAAGGAGAAGTACTGAGGCACAGATGTGTCCTTGATAGTTCTGTAAAATGTCTATAGTCATGCTGCTGCTCATTCAAGTGTGACAAGAATACAAGAGTGCTGAATGTAAAGTTTTTAAATAACATCTTTGGCTATCATGTGGAGTAGTATCTTTGGAATAAAAACATTGATTACTGTCCTTTGAATGTGTATATTTATTGATTTTAGAGAGGAAGGGAGAGGGAGAAAGATAGAAACCTCAATGATGAGAGAGAATCATTGATCAGCTGCTTCCTGCACGCCCCCTATTGGGTATGGAATGTGCAACCTGGGCATGTGCCCTGACTGGGAATCTAAATGAAACCTCCTGGTTCATAGATTGATGTTCAACTACTGAGCAACATTGGCTGGGCATTTCTTGTGTTTTTTGTTTTTTTTTTTTTTTGAGTTTTTAAGGGCTTTCTGCCTATGTAGCTCTCACATGGCCTTTGAGGTAGATACCTTTTACTGATGAGGAAACAGAGGCACAGAGAGGTTAAGAACTTGCCAGAATCAAGGCTCAGAGAGCTAGCAAACAAAACTCAAATCTTATAATGAGGAACTGCAAAAATTTAGAGAAATTAATCCTCATATTTCAACATAGACTTAATCTACTCTACATACACACAGACACACACACACACACACACACACACACACACACACATCTCAAACTCCTCTAACTCCACTAAATCAGAAATGCTTTTGTAATTTCTTCTAGTTCTTTCTGGTTCAATACCATCCTTTTGCTATTTATGATGGGGAGATCAGTAATTTGCTATAATGAGAAAATTGACATTGAATAAAATCAGCTTTACCTCCAAATTAACCGGGTACTATAAAATCATGATTTGTGGTTCTTCTATACTAGTGATTTCATTTTGTTTTTAATTATATATTTTATTGATTTTTTACAGAAAGGAAGGGAAAGAGATAGATAGAAACATCAATGAGAGAGAAACATCAATCAGCTGCCTCCTGCACACCCTCCACTGGGGATGTGCCTGCCACCAAGGTACATGCCCCCAACCAGAATCGAACCTGGGACCCTTCAGTCTGCAGGCTGATGCTCTATCCACTGAACCAAACCAGTTTCAGCTATAGTAGTGATTTTCAACCTTTTACATCTCATTGTACACATAAACTAATTACTAAAATTCCGTGATACTCCAAAATATATATTTTTGCCTATCTGACAAAAAGAATGGGTATAATTTTGATTCATTCATACCAGATGGCTATTGTTGTGTTGGTTGTTGCACTTTTTTAAAATATATTTTTTTACTGATTTCAGAGAGAAGAGAGAGGGGAGAGAGATAACAACATCAATAATGAAAGAATCACTGATTGGCTGCCTCCCGCATGGGGATCAAACTGGTAACCCTGGCATGTGCCCTTGACTGGAATCAAACTTGGGACCCTTCAGTCTACAGGCTGATGTTCTAGCCATTGAGCCAATTTTTTTACTTGACAATCTAAGGGAAAAGAGGTCAGGTCCCCAAGTATTGCAAGTACTAAATCAAGTATTGCAAGTTTTAAAATTTCTTGTGGCATATTGGTTGAAAATCACTGTTCTGTACCATGGTATTTTGTTTGGGTTTTTAAATCCATTTCTCTCTTCCTTTAAAAATATGTAACTTTTAAGCAGGTGAAATCACTCTGCATGTAGGGTTGATGTAAACAATGCTGACTGGAGCCAATTGCCTGGTAGTGACCATATTTCTTGGACTTACTCTGTTTGATTCTGGCAAGTTCTTAACCTCTCTGTGCTTCCGTTTCCTCATCAGTAAAAGGTATCTACCTCAAAGGCCACATAGGCAGAAAGCCCTTAGAGCAGTGCCTGCAAGTCTAAGTCCTTATAAGTATTAGTTGTTGTCAATTGTGAGGCAGTTGTAGTTGATGATTTTTCCATGAGTAAAATGCCCAATAGTGTTGAAGTGATTCAGTTACCAAGTTGGTATTAATGGAATTCACAAGTCCAGGGATGGGGAGGACCATTTAGCTTTTCAAACCTCAAACGTCTCACTTTTGTGGCTTCCCTATGTTCCTTGTAGGCCCATTTATTTATTCCGACATTCTGGATTACAAGAATCTTCGAGAGATAGTGGTAAATCACCGCATCACCTGGTTGATTCACTATAGCGCTTTGCTCAGTGCGGTCGGAGAAGCAAACGTATCCATGGCTAAAGCAGTAAATATCACTGGTAAGTCTCT
Organism: Lasiurus cinereus; assembly: GCA_011751065.1. Taxonomy (NCBI): domain Eukaryota; kingdom Metazoa; phylum Chordata; class Mammalia; order Chiroptera; family Vespertilionidae; genus Lasiurus; species Lasiurus cinereus. The sequence continues at coordinate 15,483,293 of JAAGEH010000014.1, read as the reverse complement.
GGGTCTTGCCCAGTATGGCCTGTTTGTCGGTTTTTCCAGTTCTTCAGCAAGGGGTTGTTCAGTTGTGATACTGTCTCTTGGTTTCAGGATTGCATAATGTTCTGGACGTTGCCTTGGAACACAATTTGCGATTGTTTGTGCCCAGCACAATTGGAGCTTTCGGACCTACTACTCCCCGGAACCCAACCCCTGATCTCTGCATTCAGAGACCCAGGACGATCTACGGGGTGTCCAAGGTCCACGCCGAGCTCATGGGAGAAGTATGCGTGGCTTGGCAAGATGACTCAGTGTTTTAGTTTTTGTTCTTTTACCTCAGACACCTGCTGGTTTATCCTTAGAGGGACTTCCCCTTCCCCTATCCCAGCCCCCAGAAATGCTCATAAACTAATTATGTTTGCAAAATGGCATGTACAGATATCTCCAGAAGAACCCCTCAGCCCTCAGCCATATGGTGCCACTCAAACTTCCTAGAGGCCACTCAAATGGCATTTGCTGCTCTTTTATTTGTTCAGTTTTTCTCCCCTTATTGGTAATTATTGTTGGTAACTTTAAATATTTTTTTAATCCTCACCTGAGGATATGTTTTTTATTTTTATTTTATTTATTCATTTTTAGAGAAGGAGAGAGAGAGAAACAATAAGTAGTTATTGTTTGGGCCCAACTGGGTTTTTTTTTTATTGATTTCAGAGAGGAAGAGAGAAAGAGAGAAACATCAATGATGAGAGAGAATCATTGATTGGCTGCCTCAAGCACAACCCTCAGTGATCGAGCCTGCAACCTGGGCATGTGCCCTGGCCAGGAATCGAATTGTGACCTCCTGGTTCATAGGTTGATGCTCAGCAACGGAGCCATGCCGGCTGGGCCTAATTGGGGATAGAAACCACAACCTAGGTATGTGCCCAAATCAGCAAACAAACCCATAACCTTTTGACATATGGGATGATGCTCCAATAAACTGAGCAAATTGCCAGGGCTGGTTTTATTCTTTTATACTCTTTGTCTTTATAACTCTCTAGCAAATTTTAGTTGGTGTCTGATCCTTCAGCTGAAGTCACAGTCGTGGCTCTCCAGTTACCCACTGTCCTCCCCTGTACTCTTTCCAGTGCTGTTGTGCAGGGACTCCTCCCCGCCCCCACACACCCCATCCCCGACCCAGAGAAAGGGTGGAAATCCCTATTGTGAACTGAGTTACCATTTACAATGTTGATGTAACCCTAGAATGATGATTTTTTTTGAAGATAAAAGTTTAAGTTATTTATTAAAGAAAAATGAGAGTCTGTTAGAAAATCTAGAGTCTTCCTTCTCTTCAGGAGAATTTTAATAACTGTATGGGATGGTATTTCAAAAAAAGGCTGTTATTTCTTTGTATTGCTCTATCTGATTTAAAAGGTTCTTTTTAAACTAAGTTTTCTTTCTTTTGTAGTATTATTATTACCGGTATGGGTTAGATTTCCGATGCCTGAGATATCCTGGCATCATTTCGGCTGACTCCCAACCTGGTGGAGGAACAACCGGTAAGTGTTGCTTCCTATTTATTTCTTATTAAGAAGAAAAAAAGGTGTGTTTTTTTAATTGATATTTAGAGAGAGAAAGGAAGGGAGAGAGTGAAAAGGAACATCAGTGGGGGAGAGAAACATAGATCAGCTGCCTCCTGCATGCCTACTACTGGAGATTGAGCCTGAAACCCAAATATGTGCCCTGATGGGGAATCAGAGACCTTTTGGTGCATGCAACTGAGCCACACAGGCCAGAGCTTCTATTTCTTTTGTTTGTAAGATAGGGAATAGTGTGATGAATCTGCTGTCTCTTTTGATGTATGCTGACTGGAGTTTCTGCATCCTCTCCAAGAAGTGCATCTGAGAAGCTCATCGAACACTATTGACTTACACTTGCTAAGGGCAGCTTATGCCGGTGCTGGAAATCCAGTTCAGGATGGGCCACCGGTGCACAGTGCTGGAATCAAACAGTTAATATTCAAGAACAAATTTGTTACCCTCAGGGTAGAAAGACATATTTAAAAGGAACATAAGCATTACCATTATTATTATTAATTTGGATTCAAGCACGCATTATATTTCCTGACTCCTACATTAGAAATCCTTCCCATATGAAGGGTTCTGAGATACACTATAAAAGATACTTGAAAATTCTGAGGAATTTCAAAAGAGGCTTTGTTTTTTTTTTACTTTTAAATAGCTTTTGCCTAGTCCTGGCTGGATAGCTCAGTTGGTTGATTCCCCAGTCAGAGCACATTCCAATGAATGCATGGCTAGGTGGAACAAGTCAATATTAACATTGTTAATTAATTTTTTGCTTTAGTGTGGTGCTTCTCCAAGTATGGGAACCCCTGTGTATCCCTGAGACCCTTTCAAAGGGCCCAAGAGGTCAAAACTATTGTCCATCTCATTTTATTTTATTTTATTATTTTTTAATTTAATAAATCTTTATTGTTCAGATTATTACAATTGTTCCTCTTTTTTCCACCATAGCTCCCCTCCACCCGGTTCCCACCTCACCCTCTGCCCTTACCACACCCCCACCTCACTGTCCTCATCCATAGGTGTATGATTTTTGTCCAGTCTCTTCCCGCACACCCCCTTATCCCTTTCCCCCTAAGAATTGTCAGTCCACTCCCTTTCTATGCTCCTGATTCTATTAAATTCACCAGTTTATTCTGTTCATTAGATTTTTAACTCACTTTATTTTTAGATTCACTTGTTGATAGATATATATTTGTTGTTCATAATTTTTATCTTTGCTTTTTACTTCTTCCTCTTCTTAAAGAGTACCTTTCAGCATTTCGTATAATACTGGTTTGGCAGTGATGAACTCCTTTAGCTTTTTCTTATCTGTGAAGCTCTTTATCTGCCCTTCAAAACTGAATGATAGCTTTGCTGGATAGAGTATTCTTGGTTGTAGGTTCTTCGTATTCAACACTTTCAATAATTCTTGCCACTCCTGTCTGGCCTGCATAGTTTCTGTTCAGAAATCCACTGACAGTCTTATGGGTGCTCTCTTGTTTTCCTCTTGCTGCTTTTAATATTCTCTCTTTGTCTTTTGCTCTTGGCATTTTAATTATGATGTGTCTTGGTGGGGTCCTCTTTGGATTCCTTTTGTTTGGGGTTCTGTGTGCTTCCTGGACTTGTAAGTCTATTTCTTTCACCAGGTGAGGGAAGTTTTTTCACTATTTCTTCAAATAGGTTTTCCGTATCTTGCTCTCTCTCTTCTGGCAACCCCATAATTCAGATGTTGGTATGCTTAAGGTTGTCCCACAGGCTCCTTATACTATCTTTATATATTTGGATTCTTTTTTTCTTTTTGCTTTTCTGGTTTAGTGTTTTTTGCTTCTTTGTATTTCAAATCTTTGACTTGATTTTTGTGATCCTCTAGTCTGCTGTTAGATCTCTATATCATATTCTTTTATTTCAGCCAGTGTATGCTTAATTTCCAGTTGGTCATTTTTTAAAAAATATATATATTTTATTGATTTTTTTCACAGAGAAAAAGGGAGAGGGATAGAGAGCCAGAAACATTGATGAGAGAGAAACATCAATCAGCTGCCTCTTGCACACTCCCAACTGGGGATCTGCTCACAACCAAGGTACATGCCCTTGACTGGAATCGAACTTGGAACCCTTCAGTCCACAGGCCAATGCTCTATCCACTGAGCCAAACCAGTTTTGGCTAGTTGGTCCTTTTTTATATTCTCAAGGGTCTCACTAAATTTATCAACCTTTTCTAGAAAATTCTTAAAAAACTTTATAACCATGGTTTTGAACTCTATATCCAGTCATTTGCTTTCCTCCATTTCTTTCATTTGTGATCTGTTTCTTTGTCTCTGCACTTTGGCATCTTCTCTGAGTTGATAGAATAGCTTTGTGTGCTAGGTGTCCTATAGGGCCCAATGGCTCAACCTCCTCAGTTACCTGAGGTGGACATTCTTGATGCACCCCTTTGCGGGCTGTGTGCACAGTCTTATTGTAGTTAAGCCTTGATTGTTGTTGGTATCACTAGGAGGAATTGACCTTCAGGCAATTGGCTGTGAGTATCAGCTGTATCTAAGGTGGGAGAACTTCTGTGCTGGAAACACCCTTATAGGAGAAGACTTGAAAAAGCCTCTGTGTTCAGCTTGAATGGAGTAGAATCTCAGGATGGAGCAGACAGCATTGATTTTCTGTCAGCCCTGCCCTAATAGGCCTTTGTGTCTCAGTGTCCTGTGGTAATTGTTGCAAGCACCTCTAAGAAAAAGCCACCCTCAAGTTCCGCCTGATGTCAGACAGTCCAGTTTCTCCCCAAATGAGTCTGGATCCCCAGAGTCTCACCCATAACTGGAGTTCAGTGCAGTCGGGAGCTTCCATCTCTCTCCCACTTGAGAAAGCCAGCCTTGCACTCAGTTGCCAAACCTCTCTGTGTGTGTGCATTTTAGTACCTTTGCTTCCTCCAGCTCCTCTGAGTCTCAGTGTGCTTTTCTCTTTATAGAATTTCCACTCAACTAGCCTTCCTGTGGTTCTGGATGATGTCCATTTTATCTTTTAGTTGCAGTTTTGAAATTGTTGTGTGAGGCAGCAGTTTAGGTGTTTATCTCTGCCGCCATCTTGATTTCTCCCTCCAAAACTATTGTCATATCAATAGTAAGCTGTTATTTGCCCTTTTCATTCTCCTTTCCAAGTGCACTGTGGAGTTTTCCAGAGCTGCATGATGTGTGATAGCACAGCAGACTGAATGCAGAAGCAGATAGGGGACAGTAGTCTTCTCGTCACCAGATAGTAAAGAAATTTTTCAAAACATAAACCATGGTATTCTCACTAAATTTTCTTTTGTTTGGAGTATCTCATTTTTCATATAAAAAGTCATACATATGAATATATAATGGTCTGTTATTGTCATTTTAAAATGTAATATTTAAACATTTTTCTCAGTTAATTCCTGATACAGTAAATATTAGTATAATTCACATGAAAAATACCTCATTGGAGGTCCTCACTGTTTTTTTTTAAAGAGTATAGAGAGGGCCCTGCTGACATGGCTCAGTGGCTGAGCATCAACCTATGAACCAGGAGGTCATAGTTCAATTCTCAATCAGGGCACATGCCTGGGTTATGGGCTCAATCCCCAGTAAGGAGTATGTGGGGGGCAGTCGATCATGATTCTCTCTCATCATTGATGCTTCTATCCCTCTCTCCCTCTTCTTCCTCTCTTAAATCAATAACAATACATTTTTAAAAAAAGAGCGTAGAGAGGTTCGGAGACTAAGATGTTTGAGAATCACTCCCTTAATCCAAGAGGCTCACTCATGATTTTGTCCTAAGACCCACTGACAGGATTTTCTTTCAGACTATGCAGTCCAGATTTTCCACGATGCCATAAAGAATGGCAAGTTTGAGTGCTACCTGAAACCTAGCACGAGGCTCCCAATGATGTACATTGATGACTGCCTCAGGGCCACCCTGGAAGTCATGGAGACCCCAGCAGAGTCCCTTTCTATTCGGACTTACAACATCAATGCCATGAGCTTCTGCCCCGAAGAGCTGGCCCAGGAAATTCTTAAGCACATACCGGAATTCCAGATCATGTACAACGTGGATTCTGTTCGACAGGCCATAGGTTGGTACATCATTGGAAACCCCTTCAAACCAAAGTTAAGCTTCACTCTGCACTGAGTCCCTTGAGGACATAATCCATGGAGGATAAGTAGAGCATGAAGCCTTCCCGAGGGTCCTGGAACTTTCTGGAGAAGGAACTGTTGAGTCAAAGCCCACAGTGGCTGCAATTTAGGAGATGATATCTAAAGTGGTGGGATAGTTTCATTGCAAATAAACAACTTGCCAGCATTTCACCATTTTACAGTTTAAACATAAAAGAGGCAGACATAGCAGCAAAGGAGCCCTCAGTTTTCAAATGCCGTGACCGTGCCACTCTGTGGCCCTGAGCACCTTTGCCTATAAGACTCCTACCTTATGAGTTTGCGTGAGATTTTAATAGTTTGTGACCATTCACAGTGCCTGACAGTAGACGTATAATACAATCTTCTAATCTAAGAGAGCAACTGTGTATGCGCATGACAGCTGCTCTGGTCTGCTCAAAGGGGAATTTCAAAGAGGGAGTTTCTCTTATGGTACCTTGTATGGTAGATTATTATATAAAGTGTTCTAGACCTTTTTGCAATTCTAGAGCCTGAAAAACTTAAGCTACTCTTTTGTACCTTTTCCTAGCGGATAGTTGGCCGATGAACTTTGATGACAGCAATGCTCGTAAGGACTGGGGATGGAAACATGATTTTGACCTTCCAGAACTGGTGACGACAATGTTGAACTTCCATGGTCCCCGTAGTAGAGTTGCCCAAGCTAACTGAAGGACTCAGAAGGAAGAACTTGTGTATCCTGGACAGCTCTCCAGGGAAGATGTAATGACCCCAAGTCATAGACATCTAAGACCTAGAGTATCCAGAGTTGAGGCCTAATTAAACTAAATTTTAGCAGTTCATATTGAATTGCTGGATGGAAAGTCAAGTTGGCTTTAACATTTTCAAAATGCTTTTTAGGAGTAGAACTTCTAAATCTTTGCTGTGTGCCTAACTTGCCCAGATAACCATGTTACAGAATGAAGACTTAAGTCATAATAATTTCTATGACCTTAAGTAAGATGAAATGACTGTTTCTGGGAAGGTGGAAGTTATATGACACTTTGTGATTAATTAAATTCAGTTTATATATCACTTCTAAGTCTCTATTCTCTTAACTAGAGACCAAAGATTTTATTTTAAAGACTATATATATCACAGATGATATCCTATTTAAAATTACTCTTTATATCCTATCAGAATATAAAACATGTTTGATATGTTTATTAACATGTTCATAGTGTTCAAAAGATTTTAACACTCCTTCAAAAATTATCACTCCTCATATATCACTTCTCATACATTTTTCTGGAAGAAGGTATATCTGCAGGAAATTAAGGATAGCAAAGACGATGTAAGAAGTGAAGGGTAGTGCCTCTCTTATTTTGATTGCCTTCCTGTTAGTGAGCTAAGTGGTAATTAGCAGGAGTATAATTCCCTTACCTGGCAATGTCTATCTCCCAGAGGAGCTTATCTACATATTCAGGTTTCTGGGCTCACCTCTTCAAGTTGACTCAAATGGAGATGGGCATCTAAGTGCCGCCAATTGTACTGTTGCAGCTCAGGCCCACTAGTTTATAACAATTCCAAACACTATTTTCTGAGAACTTTTTTGTTATAGCCTTTGCTTAATGCACTCTTAGACTGAGGCTTCAGAAGAGCTACTCTGAAGCCATCCTATCTAATAACACTCAGGGTGCAAATCAATTGAATGGTGGAACAACCTTGCAAAACGACTGATCATTACACACTGTCCTCCCTCTCAGCCCCCTAGAGGAAGGCAACCAGCAGCTGTGATTAGGGGGTGGGATTGGCCAGCGGGGCCCCTGATCACCCTGCCCACCGGTTGCCCAACAGATGGTCCTGATCGTCAGGCAGGCCTAGGGACCCTACCCTATATATTGGGAACAGTCTCTTAGATTTAAAAATTAAAATCTGGCAAGGCGACTCTAACACTAAAGAAACAGGATGATGCAGCAATGACATGAATGGACTCTGGTTTCCACATTTTGTGGTCAGCTCTGATTCTGACACTTGTAATAAAGCCAATTATTTAAGTTCTTTCTGGTTCAATTTTTCCACCAGAAAATGATACTACTGCTTCAGAAGGATCATGCTATGTACTACTTTTTATAATCAGGGCCAAAAATATGTAGCTGTCCATACAAAAGCAAGATGTCTTCCCCCTGTATGAAAAGTATGGTCACTGGTGCATGCAGCATCCCAGATTGCAAAGAAGGATGTCTGACTGCAGGTTGAGGCCCAGCATCCCCTGAAGGGTCCTGGATTGTGAGAAGATGCAGGCCGGGCTGAGGGAATGCCCCACCCACCCCATCCCTTGTGCATGAATTTCATGCACCAGGTCTCTAGTTACTATATAAATATATATGCAGACTTACTTTTTTCCAACTGTCTCAGGATATGCTACATGTGAAATACTAGAAAGAGAAACTGCACAGATGAATCCTGGGTACATTAAACAATAGGTCAAGGATTAAAAGGCATTTAGCACTGGCTGTTGTGGTTCATTTGTTAGAGCGTTGGTCTGTACGCCAAAGGGTTGAAACTGGGTTGCAGTTTCAATCCCCAGTCCTGACTGGGGCACATTCAGAAGGCAACTAATTCATGTATCTCTCTCTTACCTTACTGTTTCTCTCTCCTCCCCTCCTCTCCTTTCACTCTCTGAAAAAAATCAATGGAAAAATGTCCTTAGATGAGGGCTTTTTAAAAAACCTATTTAACTTCTAGCTGAAGAACTTGTAGATAATTGAATTATTTAATATTTATGTTGATGTAGTTTTTTTTCTATATAATATAATTAAGCTTACATTTGTGCATTTTGTTTTCTAAAACCAAACAGGTAGTAATGAGTTTTTTAAAGGTTTATTTCACATAATGTAAAATTTTGTGTACATATTTTTTAATATATTCACTATAAACTAATTTTCAGCTATATCAACATCCTATGAAAAAATCACCTATTAACCCTTTCCACCCTACACAGCCATTAATTTACTTTTTGTGTTTGTAAATTTTCCTGTTCTGGACATTTCTTTTCACATAAGTGGAATCATACAATATATGTCTTTTGTGAGTGGCTTTTTAAATTTAACTTAATGTTTTCTCTTTTTTTAATTAAATCTTTATTATTCAGATTATTACATTTGTTTCTCTTTTTTTCCCTCCATAGCTCCTCTCCACCCAGCTCCCACCCCTCCTTCTACCCTTACCTCCCTCCCATTGATCTCATCCATAGGTGTATGATTTTTGTCCAGTCTCTCCCTGCACCCCCTCACCCCTTTCCCTCTGAGAATTATCAGTCCACTCCCTTTCTGTGCTCCTGATTCTATTATATTCACCAGTTTATTCTGTTGATCAAATTTTTAATTCATTTAATTTTTAGATTTACTTGTTGATAGATATGTATTTATTGTTCATAATTTTTTATCTTTTACCTTTTTCTTCCTCTTCTTAAAGAGTACCTTTCAGCATTTGATATAATACTGGTTTGGAGTTGATGAACTCCTTTAGCTTTTTCTTATCTGTGAAGCTCTTTATCTGTCCTTCAATTCTGAATGATAGCTTTCCTGGATAGAGTATTCTTGGTTTTAGGTTCTTACTATTCATCACCTTGAATATTTCTTGCCACTCTCATCTGGCCTGCATAGTGTCTGTTGAGAAATCAGCTGACAATTGCCTGAGTGCTCCCTTGTAGGTAATTAACTGTTTTTCCCTTGCTGCCTTTAATATTATCTCTTTGTCTTTTGCTCTTGGTATTTTAATTCTGATGTGTCTTTCTATGCTCAGCGGTTGAGCATAGACCCATCAATCGAGATCTCTGGTTGGATTCCTGGTCAGGGCACATGTCTGGGTTGCAGGTTCGATCTCCAGTAAGGAGTGTACAGGTTGCAGTTGATTGATGATTCTTTCTACCCTTTCTTACTCTCTCCCTAAAATAAATTTTAAAAATTAAAAAGAAGAGAGAGAAGTAGTCTAATGCTTATTTGGTATAATACCTAAAACTTCAGATCTGACTTTTCTGAGCCCTGTTTTTACTTAGTTGTCTCTTTTTATTCCATCAGTGTTATTCTTAGTGTCAATAACTATGTTGGTGATAGAGCATTTCTTAAAGGAGATCATAAAAAATAAAAATAGTTGGTGCTATAAACCAGCTTTACAATGAGATCAAATTCATCTACTTTTGACACCTGCTTCAGGAATGTGGCTAACTATATTGGATTCACCCCAAACTTACAACTCTGGTTCCCAGGGAATAAAAAGCTGACACCTGTCGTGCAGGTGTAGGTACTGTTGTCTCGATGGTGCCTGGGTAGGAGATGCCAAAATTATGATCACTATTTGGTCAGTGGCGATTATAAGATACCACCTATTTTCAAAGATGTTCAAGTATTGAAGATATGTGATCTCAGCATAGGTTAATGGTCGGCAAACCGCGGCTCGCGAGCCACATGTGATTCTTTGGCTCCTTGAGTGTGGCTCTTCCACAAAATACCACGACCTGGGCAAGTCTGTTTTGAAGAAGTGGCATTAGAAGATGTTTAAGTTTAAAAAATTTGGCCCTCAAAAGAAATTTCAATGGTTGTACAGTTGATATTTGTCTCTGTTGACTGATGAGTTTGCCGTCCGCTGGCATAGGTAGTTAGATATGGTTGCATTTGTACCCACTGGATTCCAAAGGCAGCATCTCCCCTGCCCAAGCTGCCATTTGAAAGCTGAAGACATGAAGTAGTTATCTCTGCCATAGTTGGCCACTCATTTAGTTGGCTCACGACCTGCCTTTTATTTTTTTAAATGTATTTTATTGATTTTTTACAGAGAGGAAGGGATAGAGAGTTAGAAACATTGATGAGAGAGAAACATCAATCAGCCGCCTCCTGTATACCCCCACTGGGGATGTGCCCGCAACCAAGGTACAGGCCCTTGACCGGAATCGAACCTGGGACCCTTCAGTCCATAGGCCAATGCTCTATCCACTGAGCCAAACTGGTTTCAGCTCGACCTGCCTTTTACATTGCTGGATGAGCTAACAGTAAGATGGGCACTAGAAAAGTTGCTAAGGGTGGCAGCAAAATGTCAGGATGTGTATGTAAAGCTACAGAGGAGGAGAGAAGATCAGATTTAAGCTGACATGAGAGAGCTTTGGTGAAAGAACAGATTGTCCCGGGGTGGGGGGGGAGTTAAATTAGGATTATGGTCCCTAATATGATTCATCCCCTGTGTTCTATAAAATTGTAGGTGAAATTTCAATTGTCCACTAATGAAGTTGCAATATTTGAAGTGTCAATGCTACCACTAAGGCTGGAACTGGCTCCTAGGACATGGGTAGAGTGGAAGGTTGCAGTGTGAGCCTTCAAGCCCTGTATCTTGAATATACTAGCATCTTCCAAATTAGGAAAGTAAGAGGCTGGAATAAGAAAAGAAAGAACTTTCATTATTTGTAGAATAATTTGTTTTCAGTATAATGGTCATATGTATTAAAGTATTGTCACTAATACTTTAATATATATCCAAGATACCATAAATTTTCAAAAAAGAAAAATATATACTACATAGTTTATTTCACATTAGCTGGTAACCATAGAAAATGAGGTTCTATTTTATTTTATTTTATTATTTTTTTAAATATATTTTATTGATTTTTTACAGAGAGGGAGAGAGATAGAGAGTTAGAAACATCGATGAGAGACTGTTGCCTCTTGCACACCCACTACTGAGGATGTGTCCACAACCAAGATACATGCCCTTGATCAGAATGGAACCTGGGACCCTTCAATCCGCAGGCTGATGCTCTATCCACTGAGCCAAACCTGTTTCAGTGAGGTTCTATTTTAGATAGCTGCCTACTTTTAAAAAAGTTTTTAATTAATTAAAAATCTTCAGACATTAACTAGACTTATTATGGTGATTATTTCACAACATACCAATATTGAACCATTACATTGTACACCTGGAACTAATATAATGAGTGTTATATGCCACTAATACATGAATTTAAAAAACTTATGCTTGTGGTAAAATTCAAGCAACATTAATGGGTAAATACAGTGCAAAGTATGTCTTTCAGTTGCCATCTATAGAGGCAATGATGGTTGGTTACATATTCAGCTATAATATATATATATACTAGAGGCCTGGTGCATGAAAATTCATGCACTGGAGGCAGCTCTCTCAGCCTGGCTGCCCCTTCTCACAGTCTGGGAGCACTCAGGGATGGGAGGCAACCTGGCAATCAGGGGAAGGTGACACCCTCATCACACCTCTGCTGCTGCCACTGCCAGCAGCACAAGCCTCAGCCAGGCCTGGTTACCTGAGCCTCGGGCAGCCCTGGGTGGCTTGCCTGCATCTTGAGCTGGCCCTGGGCTGCTGGGCAGCTGACATTTGAGGCTTGCCTGTGCCTCGGGCCAGCCGTGGGCAGCTGGGGGGCTGAGGAGAGTGGGGGACTCTGGAGGCAGGTGTGTGGAGCAGCTGGACCTGCCTGGAAGTGGGCCTGGTCGTGCCGTGCGCCTGCCACCTTGGCAGGGCTAAGGGGACTGAGTATCACCATCTTGTGGCTGTGGACACTGCCATCTTTGAGGGTGTGACAGTCAGTTAGCATATTTCATCCTTATTGGCTATGGGCACCACCATCTTTATGAGGGTGTGATGGTCAATTAGCATATTCCCTCTTTATTAAATAGGATAGTGTACAATGCCTTTTCACTTAATAACTTAGAAGACTTTTCAGTTTGGATCTACATCATTTATTTTTAAAAGTTGCATCACTTTTCTGTGTTTGGATGTACAAAAATATATTTAGCTGATGTCCTAATGATGGATATTTAGATTCTTTCCATTTTCTCACTGTTACAAATAAACTGCAAATATGGTAAACTTTTTTTTTTACATATTTTATTGATTTTTCACAGAGAGGAAGGGAGAGGAATAGAAATATTGATGAGAGAAACATCTATCAGCTGCCTCCTGCACGCCCCCCACAAGGTATGTGCCCTTGACTGGAATCAAACCCAGGACCTCCCAGTCCAGAGGCCGACGCTCTATCCATTGAGCCAAACCGGTTTCAGCTATGGTAAACTTTTATTAGCTGAAAAAAACAAAGTCACTTTCTCAAGTTTCTTTGTTTTTTAATTTAGAATTCAGTTTCTTTTTTTATATTTCATTTTTTTAAAAAATATATATATATTTTAATTGATTTTTTACAGAGAGGAAGGGAGAGAGATAGAAAGTCAGAAACACCGATGAGAGAGAGACATCGATCAGCCGCCTCCTGCACGCCCCACAGTGGAGATGTGCCTGACCGGAATCGAACCTGGGACCTTTCAGTCCGCAGGCCGATGCTCTATCCACGAGCCAAACCGGTCTCGGCTAAAATGTATTTTATTGATGTTTTATAGAGAGGAAGGGAGAGGGACAGAGAGCTAGAAACACCGATGAGAGAGAAACATCAATCAGCTGTCTCTTGCACACTCCTCATTGATGAGGTACCCGCAACCAAGGTACATGGAATTGAACCTGAGGCCCTTCAGTCTGCAGGCTGATGCTCTATCCACTGAGCCAAACCAGCCTTGGCTCTTTTTTTATTTTTATTGATTTTAGAAAGGAAGGGAGAGAGAAAGAGATTGAAACATCAATGATGAAAATCATTGATTAGTTGCCTCCTGCATACCCTCTACTAGGGATGGAGCCTGCAACCAGGCATGTGTCCTTGACTGAAATCGAACCCAGGACCCTTCAGTCCACAGGCCAACGCTCTATCCACTAAGCCAAACTGGCTAGAGCCCTTTCTTGGATTTTTGAAGGACAGATTTTTTTATATACAAATAACTAAATTCTTAAAAGGGCAAATATTCCTTTTTACTGCCATAATGAATATAAAGAACTCAAAAAGTATTATTTTATTTACCCAAAATTTTTAATGAAAAGAGATACATAGAATAAATATCTGTATACGTACATTAGAGCATATTTCCTTCCTTCCCGGTGAGAAATTAAGATTCCAATAGATGAGTCAATATTTCATTTCTTCTTTTCCTTTAAATAAACTAGTGTCTAAATACCTTCATTTAAAGAATACTTTCTGTAAAAATATTCAGCACATTCATATTAAAGCAAAATTGGTTGTCTTGCTGAGGAATATATAATAGCTGAATGTTGGATTTTCATTCAGTGAAATAAGTAGAACACATACATTGCAACAGTTTAAAAATTCCTAGTTTTCTCCTTAAAACATAGAGTTGTTAGGGGAAAATTTTTTGCCATATGCTTTGAAACTACTTTTGCAATGTTTACTACATTCTGGAAATGAACTGCTGTGTTGACATTTATTCAGTCTTGAAACAGATGGAATTCAGTTTGAAAGGGAGAAATGAACAGTTTTTAAAGAATATCTTTGTTTTAATAAAAGATTCACAATAAGTTCCTGTTAATATTAAATTTTGATCATGTGGTAGTTCATATTTTTCGGAAACTATTTTTAAGACTTCTGTTCAGTAAAGACAATTTACAATTCCCTGGAAAGACTTTTTTGCACTAATAGACAATATTCATTATTTTATACTCACTTTAGTAATTACTTCTATCAATGATTGCTATCATTTCACAACAAGTATCAGGGAACTTAAAATTAATTCATAATTTAAAAAATGTATCACTTTCGCCTCTCTTATACCCAAGATAAATGTCAAACCATTGGTTTTAGTATTTCTCTCCTATTCACTTAAAAGATGCATGCAACTAGGCTTGTGTGGCTCAGTGGTTGAGCATAGACCTCTGAGCCAAGAGGTCATGGTTTGATTCTGGGTCAGGGCACATTCCTGGGTTGCGGGCTCTATAACTAGTAGGGGGAGTGCAGGAAGCAGTTGATCAATGACTCTCTCTCTCATCATTGATGTTTCTGTCTCTCTCTCCCTTCTCTGAAATCAACACACACACACACACACACACACACACACACACACACACCACACACACACAGATGCGTGCATATTTTGTTTCCTTCACTCTGTTCATTTTTGTGTCTGATATTGTTATTGACTTTAGTGAGGGTAAATGCGTATTTTACTAGATCCTAATATTCTTAAACACTTTTTACCAAAGTATTACATAATTGGTATGCCAATTTGTGTATACAGATGGATTCATTTTGACAGATATGTACATCTGTGTAGCCACCACCTAGCATCAAGATATTGAATGTGTCAGCTCCCATGACCCCCATGCCTCCTCTTTGTCACCACTCATTCTTTCCTACAGGTAATCAACACCCTCACTTCTAACACTATAGATAAGTTTTGCGGTTTTTCTGAAGTTACATATAATAAAATCACAGAGTCCTTTTGTGGATGCCTGGCTTCTTTTGTTCAACACTACATTTGTGAGATTCATCCATGTGGTTGTATGTAGCCATAGTTTTTCATTATCCTGCTGTACAGCAATCCAGTGAATGACAAAACCAACATTTAAAAATGCCCATTTTAATTTTGGTGGACATTTGGGTTGCTTCCAATTTGGTGCTGTTATGAATCGGGGTGCCATGAGCCTTCTTTTACACATCTTTTGGTGAATATAAGTTTGCATTTTTGTTGATTAAAGACCCAGGGTCTATAGGATATGCTGGGTTGTAGTGTTCATTCTTATCTAACACTTATCAAGGTGGTTGGAGCACCTCCTTACAGCCTGTCAACGATGGCGGTCTAGGCCCTCAACTTGACATTTGCTGGTGTGGCTATTCCCCGTTTCTTCTGTAGTGCTTGGTTGCAGTCGAGTGGTTATTTCCTCAAAACTTTCTGTCTTGTTAGGTTGCCTTCCCTGTTAGAAAGAAGAGAGTTCGAGTTTGGGGTGAGGGCTTTTTCTTTCTTGTGCCCATTAGCAATTCCGGATTGCCAGCTTTTCCAGCACCCACTCTGACTGGGATGCATGAAGCGAAAAGGAAACCCAGAGGGCTCATCACTATTTTACTTCAGGTCCTGAGATCCCTCCTCATCTGCACCTTTTAGTGTCTTCTCATATTTGTTTATAATATCCAGGATTTTTAGTATTTAGAGGGGGAGTTAGGTAAACACAAGTCCATTCCATCTTCCTGGAAGTCTTGGACTGCTTTTCAGAAAATGGAAAAGTCATCCACTTCCACCTTCTCTCCCATATCACATGTGTAATGTAAAAGAAAAAATAATATGGGATGACAAGACTCAACTCAGCTGTGTCTAGAAAAAAAAACACAACATTTTATACATAAAGACATAAATAGGTTAAAAGAAAAAGGGAGCTACACAAAAAGAAAACACCAAAATCTCTTAAAACTAGAAAAGAAGTTTAGCAAGGTTGCAAGATATAAGATCAATATACATATAAGAATCAATTGCTTTTCTATACACTGGCAATGAGCATGCCAAAATGAAATGTGCACACAATAGTATCTTAATAGATGCAAGAAGAGCATTTGCCTAAACCCAACATTCATTCTTCATAAAACTTTTTAATAGAAATAAATAGGAACTTTCTCAACCTGATAAAGGATATCTATTATTTATTTATTCCACACTGTTCTGGAGGTTTTGGCCAATGCAATACAAGTACAAAAAAGAATAAAAGATACTCAGATTAGCAGACAGTATCAGCGGCCATGTAAAAAAATTGTACAGAATACACAAAATAGCTATTTGAACTAATAAGTGATTTTAGGAAGGTTGCAGGATATGAGATTAATTAAGCTGCCTTCTCAATCACTCTGCTCCTAGTTTTACCTTCTTCTAATAAATGTTTTGTGCTGGTAAACATATTAAGTCTGTGCCACAGCACCTATCAGAATTCTTCAGTTAACTTCTTACTGCCTCCTGCATGAAATCTAATATTTTTTGCATCTGGGACTCTCCATATTTTGCTCCTGTCTACTAACCAGCCTCATTTCTTCCCACTAGATCCCTTGCATTGAGCTCAGTTAATGCTAACCAATTGGTGGTTCCCAAACATTTCCTGTTCTTTTGCCTCAGAATCTTTGTATTGACATTTTCTTTTTCCTGAAGCATCTTTTCCTGCATTGCCATTCCTACTTCTTCTCTGAGTTTCAGCTTACTCTTCTAGGTCAATGCTTCATTCAATTTTTCAAGAAATTAGTGAGTTTATTTACTAATTAATTTATTGATGACTGAAGGTACATATAGTTCACTAGAGGCCCGGTGCATGAATTCATACACTAGTGTGGACCTTTGGCCTGGCCTGTGGGATCGGGCCAAAACTGGCTCTCTAACATTCTTCCCCTCAGGAGTTCTGGATTGCAAAGGGCAAAGGTCAGGTTGAGGGACCCCACTGGTGCACAACTGGGGCCAGGGAGGGATGCAGAAGGGCTCCAGGGTGTGTCCAGCTCTTCTTGCTCAGTCCCGATCTGCTGGACCCCAGCAGCAAGCTAACCTACCAGTCAGAGCATCTGCATCTTGAAGGTCAGTGCATGTCATAACGACTGGTCGGCTGGTCTACTGTGTGCCCCCTGGTGGTCTGTGTATGTCATAGCAAGCAGTTGAGTGGCCTTAGCATATCATTAGCATATTATGCTTTGATTGGTTTAACAGCCAACCAAATGACCAAACACTTAGCATATTAGGCTTTTATTATATAGGACTAGAGGCCTGTGGCACAAAGAGTGGCATGCAATAGGCCTTCCTTCTCTTGGCTTCCAGCACTGGTTTTCCTCCGGCACCCAGGACCCAGGCCTTCGCTCCAGCTGCAATCTGTCTTCTTCGTCTTTGCTGCAGGCTCTGGCCAGAGTCTGCCATCTTCATGTTCACTGCTTCATTGCAGACTCCGACCAGAATATGCCATCTTTGTCTTTGCTGCAGACTCAGGCCAGAGTCTGCAGTCTGTCTTTGCTGCCCTAGAATGCCACTCCTGTAGATCCCTTCACCCCCCCACCCTCCCTTTTATAGCAGGTGTCCTGTCCCACCTGGCCACTCTGCTCCTTCTAATTTGCATATTCCCTCCTGATTGACTGGTGGGCATAGCAGAATGATGGTTAATTTGTATCTTTCTCTTTTATTACTGTAGATTGCTTATTTATATGCTATGGAGAGGCACTATCTTAAAGTCATATTAACAACTGTTTTCATTTTTGCCAATTTAAGAAGTTATGTGTGTCCATGAGTTTTGCTGTACTGTTAAAAGACTTGGGTGAGATAAGCCTTATTTACTCCTCCAGTTTTCTATGTGAAATAGAAAGAGAGTATTTGAGTTAAAGTCATAAAATTAATATGATGCTTGGAGCTATATAAGGAGAACTAGTGACAGAAATAAAACTGCTTGAGTATGTGTGTGTGTGTGTGTGTGTGTGTGTGTGTGTATGCACATAATTTCAGAGAAGAAGAGCGAGGGAGAGAGAAATAGAAACATCAATGATGAGAGAGAATCATTGGTCGGCTGCCTCCTGCATACTGGAGATCGGACCCACAACCCAGACATGTGCCCTGACAAGGAATCGAACTGTCATCTCCTGGTTCAAAGGTCAACACTCAACCACTGAGCCATGCTGGCCAGTCATGGGCTTTTGCTATTTTTCAAGGAAAGACCATTTTCTCCCTAAAGCAGTGATTCTCAGACTTTTGGGGAGCTCTGCAGACCACAAAGCAGGAACCCCCCCATTTTCACAGGAACTTTCTCCAAACACTTATCTATTCCCTTCTTGGTGTCTGATGCTCAAAGGACACCATCTCCATGTGCCTTTCTTCCTAAGGACTGTCCCTGTCCTCCACATCTGCCTCCTCACAGGACCAGCAGCCCTCTGATGGCTGAGGGTGCTCAGTTTACCCAAAACACATGTATCATGGCTGACCCAGGTAGCAGGAAGACAAGCGAAAATTGTGTGGGACAGTATTTGTTTGAGGATTGCTGAGAGAAAGAAATGAAAGAGTAGTATGAAAGCACAGTGCCCAGAGCAGAATAGAAGCACATAAGTGTTCCTTCTTTTTAAGACTGGACACTCACCAGCCTCTCAGGATCCAAAAGTGGCATTTCCCTTTTGCCTCTCAAGGAACCTGAGATGGCCAGACTCAGAATCGGGGTCCAGTGGAAGCAGAGACTGGAGGCATTTGTTTCTGTCTGACTTCAGCAACAGGTTGCCTTTGCTGTGCTCTTATCTGTGCAGCTCCTTGGAAACAAGTCGATCCGGTTACTAGTTCACTGAGAGCCTTTATCCTTGGCCCCATGCTGACAATCTAGCCACCTCCACTGTTTGGGAACAGCTGACTTGTACTTAATGCTGAAGAATTCAAGACATCAGGATTCCTTAAAAAAAAAAAAGTGGAGGAGCCCACTCCCTGCTCCCATAGCATCCAGCATGGCGCATAGCCTGGGCTACATCAGGTTAAGGTCTAAAGCATTCTGCAGCCAGAAGACTGGATTGCAGCCTTGGCCCCATCACTTGTGACTTACATAACTGAGCAAGTCACTTAAGCAATCTGAGCTGCTTTGTACCACCTATCAACTCTCATGACCATTGGCACCACAGTTGCCACCTATCATTGAGGATTACACAAGTTCTAGCATTATGAATCAATCAATAAGACACATCAAAAGTAAGGGGAGCCCTGGCCGTGTAGCTCAGTTGGTTAGAGCATCTTCCAATACAGCATTTGCCAAGGTTTCGGGTTCAATCCCAGGTTAGGAAACATACAAGATGCAACCAATGAATGCATAACTAAGTGGAACAACAAATTAATGTTTCTTTCTCTCTTCCTTCCTCTCTCTCTCTAAAAATCAACCAATCAATTATAAGTAAGGGGAAATCTGCAAAATCACAGAAATCAGATTGAACAGTAATCCAAAGTTATGTAAAAGCTCTCCAAATGAGTAGTTACTCAGCCTGAACATCTCTGAAGTACCTAGACAGGTCTTGCCAGGCTTGCATTTGCAAACATCAGTAATAACTGCACATCTCTTGTCTCTATGTTGGGTTCTTTTGAGGATGAAGCAAATCTGAATCACCTGTTATCTAGTTGGTGGCTCACCATAATCGTTTCCAGGGATAAAGGTTAGGTGCAGAATGAATTCACAGAATAAAAGAATTCAGCATAATGTCCAGGACTTTGTAAATGCTCAACTCAAAGGAAACACAGTGGCTCCTGAGACACAATAGAGAGAGCATTTATCTATGTCTTGGCTCCTCTCTACTTTCATTATTCAAAATGAACACCCCAAACCACTCCAACACAGGTACAGACAGCCCTTTTAGCTATGTTTTGGTCCATGGCTATATTAATTATCCACTGATTTGTAACAGATTTAGTGACTTAAAACAATGTACATTATCTCAGAGTTTCTATGGACTCAGAGTCCAGGTTGAGCTCCTAAGAGGTCCTAAGCGGTCCTCTACTTAGGGTCTCACAGGCAGCAATCAAGATGTCATCAAGGGTTGTGGTCTCATCCCGAAGCTTGACTGGGAAACAGCCACTTCTAATCTTCCTCAAGGTTGCTTGCCGAATTCATATCACTGAAGGCCCTTGCTCCTAGAAGCTACTCCCAGCTCCTCAGGGTTTCTAGAAGTTTTTTGCCATATAGGTTTTTCCACTTATTCCATCTGGCCAGCAAAGACAATCTCAAGCAAGATTAAGTCTTACAGGGTATAACCTAATCAAGAGAGTGACATTCATCCCCTTTGCCATATTCTCTTGGTTACAGGTAAGGTCTTGCTTACATCCAAGGGGGGCAGGGCTTCCCAAAATAAATTAAGATCAGGAGGCACGGACTGTGGGGTTACCCTAGAATCTGCCTCTCACAATGGCTAAGTCTGACAGTTGTCCAGCACTCTGCCATGTGTATAACTCACCAGGATGTGTTAAAATTACTAAGACCCCAACAGAGAAAGGGAGGACTGTGCATGTTGCTCCCAAAGCCTTTCATGAATTATGCTCTAGATCCCCAGCTGGATTCTTCCCTGGTCAGGACCCCCTGAAAATGCTCAGCTGTCACCTGACCACTATTCTTCCTTTATCCCATCGGCCAACTCTAAGGGTACTTCCCATCTTCCCTTTCATCTCAGGGTTTAACCTAGTTACTACTTCTCTCCCTCCTTTAGGGTTCCAGAGACTTTTATGCCGGCTTTTCACCCAATTCTCCAAGGTGCTTTCCATCTTCTGATCCTGTCTGCACCTCAGCCAGGCCTTGGGTGAATATAAAACCAAAGCCTCCACTGTACACTAGATGCTACATTTTTTCAGGGCAAAGGTTCTGGCTTTTATCAGATTCTCAAAGGGGTCCCCTCTACTCCCAAAGACAAAGAACCATGGTGTTAGGAGACCCTCAGCTATACATTGGAGAGAAAATGCAGACAGCTCATGTTTGGGGGCATGGGCTGGCTCCTCCCGGAGCTGGGCAGTGCTCCATAGCTCCAGCTGTGATCAGCCAGGGAAGCAGACGGGTAGTGTGCTGTGCCTGGAGCAGTGCCCAAGCCCCACTTAGCTTATCAGCTGTTCTGCCCTTGCCTTGAGGCTCAGACCTTGTGAGCTGATAGCATCCTCCCCTCTTGCCAGAATCAACACTGCCGGGGGCTGGAAGCTGGCGGCTGCTCCTGAAGGGTGGGGGGAGGAAGAGGAATCGAGTGCCATGTGTGTTCAGCAGGTGTTTGGGGCCTTCATCTCTGTAAGCCCCTTTCATTCATTTCCCCTTCATCCCTCCCCCAAGGCCCTGCAGTGGTCATTTGGGACAGTGGATCAAAGGGTATCATCTCTTCCCTGTCTAGGGCTCTCTGGGATCTCTTGGCACCACAGACATTCGGTCTCACCGGCAGGAACCCTTGCAGGGTCTTGTGTTTCCAGAAACCAGAGCCATGTGCAGGCATGCAGCGCCAGTACCTGGGCCAGAAGCTAGGAGCCCATGATTGGCAAATGTCCTTGGATTGTGATAGGGCGAGGATGAGATGGCAATTAGCTGAGCATTTGCAGGCTCAGAAATTCTGTGTGATGTCAGGGCCATGGAGGCCTCTGGTGCCAGGCAAGCTCCATGTCACACTGTGGAGGGTTGTGAGGACTCCATGCCAGGGTTTCTACCATGCACCGTCGGAGGAAAGAAGCAAGGCCTGCATGTGGTTAAGGGTAGAAAGGCATCTGACAGAGGTGTAGACTATGCATTCTGGGAAGCACATCAGGTGGATGGGCAAGATACCACCAGAGTGATTTATGGCAAAAACATACCAACGACCTTAAAGACCTGAGAGGCCTTGGCTTCTCATTCCCTGTGAAACTAATTTCACAAGAGGAGAAAAGGGAGCCACTCTGATTGTTGCTGGCAAAAGAGACCAAATAACCAGGTTGACATGGGTGGCACCAGTTTGCACTGGAGGAGGGCAGGTGCAGGTAGGGCACTCTCTTGGTGACATGGAGTAGACTTGGGAACCCACCTCCAGGTCACCTTAAACCTCTAGTGATGCTGGACTCCCTCCAGGCACACTTGTCTGTTCATAGTATCCCCAGGCTATTCTGATGATTTCTACTGATTCCATCTGTCCTTGCCATCAGGACAGATGGTATCACTAGATTGTGTGGGAAACACATGTCCTGAAGGAGGGATATTAAGACTCTCTCCTGGGGTGCTGTGAACACCACACAGATGTGCAGCGACACTGGCGCCCTCCACCCTGGGGACCTCAGGGCATGCGCACTGCCACAGTGTCAACTGCCGTCTCCTGCAGGTGGCACACATATGATCACCTCCTCCATAGGCCACAGCTGCAAAAGGTGGGGAGACACTGAGACCAGCCTGAGCTGGAAGCCATGCCCCGCCACCCCAGACCCTTAGGAGAAGGACAATTAGTTGGAGAAATCTGTGATTGGTCTCTTTCTCGGGTCTGCAGGAATAGCATTTCCATGAAAAACAAACACAAAAAACCTTTGCAAAGAGCTGCCGATATTTTGTCCAGAGGAAGATATGATGTGATGA
This sequence comes from Lasiurus cinereus, assembly GCA_011751065.1. Lineage (NCBI taxonomy): Eukaryota > Metazoa > Chordata > Mammalia > Chiroptera > Vespertilionidae > Lasiurus > Lasiurus cinereus. Next base: position 15,460,738 of record JAAGEH010000014.1, on the reverse strand, counting down.
AGAGTTTGTTAGGAAGGCAGACTCTCAGGCACCACCCAGGACCTGTTGAGTCAGAATTAACAAGATTCCAGATGATCTGTGTGTACTTGATCGCTTTCTAGAAATGCTGCTCTACCAGATGTTAAGTTAATGATGTGTCCAAAAGCATGATCTTGGGAGGAAAAGCATGGCCACGGATGCCACACAATCATAGTTTCAAATCCTGACTCCGTCACTTCCCCCATATGACCCACCTTCTCTGAACCTCAGTTTCCTCACCTGCAAAACAAGAACAATCACAGCACCAACATGATAAGACCAAGAAAGAATTAAATAAGCTGATGTATGAGAGTGCCTGGTGCTTAGTGGTGGGTGAGAGTTCTTTTTCTGGAACTTTTTCCTGGGAGATTCATCAGGGTAGGGCTGAGGAATGGGTGTCTTTAAAGCTCCCAGGTAATTCTAATGCAACAGCAGGGATCATTTACACCTAGAACTGTGCCTGGAGAGCACCCTGTGCCCTGGGTGAGGCTGACGAGTGTTGGCAGATGAACTCCCTGCAGTGGGAAAACTGTGCACTCCTCATGGCCAGCAATGGGCCAGCCCCTCAGCAGACTTGTTGGGAAGGCACAGTCCGACACCCAGGGCAGTTCATTGGAAGGACAGGAGGAGAGAAAGGAGGAGGCAGCAGGTTTAGTGTAGCCATTTTGGGAGCTTGGCTGGGAAAGGGAAGAGATTTGTGAGAGTAGCAAATCAGAGGGATTTTTAAGAAAGGAGAGAACTGAGACCCTACTGGGGATGGTAACTAAATTAGCATTTATTCAGCACCTACATTTTCTTCTTCTATAGGTTTACTTAAAGCAAAACACAAAACTCTTGGGCACTTATAGTATAGCATACTATCATATAAAGAAGTGCATAAAAAAATAGAGAGAAGTGCATAAAACAAAAACGTCCAGTTGAACAAATAATCATGATGCAGAGTCCTGTGCAGCCACCAAGCAGCCAAAGAGGCAGAAGCAGGCCAGCACCCAGCACAGGTGGGCAGGGAGGACCCCCCTGTTGGAGGATGCACATACTGGTGCTACTTTATTTGTTATTTTACCCAGGAGGACAAGAGACTCCAGGAGGCATAACCACCTCCCCTAGGGCCACATAGCTTGTGAGCAGCTGAAACCCACTTATGTCTGACTGCAGGCCAGTGTGGGGCTGAGCTCTTTTGAGGGAGGGGGAAGGCAAGACTGGAAGGCCAGGTGCTGAAGGAGGGGGGAGGGAAGGAGTGGGATTAGCTCTCCTACGCAGGGGAGGGTGAGAGGAGAGTTAAAGAGCAGTTAGTTTGAAGGGAGGAAGGAGCACACACTCAGAAGGTGTTCATCCTCATCAGGGCTGCTTCCTACCGTTCCTGGACAGTGCCAGGTGGTCAGCCCTTGGAGGGGCTTGGGAGAAGGTGCCCCCAAATCTTATTAAGCAAAGAGCTTAGGAAGCAGGTCTGGTTTCTGGGCAGTGCAGGGTTGTGGAATGAAAGACCCTTCATGCAGACGGTAGGACTGCCCTGCTCAGTGCCCAGGGCTGCTGCTCTCGGGGAGTGGGACTGTCTCCAGAGGCAAGTGCTCTGCTGGTTGGCCTGAGGGGTCATCTAAGGTTTCAAGTGAGATAAGACCCAAATGGCAGGTCAAGGTGAACCCCACCAGAAAGTTATTACTCTGAGGAGGTCACATGGCCAGTATGTAACCTTTGAATGAGGACATTTCTGCTTTTCTGTCAGCAGCTGGGAGTTTCTGAGACCTGTTGATATAGAATTAGAACTTTCAAAGGGTACGTGACAAGGGTCACACCTGCCCCTGCCCTCCATCTGCTCAGTTCCCACACCTTCCCAAGTCAACTCTAATCCTAGTTTCTTATGCTTCTTTCTAGAGCTTTAAAAACGTATATCCAAGCAAATCCCTATGACACATACTGGTTTGCACCTTGCTTCTTGTCCTGTCCTGTCCCATGCTCCACTGCCTCTTCCCACCATTTAAAAAAATTTGGAAAAACCCACATAAAACTTATCATCTTAACCCTTTTAAGCATACAGTTTAGGGTTGTTAGGTACATTCCATTTTTTTGTGTGTAGCTATCACCACCATCTATTTCCTAGCTTTTTTTTGATCTAGCAAGACTGAAATCCCAGCCCTATAGACTAACTCACCATTTCTTCCTCCTCCCAGCCCCTGGCGACCACCATCCTAATTTATGTCTCTATGAATCTGACTGCTCTAGGAACCTCATAAGTGAAATTACAGTATTTGTCTTTTTGCATCTGGCTTATTTCACTCCTCAAGTTTCATGCATGTTGTAGCTGATGTCCGAATTTCCTCCCCTTTTTAAGGGTGAATGATATTCATTTCTATGAATGGATCACATTTTGTTTATCCTATATCTTCAATGGCCATCTGGGCTACTTTTACCTTTGGCTATTGGAAAAAATACTCCAGTGAGCATAGGTGTACAAATATCTGAGTCCCTGCTTTCAATTCTTCTAACTATGTACCCAGAAGTGGAATTTCTGGATCACATGATAGTCCTATTTTTAATTTTTCAAGGAACCGCCACATGGTTTTCCATAGCAGCTATACCATTTTACATTCCTACCAGCAATGCACAAATTTCAATTTCTCTACATCCTTTCCAATGCTTGCTATTCTCTGTTTATTTGTGATAGACATCCTAATGGGTGTGAAGGAATATCTCATCAAAGTATGATTTGCCTTTTCCTAATAATTAGTGCTGTGAAGCAGGGGAACTTAACTCGTTTCAATCATTCATTCAACAAATGTTTATCGGATATCTACAGTGTGCCAGGCACTGTTTTAACTGATAGGGATACTACAAAGAGTGAAAAAGATAAAGATCTCGTCTTACATGGACTTTACACCATGGGGGAAGACATGATCAGGTACAGAGTAATCTTTTTTTAATTGAACAGTTTTGGCGTTTGAAAATTATACAAATCTCTGCCACCAGAGGGCACCCCAATCTCAGGCTGGCCGACACAACTAGAGAAAGCGTTTTTTAGAGGTTGGTGTTGGCTGAATTGATCGTCAGATGACAGGCAAAGGTTTCCCTGTGTGCAAGGGTGCACCTGTAGGAGCCTCGGGTATCTGAGGATAAGAAGAATGAGGTTTATGTCACTCTTTTTGCTCCATAAACACACATAAACAAAATACAATGACACTATTAATTTTACATGTTATGACATGAAAAAAGTTTGGGTATAGTTCACTTTAATTTTTCAAATGATTGTGTGAGAGAATGACACATGAGTATGCCCAAACTTGAAAAGGGATTGAGACACTCAAACCCAAGGGGTGTCCATTCTGTCCTTCATGTTCCTACCTCTTGGTGCATGAGCCTGTTGTCTTGGAAAAGGAATAGTAGCCTCTGCGTTCCTTCCCCTGCTCTCTGGGGTCCGGGGACTGATGAAGGACAATGGTGCTCATCACAGAGCTGCCCCTCCCTGCATTCCACCATCTCCCGAAGAACTGTGTGTGATTTGAGGTACATGTGATACTATGTGAAAGAGGCTTTTACAATGTGTAAGGAAAGACAGAAGGAGACCTGGAACTGTGCTTGCTTGACTTATTAGATTTGGCAGCTATGTTGAAACAACCCCAAACTCTAAAATAATGTGACCAGTTGTCAGGTAGCTTGGGGATGTCAAGCTCCAGATTTATGGCCCTGTAGGGAACAGCACTGTGTTCTGAATTCTGAAGGCCAGGCCTGGTTTAAATTATGCTTTCCTCGTGTGACCCCCCCATTGTCCTTGTACTTATCAAAACTGCCTCTGTTTGACTTTGGGAAATACCATTGTGCTCCTCAGAAAACAGAAAATCTAGACAAGGTGCCTCTACCACACACACCCTTCCTTGAGTCACCAGGAGTGATCCGATGGGATTTTAGTAGGAAGTCACCATTGGTAGTAGGGCCACACACAGGATCCGAACAGGATTTCATACTGGTTTTTGAGTTTCTGGAAGGCAAGGACTGAGCCTCATTCATTTCTGAATGCCCAGCTCCTAACAGTGTCTCGTCCAAAAAAATATTTGCTGAGTTGAAATACAAATAAGTAAAGCATAGTTAACCACAACAAATAGGTACAGTCATTCCATCCTTTGAGAAACACATGTAGAATGGTTTGAGCAAGAAAGTGAATGTTACACTATGGTTCTGCTTCTTAGATCTGCCATTGTTCTGTTAGTGATGGTTACTGCTCGTGGTGATTCCAATTCATTTCATAATAACTGAGTTCCTTTACCCAGGGACAACAGGATAGGGTGTGAAAGAATTTGGAAAGCAAAATTCCTTGGCACTTGGACTTGAATCATGAGTCTGTCGTTTGCTGTGTGATCTTGGGAACATCACTGATTTCTTTGTACCTCAGTCTCATGTTCTGCAGTAATAGACAAAAATATCCACGTCAACAGTGGATGTGAGGATTAAATGAGAATCACAAGTGAGGATGTCTGGTCACGATCATACAATCCAACACAGATACCAAAGGCCCACAGATGGTGATGTAACGGTGTGTAGGCACAGCTGGCCATTGGTTCAGAGAAAAAGTCAACCAAACCTACAGGTAACAACAGACAGGATATTAAATTTTTAAGGTGGAAGGTTAGAAAATTCATATTAGTTTTTTCTTCCTTTTTATTATAAATACTTAAGGCAAAATTGTTCTCTAATCATTGCATTAACTGGAGTATCATAAATTTTGGTATATCAGAGATATATTTCAATGGGCTTAAAATATTTTCTAATTTCCCTTTTTATTTCTTTTTTGACTTATGGGCTATTTAGTAGTATACAGTAGCTATTTAGTAAATTGTTTAATTTCCTAAACTGATCTGGGGATTTTTCAAACAGAGAGAGGAGAGATTAGCATAGGCTCACTTGGCTCCCTCTCACTTCTCTGGTTCTTCTCTAGGACTTGGAATACCCATGGCTTTCTTTCCATCTGCTATCTCTAATGTCTTTTTTTTTCTGTGTCTAATTTGTTTTCTTTAGATTTAGGTGTGATGTTTTCATGCCAAGGACATTTTGAGGTCAGCCATGCCAGGATGGGCCAAGTTTTATTTGCAGATGACTTGCCTTATTCATTGACTATTGGAAGGAGCAGCACCAGAGACTCAGGCCATTGGACTGTCGCCCAATTCTAGAATGCTCAATTCCGACACTCTGTCCTAACTATGGAACAGTGCCAAGACTCCAAGGCATCACTTTTTGCAAACACCTGAGGTAACTAAGACTTAAAATAATTCTGAGGCTACTCTTCCTCCCCACATGTATGAGGGCCCTGGCTGCTCTGGGTACTGAGTTAGGTCCTAGGTCTTTAAAGGGGAAACTTCCAGTCTAATCAATGGAGTCAGAATATATGCAAGAAGAGAGAACCCCAGGAAAGACAGACACAGGTGGACAAGGTGGAGATGGAAGATACAAATTGAATTATGTGAGCCACTGTCTTAGAAAGTTGTCCTTCTGGAAGAGAAAGCCAGATTTCAGCTGCAGGCTGAGAAGGAATGTGAGGGCTTTGAAACTGAGCGTAGCCAATGAAGGGAATTCTGAACAGTCCGGGCATTTTCGTCTGAAAGAATGGGTGATAGAAAGATGTGTTTCTTGCTTTTCAATTGTAATGGGGGACGAAATGGCTACACCAATTGTAGCTTTTAGTAACGAGAAGAAAAGCACCAAATTAAACAATAGACTAAAAAACATATCCCACTATTTTCAGGTTAATGGCTATTTTCTTTTCTTTATAGAGAATTGCATTCCAGAACTGACATAAAACATGAATTTCCATTTAGATGACTTGAATGAAACACAAGCATTGTGTATATCTTCATCTTGCTTTCCTAGAATGGACACAGTACTTGGCATGTACTAAGTAGTAAGAAGTATGTGTAAAATTTAATTAGATTATGGCAGAATATTCCAACTGGAGATTTTGTTTTTGAGTGATGAGAAAAGCATCTGAATTCTGAATTTTCCAACAAATATGAAAAATGGTGACAATTGGAAATGCCAAGAAAATGCAAATATCAAGAATATCAAGGTGTAAATTATTGGTGTTGATAAAGGATTTTATGAAAACCTACATGTGAATAGATTTCTGTTTCTCCCACAGGGGGCACTTTAGGATTTCCTAAACAACAATGGGTTCTAACAAGTCTGACAAAACCATTTGTTTACAGGGGGCACTTCACAGATGTGTTTTCTCAAGCCTCCTTCTCTGCATGGTGCTGGAGAACAGAACGTGGAGGTGGACGGGCTGCCCGAAGACAGGGTGTTGGGAAGAGCTGGGATGAGCAGTAAGGAGGCCATGGACATTCTCAGCTCTGCATCAACTGGACAGTGACCTTGGCTGGCCACGTCAGTTCTCAGACCTGCTTCTTTGTCATAGAAAAACAATCGGATTGTTAAAGCCCTCTGACTCTGAGAGCATATGACGTGCCACACCTCAGCAGTTTGGGGTCAATATAAGGTCATGGCTCTTTTAATAGTTTCTCTGACATAATTCCAAGCAGCATTTTACCATGGCAAGCCTGTCTCTTCTCCTTCTTCCCTGAGACCCACCACTTCCCCAGGCTGATTTTGCACTCTGCTTTGCTTCTTGAAGTGGAGGCCGTCAGTCACCTTCTCTCAGCCGGGCTCCCAGTGTCACAGCCCCGAGGGTCCAGGATTGCAACCATCAACCATCCTCCCCAGGAAGGAGTCAGGCTGTCTGGTCTGCCATTAGAGATGCTTCTGAGATGCTTTGACTCTGTAAAGGACTTGAGATCTTTTTCTCCATGAAGGCTTCTTGGCCTGGCCCCAATTTGCCCACCCCTGCCTAGCCATCGGGAGGGCAGTCTTTGTCAGTGCCAGCAGTCCTGGCTCATCCTTCCCCAGGATAATAGCTGCTGATTTGCCTTTATCTACTTCTCTGAAAAGGATCACCCAGGCAGTTCTTCCCAGGGAGACTCACTGTCTCCTCTACTAGAAATAGAAATGACTGGAAACTTTTAACAAAACTTGCTCTTAGAAAACCCAGTTCCACCTCCTGGGGTGTCTGTCCTGCAACATTTTTATAATGGTTCATTCAGTCTTTTGTGGGGAGAGAGAATGCAACATTTTTATGATGGTTCATTCAGTCTTTTGGGGCGGCGGGGGCGGGGGGGAAGAGAGAGAGAGAGAGAGAGAGAGGGAGAGGAACTTTAAGTTGCATGGGGTTACAGGAGATGACATTTTGTGTCCCTTTGTCTTCCATAGGAAGCAAGCCAATAGGGACCTCCTCCCTCCCTGTATCCAACCCCTAGGTTCTTCCAGGGTTTCCATGCGCCCCTCCCTCTATGGCCTGAGCTCTGACCATTTCCAGAAGGGTCCCCTGCAGGAGGCAGCCTGCCAAGGGCCAGGCAGAAGGAGAGCAGGCACTGAGACCCACAGGCTTGGCTCCAGCTGAGGGTGGCTCGCACGGGCTATGGGGTGGCTGGCAGTCCTGTGGCTGCCTGGCCTTGGATCTTCTCCTGCCACCCGAGTCTCAAACTCAGAAACTGTAACTTCTGGGTCTTGTTTTAAGAACTGACCAGGACATTCTAAAAAATAGTTGGGGACACAGTGCACGAAGGGATTTTACTGATATGTTCTCTAATTTGGTGCCAACTTGGCCCCTTTTGCTCTTTCTTGCACCTTCTTTCTTTCTTGGCTTCCTCCCCCTCTCTTCTCCTCCTTCTTCCCTCTTCTTCCTCCCCCACCTTCTGGTTTCTGCTCTGAGGTTGGGGGTTGCAGAGCCAGCTGGCAGGAATGCTGCGCCTTTTATTAAGAGACTAAAGCACGGTGGGGGACCTCTGGTGGCCACAGAGGAGACATTTGGCTGAGGAGTGCCCCGCATCTCAGAAGAAGCAGCCATCTCCTGGTCTGGTCCTGCCTCAGGTCTAGCAGGAGGGCCAATTCCAGCCCGTGGCTCTGCAGGCAAAGACCAGCTCTCCATGCATTTCATGTTGCTCTTCATCAGTAGAGAGGTTTGTGCGTATCCCCCCAACACATTTGCATGCCATATGATATATTACTGTACCAGCACATTATGCTCATTTAAAGCAAATTAAAAGCAGAAAGGAAGAAATTAAAACTATGAATAGTTCTCTTGTCTTCTCACATGCCACTGCATCAGCCTGGACACTCTCAGGTGCCTCTCAGAGTCCGCTGGCCAAGGTGTCCCTAGGGCTGCAGGCCTATGGGTTTTGCAGGCCATGCCGGGTGAGGTGGGGCAGAATGGTGGGTGATCACTAATAAACTGTTCATAAACATTCCTGTTCTTCTCTGCTCCTGGGAACATGGTCAGCTTGCACTTGCTTACCCTTGGAGGTTCAGTGACTTGCTTTGGCCAAAGAAATTCGAGCAGAAGCAACACAGGTCACTTCCAGGTGGATGCTGTTCAGAGCCAGGGCTGGAGGAAGAGGGGGCTGTCTGCTCAGGCTGCCACACTGAGGCTCCCACACCAGTGGCTTCCATAATAGATGCATTTTCTCACAGTTCTGGAGGCTGGAAGTCTGAGACCAGCGTGTCACCAGGGTTGGTTTCTCCCGAGGCCTCCCTCCTTGGCATGTAGATGGCTGTCTTCTCTCTGAGTCTTCATTGGGTCTTCCCTCTGTCTGTGTCTGTGTCCTAATCTCTTCTTAGAAGGATGTTGGTCATATTGGATTAGGGCCCACCCACATGACTTCATTTTACCTTAACTACCTCTTTAAAGGACCCATCTCTAAAGTCACATTCTGAAGTATGGGGGCTAGGGCTTCAAGATATAAAGTTTGAGGGGACACAGTGCAGTCTGGGACAGCGTGTGAAGCTGTCATTTCCCAGTGGCAGTGGCAGGCAGAGGTGCAGACAGGAAGTTGAGGTGTCTGGAGAATTGCCGGGGTAGGTAGTCAGGAAGCTCCAAATGGCACCTGCTGAGTTTGCTGAAATCTAGGTGGTTTCAGGTGAGCCCTGTGAGTCATCTCTCCTAGCAGACAACCCTCCCCCCCCCACCCCCACCCCCACCCCGACTCTGCCAATCCTCTGTAAACTCCTCCCCTGTCGCAGGTCCTTCCCCTGCTACAATGCTGAAAGCCGCTTTCCGGACCAAACCCTGATCCGTGCAGATGGGGCAGAGTTGAGAGGTTTGGTCCTGTGATGCCCCAAACAGGGCACCCCTTCCAGGTGAGGCTCACAGTGCAGTGGGTGGTGTCCCTCTGGTGCCGGCCAGGGAACTGGAGGTGAGTCTCTGGGAGACTTAACCTTAGGACTTTGGTTAAAGTCCTCTGACATTCCTTCCTCGGAGCTTCAGTTGTCCCTGTAAGAGAAGGGGTAGGAAGAAGGGTGCTCGGGGGGCTCCCTGTTTGACAAAATGGTGTAGGAAATCCACACAGTCCTGCTAAGTGGGACCACGCCTTCGGGGTTTAGCCCCCAGGGAATGTCCACACCCTCCTGGTAGGACAGTGTCCCTGATGGTAGGATCGCATCTCAGGGAGCAGTGGGCCACTGCTTTCCAGAGTGTTCATTTCCATAGCCCTCGAGCGTCTGAGGTTTCTCTTCCTGCATCAGTTTCCTTTGCAGACCGCCTAGCTGTCGCCATCGCTGTTTGCTTTGAGCCTGAGAACAGGGCATTTAAAAATAGCCAAGCCTGAAAGCTGCCATGGGCCTGAGCGGTTCCGTCAGATAGGGCCCTGGGCTCTGCTAGGCCTGTTTGTGCTGGCAGGGCCCCTGCACCACACCATGGTCTCCCTCCCTCTGCACCCCAGCCTCCCCACCACAGGCCACAGCCTTCTTCCCCAGGCGGTACCACAGGTTTTGGCGCTGACACAGAGTCAGGAAGGGCCCAGGACATCTGCCCCTGCTGGGAAGCCCCAAGGAATGATGTCAACAGAGTTCAAAACCCCTTTTAAAATAAGGTTGATAAGATTTCTGGGAGGCTCTGGGAGCCACCATTTGGACTGGTCACCAGTCCTCCAGGCACACACTTAGGTCATAGGGCGGCTAATGCAGCATCAGGCTGCGTCTGTGAAATAAGCTGCTCCCTCCCAGATATGTCACCACCATCCCCCCCACACTCTGACCATCGTCTTCCCTTTCTATTCAGTGCCCATTTATCTGCCAGTATCCTCACCCAGCAATGCCCAGATGGCCCTGTGACCTACAGCCAGGGAACCCAGCACTCCAGCTCTGCCACCTCACCCCCATTCTCCCTCCCCCGCCCCACTCCATCCCCATGTCTCCTCTTCCCTCCTTACTCGACTTGGATTCCTTGGTCCAACATTGTGATGGCTCCTTTGCAGAACAGTTCAAAGTTTGCCTTCCCCATCCTTGCACGTCCCTGAGGGGCACATCCCTCTGCTGTCCACCTGGTCTGAGTCTGCACTGGGACAGCTAACCATGGCAGGAGAGAGAACTCTCTCACCCACGCTCCCGAGCTTGGCTTCACAGAAGACCACAAGCCTCAAATAGGCAGCCCACACTGGAGGAGGAGGATTCAATTACGCTTCCCTAAGAAATTAACGTGTTCATTTTCCGAGATAATTATTTCAAACTTCTTTCTCCTCAAGCCTCTGACATTCCATCTGCTCCAAGTCACTTTCCCATTTCACAGAGAACATAAGAAGGACTCAATGCACAGATGAGGCCATGCATATATGGGACAGTGAGGGCCTGGGATGGGGGGCAGGCTGAAAGGGTCAAGGGGGGAGGGGCGGAGAGGCACATACACTTTCAACTTTAAAAAAAAACATATACGTTGAAACCGGTTTGGCTCAATGGATAGAGCATCAGTCTGCGGACTGAAAGGTCCCAGGTTCAATTCCCAGGGCATGTACCTTGGTTTCGGGCACATCCCCAGTAGGGGGCGTGCAAGAAGCAGCTGATTGATGTCTCTCTCTCTTAGATGTTTCTAACTCTATCCCTCTCCCTTCCTCTCTGTAAAAAATAAATAAAATATATTTTAAAAAAAGACATATACTTTCAATTTTAAAAAAGAATTAATAATAACAACAAAGAAGGATCCAATGGGACTCTCCTCCTCTTCCCAGCGGAGGTTTCCCTAGTCCAACCATCTGCACCCAGGCCCCTGCCTTCTCTCCTGCTACAGCGGGAGACACATCCTTGCTCCTCACCAGCTCAGCCTCCCACTCATACTCCATCTCTTGCCATCTCTCCTCCTTAAGAAAGCCACTGCTGGTTGCCAGAGGGGAGGGGCTCAGGGGTGGGTGGAGAGGTGAAGGGCTTAAGAAGTACAAATTGGCAGTTACAAAATAGTCATGGGGAGGTGACTCTAGGGAATACAGTCAATGACATTGGATTAACTCTCTGTGGTGCCAGGTGGGTGTGAAAATATCAAGGGGAACACTTTGTAAAGTATAGGACTATCTAACCACTATGCTATATACCTGAAACTAATCCCAGATAATATTGACTATAAACTGTAATTGAAAAATAAGGTTAAAGAAAAGAGAACTCCACTGCTGTAATTACCTTCTCTCTCGTGCACCATCAATTTCTCCCCCTCCAGCGGATTATTCCCACAGATAGATCTCAGATGCCAACACTCTTATTGCACCATTTTATTGTTATGCATTGTTAATAAACAATGGTACTATTTTAGACATTTATTTCATTATAGGTTGTTACAAAAGAACAACCCAAAAATCGTTGTCTTGGCGTATGTCTTTGCCCAGCTCCTATTCTCTGCTCCTTGGGTAGCAAACTGCCTTGAAAGACTGTCTCTCTTCTTGGCCCCCACTTCCTCTCCCATGTTCTCCTCAACCCACACAGCTGGACTTGGTGCTTACCCCTGCACTGAAATGCCTATCACACTGTAATAAATGACATAAGATCTCCGAAACCTCTGTTTATCTCTCCGATTCTTCCTCGATTTCTCAGCAGCATTTGATATTGATGACACTCACCTTGACACTTCGTCTTCTTTAAGGCCCATCTCAGTGTCCTTCTACTGGGTGAGCTGTTCTTTGTAAGTCTCCTGCCTGCTCCTCCATCAGGCCTCTAGCAAGGTCCCGAGATGCTGTTCTCAGCCCCCCTTTTCTTATGTCTATATTCTCTTTTTAGAGTTTATCCAAGTATGGTGCTTTTAATAGTATCCAGACATCCAAATCCGTACTCCCAAATGTTTGTCTCCAAAGACAAGTCCTTATATCACCACCTGCTCCTTCTTTGCTTGGATGTCTAATCAACATTTCATTATAATGTGGCTGAAACAGAACTATCTATGCTGCCCATCTACCCATAGTCATGGTCCCCTCAAACTTTCTCCATCTTGGTGAATGGCCAGAGGGCTGTTGTTAATTCCTCTGTTTCCCTTATTTTCCACACCAAGCTAGCAGTGTGTCCTGGTGGCTTTACCTCCAAAGCATGTCCCAAAGTAAACCCCAAATGAAACCACCTGTCACCCCTCCACAGCTGCTGAGTCCCTGTCACTGTCATGTCCACTGTAACCACCTCCTAACTCTTCTGGACTCCACCTCTGCCCCACTCCCCTTACTTTCTGCGTAGATCTTGCAAACATTTAAATCATATCATATAGCACCTCCCTGCTCAAAAACCTCAAATCACTTCTCGCAACAACCCAAATAAAACTCTGACTTTTCACTCAGAGCACGAGGCTGATGTGACAGCGTGCCAGTCGTGGCCGCACATCTCCCAGCACAGCCTACACCCCAGCTGCACTCCAGACCATACTCCATCCTGCCTCAGGATCTGACTCCCTGTTTTCTACCCAGAATCCTCTCTCTCACCTCTACATGGTGGCCTTTGCAGCTGAAACAGCAGCTTCTCAGCAAAGTCTTCCCTGACCACGTGGGAAAAGCAGCCCCTCCCACATTGTCATCACATTTTATCTTCTCTGTGGCACTTAAAAATTGTTTAATTTATTTGGAGGCCAAATTAGAGGCATTTCCCTTTGGGGTGAAAAAGGTGCACGAGTGGTCCCATCTGGAGGGGTGGGAAGGCCCTATGGCTTCTTGAGTGCTCTCTGAACCACATGGCCAATGGCGATGCTGGGTTTCCAAGTGCCCACGCTGCCCCTCAACCCACAACCCATCCTGTGTGCTTTCTGTGGGAAACAGATCTAGACACCCATGTTGTTGTCAGGGGATTAATCTCAGGGGACTGCAGATAGCTTCTTTTGGGCTGTTCTTTCCACAAAATGGGATTACTAACACCTGTTTGGACCCTCTGATGTAGGCCTCTCCTGAGACCCCTGAGATAGGAGTGATTCAAACAATGCCTCCCCTTGCCCACTCCGTTCTTTGGAAGGTTTCTCCATGGCCTGTGGACCACCTGTGCCCGTCTCCTAAGGCATTTGTTGAAAACAGGTCCCTAGGCCCCATATTGAAGCTGCACCCTGCAGAGGAGCCCAGGAATTTCCCTGGGGATATGCATTTGCAATGGGTCCTCCAGGTGATCCTCAATGCACACTTAATTTTGAAGACTGCTGCTTTAACAGATTGCAAAAGTTTAAGGCATAGCTCTCAGAGCATGGCAAAGCTAAACACACTTTAAAGATGGAACTGGGATTTGAAATGCATGTCCTGTGGTTCCATGTTCAGTCATTGCTATAATCTGACCCAGTTACTCTGAATTCAATCAGAGTCACCTCTGGAAGAGACCACTGTGTGAGCACATGGTGCTAGCCTTGGTGAAATTCAGGATAATGCCTGCATCTTCTAGTTCCACACCGTGAGCTCACTTAGCCCACACTGGGAAGCCCCTGACTACAACCACCAAGAAGCAGTCCCTTGGGGGAAGGTGCCATAGAGGAAAAAAGGGATTAGGCTGAATCTCTTTCTCCATTCAATGATTGATTGCTCAAATCTTTCTCATTTTTTTTTTCTCTCTCTTTCTCTCTCCTCTCAATTAAATGTTGGATGCTGTGCTTTAACAGAAACAATATATATCTTCTTTTGAAATATTTTTATTTCACTTTTTCTAACAGCAATATAGAAACAAATAATTGTAAAAAATAAAATTATAAATTGTCCATCAATTATGTAATAGCACTTGGTATTGCTACAAGGAGGAGGCCTGGGCTGGGTCAGGCCGTCTCAAGCCTGCCCCAGCTCTCCAGGCCTCTGTGATCACTGCTGAGCCCATGAAGGCATCAGATGTTCCCACACATGAAGTGTCGATGGAGACTTCGAGTTTATACCCAGGGCTCCTTGGGGGATGGCAAGGAGATGGGTAGATAATGAGCAAAACTGCGAACAGTATTGTATACACATGGTAAGCAAGAAAGTTGCTCTGGGGAGCTGGTATCTATGGGCCCACACGAGGCAGGGACTTCACAAAGCTGAATGGACTTGGTTAGCTATTGTGTTCACTGTGGGAGTAAGGGAAGTCACAGACACTGGATAACAAGAAAACACACCTGTACTGTCCCCTCCACCTCTCTTCTCTGATCCTCTCTTCTTTCTCCTTCCTTATTCCCAAATATTAAGTTCTCTTGGGATAAGCTAAACAAAATAGCCAAAATACCTAACATATCCACAAAGTGTGTCTTGAGTGCAGTTTCCTCTCATGAAACAACAAAAAAGTAGGCTGAGCAACTAAATTGCCCAGTTGATTCCAATTCAATTGGGTGGATGAAATTCAACCACATCATCCAATTTCAGTTGATTCCAGTGTTTTCAGTTACTGTGATGACTGATTTCTAGAAAGAAAATATCAGTTTGGTTTTTTGTTTTTTGGGTTTTTTTTAGAATATGGAATGAGCTCTCCTGTGTGAGTAGGAGTATGTGTGTGTTTCTCTAGGGTGTGTGGTGGGTGTGCACAGGCCCTCCTGACACCCATGACCTCAGGACTTGTCTGGGAGAAGCCTGTCAGGAAGGCCTCTGCAGGAATTGGCAGTGCTTGGATGTATTCCAGGGGAGAGGTATCACCAAGTGGAGAAAATCTCCCTTTTTTCTTACCTCCCCCTGAGGTTGGCATAAACCAGTCCTCTTGGCTTTAGACTTTTTTACTGCTCAGAGTTGGGCCAAAACAAATCCAGCTATGTGGTTACAACTTCTCTGAAGGAAGCATAGACCCTCTGGCTCTTTGAAATCACAAGATCAACCTTCTTTTCTGTCTAATGAGGGACCATTCATTGGCATCTTCCTACTCCTGGCCACAAAGGAAAAGCAACTTTTTCCTAATATGGATCCTGGTGTGTCTGTGTGTGTGTGTGTGTGTTTGCGTGTACGTGCACACGCGTGTATGGGTTCCAATGAGATTACACAGGAAGACAAAATATGAATGTCAGAGCAGTAGGACATCTTACTTTGACTATGGATGTGTGGTTGGTAATGTGTGTTCTATGGGTCTGTTGTCCAGACATTGCTCTGAGTTTGACCCAAAGATTCTGAATTGCACAGTGGGAGGTGCAACGTGAGGGCTGAGTGAGGTGGAGAGTAGAGAGGTTGGCAGTTTGTAGGTTTGGCAAAGCATTTAGGACCATCTTTGGAGTTCAAGTTCATTGATACATTATCTGTCTAGGCATGATCGACAATGATTTAACACATCAATATGGTATAGCCACTCATGAGCTGTCACCTGAGGGAAGTAATTTTCTCCTTCCCTGGCTTCACTTTACTATTTTGTGAATGAGAGGCCTCAACTAGGTTGCATCCAAGATTAAAGGGTCCCAGCTGTTGGGGAACACCTGACACATGGCACTCTAGCAGGCTAACTTTCCTAACCTGCTCAGGTCTTAGTCCTCACCTTCGTGATCCTCATGTTGTCATCAGGGAGAACCTTTTAAAATAAAAACCTGAACCTCTGTATTTGACCTACCTAACTGGCTTTGCCATTTGGACAAAAATCAAACAGTTATTAACAGGTTAGTGACAGATTAGTAACAGTCTGATTCCATTAAAATTAGTCATGTAAGTCAGGCACGGAATCTCAGAAGAGCTCAGGGTGAACGTCTGGGCTCCCTCCAGTTTTTCTGGGTGGGCAAGAAGGTAACGTAGGTGACACTGGCAAAACCCACCAGGAGCCATTGCAGGCAAAATTCAGTGATGAGAAATCCATGGGCAGACCTGCTTGGTTCTGTCACCAGGTCTCCTAAGCACTCCCCCAGGGTATGGCATGGTGGCAAAGGAACTCTTTGGAAGTTGGCACTGGTACATGTGGCCAGGCAGGCAACAGAAGGCATCTATGCTTGCTCCAGCCACGCTACACTGGTGTGTCCCAGTACACGCTGGGTACAATTTACATTGCGTCTTTTTGGTTTTCCTTTTCTGGTGGGTCCCTATCAGGGTTGCTGAGTCATCTACCCAGGGTGAATTTGAGTTAGTACTTAGAGGATAGCCACAGCAAGATGGGCACATCTGATATATCAAATCACCTCTGCCTGGGGGCTCCATGCTCGTGGGGAAGCCTTCTGCAATAATCTGTTTTTGCCCACCTCATCCACCCACCCACCCCTCTTGGGATCCCAGTTCTCATAGCACCAGTGATTCCAGGACTGAGAGGTGTCATGCTGGAAACCCAAGTCTTATGGAACATCGGGATGGAGTGGCCCTTCTGCAGGACTCTGTGGCTATTAAGTGAGAACCAATCATGGGGATGTTGGGTTCCAAAGCTGTGGCCCCAAGGAGATCCCCTGCGGACAGGCCCTGGGGTCCACGGTTCACCACTCTCAGGGAAGCTGTGCCTCTGGGAAGACCTACTTGAGGTGTCTCAGCCTCACTTCCCTTCTCCCCACACCCCCTCTCCACTTCCCAAATCCTCTGTTCTGGCTCCTCTGCCTATTGCAGGGCGGCTCAGCAGAGGGAGAACCTCCGGGAGTTGATGTTCATCTTGGTGACTCCAATGAGCTTGAGTGGCGTGGAGAGACTGAAGGAGGAGGCCAGTGGGGAGTCGCAGAAAAGGTCTGACAGCTCATCTCGCTCCTCCAGCTCATAGGTGGCGTCGTTGAGCATCCGCCTGTGGAGGTCGCAGGTCTGTTCTATCTTCAGCTTGTTGATGTCACTGCGCAGGCGCATGAGCTGTCTGGCCAGCTGCTGGTCTTGCAGTCGCATCTCGGTCTGGAAGAGAGGAGGGGGCGTCAGGGCTGAGCTGGAAAGGGATCGTGGGGGAAGGAGGTGGGGGAGGGGGAAAGGGGAAAAGGCTGCAGCTCCACGGTCTCTGACAAGCACAGACCCGCTAATAGGAGACTTAACTAATGGTTTGCTTCAGCAATTGGTCTACTGGTAGATATTAATACATTCCCAGCTCGAGGAAGTGAAAAGGCAAACATAGGGAGGTGACAAATGAGAATGTGCTTGCCAAACAACACTTTGTGCTAGCTAGACCTTATGGCTAAATCCTTTTGGAAAATGTACATGTCAGTTCTGGCATATTTCCAGCCCAGTCTCATTGGTTACAGATATGTACAGATGGAGTAAGCGTATAAAGACATTAATGGGAATGATAAATACCAAATTCAGGAGCATGGTCAGCTCTGGGCAGGAAAGAGAGAATGTGATTAGAGAAGATATACAGGGGCTTCCACTTGTATTGGTAATGTTTTATATCTTATGCTGGGTGGTATATTCTTCTTTTAAAAAATTTTTTTATCCTTACCTGAGGATAAGTTTATTGATTTCATTATTTAGACAGAGAGAGGAAGAGAAACATGGATGTGAGAAAGAAACATCAATCGGTTGCTTCCTGTACTCGCCCTGACAAGAAATAAAACCTATAACCTTTTATGTATGATAAGATGCTCCAATTAACCCAGCCAACTGGCTAGGGCTCTATCATACTTTAAACATTTTAGAATGCCTGCAATATTTCTTAATAAAGTTTCAAAAGAGCCAAACATAAATAAATGCTAATATTAATTGTTTTCCTATAAACCAGGTATGTATTAGCCAGCCATACAAAATACCATAGACTGGGAGGCTTAAACAACAGACATTAATTTCTCATAGCTCCAGAGGTCAGGAAGTCTAAGATCAAGTTGCAAACTGATTCAGTTCCTAGTGAGGACCCCCTTTCTGGCCTGCAGATGGACACTTTCTCACTGCTGTCTTCATGTGATGGAAAGAAAGATCTTTCTCTTTTTATAAGGACATTAATGCTATCATGGGGGCCCACCCTCATGACCTCAAAATCTAATCACCTCCCAAAGATGCCCTGCTCCCACACCATCATATTGGGAATTGGGCCTTCAACATGTAAATTTGGTGTGGGGGTAGGGGAGGAAGACACAGACATTCAGTCCATAACAGGGTTTATTAATATGCAAAAGTCAATCTTCTACAATTCCATTAAGTAATTTCACCACCATCTCCACAATTTATATGGGAAGAGGCAGAGGCTCAGCCAATTAGGTCACTGTGTCAAGTCCCAAAGCACATACATGGCAGAGCTGGGATTAGGAACTCAGACAATGAGATTCAGGAACCCAAGCCTACTGGCAACTAAGTCCTTCTGCCTCTTTGGGGAGAGTTGGAGTGTGGGGGTGTGGAGTGAGTTCTGTGCTCAGGGACCTAGTAGGAGGCTCATAATATTTCCAGTGCCTCAGTGTTTCCTATTAGGAAGGGATGTAATAGTAACTCCGCACCTGGTCTCACATGTATGGTTTCCATCATTCATCTACATGTTAACCTGGTTGGAGCTGCACAGCCCGCCCATCTCGAGATTCCCCCAGGACAGTCTGAGTGTTTCACAAGTCTGGGGGAGCTTCAGTGATTGCTCAGTTTCACAGCTGTGCAATGGCAGAGGTGGGACTGTAGCTCGAGGGTTCTCCTGAGGGTCCTCTCGCAGAGCGTTTTCCATTAACGACACTGTCACAAGGTCACCAGCTGCACCTGCTTCCTTCTCACCCTTTACTCTGCTTGTGTTTGCAAGTGGGTATTTTTTTTAATGGGTTTGTGTCTCAGCTGTGTCGTTTGCCCAGTGCTTGGAGCCAAACTGATTTAGAAAAATCAACTATGATATCCCAGAGGGACCCTCACCCTAGTTATGTAAATAAATCCAAATGTTCTCACTTTTGCCTATTCAGATTTGGGATCACGTACATTGCAGGGTAAAAAATAAGCGACTTCACTAGTAAGCATTTCATTTTTTTCTTTTCATTCATTTTTACGTACTCCTACAGATCTCTTTCAATTTTATACATGAGGGAAATCAAGATAGAAAGTCTTGCTTGGGGATAGAAAAGTATTTAAGGGCAGAATCAGGATTTAAGTTTATAGCCTTCACTTAAGTAACGTACTTTTCAATCCTTAGGCATAACAACCTAAATTTATTGCCAATCAGAATCTATTGCTCTAGAATCTAGATGAACACCAAACTAATGAGGCAGGTGTGCCCCAGGGTAGCTGGTCATTTATTCATTTGGAGGCCTTAGCCATGCCTGGAACTGGGCGAGGTGCTGCCTAAACCCTCTGAAGGAGACAGTGTTCACATCTGACTGAAAGACAAGGCTGGCTCACACTCACTGTTTAATTTGATAAGATCTTCGGAGAGTTTTACTCTACCACTTCTCTTTTTGCCTATTTTATAATTTGAAGAGAAATCTGTAAAAAGCTAGGAACCCTACAATTTAGATTTGAACTTTGGCCTCAGGAATTGGATCTTTGGTCTGAAAAGGTCCTTTAAAATTGGAAAATTTCAGGTTGAGCAGGTGTCTTGCATGTGATGTGGCTTGCAGTGGGTACCTGGTGGGGGGAACGGGTCATTTTTCTATGACCAATAGATCTGGCCAAAGGTCAGAGCAATGAGTTAGGGTTTAAAACCAATTAGAATCAGCTGGTCAGAGGGGTGATAGTAAGGCATGCCCAATTTCCCTTGCTGGAGTCACCTCACGAACCTATTCAACTCTGCAGAAGAGAAAGAAAATCACAATCCAGTAGGGCTGGTGACTGCCCATTCTGCCGGTTTGTGTCCCAACATGAGGAAGGCTGGAGAATCTGTAGGCCTGGGCTCTGAGGGCCCCTCATAATGTGCCTGTCCCATCCTGGGAGTTTCTCAGAATATATATTTTGTTATGACCCTGAACATAAATCAGCTATTTCATTTGATGCTCAAAGTAACAGTGTTTGTTCCAATTCTACAAGAAAAACCAGCAGTGCTAGCCTATTCTCACCTATTCTGTGGGCCATCCAGGGGTTTTCTAGGAGGACTTTGCACCTTAAATACTAAGACCCTGTTATAAGGTGACCCGTCTGTAACCATATAGAAAACAAAATGTGCAGGACTCAGAGGTGGTATTTTTTCTAGAATTATTTTTTCAATTGTGATTAAATACAAATAACATAAAACTTATTATCTTAACCACTTTAAATGTACAGTTTAGTAGCATTAAGTACATTTATATTGTTGTGCAGGCATCACCATCATCCATCTTCAGAACTCTTTACATTTTGTAAAATTAAAACTGGAGTTACTATCACATTCCTTCCTCAGTTGATTAGAACATTGTTCTAATATATCAAGGTTGTGGGTTTGATCTTCAATCAGGGCACATACAAGAATCAATCAATTAATTCAATGAATGCTTAAATAAGAAAAACAACAGATCCATATATGTCTGTCTCTCTCCCTACGCCTCTCTCTAAAATCAATAAATAAATTAAAAAAAAACAATAACAACAACTGACACTCTGACCTCATTAAACAACTTCCTGTTCTCCTTCCAAGCCCTGGCAACCACCATTCTACTCTCTGTCGCTATGACTGTGATTACTTTAGAAACCTCATATGAATAAAATCTATAGTAATTATCTCTTTTTCTTTTTAATATGTTTTATTTATTTCAGAGAGAAAGGGAGAAGGAGAGAGAGATACAAACATCAATGATGAGAAAGAATCCTTGACTGGCTGCCTCCTGAACACCCCCGACTGGGGGTTGAGCCAGCAACAGGCATGTGCCCTTGACTGGAATCAAACCTGGAACCCTCCAGTCCACAGGCCGACGCTCTATCCACTGAGCCAAACCAGCTAGGGCTACCGTATTTGTCTTTTTGTGGCTAGTTTATTTCACGTAGTACAATGTCCTCACAGTTCACACAGATAAGAAACTTTATAAATTAAATATTTTTAGAAACATTTAGTGAACGTGTCTGCAGATCCTGTGTAGAGTAGGTCAGAAGAGTGGGAATTCCTGAGGATGGTTCCCATATATTATTTACTGCCTCTTCCCACAACTCTAGATGATGGGTATTTTGATCTGCTTCATGGTTGAGAAGCCAACTCAGAGAAGTTAAGGGACGTGCATGATGGCTCTTGGATCATACTGGGGCCCGTCAGAGCCCAGAGCTGGTGGCCTTTCCATGGCTTCTATCGACCTGAAATGGGGCTGGGTCCCAGGGGCAGCAGAAACAGGGACTTCATTACCCTAGGGTTAGAATCTGGGCTCATGCTAAAACTTGTTCCTCATAAGCTGTGTGGCTTTGAGCAAGTCACTAATGCTTCTTGAATTTCTGTCTTTTCATCTACAGAAAAGGAATAATGCCTAGTCCAGGGACTATGAGAAGCAAATTAGGTGGTAAGCAATATACCAACTAAGTTGAACAATGCCAGTCAGATAAAGGTTAGCAGTTCATGATTTAAGTCTTTTCTCTCCAGACCAAGGTGTGGGATGTAGAAACCAGCCAGGGCCTCTCAGTTTTTAGACTTTATTAAAGAAACTGAGATGCTGGGCTCAGTGACTCCACTATCGATGTGGATTTAATGCATTCTCTGGCCAGCACCCAACTGCAGGACGTGACAGTTTCTAATCCCCCGTCCAGGGAGAAAGGCGCTAGCTAGATTCTCAGAGGTGTGGCCCGTAATCCCAGCAATTCTGTAATTAGGGTACAGCACTTTGTGAAAAAGCAAGAAATGTCACTGCCTCGCTGCCAGCGCGTTCTGGTGACAGGGTGTGTTCCCATCAGGGGAGAAAGCACATGAAGGGGGTGATGGGTGACCAGGGGTCTCTTGGAATAACAGTGTTTATGGTCATGCTTGATGGTAGCCAGCACAGGTATGTTTCCTGCGTTAGACAGGAATGTTTCTCAAGTTGTTTCTTGAAGTAGAAGGTGAATCCCCAAGGGCAAGATTAAGTAAGTAAAGGTGGCAATTGAGCTGCTCTGCAGGAGGAGATTGCCTTAGCTGGGCTTGGTGAGGTGTCTATTTGGGCTTGATGAGGTGTCTATCTGGGCTTGGTGAGGTGTCAGGGTGGTGAGAGGCCCAGGCAGGAGAGAAAAGACACTCAGGAGGAAGGCCAGCCAGGAAACTCAGGGACAGGATGACCTAAAATGAGTGTGTAAATGGTTTGCTATGAGGTTTCTTTAGTCAAGTCTCGTGGGTCACTAGTGATTTCCTGGGAAGTTAGAAGAGGGGCTGACTCCTGCCTCTGGGCTGGTGAAATGAAGACAAAGCCTGCATAAAATGAAGTGGATAACATATGGTGGTTCCTCAATAAATTAAACATAGAGTTACCATATGATCCAGCAATTCTATTTCCAGTGTGTACCCACAAAAAAGGAAAGCAGAGATTCACACACTACTTGTACACCCACGTTCACAGCAGCACTACTCATAATAACTAAAAGGTGGAAGCAACCCAGGTGTCCATTGATGGAAGAATGGATTCACAAAATGTGCTATGCTGGATCCAGCTCCACCATGGAATGGAAACCTGGACACTGGCTTTGCCTCTAGCTCTCCTAAAGGCACTGGATTAAGGAAAATGGGACTTTAGAAACCAAGGGTTGTAATTCCAAGCAAATAAAGCTTTCTACCATATCACATCCTCCTTTGGTGTCTTCTGGAAATACTTATTCCAGCAGCACCCCAAGAACTCCACCTCCACTAGGAATGGAGAAAGACCATCCACACATTTCTTTGATAACACCCTCATCCTGCCCTGCTCCTCCTTCCCCCGGGCTCCCGGGAAGTCTCTGTAACTATTGAGTGCTGTGAAATGTGCCCAACACTGACTATGGGGGCTGCTGACACGAGTATGAGACAAGAGAGGGCTGGGCTGAAGCTGGAGAGCAGCTGTCTGATGGGCCCTCATAGAATCTCTCTGCACATCTTTCCTCATTGAGAACTCAGGGCTGATCATTCCTTTGGTTCCCTCCTGCTCTAGGATTGAGGATTCTGCTCATAATTCTAACTAGCACTATTAGAATTAGCACAATAAGAAAGGGGAGATTTTGTTCTCCTCAGTCATGGGTGCTGGGTGGGTGCCTGCCCTGGGTGGGAGCTATCGGTTTCCTGGGAAGTTAGAAGAGGGGCTGACTCCTGCCTCTGGGCATGTGCCTATCCCGGTGGGAGTTAGGTGGGTGCCTACCCTGGTGGGAGCTGGATAGGTGCCTGCCTTGGGGGAGAGCTGGATGGGAGAAGAGAAGTTTCTCAACCTCCTGGAACCTGCCTTCTCCTGACCAGCCTTTTGGCTCGATGATTGAGAGTTGTGGCTTCTGAAAGCCAGGCCCCTGGCACAGACATGGAACCCTTCTCCACGCTGCCAAGGACTTGGCGCCTTGAATGAGCCTCTCTGTGACTTTTCCCCAGCTTCTCTCTGCTCACTGGCTGTGACTGGTTCAGGCCCACATACAGGGACATGACCAACACTCAATGGGCAGTGCCCAGTTTTTCAGGCCCTGGAAGCAGCCTGGGAGATGGGGTAGGTCCAGAAACTTGTAAAATAATACATCCCCCAGAAGGCAATTGCCCAGCCAAGGATATGTGTCAGACTTGAATAGTCCCTTCTGAACCTCATCTGTCACCAGACCTGGCCTTCATCTTATAATAAGGAAGAGAGAGAGGGGAGTACTTAGAAAGAGCTAACTTAGTAAACTTTGGAGAGTAACATCCCAAAGTTTCAGGAATTGAGAAAATGTGTTGAATAAGCATAAAACTTTATAAAATACAAAGTATACTTCTACTCATTTGCTCACAGGAGCAATTGGCTGGTAGCAGCGGTTCAAAGCAGGGGTTCAGAGGTCAGACGGATATAGGTTCAAATCCATGCTCTGCTGGTTGATCACAGGCAATTGCCTTACCTCAGTTTTCTTTTCTGTACAATGGGGGAAGTGATAGTGCCTATTGAATGATGTGATGTGTATGAATGCACATAACCTAGTTCCTTGGCAGGTGCTCAGTGCCTTTCTCCTGCCCTCCTCACTGTTCCCTCATAACTCCCTGCTAGGTAGGTATTTATTACCCCCATTTTACAATGACAAAGCCCACGGCTAGGCTAGTTGGTTTTCTTAAAGTCATCCTGCTAATATGTGGTAGAACCTAATTGGAAGTCTAATCTAGTTAGAAATTTTATGCTTTTTCCACTCTGCCTGTGACCAGTTAATGAGCCAATGGCCTGAGAATCACTGGCAGGCACCTGTTAAACTCCTGACACTACTGTAGGTGTATGGGATCAGAATTTCTATGGAGAGTCAGGGAGGACTCTGTATTTTTAACACATGTCCTGGAGCCTTGCCCACACTACCTACTAGACACTAGCAGGTTGTATAGTTATTAAACCAGGAGGGTGGCCATTGGAAGAACTGGGTTTTAATCATTATAGGATAAATAAGGAGAAGCTTGATGTCAGTTATGCTTAAAGATGTGCATTTGGTTGCTGAGGAGGTTGGGGGTTGTGTATTTCCCTTTCGTTAATTTCATTGCCTTGTACATGGTGACCACTCAGCGTGGACTTCAGCTCCCCCAAGCACTTCGGAAGTATATTTATTGTATCTCTAGTATAGCTCTTGTCATACCTTGTCATTGTGCTTACTTGTCTATCTTCTCCACAAAGGCGGAAGCCCCATGAAGACATTCACTTGGGCCTCACCCACACCAGTACTTAAGCCTAGTGAATGTGTATTGTATTGAATAGACAGAGGACTGGATCAAAAAACCCTGCCTGTATTTTATAGCCCAAGTCTGCTTCGTGCTGTTATTCTGACCTCTTCTCCTTCCCTCTGCCTCTCCTTTGCACTTCAAGACAGCCAAGAAAAGGAAAAGAGGGGAGACCTCCTGATTCCTAGTCCACTTCATCTCATTGGTCCACAGTCCCCACCTCATCAGCTCTCATGCTGAGAAGGGAGTTTCTGGGGATTACAGGCTTCATTTTTCTTATCTTATTCTAGGTGATTCTATGTCATTTTCTTTCTTTCTTTCTTTTTTTTTAATCCATAGGCTATAAAATGAGGAATGTGTACCAATTACATTGTCAAGGGAGAGAGGAGTTTGGTTCTTATCCTTCTTTTGTCTTTTATTTTTTATCTTTTTTTCTCCCTAATCTATCTATATAAAAGGCTAGTATGCTAATTGTCCTTCCTCTATCCAGGTAATGACATCAAGTAGCAACACCTAGCTCCCCCTCTCTAGCTAGAACTATCCTCCTTGCAGTTTATTCAGCCTAGGAACACGACTTGCTTTATACCCGTGTGGAAACAATTTATACTGTAACCAAATGTGAACCATTTTCCTGTGCCTCATCTCATTTGATCCTCACAGAAGTCCTGGAGTAGGTAGATAGAAGACTCAGTGGAATCCTATTTTCTTTTCATTAGCTGGAAAACAGAGATTTAGAAAGCTTAGAAACTTGACCTGACTAAAAAGAAATGGTGGACCTTGAAAATAACTTCAGGTTTCCTCACTGTGCAGAATATAGTCCAACACTGATGCACTTAAATATTTTACCCTTTGTTCTCCCTGTGTGATCTACAATAATAATCTGCTTCATGTTGATATTTACTGCTGTGTTGTTGACAATTACCTGAAAGAGAAGTTGGGGTGCTTCACTGGGCTGGAAGAAGTTTAGCTAAATCAGAAAGCTGGTCCAATTAAGCAAGTTTGTTCTATATCTATAAAAGGCTAAGTTGATTTGCACATGTGTGAAACATATAAAGCTTTCATTGGTGCCAATCACAAGGGTGTGTTTCCATCTGTCATTGCTGATTAAGAATTTGGTTGACACTTCTATAGAGAAAGGGCGAATGGTAATATTAAAATATTTCTTCTAATTAATTTCCTTTCAATGTGCACAAATTAGTGCACCATCCACTACTTATATGTATTTCCATTTTAAATATTTCAGAAACTACAGAAAAGTCTGAAGAATGATATTAGTACCCAGGAATCAAAGACCATTGTTGTTTTGACCTATTTCCTTTGCTGGCACCTTTGTCTATACATTCTGTAGTAACCACAAAAGCAACAGCCTTTGGTCAGAAGAACAGAACACTGTTTTCCTCCTGCAGCTCGCTGGAGTGGACAGGCTGAGAGCCTCGACACACACTGAAAAGACTCCACCTGGAGCAAAGGGCCACCTGGACTAGAAATTCTCTTGTGGATCGAACCTAGCTCAGCCAGCAGCTGGTGGCTTTGAACAAGTTATTATTTTCATCATAGAATGGGCATGGCTGCCCTGTCCCTGCTAAAGGCTGTTATGAGACATTGCTAATAGCTCTCTATAATCCTTTACACATGTCCCTTTCTACAACTGCAGGGTTTCAAATGTGGGCTTTTTGAAAAATCATGGCTCCACTGACTCAAACATTTGATGCCAGTATCTATACCTCATACAAAGGAAAAATATTTTTCTTTTAGCTTCACGCAAAGTGTTAGATCCCTGGAGCCAGAGCCAAGACACGCAGGTCTGTGTCTTGGTTTAGCCACACCCTTGCATGTCAACCTCTGTGACCCTCAGGCTCATCCTTTCTGAATCTCAGCCTTCCTATCTACAAAATGGGAATAGCAAATAACTCCCAGCCACCGAAAGCGGTGTGTATCAGTGCCTTTGGGACCACAAAATGCTCCCTAGATGGAAGGCATTAATGTGGCCATCATCTTCACATTTCTCACCTGCATCCCCATCAAAAGATGCTTGGTGAGTCTGAACTGTCATTCGGCCATCTCAGTCAGCAAAAATGGTAAAACTGGCCTCAGAGGACTGGGCTTGGACAGCCCAGTCATCTGCTTGCCATGCACAGGCAGGAGAGGGTTAACCAAGTGAGGAGCAACTCAAGCTGCCACCACAGAGGGCCCAGTTGAGTCTGGGGCTACAGCCTCCTGCCACAGCAGGCCCTGGAATGATGAAAACTTGTCAAGTTTCCTTTTGTTCTCTCTAACAACCATAAACACCTTTGAGGGGCTCTGTCTGCAGGGATCTAACACTTTTCGTGAAGCTAAAAGAAAAATATCTGCCAATGCCCAGGGATTCTGGATACAGAGACAACCCCTTATGCTTTGTTTTCTTTTGGCATCACATGCCCCAAGCAGATTTCTCTCTCTCTCTCTCTCTCTCTCTCTCTCTCTCTCTCTCTCTCTCTCTCTCTCTTTGGCTTTCAGGTTGGCAAGGGGGACACTGCAACAGAATTAAAGAGGGAAAACAGAGAGAGCTCCTCCTCCCCTTACCCCCACTGCATCTGCTAGCTCTGGGATCACACACACACTCAGACGCATTTGTAATATGTTCTGAATTCAGCCATAATTGTGATATGTTCTGAATTCAGTCCCACAGCTTCAGGGCTGTGCCCTCTCTAGCTCCCTCTTCCTGGAACATTGCCCCCACCCCACTTGACCAAAGGTGGGAAGCTGAAGACTGCAACCTTCTAGAGAGGTGAGCAGTCTGGAAATATCAGAGTTGCACAACGGCCATGTAACCAGATACTGTCTCCCATGAACAGCGGAGCTGGATATCGGCTTAGAGGAGCCAGGTGGCCCAAAGCCACCTAGGGCAGAGGCGGGAGCCCTGTCTGAATACTCAGGCCTTCCTACCTGGAGGGGCAATGCCAATAGCTACACCTTGATGAGCCACACCTTCCTTGTCTCTCCCAACACAGAAGCCTGGAAAAAAAAAACACAAAAAACACAAAACCCATTCTACTTGCAAGTTCCTGGGGGCAGTCAAAAGTGACTGTCATTTCTTTTGGTGGAAAGTGAGAGGGAGAGGAGACCCCTGAGGGAGCCATTGGGAGGCTTTAAAGCCCTGGAAACAAGTTAAGATCCAGGCAGTCACTCTGTGTCTCTGAGCTGGACTTAAGGAGGCAGGGGGTGGACAAGCCGATCTTTCCAGACCAACATGGCTTGCCTCTAAAAGGGTCAACATTGTCAACCAACACCTTGCTGGTTGCGGTAACCGCTACTGGGACCCCCTTATGAAGGTCAGAGAACCACTAGACACAATACCACAACTGAGCCAAAACTCTGGTCATAATGAGTGTTTGGCTTTGGTAGGGAAAACGGCCACAGGTGATGGAATTACAGATTTCTAGTCTGTTTTCTCAGCCACTTCAGGGCTGAGCCAGACAAATCAGCAAAGAGCACTTGCTGAGGTGGAGAGAAAACTTGATTCTGGGCTTAAAAGTTATTTGAAACTACTTTCATTGAGTTAAAAAAAAATGGTAATTTTAAATAATACCACGAATGAGTTAACAGATGATAAATTAGAAAAAACAGTGACATGGAGTTTACTGTTTTGACTGAGACTTTAAAACAGAAGAATGAGTTTATTATTCAAATGTTGAAACTTTGTTTTAATTTAATCAAAGGATTTTATGAGTTGCCTTGTTACTGTTTAATCTCCTAAAAGGGCAGAATTGCACGCATTTGAGTTGGCCTGCCTGTCCTTTTGTGTTTGGGTTGCTTTTGACCTTACACATATGCTCTTCTAAAAGAACTTGGTTCTTGGACCCTTAATAGAGGATGCTGTGAAAAGTTCCCAGAAGCCCATTCACTGGCCGAGCCCCACACCAAAAGGGACAGGGCTCAGGGTACAGTCTTGGGGATCATCGGGCTTCCCTCTGAGGTCCCTTCTTAGTCCCCCAGCCCCAGTCTTGCCTGCCTATCAGTCCTGATTCTCAAAGTGTGGTCTGTCGACCAGCAGGGTAGTATCACCTTCAAGCCTGGTGATCACTCAGAATCATGGACCCCATCTCAGATCTTTAGGATCAGAATTTTCATTTTAACAAGAGACTCTAGTGACCTGTATGCCCATTAGAGTTTGAGTCGCTGCTCTAAGAGATTCTCTATCCTGCAGCCAGAGTGGCATGTCGGAGCAGCGCTGCAGAAGGGCTATCTCTCCAGCTTCATCTCCCCAAAGTGCTCTACTCCCAGTGGGCAAGGCTGAGTTCAAGCCACTTAGTAATCATATAATTCTAGGCAGGTTGCCTGACTTCTATGAATCTTGGTTTACTGATCTGTAAAAGGGGCACAATAACTTAATCACACAGGCCTGTTGTAAGAAACAAAGAGGTAATGGAGTGAGGGCTGGGTCTCCCTCCCTTTTGCTCCACACCCACGCATTCTGGTGACTGCTAACATCTTAGATAACCTGTTTATGTTAATGTAGCATGAGCAAGTGAGTGAGCAAGCATCACTCATTGGCACGAGGCCTCGTTTCTTTGAGGGTGTATATAAGCTGCCACTGACCAGCCAGTTGCTGGCTGCTTTGCTTGTAATAAAGCATGTCCCACCTACCTACTGTCACTCATCTGTTCTTCCAGTTTCCTGCATCCAGAGGGGTCAAGTCCCTGGCTGAGGAATTTGTACCCAACACAGCCTTTGGCAGCCAAATTAGTCCTAACAATTAATGCTCCTCCCTCCACCTGTGAAGTATTTTTCTATCCACTACCCTGGCTCACCTTCCTTTTCCCCGCTACCATACTCTGGCCAGACAACTTGTTCTGCTTGGTTTGTTCTGCTTGGCTTGCAATGGCTTCACAACAAAAATGAGCATGGCCCGTGGGCCTGTGGCAATGGTTCACCCCCTAGAGTGGGCTTGTGAAGTACCTGGGAACTTTAAGAGCCACTGATGCCTGGGTTCTCAAATCCTCCCTCCTGCCCCCTGCCAAGTTGTTTGTTTGATTGGTCTGGGATGTGGTTAGGATTTGGGAGGTTTCCAGGTTTCCATGGGGATTCCCATATGCAGCCAGGGTGGAGGGCACCTCTCTCTGATGCTATAGGATGAGGACAAGCTCTAGAGAACTCCTTACTGGTTTACACACAGGGAACTTCATCTCTGATCTCCACTCCGATGGGGAATGGTCCCTTAGAAAGTAAAAGGCTCTCCTCCCCAAAGCAATAAAACCTCAAATGAACTCTAATCCAACAAATTGAATCCTTGATTAATGGAAATATTTTTGGTTCCTCTTTGTGAAAACAAATGAAAGCAGTTCAGCCTCAGGAATTGAAAGGCAACTTCCAGAATCTGCCCTGGTCACTGTGAGTCCATCTCTCCTCTCCTCCTGCACCCCCTTGAGCAGTGATACAGAGAACCCACAGGTGTCCCACCTTTTATGCAAACCAATTTACACCCCAGTTACTAAAGACAGACATAGAGGAAAGGTGTGTTTTAAGGAGCAGTCTCAATATCAAAACGTAAAACCAAAAAAATATTTCCAATTAGATGCCTGAGTCCCTGAACACCCGCTGCCTCAGCCACGGTTATTTCAACTCATGGGGGACTCCAGGTCCCAGTGGAGTGTGTTTTTAGGATTGTGCAGGACAACCAAACAGGCTCTGCCTACATCGTTGACTCAGAAGTTACTGGTAGCTCTGGAAGGGAGTATGACTGACTCACCTGTGGTTAGCATAGCCTGACCGGGCAGGTGTGGCTGGGCCGCAGGTGATGGGGTGCAGGGCAGGCGTTGAGAGCATGGGAGGTTAGCATCATGCCTGGCTCTGCTGAGAGGCCCTCAGGCCTGGGATCAGAGATTCTCCCCTGGGCTAAGGGCACACAGCTCTACATGCCCACCCCCTTCCTCACTTGTTGAGAGATGCCACTGATGGAAGCCTCTGTGAGCAGAAAAAGGTCAAACTGCTGGCCCCAGCTCTCAAAACCATGCCCGCTGCTTTCATTCATTTCACCTGGATGCCCTCCCAGCCCGGACTTCTGGGCAGATTCCTACTCGGCCCCTGAGGCCCAGCCCGAAGCCTTCGCCGTAGGCCTGATCAGCCACTCGCCCTCCATGCAGCTCCTGTTCGCCACTCAATATCCATAGAGTGCTGCTGGGCTGAGGCTCTGCCACTTATAGCAGCGCCCCCATCCCCAGCTCTGTGCCCCGACAGCTCTGCCCTGGGCTCACCTCACTGGCCAGCACAGCACTGCCAGGAGAGTGAGCACCCCATCTGCTAAATGGATGGCCACAGGAGCCAGGCAGTAGCTTGGGTGGATGGCAAGGTGAGAGGGCTTCAGAGATAAGAGGCAGCCATACTCCAGGAGCCCCCAGAGCAGCCCAGGGACGAGAGTATGAGAGTAACGTCAGGAGTGGCACTGGGAAAGGCTGGGACACCTTCATGGCCTCAGGTTCTCATGGGCAACGCTTGCTTCAGAAGTACCTGTGACTGGGGGCTTATTGATGCATGGATGCCATGCAACTACATGGCAATAAAGTCTACCTTGGATTTAAGGGAGAGGCAGAGAAACAGAGACAGGGACAGAGATAGACACACACACACACACACACACACACACAGAATGGCATCTTGGGGTCCTTGCAGGAGCAGCCACTTACCAGTTCCTTCCTGAGCCAGGCTATGGCCTCGTCGATATTCTCAAAGCCCTCCAGCTTGCCCGTGGCCCCGGTCCCGGCATCCTGGCTGGCACTTGTCTTAGGTGGCGGGTGCTGCCTGGGCTCTCTCGGCGGGGACGGCTCTTCCTCCCCACACTCGCGCTGCTCAGCAGCCGGCCTGGGCAAGGGCCAGGCCTGCTCCTCCAGCCTCGCCTGCCATTCCAGGTAGGAGGGTCTGCGGGTCTCCAGCCTCAGTTTCTCTGTCAGGGCCTTCAGGTTCCGGAGGTGGTCGTCAGGAGGCGGGGCTGCTCCCGCCAGCACATCTTCCCCCACCAGCACTTCTTCCACTTGGATCTGGGGCACAGACATCCTAGAGCCTGCTGGGTGGTCGGACATGGGAGGTGGTGGAGGTGCTGAGGGAGTCCTGGAGGCTGGTAAGGCTGGGGCCCACTCTGGAATGGTCTCACCCAGCTGGGGCCAAGGCTCCCATGGGCATCGCTGGGGAGCTCCCGGAGCCAAGAGGGACTAGGCAGGAGCACACAGAGGGCCGTCTAGAGCAGCGGTAGAGCTTCGGGTTTAAGATTCTTTCCGGAGTCCCGTGGGCGCCATGCTCCGCACAAGGCAGGAACAGACAAGCGTTAGCAGGAACCTTTGGGGCAGCTTTGCCAAGAAGATCTATCAGTCCCGGAGATGCAGGCGGATCAGAGATGGGCGGGGAAGCAGCTCCCCCGTTGTGGGGAAAAGCAGGTGGCGAGAAGCTGCTGGCCAGTCCAGGAAGGCCCTGCAGGAAGGGTGCCAACAATGTCAGTAAAGGCTGTGAGCAGGACCTGCGCACTCCTGAGCAGGGGACACTGACAGGTTCAGTGACAAGGCTGCTAATTGCTACCTCAGGACTAGACATGAGACCATTTTAATGCCTTAACTTGGTGCAGAGGAAGTAATAAAAAAAGCAATACTTTGTTCAGTGTTTCATGATTCAGGAAATGACTGCACCTCCATTGCTTCCTCATCCTCAGTGCAAGTCTGTAATTCCTGGCTTTTGTCCCCGTTTTACATGTGAGACACCTGAGTCTCTCAGGGGTTAAATGACTCGCCGAAGAGCTCCCAGCAATAGACGAGGACATGGGCAGGTGGCTCAAATCTGAGTGCTCAGGTCTCCTTGAGCGCAGCTGCCTGAGGGTCCCCATGCAGATGCAGGTGTACCCTTGGATCCAGGAACCACTGACGCCACCCACCCCACCCACCACAGCACCTGTCCTCAGGCACCAGCTCTTCAAGGCTACTCTCAGCTGCTTCCTCCCAAAACAACACCTACTTTTCTTCAGAGGAGGAAGCAAATAGACCTGGAGCCCAAGGTGACTCACCATTCTGGGAAGATGGTTATCACGTTCCTGCCCACACAGCAGTGCCTCCTGGGCAAGGGCATCAGCTCCCTCATCTGATTTGGCCTCCCCACCTCTGGGGAGAAGGTTGAGCCAAGGTGCTTGCCCCATAATATCAGGGCACATGGTAGAGAAGTAACCTGAAGTTAGAACCCCCGCCCCCACAACCTCCACGTCCCTGTACCCACAGAGTACATCAGAGCAGGACCATTTGACTCAGACGATGGAAGGAACTTCTTGGCTTTTGGGGTGTTTACGAAATCTGTGCTGAGGCAAGCCGTGAAAAAGAATGAAGGGATATGGAACCACGTCCAAGATACAGCTTCCCTGGAAAACACAGGGAATTTGCAGTCTGGAGAGGGTACCACCTCGGTGTGGAAGAGTGGGGGGAGGAAGAGACTTTTATTGACTTGTAGGTGCCTTACAAGGTCTCTGCAAGGAAAAAAACCTGGAACTGAAAGTGCGATTGCCTTTCTGGGGTGAGGTGACTGGGCACTGAGTGATGGTGGGCAGGCATAGGATGAGGCAGAAACGGAGGGAAGCAAAATCAAAACACAGGCAGGGTCACTCAGGGAGACTGTGCGGCTTCTTTCCCACGCACGAGTGGAGGTGCGCAAGAAGAGCAGAGCTGGCTGGCTGTTCCAGGTGTTTCTACAATTCCCGCTTGCACTGTAATCTCCCCAGAGGAAGACCAGCTACCTTCTTCTCAATCTCTGATGTCCCTGCTCTGGGGCACCCCTGAGGACCAAAGAGGACTATTCCACCCCAATTGATGGCAGAGAAATCTGCATCTCACCTCCAACCACGCAGGTGGGAACACCCTGAGGAATTTCCACAAATGTGCATTGCCAGGCCGCACTGCTGGGGGTTGTAAGTCAGTTCATCTGGAGTGGGACTTGGTATATATTAAAGTTCCCCAAGGGGTCTGAATGCAGCCGGGGTTAAGAACCTCTGGTCTTGAGATGGAAACACCAGATGTGCTGTCAGGCTAGCTGAGCCTCCATTTCCTTGCCAATAAAATGGGGCCATAATACCAACCTCCTGGGTTTGGGGGATTGGCAGAACCAAGGTTGGTCCATGTATTCTGTAGGCTTAGGTGGGGTGTTCTCAGGGGTGTCTTTCTGTGCAGTCACGTGGTCACACAGGCGTCTTTAGAATCTCTTCTAAAGACCTATTCGTCACTTTCTGGGGCCCCTCCCAGGCGCCGTCTGCCTCTTTGCTGAGCTGCCAGGATCTGTTTTGAGTGTGCCTTGGGGCGGCTTTATCCCATAAAGGCTTCTTCCCACGGACACAGGAGCTCTGGTTATTTCCAGTAATGCTTTTTGGAGAGGATCTAATTGCAGGCAACCATGAGCAGATGAAACTAATGGGAAATCTCATGTCCCCTCCGTCTTCCCCAGCTACACACCCACAAAAGACAGCCCGGTATCTACAGCGGAGGGAGACCTGTTACGGAAGGGTCTCCCTTTGGGATGGGCAACAGTTATGAGTGGGTGGCTTTATGAGGCTACCTCCTTGGGAAGGGGGAGGTTATGTTAGTTATCAGTTTCTAAATCAATTCAGAGAAGGCCTGTGAAGACAACGTCAGGGCAACTTGGGGGCATTAACAGGAGCACCAGCGCACTGTGAGTCAGGTAATGATGACCCTTTAATCCGCTGAGCCTTAAGGCATGTGTAAAGCACCCTGTGCACTTCACTGCTCCTCCCAGTAGCCCCAAGCAGCAGGAGGGATCACCCTGTTTCACCGCTGGGAAGACTGAAGGGCCCAGCTCTAGCTCCGGTGGCAGGAATGGGACCTAGGCACAGTCTGCAGACTCTAGTCAGCCTCTTTCTACTCCAAAGGGTGGGCCTTCGGGTCAGACCCCGGGGCACCCATCTCTCCAATCGTGGGCATATTGCGTTATAACCACTCTGCTTCTGTGTCCTCTTCTGAGAGGTGGGGGTCACCAGGACCGGCTCTGTAATTTGCCCGACTTGATACAAAATGAGAATGCAGGGCTCCTTGTTAAAAAGAACGAAGACTTTTAAGATGGCAACAGCAGAGAGTTAACCCAGGCGCAGGGCCCTGTGGGACTGCCTAGGTCCCTCGCTCATGAAGCAGACCCTGGGGTAATACTGTGGGCTTCATCGTCATTGTGAGGATTAAAGTAGCAAATAGCAAACCCTTAACCTGGTGAGTGGTATACGTACTTCAAACAAATGTACCTCTAAAGTCACACTTTAAAAAGTATTATTCTTAACCTATATAATTTTATTAACCAATGTCACCCCAATAAATTTAATGTAAAAATATTACTCTCGAGATGATAAGACCTATCAGTGCCACATCAGTCACAGCCCAGATGGCGCCTTCGGGCTGCCCTCAGCAGTCATCCGGTGGTCCCTGACCTAAGCCTATCTCCGCACCCTTCCATCCTTCCTTGAAAGCCAACTGAGATGAAGTCCCACCTCCCCTCTCCCACCCGATTTTCAGGTCTCAATTGCATTTTCCTCATGCCAGACTGGGTCTGCCATAGCAAGGAGGAAAAAGAGCCCAGATTACAAAATCACCACAATATACCCCGAGCCCTTCCCTTCCTGCTCTCATTTTAAACACCCCCTGCTCATGGCCTGGGGCCCCAGGTGACCCTGGTTTGACTGTGTTAGCCACGAGGTCAGAGCAAGGACTGGGGTGGAATGCAAGCACCTGGAATCAGCCCTCCACCCTGGCTTCAATTTTCTAATCTGTGCACTGGCGCCTCCCTCCCCATCTGCTTCTGAAGGATGCTGTGAGAATCAGCTAGATTCACCTGTGAAAGCTCTCTGCAAACTATAAAGCGAGGTACCTGCCTGAGGATTATTACTATCATCAGGGCCCATATGGTGGATCGGAGGTGAGGGTAGGAGAGGGGAAATCTGAAAGGTCACTGGTTCATTTCCTGGTTAAGGGCACATACCCAGGGTGCAGGTTTAGTCCCAGGTTGGAGTGTCTGTTCCAGGAATTTCTACAATTCCCACCTGCACTGTAACCTTCCCGGAGGAAGACTGGCTGCCTTCTTCTCAGTCTCTGATGTTCCTGCTCTGGGGCACGCCTGAGGACCGAAGAGACTATTCCACCCCAATTGATGGCAGAGAAACCTGCATCTCACCTCCAACCACGCAGATGGGAATCCTCTGAGGAATTTCCACAAATCTCCTATCCTCCACCCCCAACACACCACGGCCCTTTAGGAGGTGTGGTCACGTGCAGCCTGCAGGGACCAAGTCCTCAACTGCCTCCTATTGCCCCCAGCACTCCCGGCATTTGCTGAAACCAAATCTGTCCTCCTGGTCACTGAACCAGGGAACACTGCCTCTGTAGATGTCCTAGTGCCCAAGGGCCCAGTGAGGTTTCTTCCCTCCCTTCCAGCTAGAATGTTACCCAGGCAGACTAGGTCAGGCATGATTGAGTTGGACCCAGTCTGTGCTGCAGGAGAGGTGACAGCCAGGTGCAGGGGGCAGAGTAGCGCTGGTCAGCTTCCTGAGCCAAAATGGCAGTGGGGGCTTCCATTTATCTGGACAAACTAGAAACTTCCAAGATGTGGGCTCTGGAGGAGGGACCCTCTAATGCCTGGATAGTCAGGCTTTCCTTATACCTAACCTAAGACCTTCCTACACACTTTCTCTCTTGGCTTTGCAAAGGCCAGAGCCTGAGAAAAAAAGCCAGGCCTGAGACCTGGGGCAGCCCGAGAAACAAGGTCAGAACATCGACCCCCAGGCAGTTCACCCCACCCCCTAAAAGGGACCAGCCCCGGGGGTATATGGGCCTTTTTGCAGTGGGACATGCCTTTCTGCACACAGCGGCTGCTGTTCAAGCAGGCTGCCTGGCTCACTCTGGACCATGGTGGCTGTGGGAGGGAAGGGCTGTGCCAGCCATGAGCTAATTCCTCCGGCTGCTGGAGGAGCCATGTGGGTGCAACTCAGTCACTCAGCCAACACCTCGCCTCATGATGACCTAATCTGTTCACTTGGACAACTTTCAAACCCACTTCCTAGATGGGCTTCGAGGGCAGGGAATGGTACAGGGTCTGCTGGCCCATTTTCTGTCTCTGTCTGTCCCTATCAGACCTGTTGCCTTACATTCTCCTGAGAAACTAGAAGACATGATCCTCTGGTTTCAGAGGGCAGATGCCCAGCTTGTTTGCTCTCCCACACAAAACAAGGAGCTCCCTACAAACAGTAAATGGCAAACAAACAAAAGACAAATATCAACAAATACTGGCCATGTTATTCTATATTCTTTGTCCAACACATGTTTATGTTGGCTGTAAGTGTCAGAAACCCAGTCAAAGAAGCTTAAGCAAAGAGAGTATATAAGCTATATAATCAAGGTCAGGTGGTGGCTTCCATCAGGGCTGAGGGCCTCCAGCTATCTCTCATGCTTGGCATGGTGCGTCAGGCAGCCCTGCTGCCTGTGGTGAGTAAGATGGTGAGCCAGCAGCCCCAGCCAGCAGGGACCACGAAGCTCCAGGATGGTTCTGATGCAAAACTTCAGGAGGGCTCTGATTGGGCTTCAAGGGCAGGGAATGGTACGGGGTCTGCTGGCCCATTTTCTGTCTCTGTCTGTCCCTATCAGACCTGTTGCCTTACATTCTCCTGAGAAACTAGAAAGCTACTCGCTCTCTGTTTGGATCTACGGGCCTGTGCCTGCTTCTTCCGGTCTTAGGTTCTTTGCTAGAACCGTTCAATTTCTTCTCCATAAAAGCCCACCTGTCCAGCACTCCTGTCCCACATCAATTCCATGCTCTCTCAGGTCCTGTGACTTTGTACAAGCTGTTCCCTCAGCCTGAAATGCCCTTCCTTCCCTCCATACCTCAGTTCTCAGGAATTTTTTTCCTTCAGGAAGTTTTTCTTAACTTGCCCGAGCTGTGTGTGCAACAAGAGCACTTCAGAGAAACCATTATGTCATCACAACAATATTAGCTAATGCTTACTCAGAGCGTACCACGCCAGGCATTGTTCTAAGAGCTTTACATGCACTAACACATTTATTTAGTCCCCACAACAACCCTCTGAGGCAAGTATCATCATTGTTTCCATTGCATAGATGAGGAGACCAAGGCACAGAGCAATTTAAAAGCTTGCCCATGATCACAGAACTAAGGGGTGAAGCTGGGATTTGAACCCCTACAGCCGGTTCCATCCTGGCTTGTAACCACTAGTCTTTCTGGCCCTTTCAAGCCACAGCACTTCTACCAGGGACCTTCTTTTTTTTCTGTTTATTTTATTTTATTTTATTTTAGAGAGGAAGGGAAAGAGAAGAGAGAGGGAGAAACATCAATTTGTTGCCTCCTGTATACAACCCAACCTGGGACTAAATCTGCACCCTGGGTATGTGCCCTTGACCAGGAATTGAACCAGTGACCTTTCAGTGCACAGGACAACACTCAAACCAACTGAGCCACACCATCCAGGATGGAACCTTCCTGATGGTGTTGTCCACCAGACTGAGCTTCACAAAGGTGAGAATCACCAGGCTTTGTATCCTGGAACCTCCAGCACGTAGCACCATGATGCTCTCTTTAAGTGTTCATGAGCTAAATGAGCAAATGGAGCAGATTTCCCCTCTCCTATCCCCCACCCCCAACACACACACACTCACTCACTCACTGTGGCCTATATACTTGCTCAGGTCTGAGTCAGTCTGGACAGGCTCAGAGAAGCAGAGTGGACCCGGACTTCCTGCAACAGCACCTTCACTACCTGTGCTTATCAGACCTACCCTGACCTCAGAGTCCAGGACACAGGCTATCAGGCCCTGGGAAGACAGAAGCAGCCTCAAGGGCCAGAATTAGGAGGTGCTGGTACACAGATAGGGCCAGGAGTAGGTGCTGCTACACAGACAGGGCTATTCAGTATCCTGGGAACAGCTCTAGGCCCTCCCTGTCCAGCATCATCAGGCAATTTCCACTCAACATCCCTTACCTCCTTCTGGAAGGAGCATTTTTTTTCCCCCCATGGGGACCCCCTCCACGTGCTTGCTGGGGACTGACGGTACCTTTCTTGCCTCAGGATGGTCACATGACTCAAGCTGAGCCAATCAGAGCCCTCCTGAAGTTTTGCATCAGAACCATCCTGGAGCTTCGTGGTCCCTGCTGGCTGGGGCTGCTGGCTCACCATCTTACTCACCACAGGCAGCGGGGCTGCCTGACGCACCATGCCAAGCATGAGAGATAGCTGGAGGCCCTCAGCCCTGATGGAAGCCACCACCTGACCTTGATTATATAGCTTATATACTCTCTTTGCTTAAGTTTCTTTGACTGGGTTTCTGACACTTACAGCCAACATAAACATGTGTTGGACAAAGAATATAGAATAACATGGCCAGTATTTGTTGATATTTGTCTTTTGTTTGTTTGCCATTTACTGTTTGTAGGGAGCTCCCTGTTTTGTGTGCCAATCAGAGGCCCAGGCCCAGGCCTCTGAATCTGGTATGTGAGGGCAGAATGGAAGGTCAGGAGGCGTTCATTTGTGGCTATATACAGCCTCGGAGGCAGATGTGACCTGCAGAGAAGGTGGGATTAGCTAAATCATCCCTGGTAAAGGACTGTTGGAGGGTCTGTTATTGTGATATAATAAGAAATATATTTGGTCTCTATCCCTA
This sequence comes from Lasiurus cinereus, assembly GCA_011751065.1. NCBI lineage: Eukaryota > Metazoa > Chordata > Mammalia > Chiroptera > Vespertilionidae > Lasiurus > Lasiurus cinereus. The sequence continues at coordinate 15,421,283 of JAAGEH010000014.1, read as the reverse complement.
GTTCCTGGATAGAAACATCAGTGATGAGAATCATTGATTGGCTGCCTCCTGCATGCCCCCTACTGGGGATTCAGCCACCAACTTGAGCTTGTGCCCTAATCCAGAATCAAACCGTGACTTCCTGGTTCATAGGTTGACACTCAACCACTGAACCACCACAGCTGGGCTCCTAAAACTCTTTTAATCTTCTAGGTGATGAGAGTGATGGGAAAACCTCTGTTATAATGTCTGCTTTTTGTCCCCAGCTCCTGAGACAGCTGCATACTGATACAATGAAAGGAGCATCTTCTGTTACTCATAGCAAGGCTCTCTTGACCCCACTACAGCTCATGTTAATGAGTTGTCATTTGGATAGTCCCTCAGGATAGGGCCAGTGGCCAGAGGGAAATAACAAGGTGATAGATCATGCCTCTCTAATGAGGCCTCCAAAAAAAAGCCTAACGAAGGGGTTCAGAGAGCTTCCAGGTTGGGAAGACAGGGGGTGCTGGGAAGGCAACATGCCTGGGAGGGCTTGGATGCTCTGCACCCCTCCCTCACACCTTGTCCTGTGTAGGACCTCTTCACCTGGCCAGTGAATATAAGGAAATGTTTCCCTGAGTTTTGTGAGCTGTTCTCACAAAGGACTAAATCTCAGGAGGGGATTTTGGGCGATTTCTGATTGATAGCCAGTCATTTAGAAATACAGGTGACATCCTGGGACTTATGATTGATGTGTGATGTGGGGGACAGTCTAGTGGGACTGAGCCCCTAACTGATGCCAGCTTGAAGTAGACAGTGTCAAACTGAGTTAAATTGTAAGCTACCCAGTTGGTGGCTGTAGAGAACCAGAGAATTGATTGATTGGTGTGGAAATTCACATGCCTGGTGTCAAAAGTGGTCTGGGGCGCTATGTAGGTAACAACCTAGCACACCCTTCTGAACTGGTCTCAGAGGGTCATTTCATTTACAGGTCTGCTCACCTCTGTTTTCCCAGCAGCCCTGGTTCTGCCTGTTTGAGTCTTTACCTCCTGCCACTTCTATAAATACCTTACAATAATGTTGTCTTTTCATGCTTACAACCAAGAGCCCTGACTGAAATGAAGGGGAACATACAATCCATTTGGGGAGGCAAAATGTATAACTGAGGGCTAAGCGTGGCATAAAACGGCATGACTTCCCTCCTCATGACTCCATGTGCCCTTTAGAGGGGCTGGTGCCACCTCCAAGGAGAACCAATGGGTGGTGACCATTGTCCTCCTAAAGAAGCTTTTACTGGGAGTCCATCTGCATTCATAGCTATGTTTCCTAATTTACAGTCTACTACAGGCAGTGCTTGGTGAGGACATAACAACTTCATGCATGTAAACTTCCACTCTTCCTTCCATCAGAAGGGCCATTCAAGGGTCCTGTGCGTAAACTGCACACTCTGGTTTTAGCCTTGGTGACACACTCTGGTTTTAGGCTCAGTAAACTTGTTGAATAAATGAGTAAGTGAGTGAATGGATGAATTAATAAAGGGAACTTTTATCCCTTGGTTTGTCATTGGCCCATTTGGGAACTTCGTACTCCTCACCAATTCTAAAGCTTTGCTTTAGGGCTCAGCTGAAGGCTTGACTCGTCTTCTAAGTTCTTAAAGACACCCCACCTTCCAGGCCATTCATTGTCTGAATTCTGACACTGGCTTCCATGACGCTCATGGCTCACTGGCCTGTATGACTTTGAACTGTGAGAGTGTCCTGTCTCCTTGAGTACATTCAGTGCTCACTAGAGGAGCCACAGACTGCTTTGCACAGGCATGTGAGGCCCTGCCTGCAGTCCAGGCTGGCCTTGCTTCCAGCAACAGAAAAGGGGATAGTAGGCAACGGTGGGCACATGAAGGCAGACAGTCATCCCATCCCCCAGGCCTGCCTTGCTGAGGAAACTCAGATCCTGCAGGATCCTTAACCAGAGAAGGGCAATTCTTCATTGCAGAAATGTTCCTGCAGGAGACAGACCACAGCAGCAGGCCCGCTCCCAGAGGACAGTGCCTCTGGCTCTGTGTCCGCTGCTGAGTCTTCTGCCACTCTGTGCATTCACCCCCTTCTGTAACTGTCGTGCTCCTTAGCCAGGTCAGGGGTCACTCCTGAAAGCCAGCACCTCTGTTGAGTGTGTTGCCTGTGTCACTAAGCCTCAAACCCTCCCTAGAGAGAGTCATTCCCTGAGCTCAGGAGTGGCCTAAGGACAAGCAGCATCTTCCCTATCCTTAGCCAGCACTTGTGGGGGAGGGAAAGGGGGCAGTCAGAAGGCTGCAGGAAAGGCAGCTGAAGCCCCCACTATAATTCCCAGTCTTAGCCAGGCCAGGCCACCTCCAACCTCCTACCTGAGACCAAGTCAGGGCCCATGTTACTGAGAGCAGCTCAGTGGCTGAGATTAAAGGGGGACCCCAGCTCCCCAGGCTGTGGGTTTGCGTTCTGAGACCAGAACCACCCCCAGAGGGAGCAGTGAGACTTGGGGAGTCACCTTGCCTCACTGCCTGGGTCTCTGCCCCTCTTTTGAAAATGAAGTGATACAGCATCCACTCTGCAGAGCCATGAGAGGAAGGAACCTGTTCTCCCTCCCTCCATGGACTAGAACCTGTTTTATAAACGGAAAGAAATTCAGGGTGGCTCACCCTAGTCTCTTTTTTTCGTTCTCTAAAGCAGATAATGCTTTCCCCCCCAGGTGGATGTGGGGTCATTCAGCTTGGGACTCCGACTTGGAGCTGTGACAAGGCATGCTTTCTGGTCTGGGTTTATTCATAAACCCTGGTACTCAACTAAAAGAGGGACTCAGGACTGACCTCCAGCGGCAGTGGATGGAGGCTGTGAAATCCCAGCCTGTGTCCTGCAGACTTGCAGGAGCGCTAATGCCTAGGGCTGAGAGGCTGGGGGACACACATCTGTACCCCACAGAGCTGCCCACTGGAGCCAGGGACTCCCAGGAGCTTCCAGAAATTGTGTTTTCTCTTCTCATCAGAGGTTGCCATGGTGACCGAAGCAGGAGAAGACACCCGCTGGTCTGGCTCTACACAGATCATCTATCCTGGCTCATCTTTATTCCAGATCTTGGTCAGAGCTGGTACTGGGATGGGGGAAGTACATCCCGAGACCAGACCTTTGGCACCAGTTATGTGTGCATGGTGGGAGACAATTGTGGTGGGACATTGTGTGTGCTTGTGTATAGGTGGGGGGACAGGAGTGGGTCACATTGCTGTGTGTGTGTTATGATGTGCAGGGGGATGCTAGTGAGAGAAGTGGGATGGTGTCAAGAGTGCACATGGTAGTGGGGTCTTTCTCAAATGTGCACTTGATCTATACCTCAAGGGAGAGCACACCTGTGGGGCTGCATGCTGCCCACAAAGGAGAACCCTCCACTTTCCACTTCCTGGAAGCTATGGATTATTCCTCCTGTCCTGGCAGCAAACCATTGTGAGGATCCAGCCATTTCTTCTAGGCTGAGTTCCCTGCCCTCAAGCCTTGGCTCTATCACCTGACTTCTGGAAGACAGTGACTTTCTTGTGTTTACTGCTGTACCTGGCACATAGTAAGTGCTCAGTAAACATGTTAAGTGAATGAATGAGTGAGTGAATGGATGAATGAATAAAGGAGAAAGTTTATCCCTTGGTTTGTCATTGGCCCATTTGGGAACTCCCTGCTCCTCACCAATTTTAAAACTCTGCTTTGGGGCTTAACTGAAGGCTTGCTTTCTCTCCTAAGCCCTCAAAGACACCCCACCTTCCAGGCCATTCCTTGTCTGTATTCTGGCACTGGCTTCCATGATGCTCATGGCTCACTGGCCTTTACAACCTTGAACTGTGAGAGTGTCCTGTCTTCTTGACCAGATGTCTAGCTCCTCAATGGGAAGGGCATTACTTTCTCTTTTATATCCTGAGCACAGGTCTCTGCAAACAGCAGATGTTCAATAAACACTGGAGACTGCAATGCTATGGATCAGTGAACAAATTCTAGCCTGAATAGTTCACACATCCAGGTGGTTTCCTGCCCAGAAGACCTCCTGCAGGCTCATGGGTAAGACTTGCAAGATCAAGATGTTTCTAGGGAGTCTGAATTGGGGGGTGGGGGTAGGGATTTGAGGAAGGCTGGTATAAACTCTACGCTTTATCCTTTCCCCATAAACTCACGTTTGACTAAGTCTTCAAGCCTAGTTCACCACCTCATTCTACAGTCATTGCTTTTTCTGGGTGGAACTGATCACTTTCTCCCCAAACATAATTTTAGCACTTTTCTACACCAGTCTTGGGTACTGACCCGGGTCTTCCTGAGCTGCATGACTTAGTTACATTTCTGATGTACCTGTTAGGTGGTCAGCTATGTCTTTGTTTAGCATCCCTCTATGGGCACCACCTCTGTATCATTTCAGATGATCTGAAGGGACTGAGTTATAGCTCCCTGTCCATTGCTGCCACCCCCAGGAACACTCATGAGAATCAGACAAACATTACTTTCAGGTCTTACTCTGGCAAGAGTGACTGGTCCATTGGATGAACACCCGGCCAAGCAAGGCCATCTGGATATTTTCATAGGATTTAAATATAGACACATAGAAACAGGGTGTCTTTTCAGCTGAGGTAGCTCAGCTGGAAGGATCCAAACCTGAAGTTTCCAGGGTTTATCTTTCTCAGCCTCTTGGAGAAAGCTCCTCACTCCCCTAGACTCTCCTGCTCCAGGCAGCCCCAGGCCACCTCCCATCGGGGGTCCTAGCACTACTGCTGGGAGATGGGAATGAGACACCCAGCCAGGAGCAGGAGAGAGGAGAGTTCCTGGCCTGGGAGACAGCCCCAAGGGCCGCATTCCACTGTCAGTTACTATGGCAACTCACTTCCCCTCTAAAGCTCCCACTTCTCTCCCTCAGAAATGCGTTTTGGTGCAGTGGCCTTTCCACTTCCTTGTACCCCAAGCACAGACTGTAAACCACAGCATAGACTCTGTCACCACGTCATAGAGCCACAGCCACCGTGAGCAAAGGCAGAGGCATCGACCCACCTGTATTCCTGGATGTGTCTCTCAGTGCAGGTGGCTTTGCAACATCCTGTGCTAATGGCTGCACCTCAGCTTATTCAAAACATGTTTCCACACCTGAAACAACAAGAACAATCACTAACATTTTGCAATCACGTTGCAGTATACAGATTCTTCCCCCCTCCCCCGTCCCTGCCTCCCCACAGGATGGCTTGGGCAAGAGACCTTCCTGAGAGTTATTACAGAACAACCACAAACCAGAGAAATCGCCAGACTTGCCAGGGTCACACAGCACTGTTAGTGCGGCTGGCTAGCTTGGGTTGATCTTCGTTCCAGGTTGAGCTTCTGTTGTCTACAATACAGGAATCCTTGCTTTGTCTCGATGAGCTATCGTGAGGCTAGAATCTATAAAAATACTTGTTAAGACCTTTGACATTCAAAGCGCTCAGTTTGTGCTGAATAATTGATGGGTGTTGCTCCTGGCTGCTTAGAGCAGATTCACAGGCCTCTGCCATAGGCTGGGAACATGGAGATCTTTCCCATCATTCTGCCCAGTGAAAGGATTTGCTGAGAAAATCACCAAGAAAAAGTTGTATTCCCTGTTTGGGGGGTGGGGAGAAGACCCTGGCTCCTGGAAGCCATAGATCTAATCTAATTTATTGCCTCACTGAAAAGAGAGGAGAAAGTGCAGGCTGCTGCAGGGTGGGGGCTGCGGGCTACCCAGAGTCTCTGCCACTGTAGCTTTTCCAAAGCCGTGAGGCCTGGGAAAGGGTTGCTCTGCTCTGACAGGTGAGAGAAAGGTGCCTGGGAATCCCAGAATCCAGTGGGGAGGCACGGAATCAGCCCTGGGAAAGGAAGAGTATGAAGCAAGGTTTCCTCCATGAAGACACCTGACAAGGCAGAGATATCCAGGAAGGGCAGAGGCAGCCTGTGGCCATCCCTGCCAAGGGCTGCATGTGACCATAAAAACTTTCTGTCCAATGGCAACAAGGCTCAGGGAGCAGAAAGTAGTCACAGGGTGGCCTTTAAAGCAATTTGCAGAGATCAAAGGAGACACAGGGTGAGCCGGTATTTTGGCTATGAGAACAGGGAATAGCTGGCTAAAACTTGCGGAACAATTCACAGCTCAGGACACCAAGGATGCACAATCCTCCTGCAGGAGGATGTGGCCTCCTAACTGGCATTTGTCTCTGTCCCCCAAACAAGACTGATTTAGAACTATCCCAATCCACAGGATAATTGGCTTCAACTTCAAATGAGCAGAATCAACAAGTCCCAGCTCAAGTGGGTTTGTTCTGATGATTGGCTTTTTCTCTTACTCTGCAAGTTCCAAACTTAATGGTTTCCCAAGGACTTCTGAAGAAGTCTCATGGTGTGCTCCGTGCTCATGCAAGTCACTTCGCTTTCATACTGTGTCTGGACCTGCCGGCCTCCCAGGCAGCTGAAGGGCCCTTGTAGTTTCCCTGTGTGTGGGCAGGGCCCCGTCCTAATGACTCCAGGATGGGGAGTTGAGTGTGGCTCCAGCTTGGGCTTAGCCTGACCAGCCACATTTGGTGCTGCCTCCATTCACCCAAGGTGCAGCACTGCCCCCACCCCAGAGCTTGGAGGGGACATTTGGACCAGGCATTGCACAAGCAGAACAGAAAGCAGGACATGTGACCTCCTTCCACATTACTAAGAACACTTAGTAATTCTCTGACCTTGGGTCATTGACTTAACCCCATAGTTCTCAGGTTCCTCATCCATGAATTGGGGATCATAATGGAACCCACCTCGAAGCTTTGGAAGGAGCCAATGAAGTAGACTGTATGCAAAATCTTAGTTTGGCCTCTAATAACACTGTCACCCTACTCCAGTGGCCAGTACTTGAGCTGTCTTTCTGCCCGCTCAATACCAGGCATTTAATAATTAGCAGAATAAACATTAGGAACGCATTCTCCTTGGTGAAAGCACAAGTATTCAAGACATGTGGGTTGGCCAAATGAATTCTGAGACACACTTGACTCTTGTAAGAGCAGGTGAAAGAATGCAGTGAGACCTCAAGGGATGTGTGGTCAGGGCATCTCAAGATGCAGATGGCTGCGACTAGCCCACAGAGCAAACTGTGTGAGTGCTGCTGGACCCAGGTGCAAACAAATAGTTGCTCGGAAATATCTGCATATGCGGCAGAATTTGGTCAAAGGCTCGCTTTTATTCGACTTGATAATGAGGTCTGTCTTCGCATACTCAAAGTTTTCCGTGGCTGCTGTCAAACAAATAAACCAAACACAACAAAACCTGAGAGTTGTGACCAAATGGACTCAGGTCAGTTCACAGTAGGATGCTGTCTCCAGAGCAGAGCACATGCCAATCAATGTTCCTGGGAGAGGGAGGTGACGCCACTTTTAAGTTGATGGTGGTCAGGAGCACTAGGGCCTCACTGGCCTCCAGTTCAGGATCCTGATCCAGAACCTTTCTGGGTACTCATCCCCCTGAGAATTCCCCAGTTGGCCTTCCGGGTCACACCGGGTCACACTCACAGGCTCTGTTGGCTTTCTGGAATGAGGAAATGCTGCTCAGTCTTCAAGAAACTCTGAAACTGTGGCTGAGGCAGAGGTCACTGTCTGGGCCCATTATGTATCTGGAAAATCAGTTCTTCCCTTCAAGTTCCCACAGGACAAGCCTATGAGGAAGTCTTTGGGGACCCATTACCAACTCCCACACTTGGACCAGAATACCCGAGGAGAATTTCTGGCCATACTAGAGAAATTGCCTTGAAGAAATAGGGCTCAGTCTGCACCCTGGTAGAAACTGACCTTCAACACCTTCCCGGGGCTCTGCAAAGGCTACTGGGCAGGGACCAGGTATGAAGAGACCCCTGATGCTGGAGAGCTCACTACCCCACTATCACTAGAGATGAAAAGCAGGGCCCTCTGGGAGATGGGCTGCTGCTCTTTGCACTCCCTTCTCCAAAGAGTTTTTCATGGGTGAGCATTGTTGCAGGTTGCAGGTGGGAAGGTCAGGTAGCATTCAGGAGGAGATAAGATGGGCATGGGGCAGACCAAGACTCTGAGTTCTCCTCTTGCCCACCTTCCTTCTCTCTTTTTTTTCCCCTTCCTCATCTGTGAGAGAAGTGTGCGTGTCTTGGGGGAGAGGAGGGATAAAGATGGGGGAAGTGCTGGGTTTTCATGCACCAGGGCCACTCTCCTAACCATGGAGAAGCTCATATTTGTAGCCTTCCCAACTCAAGTCGGTAGCTTGACCCTCTGCAGCAGCTCAGATTCTGCAGGTTGATCAAAAAGTTAGCCAGGCTTACATGTCACTCTCTTCTGAGCTTCTTTCCCACCCCGAGTCTCACCTGCACCCATGTACCCACTGCCCTCATTCAACACAGCCTCATCCCTTCAAAGTCTGCTTTAGAATGTGCCTACCTTCCTTACTCCTTTCACCTACCCAAATCCTAAACTACATTTGCATTTTAAGAGCCATCCTGGTTAGTCCTAAAGAATTTCCTATTCATGAGTGAGGACTCCCCCACCCTTAGTCTATAAACCAGAGAGCAAACTGTTCAGATTATCATTCACCTTCTACCTTTACAAATAGCTTGACCTCCCAGTCAAACAAAGTGCCATTGTGGGGAGAACACAGCCCAAGAGGGTCCTGGGAGTTCCAGATGCTCTTATGGGGCCAAGGGAGTATTCCCCTAGCAAAATTTACCTATGGAAAAACTACCCAAGTGTGTGAGCAGCCTCACACGCAGTTTCTTCCTCGTTGGCCTGGGACTCTGTGGATCTACCTCAGGAAATACTTAGGCTTGCCTTAATTTACTTCCTGGCCAGAGTTCCTATTAGAGGCCACATTGGTGAATATGGAAGTGGGACTGATAATCTAGTGGAAATCCATGCATGTAATTGGGAGAACAAGGAGAGATGAGAACAAGTGCATGAGAACTAGTGGGTCTTCAGATGGGCAAGGGAAAAAAGGGAGTGGGGAGGTTTAGACCCTTTTCTCTGCTTCAGGCCAGCAGAGCTGAAGCAAGCCAGGCCCAATTACAGAGTCTTTCAGACTCCTGATACAAGAAATGGCTTTCCCGGCTCCACAGGGTCTCTGGAGATGGCAAGAACCTTCCCAGGTCACAGGATGAGCCAGTCACACAGCTCTAGGTGAGACTGGCTTCCAGCCCTGTCTAGATCTCTCTCCTTGGATCTGCTAAAGCAGCCATCCTTTAAGGGTACTGTCTTAGGAGTCAGGCACTTAAGGTTGAATGACTCTCTCTGCTCTTCATCAGCCACGTGAACTGCACCAAGTTACTACATTTCTCCAGCCTGGTTGGCAAAATGGGGATATTCTGTCCCCTGGAAGGACACTTGTGAAGATAAAATGACCAACAGATGTGAAGGTGTCTCAAGCAGTGCCTGCTTGGTAAATGCACTCAGAACGGAAGAACTGTCATCTTTCCCCTTTAAATACGGCCGTGGATGCTTTGCCAAGCCCTTCAGACATGCTGGCAGCAGCTTCCACCCTGTGGATGTGGTCAGCCAGAGATGCGTGGCCACCTCTGCTCTCCAGGGACTTTGCCTAGCACTCTGCACTCCCCATCTTTGGACCGCCTGCCTCAGAAGGGAAGCTGCTTCAGAGCCTGGCTTCCCTGAGCACTTTGGGGATGGCCCTGTGGATGGGAACCTCGCCTCCTCTTACCTGGGGCTCACCAGGAATGGCTGGGAGTTTGTGGAAACCAACCTGCCTTCCAGACCTTCTCAGGAGGAACCACACACCAAGGCGAATGAAAACCAGAAGCAGGCAATAGTGTGTGTGTGTGTGTGTGTGTGTGTGTGTGTGTGTGTGTGTTTCAAAGCAGAACATGACACCTGCCTTGGTGGGAGGAGACACCTGCTCACAGCCGGGGGCTATAGAACTTGCTGCGCTCTCCCAGTGACCCAGCCTCAGGGCTGACCTGCCCGTTCCTGCGGGCCCTTTGGGCTGTGCATTTCCCCTTGATCACATGGGCCTCAACCCTACAAGCACCCTTGGGCCCAAGCACCCTCAGTGGGTTGGTCACGTCTCCTGAGTTACACATGCAGCTCGGGGCAGGAACTTTGTAGCTGAGTCTGAAGTAGACAGAAGAGACAGGGTGGGCTTAGAGATGGCCAGCGGTCTGGGAGTAGATCTGGAGGGGCTGAGTGGGGCTCCTCCCTCTCAGACCCGGTACCCCAAATCTCCACGCAGATCTTAACCCTGGAGGTGGCCAGCTGTGATTGGGAGATGGGGTCCAGCCACATGTCCCACGCCCCCTGAGGGAAGAGTCCCAGAGGCTGGTGAGGTGGGGTGTGCCTCAGGGCGCCCTGAGATGGGTGTTCCCGCAGATCCAGACAGGCTGCTTCCTGACCCTGCCGCCCGGGAGACCTACGTGCCCAGAGCCCGCTCCCTGCCCGCGGCGCTGGCCACATACCCCAGCCCGATTCCCAGCCCTGGGAACGTCTCCGCCCCGGCCGCAAACCCACCTTCCGGGGTGCTCAGAGGTCCCTTCCAAGGGTGTCACTGAGGTCCCCGCCTCCAACTCCCGACGCGGGTTCCGGCTCCGCAGCCTCTGGACCGACGTCGGGGGCTAAGCCAGCTGCTGCCTCTCTTTTCTCTCGTGCTCCCGTGAATTCTCAGCACTATTCCCTTTTTTTTTTTTTAAAGGACTTTTTTTTTTTTTTGCGTTGCGTCAGGACGGTTGCCTGGCGACGGCAGAGCTATTCCGCGGGCAGCCCTTTCAGCCCGATCCCCCTCCAGCCTCCCATTCAAGCCTCTCCTCCCGAGGCTCCGGGACCTGGGCGCGCGGGGTCGGGAGACGCGCACCGGGTCCTAACGCCCCGCTAGTTGCACGTTCCCCGCCCAGACATGGACCCGAGCAGCCGCCCCGACACACGCATTTGCCAAACCCTAGACGAAACCAAACCCAAATATCCTTTTCTTTCTTTCTTTTTTTTTTAACTCGAAACCTAAGCAGTGTTCCCATAAGCATGGCAACGTGGCTTTGCCACTGTCAGCAATTTGCCTGCGTGGAGGGGGCAGGAGAGCCCCCGTCTGCCACCGCCTAGCCCAGAGCTCACACTCCACCCACAAGCGACTGCAGTTCAAACTATCAGCAGCAATTCCCACCACCCAGTGCCTACCCAGTGCCCACGGTCAGAGCGACCCAGCAGGCAGAGGGGGCATTTCCAGCTCACAGACGAGGAAACGGGGGCTCAGAGAGGCTAAGTAGAAACCAGAAGTGGGGCGGAAAACAGACATTCTTCCAGGTCTGTCTCCCTAGACCTGTTCCAAAGCATGTGTTTCCCCCACTAACCACAGGGTGCCTCGTGGCATAGAATACGACGTGCTGTGTCAACCGCTAGAGGTGGTTATATTGTACATCTAGCTGCTGCTTCACCAGAGCCTCGAGCTCCAGGTACCTGAGACACATACAAAACAGATGCCAGGGCAGCCCCATCCTGGCTTTCAGGATCAATCTTTTAAAAAACAAATTATTGATTATAGTATCATATATGTCTCCTTTTCCCCCTATTGACCTCTCCCTGCCCACTTCCACAGCCCCCCTACTCCCCCCCAGCACGTGACAGTAGACAGGGTTGTCCGCTCCTCCTCCTGGGACCACTGGCTGTTGCCAAGACCCTGGTGCTGCCCTCTGGTGCCGCCCTCTGGTGCCTGTGTCCTTCCCTGCTTCTTCCCATCAGGGCCCTTGACCCACTTCCTTTCCCCCTTCATTAGTACCTCCACTAATGGACTTGCCTAAGGAGGCATCCTGCTAATGTGAGCACCTCTTCATGCTAACGGGTTAATGCTTCCAAGCTAGTAAGTCTACTTGAACAGGGGTCTTTTGGAGAGTCACAGCTTCCACTCAACTTTTTGATTCCAGCTCCTAAACAGTGATCCAATCCTCCACTGCTTCCATCCCCTCTGCCTTTGCCCTGGTCCAAGGCACCACCGCTCTCCCCACCTCCAGAACAGCCTCTTATTGATGCCTCTGCCCACTCTTGGCTCCCCACCTGCCTCTCCCTGAGCCAATTATTCCTCCACAGCCAGAACAAATTCTTTGAAATGGAAATCCGACCCTGGCTTCTCCCTGTCTAATGCTTCCCAACAGCTCCCTTTCCTCATGGGATTAAAACCCAGCGATTAAAACTCAGCATGGCCCACAAGGCCTACGTGGTCCAGCTCCGCCAACCTGGGGCCTTGCCTTGCGCCTTGTATTGATGTTCTGCTCTCCTGACAGAGGCTCTTCCGGGTCCTTTTACACACCTGCTCCTTCCACACAGGATTGCTGAACTCCTGCCTCCTGAGAGAACCCCAGGTCACATGTCCTTACAGCCTCACTGATCTCTCCTTCATGAGGAGCTGTCATTTTATCTTTTGCGGTGAGGCTATTTGATTGGTGTCTGTCTCCCTCCGAGGCTCTAGGCTCAGGGTTGCAGGAACCACGTTTGCAAGTTGAAGTTTCCTTTCAGGCTTGGGGACTTGGCATCCTCCTGGGTGACCTGTCCCTGGCCACACTGCCCTGTGCTGAGGACTGCTTGCCAGTGTGATCTGGCCCAGCATGCGGTGGTGCTCCAAAGTCTTCTGGGTGGAGCCATTCCAGCTCATCTGGAAGTGCTTTCTCCCATCTTCAGCTTCTTAGCCCCTCATTTTGCCTGGGCTCCTGGTGCTGCTTTCTCGTGGATGCATTGTCTTCCTCCTCCACATAGATAACCTGCCCAGGGCAGGGATAAATCTTAACCCGCATGCCTCCCATTCTGCCTGGCATTTGCAGAATGCCAGGGTTAGGAGGGTGGTCAGTGATGAGGACCAGGAGAGCCAGTGAGGGAAGGAAGAGGAAAGGGAGGAAGAGCCGGGTCTCCGTTGGAATAGTCTCAACCCTAAGCAGATGCGGTGCTAAGTGCCTTCTTGGTAGAACTCTAGCATAGGATAGTATGAAGCCATACAAACAATGTTTTAAAAAAAAATTTGATGGCATAGGAAAATGCTAATGATTTCATGCTAAGTAAATAAGACCGGAACACCAAATGTCTAAGTAAGACATTGTGAAAAGTTTAAGTCTAATTCCTTTAAATGTGTAGAAAAAAAGATTGGGAGGATATATATAAATATTATCTGTGGTTATCTCTGGATGGCAAGATAACAGGATTTTAAATTTCTTCTAAAGGCTTGTATTAATGTTCTATGTTTTCTACAACAAATAGTTTTTGTCACTGGCAACTTCAAAAACACTATTACAAAGAAAAGATGGCCCTGTGTTTGGGGTAGCTGATGCCTGCTGCTTTGTATGAAGCTGCCTTTTATATGTGAGGAGCCCAGAAATGGGTGGAGGTATCCCCAGGCCCAGACCCACAGGGCCACCTAGGGCCACCAGCTGGCCCTTTGGACCAGGGAATACTGGGCCAAGCCCATGAGTCTGGACTTGGTGACAACACACTGGTTCTAGAGCTGCCTTTTGGATCAGGATCCAATTTGATTTTTAAGATGTCAGGTGTAATGTTGTGTGAGATGGCTGGCTGGCCCAAGCATCTGGACCATTTTAATGACTGCACAGCCGCCTCACTGACAGGAGCACAGCACTTTATAAGTCACAGAGCAGTTTTCTTTCCATTGGTCCCAAGATGAGTGAGACATAGTCTCCTTTGAACCTACAGAAATTTTGTGAAATAAGGAAGTCAAGAAACATTTTTCTGACCTAGCCAGTTCGCTCAGTGGTTAGAGTGTCTTCCTGTGGACTGAAGGGTCGCAGGATTGATTCTGGACAAGGACACGTATCTGTCAGTACCTCAGTTGCAGGCTCAATCCCCCAGTACAAAAGGCAACTAATTGATGTGTCTCTCTCCCATTGATGTTTCTCTCTGTGTGTCTCCACCCGCCCTAAGCCCCCAGCTTCCACTCTCTCTAAAAATTAATGGAAACAATATCCTGCCCCAGCCAGATTGGCTCAATAGATAGAGCATCAGCCCGCAGATTGAAGGGTCCTGGGCTCAATTCCAGTCAAGGCCAGGTACTGGTTGTAGCTTGATCCCTGGCCCTGGTCGGGGCGCATGCAGAAGAAAACCAATCAAAATGTGTCTGTCTCACAGTGATGTTTCTCTCTGTCTCTTCCTCTCCTTTCCACTCTTTCTAAAAATCAATGGAAAATATTAACAACAACAAAAAAAGAAAGATTATCTTACCTAGGAGGATGCTAAGCGTGGAGAGGTTTGGGGGCTCACTCACACAGCGAGTAGTGGCAGGGCTCCCAGGGCTGTCCAGCTATGAGTCTAGGCCAGTGGTCGGCAACCGCGGCTCATGAGCCACATGCGGCTCTTTGGCCCCTTGTGTGTTCTAACGCCACTTCTTCAAAATAGACTCTCCCAGGCCGAAAACCGGTTTCCGCCCATGGGCCACGAAGTTTCAATCGCACTATACATGCAAGCCCACACGTGGTATTTTGTGGAAGAGCCACACTCAAGGGGCCAAAGAGCTGCATGTAACTTGCAAGCTGCGTTTTGCTGACCACTGGTCTAGGCCCTTCATACTGCACCACACTGACCCTGCAGACCCTCCAAAAAAATAGCCAGGGCAGCCTCAGAGACCACAGTGTGCTTGAGCCATGCTCGGTGGTCAGGGATGACCTGATTAATACGTGATGTTTGAGCAAAGATGTGAAGAAAATGTGGGAGTTGGTTATGAGGTATTTGGGTGTTCCAGACAGAGGCGCCAGCCAGTGCAAAGCATGCCTGCTGCAAGCAAGGAAGAGCAAGGGGCCTCACATCGGAGTGCAGTGAGCAGGGGAGAGATGGGGGCTGTGGGAGATAATGCTAGAAGGGTGACAGGCTAAGGGTGTTGGAGCAGATCCCATGCATGGACCTAGCAGACCATTGTAAGAACTCGTCTTCCCCCAAAGGAACACAGAGAATGCACAGCTGGATTGGGTCTCTGCCTTCCTGTCACTCCCACAGCAGAAAACACTCTCTTAAATTAGTCTTCTCAGTTCCCACCGGAGTTTTTAAGCTACTCAAGGGCAAACTCCATTGTCTAAGGCTCCTGGCTATCCTTCCTGGTGATTAAAATTTGGTCCCTATTGACTAAAAGAGAAAAGGAAGAAATATATTTCTGATTGGCTCTATTATACGTAGCACACTGGCGGGGTGACACCCTCCTCTGCACCAGGGAGCAATTAGAACTCACAGTCCTGGGCCAGAGTCCACGAGCTTCTAATCCGCCTCTGAGAGAGACACTTTCATGCGGGGGCCCAGCATTTCAAGAGGATCCAGGAAAAGTTTGTCATTTGGCCTTGCTGCTGGCGTCAGGAATGGCTTTTCTCTGCCCTTATCTCTCAGGAGGGGCTGAATCAGGCTGAATCACAGAAGGCTCCCATCTTGTAGGGAACCCATTAGTTCAATGAGCAGTATGGGTGGCTCACTCTGTACCAGCTGTGCTAAGCATGGGGATACAGTTCCTGTGGCTTATTAGTATAGGAAGATAATTTAAAAAAGCAGCCGCCTTCAACTGGAATAAGGAAGGTAACAGTTGCCTTCTGAGCCCAAATGAGGGGGATGAGTGAGAGCTGGCGAGGAGAGGTGGTGGGGAGGCCTGAGGGAGAGCGTGGCAAGAGCAAGTTGAAGACAGAGAGGGATTTGGCATGTCTAAGAAGAGTGCAAGAAGGTGTGATGGACCAAGGTAAGGTCTGTGGACATGAACCTGAAGGTGAGGGGCTAAGAGGGGAACATGTCATGGCTTTTACTAGTATATCTCAGAGAAGCTGGATGGGTAAGGGGACAAGGCAGGAGGCAAGGAGACCAATAAAGGGATGTCTACATTTATCAGCGGTGAGAGGCGATGGAAGTCTAGACCCACAGCAAGGTGGGGCTCACTGAGTTTCTAGGTAATGGTGGACAATGGGAAAGGTAGCACTAGGAGGCGGCACAGCAGGGGATCTGGAGGTAGGCTGACCCAGGTTCGAGTCCTGACTCTTCTAGTGTGTGTCTGTAAGAAGTCATCAAGTTTTCTGAGCAAAAGCTGCTTCGTCTATAAAATGGAAACAATTTAATAATGATACTGTTTATATACCTGGGTAAGGGGGCCTATCTTGGACTCTATGCTTTAGAAGCCTAGCTCTGGGCTTCCTTAAGGAAAAGTGGCTATGCGCCATGCCCACTCGCTGTTCACTCCTTTTCTTCTACACCATGCTCCAAGTATCAGGACCTGGACTTATTCTGGCCAAGTGGCCGCATTCAGGCCTGTTTAGACCTCTTATCTGTGCAGTGTGGGTGAAGGTTGCATTTTCAGTCTAAGCATAGGGTCCTCATGTGGAAGAAGAAAGAGGGAGGGCCATGGGGTAGACCTGAGGCCTCACTTCTCCTGACCCTACAAGTTCCAGGGTTCAAGGATGCAGAATTATAACCTGCCTTTGAGGTTGTTATAAAGGTATATTTGTCAAGGCAAAAGGGAAGAGCAAACATTGCCTAGCAGTTTGTTAGCTTGGTTTATAACTCTCAAATATTTAGACACATGGCATATGGGCCTGCATTTGTGCATTTGCTTTGGACCTCTCCAATATTAGGGTGGGCCTGGCTTGCTAGTTTATTTAAGAAACAAAAGACACTACCTGGCTGGTGTGGCTCAATGGTTGAGTCTTGACCCATGAACCAGGATGTCACTGTTTGATTCCTAGTCAAGGCACATGCCTAGGTTGCAGGCTCAATCCCCAGTGTGGGGCATGCAGGGGGCAGCCGGTCAATGATTCTCTCTCATCATTGATATTTCTATCTCTTTTTCCCTTTCCCTTCCTCTCTCTGAAATCAGTTTTAAATTAAAAAAAAAGAAGAAGCAAAAGACACTGTACACAGCAGACAGACATGAACTATTGCCATTCGAATCTCTCTCCTCCCCGTCATGGCAACCCAGCAACTCCAGCAGCGTTTGTCCTTTTATCTTGTAAACTCTTGAAGGAATAAGCATCTGGAATACTCTGCAGAGAGTATTTCCAGGCCCAGGCCCAGCACATACT
This sequence comes from Lasiurus cinereus, assembly GCA_011751065.1. Classification (NCBI taxonomy): domain Eukaryota; kingdom Metazoa; phylum Chordata; class Mammalia; order Chiroptera; family Vespertilionidae; genus Lasiurus; species Lasiurus cinereus. The sequence goes on along the minus strand of JAAGEH010000014.1, from coordinate 15,404,312 downwards.
GGTGGCAACTGGAAGGAGGCCCCCCCGGGGCATGCCAAGCATTTGAAAGGAATCAGAAAGGATGCCACTAACGACTAAAGTGAAGCAGCCCTGATGGGTAAAAGAGAACCTCCTAGATTCTTCTAAGCATCATCTCACCCAAGAAACCAGGCTCCTTTGAACCATGGAAACAGCCCAGAGTAGGAAACAAGATCCAGGTTCCAGACCAGGCTCTGTTACTAATTAGACTTTTGTTAAATCACTTTCCCCGTTGGATGGTTTCCTCATCACTGGCATGGGGAAGTCAAGCTCTGGCATCTTCTGACCCATGATTGCAGGATACTCCCCACCCACTGAATTGCTGGATGAGGGTCAGGAGGCAGGACCAGAAACTGCAAAGTGGGAGGATCTGGCAGTTACTGAAAGTCTGAGATAGCAAGAGATCAAGGCCAACTGGACATAGAGAAAGAGTCTGGTGGGCTTGCCCTGAGGCTGAGGTGAGAATTCACAGGTGAGACACTCGTGAACAAGGCTGTACCCCCATATCCTGGGGGAGCACCTGCTTGTTCTCTGCCCTGCTTTAAGTTCTGTGGGTGGTATGGAGGAGATGAGGTAACGTCCTAGATTAGAAGGCAGAGTGAGGAAGTCTAGAATCTCCAGTAGAACTCGGCCCTTTATGAAAGTGAACAGATACCCAATTGCTTTATGAACTCAATAGCACTCCTAGTGGTTGAGCCAACAGCTGCTGCTATGAGTTCATTTTCATTTCTACCAGCCAGTCTCTGATGATACTTTAGGCTAAAGAAGTGTTTCAGAAGGAGAAATGTCACCAACAGGGATGAAGTGGAACCTGATCATTCTATCACTAAGAAAACCTAGATCATAACAATGGGATTTAGAGGCAGGATCAAAACCAGGTCACGGAAGATAACACATACCTGTCATCCATCAGAGATGGGAAGGGGTTCTGGGGGAAGCTGATTTGTGGCCCTTCATATTCAGCCCCCTTCTAGCAATTCTACCCCACTACACAACTGCCCAGCTGAAAGCAGAACCTCCCTTTTACTTAGCTGCTCTCCTAAAGTCAATTCTAAATGACTTCCCCCATAGATGTTAAAATAAATGGGATACACCTTTCCCCCCACCTCATCTTAACTAGCCATTGAGGTGGGAAAAAAGTGTCGTTGACTTGAACAACATGGGGGAGAGGGGATTAGGGGCACCGACCCTCTAGCAGTCAAAAATCCTAATATAACTTTTGATTCCCTCAAAACGTAACTAATAGGCTGCTGTTGACTGGAACATACAGTTGATTAATGCATATTTTGTATGTTTGTGTAATACACACTGTATTCTTACAATAAAGTAAGCTAGAGAAAAATGGTATTAAGAAAATCACAAGGAGGATAACATACATTTACGGTATTTATTGAAAGCAAATCTGCCTATAAGTGGACTTGGGCAGCTCGAACTCATGTTGTCCAGGGGTCAACTGTATTATTACACTACTCCAGTTAGGCTTTGGGGAGCTTGGGTCAATTCCTGGCTCTGTCACTATTATCAACTTGTCTCAGGCAACTATCCAACCCTTTTGAGCCTTGATTTGCTCACCCATATATTGAGGGTATCAAAACCTCCACTATGGGTTATTGTGAGGGTTTGAATTAATGCCTATGAAATGCCTGATGTACATTTGGCATGGAGTAGCCACCTGACAAATGATGTTTCTTATGTCTTGTGAGCCAGCTGGGTCTTCAATTATGCACACCCTGAAATGGGGCGTGCTTGAGTCTCATTCTAGTCTAATGCACAGCGTGAGCAAATATTAAACAATCAATCTGGCAGGGTTTCCAAATACCTTAGCTGCCTTATTTATCTTCTTTGAACACGAGGTAGCTCTGTTTGGAATCTGACACCAGGAAAACAGGCTGGAGCACGGAGCAGACAAACACACCCCGCAGTTCGGCCACAGGTTTCAGGCACAGACTCAGTGCTCCCCGGCGGGGATGCAGCCTGCCTCTCCAGCATGGTCGGCTGCCATTGTGCTGACTAACATCTTATGACTATGACTGTCTCTGGTTCCCAGAGAGAACTGGCGGCAGGCAGGGAGAGAAAAAATAAATGCAGGCACGCAGAGAGGGACTTATTTAATGCATTCTGGGATGAGAGAAACAAGATACAGATAACAGACTGATGAACGCACAGTGAAATCACGTCTGCAGGACCCCCTGATGAATCACTTTCAGGTTAATGTTTCCTGATCGGATCGAAATGTTTAGCAAGCAGAATCAGCCCTCATTGAAAATGGTTGTTGGAGATGCTGCTGTAGGCTTATGAAAAAGAAAGAGAGTATAAGGGAGAGAGAGAGGGGAGGGAGGAAGCAAGTGGAGGAGAAAAGAAAAAAGGAGGAGGAGGAGGAAAGGAAGAAATGAGAAAGGAAGGAAACTGTTCAGAATGAGGTCTATGGTCTGAATGTGCCCCTCCCCCTGCAAAAAATATTCATAGATTGAAATCCTAAACTCTTAAGGAATGGGGCGTTGGGAAGGTGATTAGGTCTTGAAGGTGAAGCCCTTGGCAATGGAATTAGTGCCTTATAAAGAGACCCCAGAGAGCTCCCTCTCCCCTCCCACCATGTGAGGACACAAGAAGAAGCCCCAGCTATGAACCTGGAAGTGGGCTCTCTACCCAGACACAACATCTGTTGGTACCTTGTTCTTGGATTTCCAGCCTTTGGCTGTGAGAGATAAAATCCAGTTGTTTATAAGTCCCAATGGACTAAGACAGTGGGACTAAGACATTCTTCTCCCGCGGCCTGGTGTCCTGGAGCCCACAGCCTGTGAAGTGAACAGGGCACTGCCAGAATGAACTAATAGCCTGACTCTTCCTCCCACTTCTCACAAAGGCCTTGGGCCATGCCGGCCTGGGTGATCTAGCTATTATAGGTAAGGCCACATCAGCCTGGGACTAAGAGTTCTGCAGCCAAGCCCCACCTGTGGCAAACCCCCACCTCAGGACAGCCCATCACTCCTTCTCTCTGCAGGATCCACACTCTTCTCCTTGGACTTGACCTCAGTTTTCTGAGCTGTAGGCATTTCTGCATCCTTGCAAGTGAGGGCTCCTGGTACTGAAAGGTTTAGATTATTTTTGAAGTTTCCCAATTGGTCAAAATGACCTGACAGCATTGGGAGAGAATAGCACCTTAGAGTGTATAAAATCCTCTCAACCTCCACTCCCTCCTTCACTGACCCTTCTTACCATCCCAAAGTCCAGCCGTGCAAAGAACTCAGGCCTATGGGACCTCAGAGTCTAAGAGCCATCAGATGGAAGCAAAAGAAGCATGAAGAGGCTAAGTTTAAAACACGGTTAAGGTCCAAACATCACAGTCCTTCTGAACTATGTCTTTACAAAAGACTTGTTGCCTTGAGAAGACCCATTAGGTTATTGAAACTCATTTGTAGTCAAACAAGCCCACACAAATACATTCAATGCCTGCAAAACGCTGGGTGAGGTTCTGGGCTAGATCACTGTTCTTGTGTGATCTGACTTAAGTATTAGAAGAGAGTAGAGAAATATTTAATAAATCTGATCAGATGTACCCATTTGCAGGTCCTAGAATATAATCCTTCCCCTAAGTGTATTGATTCTATTTCCCTTTTTCCTCCCCCAATTATCTACTCCTCCAACTGGAATTGGTGCCCTGTGGTCCCCTGTCACCAGGGGCAAATCGCTATGCTACCACTCTTTCCTGAGGTCACTAATCTCTTTGTCCATCTAACTTAATAGAATCCAAGCCCTGTAAGTTCAGGGGTGGCATCTCACTCATTCCATTCCTGGAAATGTTCCCAGTGCCCCTCACAAGGCCGGAATGTGGTAGGTACCTAAATCAATGGTGTGTGTATATGTGAACAAATGAAGAATAAATGCTGAAATATTAATAATAATCAATTATAGGTTGTGGGAATATGAATGATCTTTTTGGTCTCATTCTTATAAACCCCTGTGCTTGATTTTCTCTGCTAAAGAATGATTGGGTGGGAGACAAGCTAAACCAGGGATCCCAGGAATGAGCTGGATGGGCAGCTGGCTATGGGGTGGGTGGTTTGAGGGCTGGGTCATTTGCCTTCTCCCTTCCTAGGAAGGAGCTTTATTGGGGTCACCACAGATGTCATCTGGCCACCACTGATCCCCCCACACTGACTTACCGAAAGACAGGAGGGGATCTCACCTCGTTATTAATGGGCCTGTGTGATTGTTCCTGTTTATTTACTTTTTTCTTGTTCTTTTATTGCTCCTCTTTTCTAAGACACTAAAAAGGGTGTTAGATTGCTCACTCCATCTTCTTTTTCTGCAAGGGACAAACCTTTCAATGTCCTTTTCGCAGATGGAGAGGCTGAGGGGAGAGAGCGGTCACTTCCATAGATGGTTGCCAGTCGGAACTTCTCACTGCCTCCAGCCCTCAGCTTGGGAGTAAGGGCATTAAAATGTTTTCCATTCATTAGATGCCACTTGGGGAAATTCCACAACTTGCCCCACCTTCTGCCAAGATCCAGGCAGCTGAGGTGTGTGCACCTGGATGTCTGGAATGTGTGTGCACCAGGCGGGGGCAGAGCAAGGGAAGATGGGTCTCAGTTCGATCTGGGCCTGAATTCATTTCTGTAGCAGGTGGGTGCCTCCTGATGGCTTGGGCAGGGCAGTGATTTTTAGCCCCCTCTGGCTTTAGGCCCTTTATAGCCCAGATACTCTCCAATGTGTTCTGTTTGGGTGATTGTTTGGACTACAGTGTTGGGTCCAGTACAAAAGGCTGTGGCAGCCTGCTGACCCTGGGCCCGGCCCTGCCAGACCCTGGCCTGTTTGCTCACCACAGAAACCCATTCCTGGGGTAGTCAGGGAAAAAGGTTTTTTGCCTTTGGTTTTAGGTTTGGTCTCATTTCTGTGCAGATATAATACATTTGAAAAATAAAAGAAATTAAACAGTTCAAAAAGATCATTCATATTCCCACCACCCCTAATTGATTATTATTAACTAGAGAGGCCTGGTGCATGAAAATTCATGCACTGGAGGGCCGGGGGGTCCCTCATCCTGGCCTGTCCCCTCTCACAGTTCAGGAACCCTCAGGGGCAGAAGGTGACCCAGCGATCAGGGGAGGGTAACACCCCCATCACTACCTCTGCTGCTGCCACTGCTGGCAGCACAAGCCTCAGCTGGCCCTGGTTACCTGAGCCTCGGGCCAGCCCTGGGTGGCTGGGCAGCCACCATTGGCAGCTTGCCTGCACCTTGGGCCAGCCTTGGGCAGTTGGGCAGCTGCCATCAGAGGCTTGCCTGTGCCTCGGGCAAGCCCTGGGCAGCTGAGAGGACTGGGGAACTCTGGAGCAGCCTCCAGCCAGCCCTGGATGGCTGGACACCATCATCTTGTGGCTGTAGGCACTGCCATCTTTGAGGACATGGCAGTCAATTAGCATATTCCCTTCTTATTGGCTGTGGGTGCTGCCATATTTATGAGAGTATGATGGTCAATTAGCATATACCCTCTTTATTAGATAGGATATTTCAGCATATTTGCTTCTAGATTTTTCCATACTATATACTGTTTTAAAGAGTATATTAGTAGTATGTGAATTTTTTCTTCTTTTAAAAAGGTTAGAATAGTATAGGCAAGGTTAAGGCTCTTTTGACCACCCTCTGCCACTTGCTCCTCCCCCAAAATAATCACTGCTATGAATTTTGAGTGTATTTTTCTTATTTGTGGTTTCACTTTTATACACATGGGTATATGAAGTAGAAGTGTGTACACACACACACACACACAAACACCCCCCCCACACACACACACATAGTTTTATTTTGTTTGTTTGTTTGAATTTTCTCATAACGGTATAAGCCTGCATTACTTTGTAATTTGCCTTTTCCTCCCCAGTAGGTGCTTGATATTGATACACGATGGACCTGAGTCACTTCAGTGACCCACTCACCTCCTGATGGACATTTTCATTGTTCCATTCACAGTGGTACAGTGTCATCTCATCTATCTGTGCTTCCCAATGTGGGTTCTTGGATGTGACATGTGGGGCTAGGCCAGATACTGGCAGGTTTCTCTCCCTATAGTTGATGGAACCATTTATATTTCCAACAGTAGGACCTATTAACCCACTAACCAAGCCAAGTTCATGACAGGCTTGGGGCCTACTACCCTCAGTCCTGGCTCACTCTTACTTTTCCACTTTTTTTTTACATTTTTATGTTTATATATTTTTATTGATTTTAGAACGATAGGAAGGAAGAAGGAGAGAGAGATGGAAACATAGATGTGAGAGAAACATCAACAGCTGCCTCCCGCATGCCCTCTACTGGGGATCTAGCCCACAACTCAGGCATGTGCCCTGACCAGGAATGAACCTGCAATCTCTTGGTTCATGGGTTGATGCTCAACCACTGAGCCATACTGGCTGGGCTTGCTTTTCCACTCTTATTCTCCCGTTTGACTCATTTCTCCCCATCTACTTTAAAATGTTTTATTTTAATGTATTGTAGGGGTAAATCCTTTTAGAATAAGGCAGCAAGGCAATCTATAAATGAAAATATTTCAGATAGTGGTGGAAGCTATTTTATGCTGACCCTAGTGAGTTAGGGGGTCCCAAGGTCTTCTGAGGCCTCTTCAACCTCTCTGGGGAGAATTCTTCAGATCCCAGCCCTTGTAGCCACTATGCCTCCCCAGTCCCAGCCCCAGCCTTGGCCTATTTCTTCATGCATTTGAGGCTTGGTCCATGTTTCACTGAATGATCAGTTTCTGCTGCTAACCTTCGTGAGTCCAGGACCCTCGTGGGCATTCAGCCATTACTCACCAATTGAGCCTCAGCAGGCCAGAGTGGCCCCTGGGGGGTGGGGCTGGGCAGGATCTACAGTTGCCAAGCTGCAGACATTGCTGACCTCTCTTTGAATGACTGAGAAAGTCTGGTTTCTGGCAGTTCAGCCTTCAGGGTTTGAAGTTCCCAGAACATCTGGTCTTCACTGAAACCAGTCATTAGTGGGATTGTGGGATGGAAGTCTTGGAAGAGTTTCCTAAGAGGCCAAGTACTGGAGAAAGAAGAGTACTAACTGTGGGTCAGGAGACCTGGCAGCTAGTCCCAGTGGTACTGCTCACCAGCTTGCAGCCTTGAGCAAATCCTTCTCTTAACCCTGTAAAATGGGGATATGACCGAGATAAAGTTTTCAACCATTCAAGTAGCTATGACTGGGCACTTTCAATGTGCTAAGAACTGTGTGAGGGATAGAGTGATGGGCAAGAACAATAGGCTTCTTTAGGGGACTACGTACATTCTAGTGAGCAAAGACAGGCAGTAACAATCAATGCACCGACCAATGAGGTAACTTAAGCTACTGATAAATACTATCAAGAAAATAAAATGGGTGACTCAAGGGAGATTGCTGGGGAGAAGGCTATTGTCTAGGCTCACAATGCCTTGTACTGGGGTGATAGCACTGCTCTTGGGCGTTAAGTGGGAAGATGCTAGATTACATTGGAGGTAGAGCCCATAGAATTTGCTGATGTGGGAAAGGGATGGAAAGGATGATTACAAGGCATTTTTGGATTGAGCACTAGAGTCAATGGTGTTGATTCATTGAATCCGGGAAGAAGTGGTTCTGGAAGGGAAAATCAAGAAACTAGTTTTAGACATGTTAAATTGGAGACCCTCAGTAGACAACCACTGGGGGCAGAATGTGGTGCAGAGCAGCAGAACGGGTGCGGAGGGCTCACCATGGATGGTGAAGTGCTACTGGAGGTGGGGGCACAAGTTTCTAGAGTTCTTCACACATCTCCCACCCACTCCACCCACTTTCAAATGCCCTCAAACTGCTGGTGTCTTGAGTGTTTCAGTGCTGGCCCCAAACACCCTCTGTAGGTGGCTCTAGGATTGTTCTCACTTCTAAGCACAAATCCACATACATTCTGTCCTGGGCCTATGGGCCTGGCCCCCAGTTTGGAAAGCAGCTACAGAGTACCCTTCATGGAGATGTCAGTGACACTGCACATCTTATTCTCTGCTAGGTTATTTTCCTACTTTTTGGGGGATGAGGGTGGGGGCGGCATGTAACGCATGGAACAATGCCCTAACTCAAAAGCATTGATGGAGATGTTGGGATGTTGTAGATTGGGGCCTGGTTTTGAGCAGTTAAAAGCCCTCTGAGGCCCTGGTTCTCAGTGAGAGCAGCTTCCTGGGACAGGGGGAGACCCCCTTCCTAAGGGAGCTTTAGAAGACAAAGAGGATACTGGTTTCTGGGAAAGGGGTGCCCCAGAGACACACCTTGGCTCTTTTTACCCTTGCATCAGCAAACACTGTGGGAGTCAAGTCTTCAGTGATGAAATCTCCTTTTGTCTTATTTTATTTATTTATTTATTTAAATTTTTTTTCTTGGAGAAACCAAGATGGTGGCATAGGTAAACACCTAAACTGCTGCCTCACACAACAATATCAAAACTACAGTTAAAAGACAAAACGGACACCATCCAAAACCACAGGAAAACTAGCTGAGTGAAAATGCTACAACTAGGCGGAAAAAGGAAAGCACATTGAGACTCACAGGAGCTGCAAAAGTCCGAGGTAAGGAGATGCGTGCACGGAGAGGATGGGCAGCTGAGTGCACTGGCAACTGAATGCATGGCTGGCTTCCTCAAGCAGGAGGGAGATGGAACCTCCCAATTATGCTGAACTCCAGTCCCGAGGGAGACTCTGGGAAACCAGACCCTTTTGAAAGGAATCTGGACTGTCAGGAAAAGAGAAAGCACACTGAAACTCAAGGGAGTTGCAGAAGGCAGAGGTCCTTATGTATGTGCACGCAGAGAGGACTGACTGCTGAGTGCACTGGCGACTGAGTGCGTGGCTGGCTTTCTAAAGCGGGCGGGAGACAGAAGCTCCGACTACACTGAACTCCAGTTCCAGGCAAGTTTCTGGGAACTCAGACTCATTTAGGGAGAAATTGGACTGTCTGGCAGCAGGCAAAACTTGAGGGTGGCTTTCTCTAAGATGCTTGCAGTAATTATCAAGGGATACTGAGACCCAGAGGCCACATAGGGCAGGGCTGATGGAAAGCCAAGGCTGTCTGCTCCACCCTGATACTCCGCCCCATGCAAGCTGAGCACAGAGGCTTTTGCAATTTTGCAAGTCTTGTCTCATAAGGGTGTCTCCAGCAGAGAAGTTCTCCCAGCATAGACACAGTTGATCCTCACAGCCAATTGGCCTGGAGGTCAATTCCTCCCAGTGATACCAACAACAATCAAGACTTAACTACAACAAGGCTGTGCACACAGTCCACAAAGGGGTGCATCAAGGGTGTCCACCTCAGGTAACTGGGAAAGACTGAGCCACTGGGCTCTATAGGATACCTACCACACAAAGCTACTCTACCAACTCAGGGAAGCAGTGAAAATGCAGAGACAAAGAAACAGATCACAAATGAAAGAAATGGAAGGAAGCAAATGACTGGATATAGAGTTCAAAACTACAGTTATAAGGTTTTTCAAGAATTTCCTAGAAAAGGGCAATAAATTTAATGAAACCCTTGAGGATATGTAAAAGGACCAACTAGAAATTAAACATATACTGACTGAAATTAAAAATATTATACAGAGACCTAACAGCAGACTAGAGGAACACAAGAATCAAGTCAAAGATTTGAAATACAAAGAAGCAAAAAACACTAAATCGGGAAAGCAAAAAGAAAAAGAACCCAAAAATGTGAAGAGAGTGTAAGAAGCCTCTGGGACAACCTTAAGTATCCTAACATCTGAATTATGGAGGGTGCCAGAAGAAGAAAGAGAGCAAAATACTGAAAACCTATATGAAGAAATAATGACAGAAATTTCTCCCACCTGGTGAAAGAAATAGATTTACAAGTCCAGGAAGTGCACAGACAAAAGTAATCCAAAGAGGACCACAGCAAGACACATCATAATTAAAATGCCAAAAGCAAAAGACAAAGAGAGAATACTAAAAGCAGCAAGAGAAAAACAGTTACCTACAAGGAAGCACCCCATACGATTGTCAGCTGATTTCTCAACAGAAATTATGCAGACCAGATGGGAGTGGCAAGAAATATTCAAAGTGATGAATAGCAAGAACCTACAACCAAGATTACTCTACCCAGCAAGAGCTATCATTCAGAATTGGATGTATGTGCACGCAAATCACCAAACCAGTATTGCATGAAATGCTGAAAGGTATTCTTTAAGATAAAGAAGAAAAAAAAGGTAAAGATAAAAATTATGAACAACAAATACATGTCTATCAATAAGTGAATCTAAAAATCAAGTGAATAAAAATCTGATGAACAGAATAAACTGGTAAATATAATAGAATAGGGGCATAGAAAGGGAGTGGACTGACAATTCTCAGGGGGAAAGGGGTGTGGGGGGTGTGGGAAGAGACTGGACAAAAATCTTATACCTATGGATGAGGTCAGTGGGGGGGAGGTAAGGGCAGAGGGTAGGTGAGAACCAGATGGAGGGGACTTATGGGGGGGAAGAGAAACAATTGTAATTAATATGAATAATAAAGTTTTTTTAATTTAAAATTTTTTTCTTATTTGTTTTATTTTCTTTTTTGTTCTCTCTCTGGGTGTGTGTGTGTGTGTGTGTGTGTGTGTGTGTGTGTATGTGTGTGTTCTCCCAATCTCCTTTTCCTCATGTGGAAAGGTCATACTGAAAGGGTCCCTCTTGACCCCAAGCTAGGCGGGACTAGAGGTTGGGGTGATCCAGGTAAATGTACTTTCTCTGCTTTCTGCACAGCCATCCTTGGGTTTTGTGATTCTCTGGGTTGCTGCAAGTTCTTGATTGCATTCCAGAGCTCTCCCAGAGTTATTTTCATCTATTTGTTGTTCTGGTTACTTTTGCTGTTGTTTTTTTCGTGTGGGAGAAACAAGCACTGGGACTTCCTAGTGTGCTAACTTGCTGAGATCACTTCTCTTTTTTACTTTTTAGCTACATCTTCAACTTACCACAGTCTGCTTTAAACTAATACTGACTTTGGTGAAGAAAAGAAACTCCATTTCTCATGTTCCCTTCTCTGTGTTATTATTGTCAAATGTACTTACATGTGTTATAAACCTATAGTGTGATGTAATTTCTGCTTGGAACAATCATATGTGTTTTTAAAAAGCTAAAAGAAGATAATATGTACTTATGATATATAGTTTTATTTACCTATATGCTTGACATTCCCAGTGTTTTCACTCCTTCTGTGAACTGGTTACCATCTGGTATTATTTTTCTTTCAGGCAGAAAGACTTCCTTTAGTTTTTCCTGAACTCTAAGTCAGAAACAAATTCTCTCCAGTTTCATTTATCTGGAAAATTATTTATACTAACTCCATTTTTAAAGGATAGTTTTATTGGATAGTGAATTCTTAGGTGACAGTTCTTTTTCCTTTTAGCACTTTGAATATACCATTCCACCACCACTGTTTCTTTTTTTTTTTCCACCACCATTGTTTCTGATGAGAAGTTAACTATCAATTGTATTGTTGCCACAGATATGATGCAGAGCTTTTCTCTTGCTGCTTGCAAGACTGTCTTTTCTTTGATTTTCAGTATTTGGTCCATGGTTCACTTATGTTATTTGGTTTCATTTAATTTCTTGACTGTTCTAGTCAATTTGGGCTACTTATAAACAGCAGGAATTTATTTCCCACTGTTCTGAAGACCGGGAGGTCCAGATCAAGGTGCCAGCAGATTTGATGTTTGATGAGGGCCTGCTTCATTGATGGCTATCTTTTATATATATTCTTATTGATTTCAGAGAAAGGGGAGGGAGAGAGAGAGAGAGACAGAGAGAGAGAGAGAGAGAGAGAGAGAGAGAGAGAGAGAGATCAATGAGGAGAGAATAACTAATCATTGATCAGCTGCTTCCTGCATACTTACATTGGGAATGGAGTCCACAACCTGGTCATGTGCCCTGACCAGGAATTGAACCATGATTCTTGGTTCAACCACTGAGCTACACAGGCCAGGCAATGTCTATCTTTTTGCTATAACCTCACATGGTCGAAGGGAGGAGGAAGCTCTTTCAGACCTGTTTTATAAGGATACTAATTCTTTTTTTCCCCAGAAAATAAAACTGAGATACTTTATTTCTATCCAACCTACATGAGGCTCCACTCTCATGACCAAATCATTTTTCAAAGACTCCACCTCCTAATAGCATTATATTGAGTATTGGGTTTCAACATATGAATTTTGGGAAGACAAAAACATTCAGACTGCAGCATTGATTTTCTAAATCAATGTTATTCACTAACACTGGAGAATTTTCAACTAGCTTTTCTTCAAATAACTTTTCTATGTCTTTTTTTATCTTTCCTCTCTTTTGGGACTCCTATTACATTTATATTTGAACACTTTATATTGTTTGTCAGGTCTTAAAGCTCTTTTCATTTTACTTACCCCTTTTTGCTTTATTTCTTTCAATTGGATACCTTTTATTGCTATATCTTCAAATTCACAGCTTCTTTCTTCTGCCATCTCAGATCTGCTATTGAGCATAACTAGTGAATTTTCAATGTTAGTGTTTGTAGTTTTCAGCCCTAGAAATTCTACTTGATATTTTTAATAATTTGCACTTTTCTATTGAGATTTCCTTTCTGTTGATTCACTGTTAATATAAATTGTTTTAATTCATTAAGCATATTTTCTTTTTATTCCTTGAACAGAACTATAACAGCTTGGAGTCAGAATCTATTATTTTTACTGGTTACAGTTTTCTGTTTCTTCATGTGTCTAGTAATTTCTAGTTGAAAATTAGACATTGTAGCAACTCAGAATTCTGATTTATTTTCCAAAAAATAGTTGGTTGGTTTTGTGTTTTTGTTTTTACTAACTTACCTGCATTTGAATTGCAAAGTTGGTCCCCTGCATAGTGTGCATCCACTGAAATCACTGTACAGTTTTTGGTTTTAGTATTTTACTTGGTTTTTCAGTCTGGCTTTCTAAGGGTGGCCCCTATTTCTTCGTTGTTTAATGGTCAGGCAATTATTTAGACAGGGATTATGCTCAGACACCTTGACATATAATCCTTCTATTTTCTGTTGCCCAAGCTGTTTACAGTTGGGGAAACAAATTCAAATCTATAGTAAGTCCTCAGGTCTCCCTTGCTATCCACTTTTTGCTGCACCCTCAACCTCCCTAACTCACGCATATTTTAGCCATCAGCCAGGGAGGTAAGAGGAGTGTATTATCTCAGCACTTTCATGGTTGTCTGACTTCCAGGATTTCCCCAATTTCATTTCTGGGTGATCTTCTACCCACTTTGAACAGAAGTTTTAACTGTTAAAAGGTTAAGCCAATAAAGCTGCAGCTTTTCACTTCCTGTCTAGAACTGATTTCTTGACCTCTAACATATAAAACTGCAGGTTTTCATTTTCCTATCCCAGACCAAATCTGTCACCTCCAGCTGATAAAATTACTGATTTTCACAAATAGCCCTCAAAACAAGCTCACTATTCCCATAGGAAAAGCTGTAGTTCTCATCATGCAAGCTAAGAATTGGAGGAGAGGGAAGAGGTGTAGAAGCCTTGAGCAAGAAGACCACAGACTCACAACCATTCAGATGCAATAGCAGTTTTTCAAGATTAAACACATCTAATACCTTTGGTCACTTTCCAGTATCCTGAAATGTTTGGTTTTGACAGCTTTGTCTAGTTTTATACTTGTTTCCTTCAGAAAAAAAATTTCCCAACATCTTATATCACCATTCCTGAAGTGAATCTTGGACTGGATTATTCTGATGTTTCTTTCACTCAAATATTCGATTTCCCACAGCTTTCAATTTAGATTAGAAATGTGCTGGGAGGCGGGTGAAGATGAATGGAAGAAGAGCGCTGAATTTTGCATAAGTCACCTCAAATGAGCAAAAATAAATGAGGAAGCCAGTGAAGCTGAACCCTGAACTGAGGGTTACAGAACCAAAGTCTAGTCTCAGTGCAACCCTGAAAGATCTCTCTGAGGCTATCTAACAAAAGTATTTAAAAGGCCTCCCCTACCACATCTCTGTGATCCCCATCAAAATAATCCAGTCCAAGATTCACTTCAGGAATGGTGGTATAAGATGTTGGGCAATTTCCTTCTGAAGGAAACAAGTATAAAACTTGACAATCCCCTCTGCCATTCTCAGGGATTCTATGACTCTGTAAGAGTGAAAATGGATGAAATTAACTTTCACTTCTGCTCAGACATCTGAAACCCAAGAGCCAGGTCATTTCCTTGTTCTTTTCTGAGTAGCTACAGGAATCATTTCTGTGTAGTTTTTTTTTTTTCCGACCCCCTCTGTTGGAGGTGGACAGAAAGATGAAGTTTTTTTTTTCCAAATCATACAAAGGCCAGCTTACCCTGAACCTCCCCTCCCTGAAAATTCTCACATCCTCTCTCCTTCCAACCTAATTAAACAGATGAGCCAGAATCAGAGGAAATAGATTTTTCCCCTTAGGAAGGTAGATTTCCTGCTTCCCACTGTATTCTCTGTATCCTCAGGTCCAAGTATATAAAAGTTGTCCAAAAGTCACTTATTGAGTCCCCCTTGATGAGAACATTAGACACAACTAGGCAACATCACTGGATCCTTATTCAGTATAAGGTTCCACTTAGGTATCTGTCCCTGAGTGTTTGCATCATTCTCATGTTTAAAGCCATCTCCTTGGTAACTTCCCCCAATAATCCCTGATGGAGTTATTGCTCCACCTTTGTCCTAATACTGTGCCTTGTGGAGGCACCCATGGCTGCACTTACCTACTCCATTAGAATTGTCTGCTGGATCCTCTTCCCAGGTTCCTTAGGCTGAGTCTCTCAGGGGAGTGTCATGCCTATTTATATCTCTGTCTCCAGCTCTAGTGTAAGCTCACCACAGAGCAGACTTTCACAAAAGTTTGTTGTGCTAACTGAATTGAAATAGCAAGACTGAATAATCTCACCTCAAATTAAGTTTTAGGTTATAAGTTGAAGCAGGTCAATATTCTCTCAATTTATATTTAATGCTTAAGTCCAACTCTCAGAGTCAGGAGGTGAATAGGATAATAAATTAATAATAGCTATGCTTGGGTGAGCACAGCTAGTTTCTGGACTCTATTCTGGGCCCTTTGCTACCCAAGATAGAAGACAAAGCAGTTTGAAAGATCAGATTTGAGACATTGTTTAGGCATCTTCACATCAGCTACCAGTTCTTTGGAGTTTACTAAATATCATAATACTTTTTATGTGTTAACCTACATATTCTCACAAAACCTTTCAGGAAAATAAAGCAGATTGCTTCCAAGGAGCCTGAGCATCCGAGAACACTATGTTGCTATGAACACCTATCAGAAAGCTCTTTTCTACAAGGAGCTTACAGCAAAGTATTGTCTTAGTCCTGAAATCCAAGCAAAGAAACTCCACCAGGACACTGAGACTGTGGACTGTGGTCCCAGGCCATCCCCTAAGGTTTCTAGACTCAAAAGCAGAAGAGGAGCCCACTCACTGGTTCCTTTGGGCCCATGGATCAGAAAGCAGGTGACCCCCAAAATTTTTAGTTAAATTATATTTTAAAAAATGAAAGCAGGTGACCAGTGGCTCACCTGTCTGGCTGGACCAGTAAGTGTACAGAGATCATCTCAGCAACCTCCTTGGTCCTGTCAGTTCTGTTCCTGGTGGAGTCCAGGACGGCACCTCACAGCTCTGGATGTTTAGGTCCTTTCCCATTGCCTCTACCATTCTCTGCTCCCCTGAGTTTCCATAGCCAAGGGAAGTAGTACATTGAAGAGGGTCCGAGAGCAGAATCAGCGACTGGCTAGTGTACTATGAAAGACAACGGGGAAGTAGCATTTATTGAGAGCCAATTCTGTGCCCCTCTCTTACACCCATTTTATCGGTGCTCATAGTGTCTCTCGGATCAGGTATTAGCAGCACTATTTGGAAAACCAAACCCACAAGGTTGAGAGAACGGTGGCAACAGTTGACATGGATGGCACCAGGCAACAGATCTCAGGGCTGCAACACAGAGAAAATACCTGATAGAACTGTCTGGAAGTTTTACTAATTCTCCTAGGTTCATGTAGGAAAAATACTACCCATGTTGGTAAACCAAAACCCCATGAGAAAACTTTCTGGTGGTACCGGGGCATTGTGACCAATGTGGCCCAGGGCCAGAGAAAGACCTGGTCCCTCCTCCTGTGTTGTTCTGGGGCAGAAACGCCCATTGGACCCCGTGAGCTCAAGGAAACTTTCAAAGTGCTTGGGAAGGGCGGGGCTCCTTGGGGGCAGCTGGTACAGCTCTGACCACAGACCGGAGAGCTTGCCATCTCTGCCCGGTGCTTGCCGTGGGCAGGAAGCCACAAGCTGCGTGAACTGATTGAGACCACTGAGATGGGCCTTTCCTTTAGGATTGCATCAGGCGCTGCTGGTTGTGGTTAGAAGGCTGCTAAACCACAAGGATGCTGGGATTTGAAGAGCTATGATGACAAGCCACTGAGCATTGCCAAGGTAAGACTCTGCATCTTCTGCCTTCTCAACTATTTCATTTCCTTAAACTGTGCAATCAGTGCTTTGAGGCCCGTGGTTGGGAAAGCAGGCAGGAGCGGCGCTATGGATGTTATAGATGGAGAGAAAGATATTAATATGATGAGCCACACCAATGAATAGACTGTTCCACTGTTGGTTTGTTTTCATTTAATTTGTTAAAATATATTTTTATTGCTTTCAGAGAGGAAGGAAGAGATAGAAACACCAATGATGAGAGAGAATCATTGATTGGCTGCCTCCTGCATGGTCCCTACTGGGGATCAAGCCCGCAACCCAGGCATATGCCCTTGATTGGAATCATACCTGGGACCCTTCAGTCCGCAGGTGACGCTCTATCCACTGAACCAACTCAGCTAGGGTGGTTTGTTTTACTTTTAGAGAGTTTTTTATTTATAAAAATAAGTTCCGGATAGATTCTGTTTCTCGGGCTTTTTAAACTGGAAAAGACAGTGAATATGCCATAGAGGGGAAATGGACAAGGGTGTGGGTTGAGGATACGGTTGGGCACACATGTGCCAGTTGGGGGGCACTCCAAGCAAGTTACTCAGCCTCTCTGTAATGACATCTCCTGGGCAGAGCTGATAGAGGCTAGCATGATGTATGGCTCAAGGTAAAATGCGTGGCTGTTGCTTTTGCTTTGTTTGTTTTGAAAAAGGTTTCCATTTGTTAGCCACGGTGGGCCAGGTGACAAAATAGGTTTAGTGAATGACCTTTTTTGGCTAAGAGGTCTATTTGGCCAGCTGTGGAAAGAAAAAAAAAAAACGGTTGATAACACTATCTTGAAGATTTTGACCAATTTTCCAGTTATTGTCTAATTGGCCAACTGCTTTCACTCTCAACTATCGACATTACCAAGGAACTAAAGAATCGCTATCATTGTGCTTTCATAGTTTAGAGGAAAATTCTGCATAATAGATATGTTGTAGGCACTCCTCTGTCCTTGATAGTAGCTATAGTCCCCTCACCTTGAGTGAGGACTGGAAGTGAAGATGGGAAGGGGGAAATAGAAACTCTATAATGGCAAATCTGGCAGACTTTGCCAGGAGATCAAGGTTAATATTTTGAGGGCTAAGTCATATATTGTATAACTTCTGCTATGATACTTGAAAAAATACTTCACCTTTGTGCTATTCTTTCCCCCAATGCATAATCCCAGTCTAGTCAGAAAAAACATCAGACAAACCCAAACTGAAGGACAGCCTACAGATCACTTGACCTTCAAATTTGTCAATGTTATGAAAGATGAGGAAAGATGGGGAAACTGTCACACATCAGAGGAGAGTAAGGAAACAGGACAACTAAATCCAGAACTCACATCCTAGAGTGAGTTGAATCCTGGACCAACACACACAAAAAATCATTAGTAATAAATAGGTGAGATATAACTAAAGTCTAATATTTTAATTGATGTCATTGTACCAATGTGAATTTCTTAGTTCTGACAAATGTACCATGGTGAGGTAAAATGTTAACATGAGGGGAAGCTGAATGAAGGGTATATGGGTAGTTTCTATATTGTCTTTGTAATTTATCTATAAACCTAAATTATTCTAAATTAAAGAGTCAAAAAAATTTATACTTATCCTGCTTCAGAAGGGGTCAAAATCTGAACATACTTGGGGAAAACTAGCATCTATGGCCCAGTTGTCCCCACTATCTCTGAACATTCTGGAACATAGCAGACCTTTATTATTGCCTACCATTCTCTCCCAACCCTTACCTTATTCCAGGAAAGTTCTATATTTCCGTCTCTTAACAGCATTTCTCACCAGTTATTTCTTTTCTCAATCAGCACACATTTCTTGAGCCCTCAGTCTATAGCCCTCCCTTGGCCCAGCAGAGCTCACTGGGCTGGATCAGGCTCTCAGGCCTCCAAGTGCTTGCCCAGATGCCCAAGCCTGACCCCTCTCCAGTTAGGAAGCAGAATGCCAAGAATGGAGGCAAATGGAGACCCAGACCCTGCAAGAATACCTTGATGGAATCTGCTTGCTGTCCTCTTGTCTCAATCATCCCTACGAAATCTGTGGCCAGCCAAGCAATTATGAGCTGTTCTGGGAAACGCTCCCTTTGAGTGGAGCTGTGGCCTTAGGGGCCTAAAGTGAGACTCCAAAGGCCAGTTCCTGCTTGAGTGACAACCTGGCCTTGGGAGCCCATTCTGCTGCCCTAGAATCTGCAGCAGCAGAGACCATCAGGGACCAGCATCCTTGCTTGTGAGGTTCAGGTGTGTGGAAAGGTAATGAGAAAGCAGAGAAGTTTGGCACCCTGTCCCCACTCCCCCCACAAAACACATGCACCCCCCCCAACACACACACACAGACACAGCAGAGCAGGTGTGACCTTGTGCAAAAGTAGTGTCTCATCCAGATTACAGAAATGCTTTGGAAGCAGGGGAGAAAGAAGAAAGAATTATGAAACCACAGGAAGACATCATGTAGATGAAGATCACACATAGATGAGGATCAGAACTAAAGAGCGGTGATTGCCCCTGGGCCTAAACTACCTTTCCTGACGCTTCTTCTGCTCCCCATACTGCCAACCTCTATGCTTTGATTATACCAGCCACAGGTTGCTTCTAGAATGCACCAGCTGGTGCTCCTGCTGGCCCCTCTGCCTGGGGTCCCCGCCCCCTACTTTTTCATGCAGGCAAGCCCCACTTGTTCTCATTCTAGGGACTAGCACCAATGCCTTCTTTTCTGTCACCAGTGCCCAAATCCATCCTTGTGTATTCCCAAGAGCCTTCAGCATATGCTTAGGGCTCTATGTTTTCAGATCTGCTGCCCCTCTGGACCCGAGTTCCTCCAGGACAGGCACCTGGTCCTCCCTTTGGGTCCCAGCACCCAGAATAGTGCCAGCACAGGGTGAGTACCCTGTGAAATGGTTATTGAGCAAAAGAAACAAAAGACAAATTTTTGAACGCAAGTGAAGGTTAAGACAAAGAAAAAAGCTTGAAGGAGCAAAAACATGTAAGAGTTCATGTTTGCTCTTAGCCACAATGAGCTTCAGTGCCATGGCCACATGGGAATTTTAACAGGGCTCCTTGCAGAAGGAGATAGCCATGTAGGCCAGAGGAAGGTGCTGGGCCTTGGGGCCAGCCACATCTACACTGGCTCTGCCACTTGCCACCTGGGTGAGTGTGAACAAATGACCTAGCTCTCTGTGAAATGAAAAGAGTTGCATCTAGCTCCAAGTCCAGATGTGAGAACTAAATTGATTGAGCAAGATGATCATAGCATAGAGCCTGAGACATAGAAGAGGCTCTGCCATGGGCACTGCTGCCTCCATGTGACCTCCATTCCCCATGGGCCACTGTGTGGTTCATGCTTACTTCCAAAACCATGGTGGTTCTCTTGGGTGCCTTGTCATCGTAGGCCTCTGCACACCTTGATACCTGGGCAGCTGGGCCAGGACCAGGCTGAGGCAAGAAAGACATTAGTGGCACAAAAGTTAAGAAGGACCTGACTCTCAGTGTCAATCAAGTTCAGGGGATGTTCGTGTACATTTATGTAGTATCTGCAAGGGTAGGAGATGAACTGTGCTTAATGAATTAAGTCAGGAGTTCTGACCTCCATGACCATGGATCCCTGGTGAGTTTTATAAGTTCTATGAAGTCCTGACCTTGAATGTGAGATTTTGTGGACATGCACACCTTTCTGCAAAGAGTACTATGGCTTTCATCAGACTCCCCAAAGGATTCGTCAACCCAAAAGTATTTGGAATCACCAAGTCCAATATTTACTAAGAATAATTTAATTTTCTCTCTCAGTGTGTTGTGCAGAAAAGAAACTGAGAATAACTTGGACATAGGAGTAAGACAAGGCAGCCATGCCTGAGAGGTCCTATAGCATAGAGGCTGGACACTCAGCCTTATGACCAGAGAGTCTGAGTTCAAGGTTGAGTCCTGCCACTTTCTGGCTGTGACCTTGGGCAAACCACCAAATGTCTTCATTACATAACAATAGTTTGACTTCATTCTATACTGGCAGCCTTACCTATCTCAGGCAGGTTAGTTAGATCCTCAAGTCTTATTTATTTATTTTTTTATATATATTTTATTGGTTTTTTATAGAGAGGAAGGGAGAGGGAGAGAAAGTCAGAAACATTGATGAGAGAAAGACATCGATCAGCCGCCTCCTGCACGCCCCCTACTGGAGTTGTGCCCGCAAGCAAGGTACATGCCCCCAACCAGAATCGAACCTGGGACCTTTCAGTCCACAGGCTGACGCTCTATCCACTGAGCCAAACCGGTCTCGGCTATTTATTTATTGATAACAGCATATCACATGGTTATAAGAATTAAACCCCATGTATCTGTCCAATTTTCCCAACACCACTTATTGAAGAGACTGTCTTGACTCCATTGTATGTTCATGCCTCCTTTGTCAAATATTAATTGAGCATAATGGCTTGGGTTGATTTCATTACTCCATTGCTCCCACATTTGTCCACCCTTTGGCATCAGTCCTCCTCTGAACACCTTCTGCCTCATGGCCTCTTGCCCTGGAACTGTCAGTGGTAGGTCATTACTTATTGTGACATGCATGGTAAGCCAGACTTGTGCAGGTACTAGAGTCTCTCTAAAGTCAAACTTGTCCAGCCATCCTTCTCACCCCAATGGGCCTCTGATAGGACTGTCACCCAGGTCCTGCCTGCTCTTGGACCATCAGAGGGAGCTGCAGAGGAAGGGGTTTCACAGAAACCAGAGCAACCCTGAGTGCTTTGGGAAGGAAATGTCACATGTGCAGGATGTTGGCCAACCCCTGCTCTTACTGTTCATGCCCCCCCACCACCACCACCCCCACCTGCCCCAGCTGCAGGTGCCAGAGCCCACATGTGAAGGAGGCGGTTAGGAGCTTGGCCTGAGGGGAATGAGGCAGGCCTTGAGGTCAGAGCTGCACTGCTATTACTTAGGAGGCTATACTGATAACCAGTGCACTGATGGTGACCCATAGGAAGGTCACGCGGCCTCCTGATGGATGAAGCTGCTGCTCCTCCTGTGGTTGACACTGCAGGAAGCTCTTTGTAATTTTCTTTGGGTGGCTGTCATGAGAAGAGCTAATCTCCCAGCACCCAAGGGGACCCTGTGGGGCTACTGCGTCTGTTTTTGGTGTCAGCAAAAGGCAGCCAGGCCCCAAGCTTTGGCTTTGGAGTGATTCTAACGCCTTCCTACCAGGACTGGGTCTGGGGCTCTGGGCAAGTCATTTACTTTTGACTCTGTACATCAGCCTCCTTGTGGGTGGTCTGAACCTGAAACTCAGAGGGCCTGCACTATGCAGGGTCTGCTGGGAAGCCGGCGGGTGCTGGGAACAATGAAAGTGCCATTGCTGAAGATTTGGGGTTTGTGTTGGTCTGGTTATGCAGGGCTCTGACCATGTCTGCGAGGCCCAAGCAACCTCTCAGTTGCTCCCGAGGCAAGCAAAGATTGTGGCTGCCAAGAGGCAGGAGATGGGCCACAGCCAATTGGAAGAACAGGCTGATTTTGTAAAGCTATATCATTTCTTTCCTTACTTTGTAAAAATTATATAATACCAAAATATTTTTGGAAAATAGATACAAGTCATCAATAATTCCACCAACTTCACATTTTTTTACCCAAGAGCTGCTTGTCTTGATTCACATGATGTATTTTTTTTCATCACTGGAACCTTGAAAGATATATGACTTCGGAGTCTGCTTTTTTTTCTTTCTTTCTTTCTTCCTTTGTTTTTTTTTTTTTTCATCACGACCTAGATATCTTTCACACGGCTACATGTCTTCACAATGATCATTTCTGAGGTAGCAATAATATTTCATTGTATAACTCTATTTCACCATTTCCATTAGACATTTAGTCACTTCCCCTTTTTTAAACACTAGAGAGGACTGTGATTCAAAACAAAATGACAAGTAGCTTGCCCTAACTGGTTTGGCTCAGTGGATAGAGCGTCGCCCTGTGGACTGAAGGGTCCCAGGCTTGATTCTGGTCAAGGGCATGTACCTTGGTTGCGGGCACATCCCCTAGTAGGGTGTGTGCAGGAAGCAGCTGCTCAATGTTTCTCTCTCATCGATTTTTCTAACTTTCTATCCCTCTCCCTTCCTCTCTGTGAAAAATCAATAAAAAATATATTTTAAAAAATGACATGTAGCTTGCAGAGGTGTTCTGAACATCGAGGTGCAACTGAAGACTATTTTTTTCCTAATCCCTTCAAGGAATGACAACGACAGGGAGGTGGACTTTGAATTGCATGGTCACAGTGGCCTGAGTTTTTCATCTTCTCTCATCTAGTTCCCTTGTGTCAGGAGCTATATTTGCTGGCCAGGATGACTGATGTGGTCTTTGGCCAGAGAACAGACTTTCCTCTCCGTGAAATGAAATGACTCATAAGGAAACAAAACCCAAGGGTTTGGCCTCATTTGTCCCATAGTTTCAACCAAAGCTCTTAATCAGAGGTCCGTGAATCGTTGTGGGCAGGAAGGGGTCCTGAAATTGCCCCAAATTTGACATGTATGTGCATGTGTATTTTCTGGGGAGAGTGTCTGTAATCTCAGCAGATTCTCAAAGCAGGGTGTGGCCCCAAAATGTTTTGAAAAACAACTGATCTATCTCTATCTCTCTATCTCTTTCTCTATCTCTATCTCTCTTTTTCCTGACTCCCCAACCCCCTTTTGGGAGTCTGGGATTAAAATGAAAGAATCCTAAAGATATGTGTCTACATACATAGTTCTACTGATGAGTTGGGGAACATATTATCTCCAATTTAAAGATGAGGAAACTGAGGCTCAGAAGTACTTCTAAGGGCACACAGCTGGCACGTGGGGAGCCTTGGATTTGAACACAAGTCTGCCTCGCTGACAAGCCTGTGTGTGCATATCATTGTGCCAAAGTACCTTTTGGTTAAGAGACTCACTTCTATTTTTACTTCTTTAACCAAAGGTAATTGCTGATGTGTTAGAGATTCTGCCATGATTAAGGCCACCCATGGTTCTTGACTAAAGGAAATGTTTTGGCATCTTTCAAAGCCTTGCATTTCTCTCCAAGGAGTTGGGCTGACACAGAAATATTTGTGGTTGGTTAACTGTTCTTTCTAGCTACTAGCATTAACCATAGGAGGTGAACTGTATTTATCAAACTGAAATGTTATCACTCCAGGCTTAAGGAGACACAGTAACATTGAAATTCAAGAGACCAAACCCAACGGGTGGGAGACTTCAGCCCACAATTTCCTAAACACCATTGGGCCTTTTCAAACATATGTTTTTATTAACAACAAACCACTTGGCTCCACTGAGTGGCTTTGGCTATCTAAATGTGTTTGATTTCCTTCTCTCTTAGTAATCCTTTCCTACATCTTCTTAAACTCCAGCCTGCATACGTGGAGGCAAAGAAGATGGGGCATAATTCAATTTCATGTCTCCTTGTTTCCTCTGGGAATCTCTGCCAAATTAACCCCTCATGACTACTGAACACTGGCAGCCTTTAAAGGGAAAGGCTTTCTGAAACATGGCAAATGAACCTGCAACAAAAGACTAAATTTTAATTTCATCTTGGGCTTCTTAGAGGTAATACATTAAACATTAGATCACTGTGTCTTGTTAGGCCCAAAGTTTTAACTAACAATCAATAATCCAGATATAGAATAACATCAGCTTTGGTATAAATGACATCTCTCTACTGTTGTCTTAGTAAATTAATCTGTTTACTCATTATGACAGTGGGTTATTGAGGGGAGGTGAATAAGTAGGCATTTATTTATGTTTAGGTTTTTCCCAGTTGATTGATTGATTTATTTGTTCATTCATTCAAAAGAAGAGAAAGATTTACTGCATAGCTAATGTTTCAAATGCTGAGATGGGCCCTGAAAAAACAAGTAGCCCTTTCCCTTGAGGCTCTCGCAAGGAGTCTAAATTAGAAGGCAGACTTTTAACAAAAGGCCCAATATCCTGTGGTTGAGGTTGTAAGAAATACTGTGGGCCAGCACTTCTTCTTGATGGTTTGGGGTTATTACTATAATATATTACTATGCTATGCTAGAATAACAATAACTGACACTTATTGAGTGCTTACTGTATGTGAAGGTACCCTTCTAAGTTCTGCATATGTATCATCTTGTTCAATAGAAAATGATGCAGAGACTTCCTTTCATTTGGTTTTTGTGCCTTTGCCTCATCTTACAGATAAATCCAGATTATTCACTTTCAGGTTTTTGGAGGGCAACATAACATGATTGTCTTTCTAAAAAATTACTTATACAAGAAAGGCTGAAGCAAGGTGTTTTCAAAAAAATGTTTGGCTCTAGATAGAATTTTTATTTCCATGGTTTATCACATCGTTTACCTGATTCCTCACCTCTATGGCCCCTGCCTGGATTAGCCTCTGGCATAAAACCCCAGCAGAACGTACTTGAGACCCAGAGCACTAGGCCTGGGATGATACTGTGTGGCCAGCTTAGGAAACAGGGCCTCTCATTTTAAAGTGCATGCCACTGGGTTGGGAGGTGAAGATGGCAAAGGCAGGGGGAATGAGGCTGAGGGTGGCAGAAATGAAGACCTGTGATGCATGGACCATGAAAGGCAAAGAGGGAGTCAAGAGGAGAAGAGAAACCAGAGCGTTGCTCCTAATAGGATCTTTGTGTCACTGCCTCGGGCCACTTTGGGTAATGAGAATGCTGGGACAGGACCAACTTCAATACCCATATCCATGTCCCATTCTCATTCTCTGCAGCTCGGAGCAGAGCCCAGGTCACCACTGAGACTCTGCCGTTCCTCTGTGCCCCCATAAATCTACAGTGGGATCAAGAGAGGGCTGGGAGTCACATGGAGGCCATCCATCCAAAGCCCACACCTTACAGATGAGGGACAAAAGCAAAGAGATGAAGTGAGTCACCCAACATTGTACCATAAATAATCTAATGATGCCCTTTAGACATTACAAGATGCTCAAGTGCCCTCTGGACAACCAGAAAGGGGTAGATGTGCTCAGAACAGGTTGGGGCACTTATCAAGTTCAGGGCTCTGTATGAGCAAGACTGTGGGCAGCCAGAGCAGCCTACTGCCCAGCCCAGCTGGATTTCAGTTTACCGTAACTTGGAGAAGTCTGTGCCTTGGAGAGTGTTTAACTCATTGGCCTGTTTTTTTGTGAGGGAAATATTTGGAATTTTTTATAGGTCATAGTGGCTGTGGTATTTTATTATACTGAACCTGATAAAATCTGTAACAAATATCCAAAAGAATTCAAAACAGTGTCTCAGAAAGTTATTTGTGTACCCATTTTCATAGCAGCATTATCAATACTAATAAATAATAGATAATCAAATTATTATACATACTTACAATGGGATGTTATTCAGCCTTAAAAGATGAAGGAAGTTTGAACACATACCACACATGGATGAATTTGAGGACATTATGTTAAATGAAATAAGCCAGACACAAAGGGACAAATTCTGAATGTTTCCACCTACTATGAAGTATCTATAAAATAGTCAAATTCATAGAGACAGAAAGTAGAATGGTGGTTGCCAGGGGGCAATGGAGTGGAAAACGAGTTTTTCTTTAATGGGCAGGGAGTTTCAATACTGACAGAGTTCTGGAGATTAGTTTCACAACAGTGTGAAGCTACTTAACATTACTGAATTGGACACTTAAAAAATTAAGATGCTAACTTTTATGTTCAGTGTATTTTACCACAATGTAAATTTTAAAAAGAAATAGAAGATAGGTAAGTGCACTCATTGCTTAAAATAGGGTAAGAAATGTTTTGTGGCCCTAGTCAGTTTGGCTCAGTGGATAGAGCATTGGCCTGTGGACCAAAGGGTCCCAGGTTCGATTCTGGTCACATACCTTGGTTGCAGGCTTCTCCCCAGCCCAGGCTCATGCAGAAGGCAACCAATCGATGTGTTTCTCTCACATTGATGTTTCTCTCTGTCTTTCCCTCTCTCTTCTTCTCTCCCTAAAAATCAATGGAAAAATATCTTTGGGTGAGGATTGAAACACACACACACACACACACACACACACACATCATATATATATATATATATATATATATATATATATATATGTTTTGTGAACCATTGTTTCATTGTGTGGTTATGCATACATACACCTAGAAATGTCCTATTTGGTGGTGTACAGTGTATTTCTTACTGATGGTCATAATAAAAAGAAAGAAGAAAAAGAATTTTGGCAGGCACCTCGGTGGGCAACCTCAGACCACAGAGCGGAGAGACCTCCCCTGTGTGTGGTACAGCAAAGAGCAGCTGCTGCTCTATTGTTGTCACTTCCCAAGGGACCTTCTTTCTGATATATTCAGGAAACACTTGTTAATGTCTACTGAGAGAAGGAGAATCTAGGAGGTCTTGTACACTCTCTATATTCCCTCATTTTCCCAAGAAAACTTCACGGATGTGGGAGAGAAGGAAATAAATATTTAGCAGACTCCACTGTGTAAGGAGGGAGAGAAGGAAGGAAAGAAGGGAGGAAAGAAAGAAAAAAGGAAAGAAAGAAAGAAGGGAAGGAGGAAGGAAGGGAGAAAAAAAGGGAGGGAAATGGGAATACAGATGGAGATGGTCTAGATTTCTCAGGCTTGCAGATTTTATATAAGCCCCCTGTAATCTCATGAGGATAAATGCCTCCTTGGAAGTCTTCCCAGTGCTTGAACTGGGATCTGGAAATCTTGCCTGTTTTGTAGAAGCAGCAGGGAACAGCACTCCATGATGCTGGGCCTTCAGGCATGCACAGTAGGTGTCCTGCTGGGGAGCCATGGCTGGGAACTGCCCTGCAGCTATGCTCAAGCAGACTTTGTGGAGGGGAACCTAGTGAAAGTGAAAGTGTGAGGTTTGATGAAACAGCTACCATTAGCACCTGGTTTATAACTTTTAGAAAATGCTACTCATAAGATGAGCTTCTCACAGCAGCTCCCAGATAAGGAGAGGCAGAGGATTGACTTAAATGTATTCATTGTGATTTACAATTTCTATTCTTGCTGCGATCCAGGGAACAATAGTAAAAAATGGTAACAATAGTTTGGGCCATGAGGGGAAAGGGCGATGGATTAAAATAAGAGTGGCTTTTCACCCTGACACATCATTTACTAACCCTGAAGCTTAATACTCTCCCATCTCAACCCTCACAAGGCTGTTGCAAGGAGCAAATTTGATGACATGTCAGTTGTCACTATAAATATTAAAATTAGAATGGATGCTATATTAGAAGAGGAGGCATCTACTCTTTCACTCAAAAATATCTGTGTACTTTTACTATAGGCACTGGAGTTACATCATGGACAAAACAAGCCCTGTCCTCATCTAGTGGCTCACCTAGTAGTGGGAGAAGACAGATGCTAAGCAAATCAATAAACCTGGAGTGTCAGGTGGGGGTCAGGACTATGGAGTAAAATAAATCAGAGTGAAGTGCCTGGGATGGGTGGGTTTGTGTGATTTTGAAAGGTCAGGAAGTGTCCCTCTGCTAACCAAGTGACATTTGAGCAGCGGCCTGAAGGAGGTGAAAGAGCCGGCAATAGCTGAGGAAGAATATTCTAGGCAAAGGAAGAGCAAGTACAAATGTCCTGAGGTGAGAGTGTGTTTTCTTGTTTAAGGCCCAGTAAGGAAGCCGGTGTATGGGACCAGAGTGGGCAAGCGGGGACAGTGGTAGGAGAAGAGAGAGGAGAGGAAAGTGTGGGTCAATTCTAAAGACTTTCGTGTGTATGTGTGTGTGTGTGTGTGTGTGGTAAAATATCTGTATGTATAAAAGCTTAAGTGACCATTATGACCAACAGAACAACTGGTCGATCAGTCGCTATGATGTGCACTGACCACCAGGGGGCAGTCGCTTAATGTAGGAGTTACCCGCTGGTGTTTAGTGTGCTCCCACAGCCAACCTCCCACAGCCAGCAACCTCCCACAGTCCCTCCTGATCAGGACTGGGTGAGATGGCTCTGATCCACCCTTATAGCCAGCCAGGCCGAGGGACCCCATCTGTGCATGAATTTGTGTACTGGGCCTCTAGGACATGACATAAAATTCACCATTTGAAGTGTACAATTTAGTGCATTAAGTAGACTCACATTGTTGTGCAACCACCACCACCATTTTTTCCCAAAACTTAACTTCCCCAATTGAAACTTTGTACCCATATGTTATGAGCTGAACTGTGTTCTTCCCCCACTACTGATTCATGTGTCGAAGTCCTAACCCTTAATAATTCAAAATGTGACAATATTTAGAAATAGAATCCTTCAAGAAGTAATCAAGTTTAAATGAGATCATCATCTTATTATTTAATCTGATCATGCTCTTCTAAGAAGAGACAGTTAAGGTGCTGACAGATACAGAGAGAAGACACTGGATGAAGACGGCCATCTATAAGCCAAAGAGAATGGCCTTATAAGACACGTACCCTTTGAACACCTTAATCTCAAACTTCTAGCCTCCATAAGTGTAAGAAAATTAATTTTTGTTCTTTAAACTACTTTATTATGGCAACCCAAGTAAGTAAACATGCCATTAAACACTAACTCCCTAATCTCTCCCTTTCAGCCCCTGGAAACCATTTTTCTACTTTCTGTGTCTATGAATTTTATTTTTCTAGATGCTCATATGAATGGAATCATACAGTACTTGTCCTTTTATGTCCAAATGCTTTCACTTAGCATAATGCCTTCAAGGGCCACCCATACTGCAGCATGTGTCAGAATATCCTTTCTTTGTAAGGCTACATACTGCTGTATTATATGGAGCTGCCACATTTTGTTTTTCTAGTCACCCATGATGGACACTTGGGTTGTTTCCACCTTTTGGGTATTATGAGTAAAGCTATGATGGATGTTAGTATGCAAATATCTTTTCAAGTCTCTGCCTTCAGTTCTTTGGGCTCTATACCACAAGTGGGATTACCGGATCCTATGGCAAGTCAGTTCACTTTCTTGAAGAAATGTCAGAGGACTGAGGATTTTTCAGTGAGTGGGAAAAATGAGGATTTTCAGTGATGATTTTCCAATGATGGGTTCTGGGTGGAGATGTTTCACAGTCTGACCAGAGAAGTTTCCCTGAGTAGAAGAGGACCATTGGCAGAGTCTAGGTGGAGGAGTTTCAGGATCACAATTGGCTTCCTTGCTGGAAGCAGGCTGGTGGGAGGGCAGATACAGGAGCAGAAAGACCAGTGAGAAAGCTACTACAAGAATCTTGGCTTTGACTGGGATGGCTGCAGTAGAGGCAGGGAAAGTGGCCTGGTTCTGGATATATATTGAAGGTAGAGCTGGCAGCGTTAGTGATGGTTTATTTGTGAAATGCAGGAGAAAAAGCATGAGCAACCATTTGCAGAGATGGGGAAATCTTTGAGACCCGCAGGCTTGGGAACGGATTGGGGACCTGCTCTGGCCAATGGAAGTCTGGGCTGATGATTAAGAATCCAAGTGGCAATGTCAGTGGTGATGTCAGCTGGCCCTCTGACTTCCACCAGCCCTTTTCTCTGGCTCTTATCCCACGTGGGTATCATGGGCCGCCAGCCTCCAAGCACAACTAGATCTTTCCAATGCTTCTAGGCTTCCAAGAGCTGCTGCTATCATAGCTTATGCCGTGTCCTCTGTACTGCTCCTGCTTTCTGCTCAAATTGTTGCCACTTCCCAAGGGACAGGGAGTTTCAATATTGGGTACACAAATAGGTACACTGACCTCTTTTGGAAAGAGTTGGGCATTTATGTTGCTTATTTATGTCAGGATGAAAAGCCACCCTCATTTTAATCCAGGGCGTGTGGGAGTGAAAAAAAGCAGCCACCAGTTAAGAAAGTATTTAAGCTCAACCATATCATTATCTTAATTCCAACCCTACAAACTAGCTCCCAATGTAAAACTAGACTATTCTCTTATTAAACAGAAGTAATACTCTTAATATGAGCAACAAGAATAACTTCTCCCTGCGTGGATTTAGAACAAATAAATCACTGGTAGTTAACAACAAAATAAACTCAACCTAACAATAAAACACTTACTAAGCATGTTGTTAACCCAACACAGGCATACATTCAAGGAAAGGTTTAAAATTTTCAAAGGAACCTGTGGGGGCAGGAGGCGGTGGCCCAGCCCCTGCAGACCTTGCTCCTTCCCCGCCTGAGCCAGCTACTGTGAGAACCTGCACCTGCCTGTGCTGAGGTGAGAGCTGTTGGCCTCCTTACATGGTGGGTTCTACTCCCCAAGGCGTCAACAAGACCCTGCTTCCAGGGCCCCTCTCAGACCTGGCAGTGGTTCCGGAGAGCCAGAGAATCAGTATGTTAAGGCAGCAGCACCCAGGGAAGCCTAGGCCTGTGTCCACGGACCGGAGGGAAGCTCCAGGAGAAGTCATTAAAAAGATGCTCTAAATGCTTGGTATTTCCCAGCGGTGAGAGCATCGGCCCTGCGCACTCAAGGGTCTCAGGTTTGACTCCCAGTCAAGGGCATATATCTCAGTTGCAAGTTCCATCCCCAGCCCCAGTTGGGGCATATGCAGGAAGCAACCAATAAATGTGTCTCTCTCACATCAATATTTCTCTCTCCCTCTCTCTCTCTCTCTTCCCCCCACCTCTTTCCTTTCCACTCTCTCTAAAAATCAATGGAAAAAATATTCTTGGGTGAGGTTAAGCAAAAAAGCATACAAACAAACAAAAATGTGTGGGAGCAGGATGTCCTTGAGTTGGCTGGTTGTCAGTGAGTGCCTTGGATGCCAGTCTCTCAGATCTCACTTTACAGAAGGGGAAACTGAGGCTAGGAGAGGGTAAGGGAATGCTTGGGATCCACAACCTGGTTGAATGAGGTGTAGGATTCAGTTCTCCTGGTTCTGGGGAGCAGCCCTTTGGCCTCACACAGGCATTGGGAGCCCTTTATTCTAAACAAGGCATGCACTTTCAAGTTCAGGCTTCAGCTAAGGCTCTACGACTCCCCAGACCAAACCCACACTTCCCTGTATGCTTATCCAGCACATTCAATTTTTAAAACCTGACCTAGCCAATCCCTGCAGGACACTGGGTTCTAATTCTGAACACAGAAATCCCACAGTAGCATAAGGTTACACTCTTTTTAAAATATATTTTTTATTGATTTGAGAGAGAGGGAGAGAGAGAGAAACATCAAAGATGAGAGAGAATCACTGATCAGCTGCCTCCTGCACACCCTCTCCCCCCCACACTGGGGATTAAACCCACAACCCAGACATGTGCCCTGTCTGGGAATCGAACCATGACGTCCTGATTCATAAGTCAATGCTCAATCACTGAGCCACATGGGCCAGGTGAAGGGTACATTCTTTAGGACTGAGGGGCACCTCTTTCCCCTGCACAGACAGCTCCTCACAGTTGAAGGTCATCTTCCCCTTGTCATTGATTGGCACCTTACCATTTCCACCCACTGTCCCCATTTCCACTGACACACTCTCTCTCACCCCGCCTCTGGCAGTGGTCTCCAGCCAAAACCCTGCTTCTGGGCTCATACCCCACACTCTTCTCTACATGGCACCTCAGTGATCTTTTAAAGGTAAGTCAGCCCTGCCTAAAACCATTCGATGGTTTCACATGGCATTTTGAAAGAAAGCCCAACTTCTTTTTCTGTCCTCTTTCTTTGTCCTCACCTCCTCTCGTGCTCTGCCCCTCTGTTCCAGGCACCCTGACAGCCCCCTCCTGCTCCTAGAATGTGCCACATGCATGCCTGCCCTCCATAGGGACTTCCCTCCTGCTGTTCCCACTGCCCTTCCAGACCTTTGCCTGCTGGTCATTCAGATCCCAGTTAAAAACCTCACGGCCTGGGAAAGGCCTTTCCTCCTTCCTGAATAACCCACTGCCTCCGTGGCCATTCTCTCACACCATCCTCTACTTTCTCCATAGCACTGACCTCTTTTGGAAAGAGTTGGGCATTTACGTTGCTTATTTGTTCTCTGGCTTCTCCTTCACTTACTGCTGTGTTAAACTAGTTTTGGGCTCCAGAGCCAGAACCTGGTCTGTCTAGCTCCCACTGCCTGTCCAGCACTCACCCCACAGCCTGGCCCAGGTCTGTGCTCAAATCTATCCCTTGGGAAGACACAGAGCTCCTCACAGGGAGGATGAGACTGTCTGGGCTAGCCTGAGGGCTTGAGGACCACACTGCTGCTATCGGGTAGGGCTCGCACACAGCTACTGGCAGCCACACAGCCACAGCCTTTCTGGAAAGCAATTTAACAGTTAGGATCATGAATCCCGAAACAGTTCATGGTATCGGGCCAAAGCGCTTTTCCTTCTGAGAGCCTAAACAAAGGGGAGAAATAGTAAATGTAGGTAGCAATTTATACAGAAATATTAGATAAAGCTGTGTGTGTGTGTGTATTAATA
This sequence comes from Lasiurus cinereus, assembly GCA_011751065.1. Taxonomy (NCBI): domain Eukaryota; kingdom Metazoa; phylum Chordata; class Mammalia; order Chiroptera; family Vespertilionidae; genus Lasiurus; species Lasiurus cinereus. The sequence goes on along the minus strand of JAAGEH010000014.1, from coordinate 15,371,496 downwards.
TAAAAATTGTAATGTGTTTTTTATAAGTTTGAATGATATCAAAAGGCCTATGATGTAGTATTAAATGATAAAAAAGAACACAAAAGTGTATGTATGGTAGTAATAGCTAATAATATGCATTATTTGTGCCAGAGACCATGCCAAGGACTTTACTTATTCTTTCTACACTGAGTGGCCAGATTATTATGATCTCTGAACCCATAATAAGCTGGCCACTCAGAGTATATCCTATATAATAAAAGGCTAATATGCAAATTGTTCCCTCGACCAGCAGGCAGGCCGGCCAACCACCCATGCCTCTCCCCCTGGCCAGGCTGGCCGGAACCCACCCGTGCACGAATTCATGCATACACTGAGTGGCCAGATTATTATGTGTTCAGATATCATAATAATCTTGCTACTCAGTGTAATTCTCTCAACAATCCTGTGAGGCAGTTATTAGTATGTTAGTGACTGTGAAAATGAGACTTCAAGAGATTGAGAAAATTAACAAATGTTATGTAGTTTATAAATTATAAAGTCAAGATTTTAATCAATTTTAAAGACTCTAAATTATGCTGCATACTGATTTCAGCTTTGTAATAATTTACCCTTCAAAAAAAAAAGACTAAAAAGAAATAAACCAAAATATTAACAAAGGTTGCCTTCTGAGTATGGGGATTATAAGAAATTTTCTTCTTTATAACTTCCTGTATTTAAATTATTTTTTTATAATGAGCACATATTCTCATACAAAGTTTTGAGTTTTATTTAAAAATAAGTTTGTCATACACAAAACTGCAGATGAATAAATGGATAAATAAAAATGAGGCATCTTTACTTAATGGAATACAATAAAACAAAAACTAGAAGAACTAGGATCTATGTAGCAAAGTGAACAAGTCTGAAAAACACAATTTTAAGTAAAAAAATAAAAGCAATTTTCAAAAAGGTTGCATGCAGTATGAAGTCATTTTTGCAAAATATATAAAACAAGAGTATATATCGCTTGTGGTTGCTTATACATATGTCATAAACATACAAAATAATACATCATAAAAATACCTACTACAAGATTATTTTTGGAGACAGAAGGAGGCGAAAATAATGCTCAAGCTTTAGCTATATCTGTAACATAAACAAGAGAGAGGAAGAAAAAGACAAAAGTGACAAAACAATAGTATTTATTTGATATTAGTGCTGTTACATTAGTCTGTGTGCTTTTATACAGATAAGATATTCATAATTAACACTAAGAACTTAAACTAGCTTAATATTTCTATAAACTTTGGGTGGAGAAGACATTTCTAAGTGTGAACATTAAAGACAAAGATTGTGAGAGAGATGAATAGATTTGATAGATAGCAATGATTACCTTTGTACACAATAAACACTACAAGCAACATTAAAAAGCAAACAATAGCCGAGACCGGTTTGGCTCAGTGGATAGAGCGTCGGCCTGTGGACTGAGGGGTCCCAGGTTCGATTCCAGTGAAGGGCATGTATCCTGGTTGCAGGCACATCCCCAGTGGGGGGCGTGCAGGAGGCAGCTGGTCAATGTCTCTCTCTCATCAATGTTTCTGACTCTCTATCCCTCTCTCTTCCTCTCTGTGAAAAACAATAAAATATATTTTTTTAAAAAAAAGCAAACGATAAATTGGTAAAAATATTTACAACATACACGACACACTATTGTAAAAATTAAATACATAAGTCCTATAGAGAGATCCTATATGTTATCAAGATAACGATAAACACCTCAATGTAAAAAAGAGCCGACAACACGGACAACCAAATGATCAAGTGGCTGATAAATACATAATAAATATTAATAGCAAGCGAAGTTAAAGCAATGTTGTTTATCACCTTTCATTTTTAACAGGTTGACGTATTTCTTTAAAACTTGATAAAAGCCATTGACAAAGAACCGGCGAAGTTAAAGCAATGTTGTTTATCACCTTTCATTTAACAGATTGACATATTTCTTTAAAAGTTGATAAAAGCCATTGACAAAGAACCAGGGAGATGAGCCTGCATCACTGTGAAAGTGTAAGTCAGGATACTTTTCCACATACTCCTGTGGAAGCCAGTTTAATATAACAGATCAAGATTCTTAACAATGTGCATCTTCTTCGACTTAGTAATTCCACTTATAGGAAAAAAGCTTTAAAAATATTGGAACAACTAAATATATTTTTTACAAGGATGTTTCTTACAGTTTTCTTTAGAATAGACAAAAGTTGAAAATAACTACTTTGACCAATAGTAGTTAAATAATTTAATGTTAAGTCTTTGCAATGGCATCTATAATAATAAAAGCATAATATGCTAATTAGACTGAACATCCAAACAACCTTCCCGACATCCTTCCAGATGACCTTCCAGATGAAGCTGGGGCTGAGAGGGCCGAGCCACTTGCACAAATTTCGTACATTAGACCTCTAGTGTAATTAATAATATTGCTTCCAAATTTGTATACTCATCCACTGCTGTGTGAAATTCCTAGAGGACAATTTACAAAATATATCAGAACACTTCAACGTGATGTGCTCTTGGGCCAACAATTGCTCTTCAAGGATTTTTAAACTCATCCAAGATTACTGGGGGATGTGAAGAAGGATAAAACACAAGAGCAAAGGACTTAAAAAAAAATCCTCATCCAAAGGATGTGCTTTTCACTGATTTTAGAGAGAGAGAAACAGAGAGAAAAACATTGATTGGTTGCCTCCTACAGGGCACTCTAACTGGGGATCAAACCTGTAACCTAGGTATGTGCCCTGAATGGAAATTGAATCCTCAATCTTTGAATCCTCAATCTTTTTTTTTTTTAATACACAAGGACAATTTTAATCCTGCATTTTCCCGCAGTAACATCCACTGCTGGCTATATATGGATTGAAACTGCATTTAGCAAGAACTGTGAACATTAAGAATCTTTACACGAAGTCACATGTGTTGATATAGACATACAGACATCTTCCAGCACCAACAGCATACATAACACGTACCACATGGTCTCAATGGATAAATTTGCTCCATCAGATAATAGTCATATTTAGTAAAATTCACAGTTAATGCAGAATTTCCTCTTTTTAAATTTATATCTTTAATACACATTCTGAAATTTTAATTATTTATAAAAACATTCAAGATTGTAATTTGCATGGCAATAAACAATAGGTTCTAAATTTATTAAAGGAATCTATAGCAATTAAAATACCACTAGTCTTCAACTTGTAGCATCTGGCTTAAGACATTTATAAAAACAAAAGTTTACATATGTTTAGTGCATTCATTATAATGGTCAATTTCTCTTGTGAGAAAAACATGTTTCAGTTGCTATTTCCCAGACAATATATTGAACACAGGTTTATAATATCTGCAACTGGTTAACAGAATTTTACACTCAGATAGCCAGACCAAGAACTCCCAGCCTCTATAAACGGCCTTCCACTCAAAACGATGACAATGTATAAAACGGATTGGGGGTCTGCCCCCTACTTAACATTGTTAAACATGTTTCCAAGTATTCTTGGGTATATTTTAAAATACAGGTGTAATAGTCTACTATATGATGCACCATCATTTCTTTAACCATCTCTGTAGGAGTAACATCTTGATGAACATAGAACATACCTTTAAGATAATGTCAAAGAAGTGGTTTACTGAATCAAACAGTGCAGGTGGTTTTAGGGCTTGTCAGATACTTGATCAATAATATTCAGAATAACTTGAACAACTCCAACCAACAGTATGTTTAAGGGCCCACAAAGTGGACTTGGTTGGTAATAATGAAGCCCATTCAATCACAAATCTACCAAATGCTCAGGGATCTCAGAACCATCACACCGAAGAAGCAAGGAGATAATTATGCCTGGGGATGAAGCCCAATTACAATTCTTTAAAACTCAGTTTTAAACCAGATTAAATCACAACCATTTGGAAAATGATACACAAAATAAACTTCCCACAAGAAGTCCACAGTGTTTTTCCAAAAATAAAAAGTTTAAAAGACAGAAAGAGAAAACTCAGGACCAAGTGACCAAAAATTTTTATTTGACTAAATTCTATTTCATGCAATAAGCATGACAGTCTCCCCTGTTTATCTGACTTTGGCAATTAAATAAAAAATAAAAAAACAAGCAGGACAACACTCCAACTGGGCCACCAAACCAGTCCAGCGAAGGACATATTTGCCACATTATATTTGATACTGAAAAGAAAAAATGGAAATGACTTAGGTGTGTAACAAAAGCAATGGATTAAATAAATTTGGTACAGCCTTCTGATAATGTGCCTCACAGCCTTACAATCAATGATACAGGCCAAACAGGTGACAGAGGAAGATGGTCACGATATACTCTTCTAAAGCAGGTCACAAAACAGGATGCAGATAATGAACCCAGTTTTGCTTTTTTTTTTTTTTTAAATGGCAATGGAAAGTTACATACTAGACTGTTAACCATGGTTATCTGGATGATGATGTTGCCAGTAATTTTTATCTCCCTCTCTACTTTCTGAATTTCCTGCAACAAAAGCAAATTACATGCCTGGAGAGGAGAGTATATTTCATGTGATTGATAAGAGGAGGCTGAGTCCTCCAAGTGTGGCCTGAATACGTAAAAGATTTAACTAAATTATTTTATATCATAAACTCAATCGCCCTCATTCTGTTCTGAAATCCTCCCTAATTTTCTGATAGGGTTCACATGCTTTACAGATACCATCACAAGTGTTTTATTTTTTTACTACCTCACATATTTTGGAAAAGTATAGAATCAACCAGACTTCACAGTCAGATAGAATTGATTTTTAAATATCAGTCTGGGACTCACTGTATGGTTTTAGGCAAGCCCTTAAACTTCACCGAGCCTCTGTTTCTCCATCTGGAAAATGGGGAGGGAAATGCTGTTGGGCTAGATACACACTCTACATGAAACACTGTCATCGTGTCTAGCCTGGGGTTGGGAGGAGTGCCAGGCTTTGGGCCAATCATCATTAGTAGTCCTGTTCTCATGTGAGACACAAATCCTGCAACAAGAGTTTTACAAGTTAATTTAAATCTCTTTGTCTCTAGTGGGACAAACGTGTTTCTAGATTCACTCAATAATCACAATTAACAACAACAACAACAAAAAAATGTCAAGGGCCTGAGACCTTTTTTCCCTTTCTTTTTCTGTCTTTAACCTTTTCCAGTTCATATTTGAAAACGTAAATTAGAGCCAGCTTTTCCAGTCCAAGTGTTTGCCTGGCCCCTGAAGCCTAGCAGAGATGCTTCCCTTCGGTTCACAAATCCCTTGTCTGGATTCTGCTTGGAGAGGCAGCTCAAAAGGATGGAGTGATGGAGGTAGTGCCTTTTTAAAGAAATCCAGGTCAAAGCGGATGTATAGCTGGGAGGATCCCTGTGAGCCTTAGGGGGAAAGAGCAACAAGGCTCTGAGTAAGGGACGGAACTCACGACCCTGCTCCGCTCTTCAATTTTGTCACCTCTGTCTACAGTCTCTGATCTGAGGATGAAATGAGGATTTTATTTAGCTTACAGGGTTCGTTGGAGGCTCTTAAGATGCTTTGTGTGAAAATACTTTGTGAACGGGCAGGTATCAGAGAGACGCCGTCATTGTTATTATAGAAAGGGACGTTTATTTCCCATGTCAAAACCAATGCAGAAATATATTAAAATGTAAAGCAATGTTTGTGTGGAGGACAGAAAAAAAAATCCATTCCCTTTGAAGGCGAGAGGATCCCTAGCAGGAAAAGGACACACATTATTTACAAGGGATTCACAGGAAGAAATGCCCAAGGTCGGTAGGACTGTCTTTTAATCCTTGATCACAAGTCATATTTCCAAAGCACAGCCAAATGAAAGAAAGGGTCTTTGTAAAGTGGGGTTGGTGAGCTCTCTACATCAGCATCTGTCAGAGGCACTTGTGAAAAAAAAAAAAACATGAAGATTCTGAGGCCCCAACTTTGAGAACATTTGTGCTAAAAAGTCAGAATTGAGTCCATTAGGAAGCAGTGAACTCATTATTTAATTTTTTGTTTAATTTTTTTAATGAAAAGAAAATGCAAGAAATTTTCAGAAACTGCAAAGTAGATTGAAGTCCATAGTCCCATCGATATAAAATACAACAGTAGTGGTATTTACAACTTGGCATATCAGCAGTATGTTTTAATTATCACTATTGTGGAGTTTTAGAAAACACATAATTTACATGTCTCCAATTGAAGGAATTTTACTTGGAGGCTAGTAATTATCACAAGAATTTGAATATCAATACAGTGCTATTCTCCCACACGATAGCCTCACAAATTTCAAGCTTCTCCATGTCAGCAGAACCAAATGCAGGGGACTCATTTACATGTGTCTGTTTTACTGAATGCAGCCTCACAAAAATGCTGTCTTTTTTCCTGAAGTTTTGCGATACTTCCTCAAACTTTTTTTTTAATATATTTTATTGATTTTTTACAGAGAGGAAGGGAGAGAGATAGAAAGTCAGAAACATCGATGAGAGAGAGACATCGATCAGCCGCCTCCTGCACGCCCCACAGTGGAGATGTGCCCACAAGCAAGGTACATGCCCCCAACTGGAATCGAACCTGGGACCGACCTTTCAGTCTGCAAGCCAACGCTCCATCCACTGAGCCAAACCGGTCTTGGCCATACTCAAACTTTTAACACCTAAAAAATGTTTTTGCCGTGGTTGAGTGTCAACCTGTGAACCAAGAGATCATGGTTCTCATTCCCAGTCAGGCCACATTCCAGGGCTGTGGGCTCAATCTCCATTAGGGGCCAGCCGATGGATGATTCTCTCTCATCACTGATGATTTCTCTCTTTCTCCACTTCTCTGAAATCAATAAAAGTTTTTTAATCTTTTCTATCAACTTTACCATTGTGAGGAGTGAATTTCCATGGCAGAAACATTTTCACTTGACAAAATTGAAATGGTGACATGTGTGTCTCCTTCTCACTACGCCTAAGATGGCAGCCACATGGACCAACGCACACAAGTCATTCTGTTCACTTGCTCCTTGCCAGGGACCACAGGTGCACAGAGGCCCCAACCTACTTAGCCAGGAGTTACAACTCTAACAGGTCCTATGCTAGTACCAGGAAAATTATTCTACTGGTATTTTAAAAGTATTACACAAGATGTTAACTGTGCTATTTGAATAATTTTATTACATATTAGCAATCCAGCCAATAGAAAAACTCTGTTTTCTGAACAAGTTTTCTGATTCCATGTCTTCGGGAAAGCATTATTTACCTGCTAGAGACCTGGTGCACAAATTTATGCATGGGGGTGGGAGGAGGGGAGGAGAGGGTGTCCCTCAGCCCAGCCTGCACCCTCTCCAATCTAGGGACCCCCTCAAGGAATGTCCAACTGCCCATTTAAATGGGCATCCCTCTCACAACCCCTCTCACAATCCAGAACTACTGGCTTCCAACTACTCACCTGCCTGCCTTCCTGATTGCCCCTAACCACTTCTGCCTGCCAGCCTGATTACCCCCTAACCACTCCCCTCCCAGCCTGATTGCCCCTAACTGCCCTCCCCTGCAGACCTGTCACCCCCAATTGCTCTCCCCTGCAGGCCTGGGTCCCCCCAACTGCCCTTCCTTGCAGGCCTAGTAACCACCAACTTCCCTCCTCTGCCAGCCTTGTCACCCTTAACTGTCCTCCCCTGCAGGCTTGATCACCCCCAACTGCCATCTCTTGCAGGCCTGGTCTCTCCCAACTGCACTCCTCTACGGGCCTGATCACCCACAATTGTCCTCCCTTGCAGGACTGGTCCATCCCAAATGCCTTTCCCTGCTGGCCATCTTGTGTTCACATGGGGGTGACCATCTTTGACCACATGGGGGCAGCCATCTTGTGGTATTGGAGTGATGGTCAATTTGCATATTACTCTTTTATTAGATAGGATAGAGGCCTGGTACATGAGTGGGGGCCACCTGGTTTGCCCTGAAGGGTGTCCCAGATCAGGGTGGGGATTCCCTTGAGGCATAGGGCAGCCTGGGCGAGGAGTCTATTTTGGTTTGCAGTTTGTCCACACCCACCAGTGACCCAAGCTGAGGCCCTGGTATCTGGGATTTATTTATCTTCTATAATTGAAACTTTGTAGCCTTGAGTGGAGGCCTAGGCCAGCCAGGGTGTGCGGAAAGCTTAGCTTCCTCCATTGTCGGGGAAACCCAAGCCTCATGCTCACTCCATGGATGCAGCCATCTTGGTTGGGTTAATTTGCATACTCGCTCTTGATTGGCTGGTGAGCATAGCTTGTGGGTGGAGCAGAGTGATGGTTAATTTGCATGTTACTCTTTTATTAGAGGATTTCCAAATATTACCTAACCTTGAGGCACATGTTTCTGGTGTTTTCTCTTTTTCATCCTTTACTCTAGCAACTTTCAACTAACATGTATGGAAGGAATGGTGGAATTAGGGCATCAGTATTTCGTAACCCCTGGTGAAACCCTTAGCTGAAATGTTGATGAGAAGCTTTTCAGTGGTGGGAACAAACCAGCATCACCTGAACTCAGATCTCTCTTAGCATCACTGAAATGGTGCAGCCAGATGGTATGGTCACTGCCTGATAGCATGTGAAACATCCTGAGAGTGTATGATCTAGAGCACACGTCATCTCCATAAGACATCCCTACAGAACCTGAAGCAAATAGAGTCTATGGAGTGAACTCTATGTGCAAGGAATAGGGAGATAGAGGGACGGTTATAAGCTATCACAAGAAGCAATATCCAGAATGCAGAACACTCTATAGGACCTCTAATCTGGGTTTTACAAACCAATGCCATGAAACAAACCAAAGTGGGAGGAAGAGGCAATTCTAGTAAAAGAGACATAAAGACATAATAAATGTCATGCATGAAGCTTGTTGGAATCCTAACTAGAACAAAGCAACAGCAAGAAGCCATTTTTTGAGACACCTGGGGAAATTAGATTATGGATTGGATCTTAGATAACCCCAAAGGAAAGGTAGGAAATCTCCATGAATCCCAGGGCCATATTGGAACGTCAGGATGCTCTGGAGAGGGATAGTGTCACCCAAGTTCCTGTAATCATCCTCTAGATGGCATCTACTCAGTGCTTTCTATGCTCTTGTTCTTTCCCACCCTCATCTTATTTGGTTCCCATGACAACCATGTGAATGATGTATTATAGGCTGTTGGTCCTGAACCTCCATAAAACCTGCATATATGCTTATCATGTGTCAATATCCCAAAAACATTTTTCATGTGCTGAATTGTACTTGAGCACATCAGCTGGTGAAGAAACATTCCCAACCATCACCAAGGACTAACACTGGCTGCCAACAGCTCAGCCTTGGCAAGACAACCATTTTCGTCTGGGTAGTCATGTTTGCACAACTGTTTTAATATTTTGGTTCATTTTCCCCTAGTTTTACACAAATAGTCAGATAGTCATTGGAATTATGCCCATAATCATGGGTAAGTGCATAATTAAAAAACGTCTGTGAAAGGCTAAAAATGGATTGTGAAGCTTTGCCAGTCAGGGAAGATGTAATTGAGAATTTCATGGTCTAATTCTGCAGAAACAGAACTGCTCCTCCCCTGAAAAGAGGAAAGTCCATTGTTGGCTGTCTTCAGCATTCCTCTTTGAGTATGCTTTCTTCATGGAAGTTTGTGGATGAAATGATGAACAGTTTTATGCCTCCCCATCTTATAGATAAGGAGACTTAGACTCAGAGAGATTCAGTCATTTGCCAATGTTCACACAGCCAATACATAGCTTGCTTTGAGTCCAGGTTCCTTCAAGCACCCACACACTCCCTCTGGACCAGGGAGGAGGGAGAAGACTTTCTGCGACTTCACTTTCAGATCTCCTTGCCCCAGAAGCTCCACCACCAGTTTCTCCCATGGAGGGGAAGTCTTTGAAGTCAAGGGGCAGTCCTATAGAAGAGAGAAAGGAGGATCTGAACCTGAACTGTGAGCCATGGAGGGTGGAGCCTTAGGCCATGCCACCCGTGTACCTGTGTTGGGCAGCGAGCTCTGAGCAGAGAGCACCTTCCAGCTCCTTGCTCTGCCACCTTCAGTGAGGCCTTTGCAAACCACCTTGCCACTCTGCCTTCAGCTATAATTAGGGATAATTAACCTACTAATGCCATTGTGACTGTCAAATATATGGCAAGTGCTCTTTAACCTGTGAAGTGCTAGGCAACTGTAAATAAAGAGTTTCTAGTTTCTCTAGCTTTAGTCCGGCTGAGGCTGTGCTTTGGGCTTTAAGCATCTTCCCTGAGACTAACATTGACCTCCCTGCTCTGGTCAAAGACTGTATAGGGGGTCTACTCCAAGCAGCAGAATCAAGAAGTTCCCTCCCTGACCTTCCCATCCACACAAAAGTACACACTTGCTCTGCTATGCACATACACCCGAGTATGCATGTGTGTGCACTCTCTCATACACAGACATACACAAACTCCCTCCTTCTCATATAGACGCTTCACTTCTGAAAAGAAGGCCAGTGCCTTCAGTCCAGCAAAGCCACCTGCAGTCAGCAAAGCCACCAGGACCAGCATGTGTTGACCTCAGTTTGTGCATGGACTTGTGCATTTCCTGACTCCGCCCAGCCTAAAATGGCTAGGGTATCACCATGGTGTGGCAGCCCACACACTAGAGCCATCTAGCCTCCTGAGTAACTCTAGCCAGAACCCCTGGGTGGAGGGATCTGCAGAGAACCCATCTATAATAATAAAAGCCTAAGCGACCATCATAACCAAATGGACAATGAATGGCTGCATGGGGAGACCAGGCCCACTGGGGGGCGGGTGCAGTTGTGGGTGACCAGGCCATCAGGGAAGGGGCAGTTAGGGGCAACCAGGGTGGCAGGGAAAGCAGTTAGGGGTGACCAGGCAGGTGGGGGGCCAGTTGGGGGCAATCAGGCCAGTGGAGGGGGGCAGTTGAAGTTACCAGGCCAGCAGGGGGGACAGTTAGGGGCAATTAGACAGGCAGGCACGTAAACAGTTAGGAGCCAATGATCCTGGATTGTGAGAGGGATGTCCTGGGGTTTGGGCCTAAACCAGCAGTTGGACATCCCCTGAGGGGTCCTGGATTGGAGAGGGTAAAGGCTGGGCTGAGGGGACCCCTCCCCCATGTACAAATTTCATGCACGGGGCCTCTAGTGTATTTATAAAACCCATGGAAAATCACATGAATATACACTGCTAAGGAGTAGAAAGGCAAAGAATTGTCAGCAGTGGGTGATTTCATTTTAGGCATTTTACTCTCCGTTAAGTTATTTAAATGTTCAATTCTGTTGTTTAAGTGGACATAAATGTTTGCACGGGAAGTTGAAAATCAGCAGCAATATCGCTGACCAAAGAGGACTGCCCATTTGAGCAGGCATAGGAGCAAGAGTCCAAGTCAAAAAATTCTAGAAGCTGCTGCCTGCTCACCCGTCATTGAGTCCGGAGGCTGGGAGAGGTCAGCAAAGGCCTGAGGCTCAGGCTGCTTTGGCTGGGGTGGCCCTGACTCCAGGCCTTGTGCCCCACTGTTACTGGGCAAGTCCTTCACCTTCAATTTTATATTTCTGCTTGTACCAACAATGTATGCTTACTATTAAAGAATTTGAGAAATATATAAAAATCCAAAAAAAAAAAAAAAAGAAGAAGAAGAAGAAGCTAAAAGTCACAAGAAGTCCTATCATGAAGAGTCACATGAGGTCCTGAGAATAAACAATTTTCACATCTTAGGAAAATATCTTTTGGGGCACTGCTTTGCATTAACGGTCACCCACCCACACAATTATTTTAAATTTATATTTATTTGTTGGGGTAGTCTCCACCTCCCTTTTCTATCTCTATCTCCCCCACCAATAACCAAAATAAACAACTTGGTGTGCTCCTGCCAAACCTCTCTTCACATAACATAAAGACACACATGCATGCCTGTTTTTCTCACTCTTAAAAATTTCTAAATGTGGCATAACTTCATGTACTTTGCCTTCTGCTTTTCTCACATAATGGCATGTTGTAGAAAGTCCTCTTAGCTTCACTGGTAAAGGCCTAGCACATTCTTTTAAATAGTTGTACAATATTTTAGAGACCTTTAGAGTGTGGATTTATTCACAATTCTCCAATTTGTGAGCAATTACAAAGCTTGTTTTTGTTTTTTTGCTGCTTTGACTTTCACTGCAAATAATATTTTGCTATATATATTTCCATATAATGATGATTTATTAGTCTGTGAGAGTTCCATTAAGTGGGATTATAAATCAAAGGGTATGTATAATTTTTTATTTTAATAGAAGTTGACTGATTGCTTCTAAAAGGTCGGTAATATTTCTTATTTTATTTGTTAAGTAAATAATTATTAAGCTCTTACACAATGCCAAGCACTATTTCAGCAATTAGATTTCAACGAAGGTCCCAGACCTCATGGTGGTTTCATGGAGTGGGAAGAACATAAAATGGCAATTACTTTAATAAATACTTTTGTACCAGAAATGTAGGAAAACACAATTATCCCTTGCTTTACTGTCAACAATTGGTATTATCATTCTTTTCATTTTTCCCCAGTTTATTCATGTAATTTGATATTTTATTATCTTAATTTGCATTTTCCCCATTAGTAAGTAATTCTAACATTTTTTTCATGTCTATTTAGCTATTTAGATGTTGGGTGAGTTGCCTATTTATAATTGTGTATTTTTCTGTTTAGTGGGTTTTATGCTAGACCCATACTTCTTGTCAATGGTTCATGAGCTCTGTGTATACTATAAATATCCATTTATCTGCTATGTGCTTTGCAAACCTTTTCCCCAATCTATTGCTTATCTGCTGACTTCATGATGGTTTACGTTACGATGTAATGCCTTTCATGTTAGTGAATTTATCTTTTTGTTATGACTTCTTTTTGTCCTCTCAGCTTCTGCCTATTCTATCTCTGTCAATTCTTATCTCCATACTCTGGTTCATATGAAATGTTTCCTAAATTTCTTCCAAATAATTTTATTTTTTATGTTCTTCTTCAATATACCTGCAATTTATCTTTTAATGTGGTATAAGGTAGGGGTCCAATTGTATTTTTCTAGGTAGATAGCCATTGTCCCAATACCATTTATTAAAGTAAACCCTCAATTCTCCACTGAGTTAAAATGTCATCTTTTACAGTTCCCATATGTACTGGAATCTGTTGCATCTTATTGTTCTGCTCTGTTGAGTATCTTTCTATTCCTGTTCCAATTTCATGCTATTTTGATTAGTCTTCTTTTTCATCGTTTTAAAAGCTACGTTTAAAAAATTACAGTTTTTATCCAATTAAAAACTATAATTTTATTAACTTATATTAGGAATAAGGAAAATGCCATAATCACAAAACAAACCAAATTGAAATAATTATAAGACAATACTATGTACAAGTTTTGGAAACAAATTGGAAAATGTGGAGGAAATCAATCTATAAATAATCACATAAGTCATCAAAATGGTGCAAGGAGAGGGGAAATGGGAACAGATAAAATCAGGGTGTGTCTGAACAGAGATAAATTTCTGAAGAAGAAATTCAAAACGTACTTAATGGTCTACTGTTTAAAAGGGCCTGAGAAACAAATGACTTATGGGCTATGTTCTATCTAGCCTTTAAAGAGCAGATAGTCCCAATGTTGTTATTACTATTCCAAACCAAAGCAAAAAGATAGAAAGTTCTTTGGCATATGTTATGAAGTTATGAAGCCAGCATCATCTTAATGGCTAATGCCTCATAGACAGATCCCACTTGGGAATATAGATTCTCATTTGAAATAAAATATTTGCAAAAACTATTCATCCATGTGCCAAAACCACAAATGTACAGTAACCAACAGCTTTTACTCCAAAATACAAGGATGCTTTGATAACAGAAAATTTATCAACATAATTCATTACATCAACAAATTTTTAAAAGACTGTCATATTAATAGACACTAAGTAGGCACCTGATAAAATATAGTAGCTATTCCTAATATAAACCCATGATCCCTTATTCAAAATTCTGATACCCCAATATCTCTGAAAACTAAAATGTTGACTTGTAACTTCGCACCATATTTCATCCGATGTTAAAGTTTATCTGAACTGACACAAACTGCTTAAATATAGAAAGTGTTATTTTTTTTTACAAATGTACAGTATTGTATGTTCTATAGGCAAAGCACACTCAAAAATAGCATGGATTATTTGTGGCTCTCTGTTCTATATTCAAAATTATTATAGTCTTTTCTTCTTTTAAGTTGAGTTTAAGAAGAAATACTGTGAGGCATGTACCTTCAACTATCCAGAAAAACAGCAACTCATTACCATGTTTCATTGAAGACACCATTACTTAGAAGGCTAGCACTTATTTTATGTATCACTGAGAGAGAAAAAATATATGCTACTAATTATAATATGAGCCATCATCAATTGTAAAACATATTTCATTTTCAGAAATACTGAAATGTAAAAAAGTTGCATCTCAAAACCTATGAAATATAGTGCAGACATCCAAAGGCAATCAGGCGTCTACCACGACCACACGGCTGGTCAGGACTCAAGGTCCCTTCCTCTATCAATGTCTGGGGCTTGGGGAGGACCCAGGTGTGAGGCCAAGTGTGGTGGTCTGGGGTCAGCCAGGCTTCAGAGTTGCTCTGTATTGATTAGTTGTTTGATCATGAAACAGCTATTTAATGCCACAGTCCAGGGGTAGTGCTGGGATAGCACTAACACCTGCTTTCACTTATTTAGAGAGTTGAAAGTGGGATATGAGATAGGGCTTGTTACATTCCTGGTCCAGAGTAAGCTTTCCCTAAGTAGCAGCCCCTGGGATGAGGTTGGTGGTGAGAGTGGCCAGAATCTAGGGTGTTTCCCACATCTGTCATCTTCTGATTCTTTACTCAAGAAAAATCTTGACCATATTTCTCTCACCTCTAAAGAAGACTCCCCGATATTCCTGGAGAAACTGCGACTGGCCTTAGATGCTTGTGCTATCTGTGTGCCCTAAATTTATGAAGTCTGACCTGAATATCTGAGTTGGCAAGGACCTCAGACACGCCCTAACGCAATGGTTCTCAACCTTTCTAATGCCTCGACCCTTTAATACAGTTCCTCATGTTGTGGTGACCCCCAACCATAAAATTACTTTGTTGCTACTTCATAACTATAATTTTGCTACTGTTATGAATCGTAATGTAAATATCTGTGTTTTCTGATAGTCTTAGGCTCTACAGCAGTGGTTCTCAACCTGTGGGTTGTGATTCATTAACAGTATCAAAATTACAGTTATGAAGTAGCAACGAAAATAATTTTATGGTTGAGGGTCACCACAACATGAGAAACTGTATTAAAGGGTCGCGGCATTAGAAAGGTTGAGAACCACTGCCCGAACGGGTCATGAGAGGAAGTGTAACTTTCCCGAGGGATGCAGACAGTGGCAGATAACAACTAAGACCCAGACCACCGGACACGTTGGTCAGACTCTTTCCAGATGCCGAGACTCCTGTCCCGGGAGGTGGGATGAGGGGTGGATTTCACTCTAGGAGTTTATAATCTCTGTGGACTAAGTCCAGCCATTTCTCCTTTCTGGGCCACTTCTCCCTGCTCTGGAGAAAAAAAGATGGATGCAAGCTTAACCCACCAACCCCATTCTAACTTCATGTTCTACTTTGTTGACCTTCACCGTCCCCCACTTCCACCCCACCTCTCTAATTGGCCACCAGGAAGGAGTTTAGGGGAGCTCTTCCGTTCAGAGGCTCTGAAGACCTACTCACATCACCAACCTGCTGTGTGTTCTCTGACAGGATGGGAGTGGTGAGCAGCAAAAAGCAGACCAAAGAGAAGAGTAAGGGCCAATGGAGCCCTGTGAAGGTCAGCACCCAGAGCAGAGAGCCCCCACCACTGCCACCCCTGGTGAGTGATCGCTTCTCCCAGCTGGGGAGGGAGAGCTCAAAGCACGTGTGGCTCCCTGGGGGCTGCTCCTTGTCTCTAGCAAGTCCCAGTGCCTGCTCTCGATAACTCAGGGCTCCCACAAATATGGCTCCCCTCTCCTCCAGTGCCACCCCAGCTCATATTGGTGTTCTAGATCGTAAAATATATAACTGCCAGATTGCTGGAATTTAAATCTGTTAGCTGTACCTTTGAAGCAGGTTTTTTAACTCCCTTTAGGCTCAGTTTCCCCACCTGTAAAATGGGTAGAATTAAGTGCCTTTCTGATAGGGATGTAACAACACAACATATAGATACAAGTATACTATAATATGTTACCTTTAGCATGGTTAGCTCCCAATAATTCTTAGCCAGTTTTCGTTGGGCAAGGGGAGCCTTGAAGAGAAAGAAAAAATCAAAGAGATCAGCTTGAGGAAAGGGTGCAGTAGGGAAGAGTCTAGGACATTTAGCAACTCTATCCAGAGGCTCCTGAGTCATTGTTCCCTTCCTAGTGGGCCAGCATTCCAAAGAGCTCACTCCCCTAGGGTGAGGCAACCTAGGAAGGAGGGTGCTTACGCTCACCTCCCCCACAGGCCTTTGAGTGTTCATGGAGCCTATCTCAAAGTTCTGGTTTGTTTACAAAGTAGTTAGCTCCCTTTGATGCTACTGGTTCCTAAAGATGCATTCTTAGATGACTGTTTGTGTGATTCCTCCCCTCCCCCCAGTCTGGTCACCTACCCCCTTTTGATTTGGGGCAATTGGAAGTCATGCCTGGACTCCTCTTTCCTGCTCTTTCTTCCCGCACAGGCACATCCTGCTAGTCATCGTTTCATCCCAACTGTGACCTAATGGGCATGGTGACTGCTGTTCCCACTTCTTAGATAAGCCAGGCATCTTATCGGTGTCCCAACTTAGCGCAGGGCTTGGCATGTAACAATGAAATGTTTGTTGATAGAAGGGCCATAGATTAATTATTGATTTATCTGACTGAAAAAATTACTCAATAGGACTTAGATTCTATAACTTCTTCAGAGTTATATGCTAATAAGTAGTAGAGTCTAGAATGCTTTTAACTTTTAAAAAGTCACATAATACATATCAATTATGAAAAAAATTATAAGTACTCATTATCCCACTAGCCAATGATACCCAGAGTTAGCACTGCAGGGGTCCTGCCTCCAGACCCTTTTCCTTTTTTAATCCTTTATTGTATAGAGCATTACATACATCTCCTTCCCACTCCCCCCTATTGACATCTCCCCAGCCATTCCCATTCTCCAGCACATGCCCTCACCCCAGACACCTTTCTTGTGTATTATTTATGTGTTTCTATTTTCAGTGGAACCGTAATACTACACATACCATTTTGCAAAATGCTGCTTCAAGTTTGTGTTTAATAAATACAAAGAAAAAAGATTATTGATTACAAGTTGAAAGCAGGAGAATAAAATGAACACCTAGTGCAGCCCCTCCCATCCTCAGAAGTAGAAAGTGACCCATTGACTGAAGACCTTTGCTGTCCCCCAGTCTGTCCCCCTCACCCCAGGCCCCAATATTCGGATGTGCTTATTCCTTAGCTTTGCTTTTTCTGTGGCATCCTATGTGCATATATTCCTAAATACTATTTTATTTAATTTTGCATGTTGTGAATTTTAAATCAAGTGAATCCAACAGCATGGATTCTCTGAGACGTGGGTTTCAGATCTGTGTTTTTCTTTGTGAGCTTCATCCATGTGGATGCAGGTAGCTATAGCTCCTTAACTGTCACAACTGTCTAGGACTGATTGCATGCATATGCCTCAATTTATCTATTCTTTGGTTATGTAATTGTTGTTGTTGCTGTTGTTGTTGTTGTTGTTGTTGTTGTTGTTACGTGTTTCTGCTGGGAGCAGTGTTGTACATGTTTCCTAGTACACACATGCAAAAGTTTCTCTACAGGGTATATACATAGGAATATATTTGTTAAGTTTTAAGGAAATACTTTTTTAAAATATATTTTTATTGATATTAAAGAGAAAGGGAGATGGAGAGATAGAAACATCAATGATGAGAGAGATACATTTTAAAAATAATTTTCCTTGAGAAAATTCATCACTTAATGGCAGAGTCAGGATTTTAAGCCAGGTAATGGGGTGTCCCCCCACACACACACACACACCAACCATCATGTCCATTCCACAGCTGCCTCTTGCAAAGTTGAGCATACCCCTCCTTTAAATGTATATAAGTTCCAGGCAAAGATGGCAGATGTTCCGGGGGTTATTCGAGATGGCACTGGTACCTGTGCAAACTCCTGTGCCAACAGGGCAGCTCCCACACTCACAGGAGTCTCACTCACCGCCCTGCAGACCCTGCCCAGGCCAGTGGGGGGGGGCTTGAACTAATGCAGAGGGCATGTGTTTCTGCTCCAGATCGTGTTTAACCACCTGGCTCCTGCACCTCCCGACACACACCCGGATCCAGGTAAGAAGAGGCTGCTTTGGAAGCTGAGGCTCCTCAGGCCTCCTCCCCAGCCCCGGATTTATGCAGTTAGAACAGGGACTCAGTTGGGAGCGACTTCCTGGAGAGGAAGGTGTGTGGGCCCCTAGAGGCTTAGGGGAGAAGGCTAGGGGAGGTTGAGGAGGAGCCTGTGTCCCAGCTCTGCCCCAGCTTCGCCTGCCCTTGGGGGCCTCTCCAGCAGCCAGGCTCCAGTTCCCTCAGAGGGCATCTTTAAAGGACTTTACAAACTACAAAGGAGCACCAAAAGACAAGTGTTACAGTGAATATAAACAGCACCATGAAACCCAGGCTTTCAAAGATCTAAACCCCAACCTCCAAGGGTGAGGACCAGGGTTCTGCATCCTGCTTCCCAGCCCTCAGTCTGTTGCCATTTGAATTACCGTGCTGTTCCTCACTTTCAAAAGTCCCAAGCAGACCTTCTAACCACTCACTACACCCTCCCTCGCCCATCTCCACTGGCACTTTGGTGGGCAGGACGATAGAGGTGACAAAGCAAATGACCTTGGTCTTCCTGAGTCAGGGCCTCAGACCTCAGGAGGGTCTCCCGGGGTGGTGGCCTTACTCTGAAGTGGCGTACAGGAGAGCAGAATGCCAACCCCGGGCCCAGGCTGTTCCTTCACTCACTCACACAGAAGGCACTGAGCAAACAGGACCCAGCGCTGGCTCTGTCTGAGGACTGGGGAAGCTGGATAGGATGTGGCTCCTCTCTGCAAGAACTCAGATTCAGGAGCAAGGTGTTGGAGCAAGGTGTTGGAGCCAGGGTAGTGACCTCACCTATGTCTCCCATCCTGGTGGAGATCACAGTTAATTAGCATCAGGGGCCATCCTCCGCTTCCTGCCTGAGGGGTCAAATTTCCAGGAAGAAAGTCTAGGTGAAGGAAATAAACTAACTGCTTCTGGCACAGGAATTTGAATCTCAGAACCAGAGGGGCCGCTGTCATCTATTCTAACCCCCTCTTCCCACCAAGGGAAGGTGACCGGCCCAAGGTCACGCCAGGCATTAGAGACAAAGCTGGAGCCATCGCTCTCGGGGAAGCGAGGTGGTCTCTAGGTGGCCTCTTCCAGGTGGGCCTTGGCTCCCGGAGCCGTGCAGAAAAGCCCTCATCATGTGAGAGCTGTCATGCAAGCTCCGGAGCCCTCTCTCCACCTCTGTCCTAGGGCCCACCAGCCAGCAGGGGACTGCCAGCCAGAAGCACCAGGATGGAACCCTGGGCAGGGCTGCGGGACTAAGTTACAGTTGCCAGGTTCCAAAACCACTGCTCCCTTTGGCATAGAGGCTGGAAGGGACAGGTAGGGACGGGGGAGAGAGGAGACGCTCATGTGCCTCCAGGAGACAAGGGATCAGCCAATACTGGTTTCCAGACTGGGCTCTTCAGCCCTCAGGTCCCTGCAGCTGATCTCCCTAAACGCTGGGCTACTGAATCCCTTACACACTAGCCCCACCTAGGCCTGAGGGTCTCTATGTGGGGTCCAGAAAGGAAGCTACGATGGGCTCAGAGGGGCAGTATGCCCTTGTTCCCAGCAGCAAGCTCAGGAGGTCTGTCTGCCAGACAGAAATGTCTTCTACATCAGTGAGTGAGAAGGCTCGCCAGGGCTTCCCCTCCATCCTTGCCTTTTCCTGACCCTCTTAGTAGCCAGAAGGTGGCTCACAGCACAGGCTTACCCCAGCCCTACCACCAGGCCCATGAGCCCAAGCGGTGGCCATGTCTTCCCTGTTTTCCCTAGAAGAGCATTTCGTGGTGGCGCTGTATGACTACATGGCAGTGAATGACCGTGACCTGCAGATGCTGAAAGGGGAGAAGCTGCAGATCCTAAAGGGGTAAGTTTCCAGGATGCTGTACATCTCCAGGATGCTGTCTCGTGGTCAGAGGTCTCTGCAGCTCCCTATCAGAGCAGGACTCCCACCCATCTGCCTTATGCCACCCCACCCTGCTCTCTTTAGCTGCCTCCAGAATATTTTCTCTAATGCCAGCCCCAAGTCCAGGTGCCAGCATTTTCTTTAACTTGACCCCACTGCTTTCTTCCATCTGCCTTCTCATACATAGTCTCTTGCTGAGTGGTTTCCTGCTCCGCTGTCAAAATCCTACTCTTTCTTCAAAGCCCACCTCTAATGCCACCTCCTTCGTGCAGCCCTCCTAACTCCCACAGTGTTTGCCTAGTCGCTCCATCACAGATGTGTGTTGGAGTCACTTATGTCCATGTTTGCCTCTCCCACCAAGATTTCGTGTGGGATTCTACTTATGAAATCAGCTGTGGTTTATTTCCACTGTTCCTTCTCAGAGACTCCTCCAGCATCTGGTCTCAAACATCTGGATTGTCCTGTAGAGTCCTGAGGGCCTCCTGCTTTGTTCTTGAAGTTCTGCAATGACCTTGAACTGACAGCATGCAAACCCTGACCTTTTGGCCATCCCTGGGCTAACTTCCTCCTTTCACCAGCAGCCCTCTTGTGTTGTCTTTTCTGTCTAGTCCCAACTCGCTCACTCTGTCCAAAAGCTGTCCATTAATCAAGAGGAAGGCTACTCACTATGAGACAGGGCCCTGGTGGTTGGTCAGGCTGTCTAAACCAACTGTCCCCTGGAGGCTGTGCCATGCCCTTCTCTCTCCTGGGCCAGGAGCACCCGTGCCTTTGAAATAGCCCAGGTAGTCCCACGTCACTGAGCAGCTTGTGTGAGCTCCCTCTCATCTGGCAGGCTGTCTGCCTCTGTGGATCCTCTGCCTCCTGGGGATGAGCCCACAGTCCAGGGGTGGGTAGGGGGGGACTGTAAGCTGCCGCAGAGGGGCACCCATCTGAGCCACTCTCTCATTTTTGTTGTTTCCTTCTTTCCTTAGATCTGGAGACTGGTGGTTGGCCAAGTCTCTCATCACGGGAAGAGAAGGCTATGTGCCCAGCAACTTTGTGGCCCGAGTAGAGACCCTGGAAGTGGAAAAGTAGGTGGGCAGATGGACGGAAGGCCCCTCAGAGCAGAGGCATGTCCCCTGCTTCTGCTGTGCAGGCTGCTGTGCAGGGTGTGGCCAGACAGCGGGTGTGAACCCAGCAGGAGGGAGCAGGAAAGAGGCAGGGAGCTGGAACAGGCTTGACAATGTTTCAATTGCAGAGTGGTCCTGAGAGAGTCGCTCCTCTGTGAGCACCTCACTCCCCCAGATGAGGACCGACCTTTCCTGGCTCACCTGGACAGAAACATCCCCGTGTCCCATGGCCTTGCAAGCTAACAAGGAGACACTGGATCTGCTCACACTCCCCAGTGCCTCCAGTGGCTGGGACCTGGGGGACTCCCAGGGTGATGGCCTCATTCAGAATTGGCCTATCAAGGACCAGCATCCTCATAACTCCCTGGTAGCTCTGCTGTGGGCCTCAGCCATTCATTCACTCACAGAGGGCAGTGAGCAAATGGGACCCAGAGCCCGACTCTGTCCAAGGACTGGGGAAACTGTCAAATGAGTAACACGTGGCTCCTGGTGTCAAACTCAGCAGCAAAGTGTAGGGACCGGATTAGTGGCCCCGCCTGGTGTCCCTCGTGCAGCGATGGTAGGTAGCCCTTGGGAGAGTTTCTTGTCTGGCACCCCCGGCCCTGGCCCAGCCTGGAACCACGTGCATTCCCTCACTGTCCAGGCCCTGTGCAGGGTGCCAGGGTGGGAATCGGGCTCTGAGAATCTACTTCAGATTGGGCCAAGTTAAAGTGTGTGTGCTCTGAGGGCAGGTGGCTGGGCGCCTTTTCCCCAGGGTGAAATTAACAAAGGGCACCCATATCATGGTTTTGTTTCATTTCAAGAAAACAGTAAGTCTGTGAGTGAGAAGAAAGAAGGACGACACTGAGGGGCATGCGTGCATCCAGCTGGGAGGAGCACTGGCTCAGAGTGGACATGGGAACGGGGGCACAAACTTTATTTCTTGGGGGCAGAGGCACAGCTCAGGAGGGAGGTTTGGAGCGTGGTCACTCTCTGAGGCTTGCCTGCTGTTGACCTTTTCCAGGTGGTTCTTTAGGTCAATTAGCCGGAAAGATGCTGAGAGACAGCTTCTGGCTCCAATCAATAAGGTGGGCTCCTTTCTCATCAGAGAGAGCGAAACCAACAAAGGTAAGCATGGGCTCCTTGCGAATTTCTGCACGGCAGGGTGCAGCGGAGGAAATGGGCAGGGAAGCCCTCTGTCTCGCTCCGGTGGTGTGAACACATTAGAGCCACTCTCCAATTTCTTATATTCTGGAGCATAGTTGCACCTACTAGGCACGAGGTGGGAGACAGTTTGCAGCCTGCATTTGGGGCTGGGGTTGCAGGCGTGGTGTGGGCTCTGGCTGCAGCAAGGCGCCCGATAGGACACCCACCCTCTCGGCGTCCTTTTGCAAGTAGGTGGTGAGAGGCGCAATGATTAAGGGAGATGGGAGGAGAGAAGAGTTTGAGACAGAGTGATGGTCGGAAAGGAAAGGAAGGATGCCTGCTGACAAACAGCACAGCCGAAAATCAAGCGTGTTCAAGCCTGACACCTGGCGGGAAGGAGTGGTACTGCTCGCGGTAGGCAAGTCCTTAGGGAGGACTCTAGGGCCCCCAAGTAACTGCTTACCTAGCAGAGTGATCAGGGCCAAGCGACATCCTCCTTTGGGCCTCAGCTTTCTCACCTCCAAGTTAAGAGTAGGGGCATGGTACCCAAAGAGGTGGGCAGAGGCATTTTATAAAAACACCAAGTTTATGGGAAGAAGTCTCTCAACTGGAAACTCTTGCCTCCTTAACTTACTCTTAACCCCTGGCATCGGCTAGCCATTGTCTGCAGGTAACAGAACCTCTGGGAAACAGCTGGCCATGCTCTCCTCCTGAGATTTGGTGTTGCATGTGGGAGTAGAGTCAGCCTTTCAGCCAGAATGAATGAGTCAATCAATCAACCTCTTAGTCCCTCCAATAGCTCTACATTCTCAATATTCAGTGGCAAAGGATCCCCGAGTGACCAGGTGCCCAGTCCTGCTTCCTAAGAGAACATCCTTCCTGCTCCAGAGTTCTTGGGGCCCTGACTGAGTTTGGGGAAACTCTGGCAGAAACATCTAGAACAGACTCAGATGGAGCTGAAAGGGTAGGCTTCCAGGAGACCTGAGGTTGAGATTAAGGAAAAGGCAGCTTAGGACGGAAATGGTCAACATGGAGAGCAGCATGCAGGGAGCTTTTCCCCAAGGCATTGAAATGAAGCCCATGTTCCCTCTTGGTGACTTACTTCTTATGCTATGTCCTTATTAACCGTCTAGGTGCCTTTTCCCTGTCTGTGAAGGACGTGACCGCCCAGGGAGAGGTGATCAAACACTATAAGATCCGCTCCCTGGATGAGGGAGGCTATTACGTCTCCCCCAGAATCACCTTCCCCACACTCCAGGCTTTGGTGCAGCACTACTCTAGTAAGCTGGGGCACGTGATGGGGGTGGAGAGCTGTGCTGGGCAGCCCTTGTATCTCTTTATTGCTAAGATCTCGAGATTGAGAATCACTGGTGTGTCTTGGAGTTGCCAGTGTCAACATAGTGATTTAAAGTTTGTGTACTTAATCCCTTCTACTGGATCAGCATTCAACAACCTGGAGAGGAACAAATATTTTCATCCTAGAGGGAGCAGATTGATGCTAGCATGCCTTGCTTTGTACCAAGCAATTGCAAAGAGCTGAGTGTGTGTGTGCCTGCACATGTGTAGAGGAGCTTTTGGGGCCGGAGTGGGGCTAGAAACTGGTGGTGCGAGACACAGCTACGAGAGTTATGGCTCTCCAGGAAGAGATGCAAGCCCAGCTGCTCTGGTAACCTCCAGCCTCATTTCTTCTTCTCTAACACAGAGAAAGGGGATGGCTTATGCCAGAAGCTGACCCAACCCTGTGTGAGCCTGGCTCCTCAGAACCCTTGGGCCCAGGATGAATGGGAAATCCCCCGGCAGTCTCTCAAACTGGTCCGGAAACTTGGGTCTGGGCAGTTTGGCGAGGTCTGGATGGGTGAGTGTGCAGTCTGCCTGGAGCCTCTCGCCCTGCCCTGTGTCCTGACGCACAAAAGGCTCAGGATGTACACAGAGCATTCTGTTTCCCCAGAAAGGTTGTGAGGGAGAAGGGACAGAGGCTCTGATACCCATTTCACCGATGAGGAGATGGAGGCAGGGAGCACTGTTCCTCAAATGCCAGAGGGAGGCTGAGACAGGCTGACATCTGGCCAGATGAGCTGACACATCCATCACCCTCAGAAGCTGTACATTCCAGCTCAGGGCCACTTCCTAAGGCCTAGCCTCCATCCCCAGCCCACCCCCCAGCATCAGATGGCTCCCAAAAGCTTATGTAGATTTTGGTTAAGGGATCACCTCCCACAACCTCTGGGACTTCTGAATGGCTTCTTCATTCTCTCGTCCACCCAACCCCATCTCGTGGCTCAGGTTATTACAGAAACAATGTGAAGGTGGCCATCAAGACCCTGAAGGAGGGAACCATGTCTCCGGAGGCCTTCCTGGATGAGGCCAACCTGATGAAAACCCTTCGGCACGAAAGGCTGGTTCGTCTCTATGCTGTAGTCACCAAGGAGCCCATCTACATCGTGACCGAGTACATGGCCAGAGGTGGTGCCCCGTGGGGGCCTGTGTCCCTCAGACAGAGGCAGGGATGGGGGAGGCTATAGGTTTAGGGGCTGAGAAGGCAGAGGCTCATCTGCTGCCATGGGTTTGCCTGGCCAGGGGACCTGTGCAGGGGATCACTGAGCCATGGGCTGAGTGGATTAGTCAACGTACTGCTCGCCTAGGGTGTCCCACAGCCAAAGGGAACAAAGGGGAGAAACAAGACAGGTCAGTAGTTCTCTAGAGCTGTGTTCTCAGTTCAGAAGCACTTGGAGTAGGTCTTCTGTGGCTGGCACTGTTTGACACCTGCTGGGGAAGACAGACCATGGCCTAGTTGAAAGAGCGGTAGGCTGGGCATCCAGAGATGGTTCTAGTCCCAGGTCTACCACTCACCAGCCATGGGGCTTTTTAAAACCATATTAACATTTTACCACACGGTGAAAAGAGAGGTTGGGTGAAATGGCCTCTGAGGTCCACAGTGTAGCCATGCTCTCATGGGCAGTGGGCCAGGGGTTTGTCCTCCTTCTCGCCCCTCCTGTGACACTGACCACACACTGCTTCCTGTGGATTCTAAGATGCCATGCTAACATAGTTCCTTAAATGTTGCCATGAAGGGAGCCCTACATTGAGCTGGGGACCCAATGGCTCCCCTGCTCACCTTTTTGATGAGTGTCCCTCAGGCACCAAATCACATGGGCTGGGTCTCTCCATTCTGGTGCTGAGAGGCACTTTCTACCAATAAAGGGTGAAGGAGCAAGAAGGTTGTGCCAGAATGAGCATGGAACTTAGAGTCAGAGGAGCAGGTTCTGCTCCCAGCTCCCTGGCTTGTGACCCTGAACCTGGCTGAAAACCAACCTCCCGAGAGTAGTCGGGAGCACATTAGCTGCCTCCTGGGTGCCGTGAGATTGGAATTCTGCAGAGTGGAAGGGACTCTGATGCTGTGGGTGGATTTCTTCTCTGTGGACAAGAGTCTCACAGAGCGCCACCTGCTTCTGGCCCTGGTGGGGAGCAGCCCACACCTGGAGGAGGCTGGCATGGCCAGGGAGGGGTCACTTGCAGAAGTGCAGCTGCAGCTTCTCTTTCCTCAGGATGCTTGCTGGACTTCCTGAAGACAGATGAAGGCAGCAGATTGTCCCTCCCCAGACTCATCGACATGTCCGCCCAGGTTTGTGAGCTCCCAAGGGCAGCAGACCTGAGTATCAAAGCCCTCGTGGGGGCTGAGGCCTACAGTTCTCTCCTCCCTGCCCTCTGGCTTAACAGAATCAACTATCTATCCTATTTAAGCTGGGCTGTGAAGGACAGAGAACCCAAAGTAATAATGACTTAAATGTGTCAACATGAAAAGGTGGAAAGTCTGGGTGGTAGGTGGACTTGTCCCTCAAAGTCACAGGGACCCAGGTTTCTTCCATCTGCCAGGTGTCTTAGCATATCATCTGATTGCCCAAGGTGGATGCTCATGCCTTACCATCTTATCCTCTTCTCAGTCAGCAGGAAGAAGTAAAGGGTTTGAAAGCCCATTTTCCTCCCTAGAGATACGTTTCTCCCTGAAGTTACCCACTACATTGCTCTTACATCCTCCCAGCCACTCCTAGCTGCAAGGGAGCTTGGGAAATGTAGTCTTCATTCTGGGCAACCATGATGGGATGATGTGGATTCTATCAATAAGGAAGAGAGGGAGAATGGATGGTGGTATGGAAAACTCAAAGAGTTTGCATGAATTCCATGTAACATGGTAGGCAAGTGTTTTGTGGGGACCTTGTTTCTTTATCAGGAGGTGCCCACAAGCATCTTCTGAGGAAGGTGGGAAACTGGAGAGGAGGCTCTTTCCTCCCCAGTGATTTTAGCTGAGGCCTCTAACTGGCAAGAAAACCCATCTGGGGGCCCTGAGTGTGTGTCTGTTAAAACTGGAACTTTCAGCAGAAAGTCTGTGGTCAACCTGTGAGACATATAAATACACACACACACATCCGGCTCCAGAAAGGAAGCCTTGTCTCCCCCACACACTCCTCCCCACTTCGGAGGCCTTATCTGCTATTAGTATCGATGCAGGAACTGATGTCACCATACCCACTTCCCACAGACAGGTTTGAGGAGGCTGGTGAGATGGTCTCGGAAAATTAGCGCTGATAACTGGTTTCAAACCACATATGAGTGATAAACCCGTGGACTCCTTTCTTTTCCTTCTCTCACTCTCTCCTGCCTTGTATTCCATTCCTTGGTAAATCATGGGTCACCCAGGGGCAAAGGATGTGAAAAGCCACTTCAGTTTATTCCTAGGTATGGTCAAGATGCTGAGGGTTAAGAAACCCAAAATCAGAACCTCCCAGGTGATCAGCTTCTAAATCATGTTCTGGTCATGCTAGTCCCTCACCACATGTGCACATTCACACACACACACACACACACACACACACACACACACACACTCTCACACTCAAACTCAGTGCCCTCCTGGGTGCGCCTTTTCCTGCTCTACAGGATGAAATGCAAAGCTGCCCTCCAACCACAACCCCAGGTGCAGCCACACGGCAGCTCTCTGATGCCGTGAGAGCCTTTGCCCCGGCTGTCCTCTCTTCGCTGAATGCCTTTGCCTCTCCTCTCACCTGGAAGCATCCTAATCGGTGTTCATGACCTAAGTCAAGTGTCGTTTCTAGTAAACTTTTCCTGGACAGAAAAAGTGCTGGAGAGTGCTTAGATCATATGTTCTCATTAGCAACATGCACGGCGGATTCTTCTCCTTGAAAGCAGATCGGGCTCCTACTCAACGCTTTTCTTTCTTACTTTTTTTTTTGGTATTTCTAATACTACTCAATATACATATATTTTTTAATAGGATGTGCACTGCTAAATGCTTTCCAGATAAAAGATATTTGATACTTAGCTTTATAGTCCCCACAGTATCACACCGTAAATGTGTGATGATTTAGCAAAGGAATGAATGAATGAATTCATTCCTTCATGGATAAATGAATACAAATGGAAATAGAAGGAGAGGTGGGATTAATCCCAGTGCTGGTTTCTTGCCACCAGAGGTCTGAGATGATTAACTGGCTTTCTATGCTCTGCCTCAGTTTCTTCATCTTTCTATGGGAGTGCAGAGAATGAAACCTGAATGGGTTTCCTTGGCTAAAGAACACACTAGCAGCACAAACAGCTATTCCAGGCCCAGTGCTGGTGACAGGGGACAGACATGGAGTCTCCTCCTCTTTTTCTGCATCTGTTCCATCGGGATTTTGTCCCTGCTCCCTGAGGGCCCACCTTGGAGCAGTGCTGGGTTAGGTTCTCAGCCACGTGTCTCATTTAATGCTCACCTCAACTCCATGCCCTGGGCACCCCTTTCCTGTGTTCCGATAAGTTCAGTGACAACTCAGGAAGCTTAAGCAACATGCCAGGGGTCAGCAATTCCAAACCAGGGCACCCTGCTCCAAAAGCTGTGCTTCCCACAGGCCAAGAAAATGAAACTCTTCCCCCCATCACCTTCCCCTTCCCCTCCTGCCCCTTCCTTGTCTTCTCCCCTGTCCAGAGACCTCCCTTTTCTCCTGTCTTCATTCTGCTGTCTCCCTCCCCTGCAGACACTTGGAAGGAGAAGACAGGTAGTCCCTAGTGCTGATGGCAGGGTCTCTGCTTTCTAGGCTTTGAGGGAACAGGGTGTGTAGCTTATTCAGCTGAGGACAGTGGAAGCCGTCTTTCTACTCCACCCAAGAATCTGCTCCTTCTCCAGCACCACCACCCTCCATGCACCACCAAAAACAATGAACATCAAGCATTTCTTTCCTCCCCTTCGAGACTGAGAGGATGAAGGATGCTTCTACGGACAGGCTGGTGGGGAGGGTGGGTGGGTTCTTCCATTGGGACTTTGTAGGGCACCCCAGGTGGGCAAGGTCCTGGCATAGATGTTTCCATGCTGCCCTTCCCTTTGTGGCATGTTCCCCCAGATTGCCGAAGGAATGGCGTATATTGAGAAAATGAATTCAATCCACCGTGACCTCAGGGCAGCCAACATCCTGGTGTCTGAGACGTTGGGCTGCAAAATCGGTGACTTTGGCTTGGCCCGGATCATCGACAATGAATACACCGCCCAAGAGGGTAAGCAGAGACTCCCAACCACAGGGAGACCTTGGGACTTAACCTTCCCCAACTCCCAAACCCTCTTGGACTTCTCCTCATCACAACCTAGCAGAGCCCTGTGTGAGGAGATCAGAGAGCTGTGGGGCTTCCACAGCCCTGGCCTGACCCCCAGGTGGATCAGCTTTTCCCGGACTGTGCTCTGCAGAGCACTAGTGCCCTAGGAGGAGTGGTTGTGTGAAGTAGGTCTGCAGATACTGCAAAGTCCGTCCAGGGCTCCCTTGGTGATTTCCAAGGCACACCAGCATATTAAAGGCACTGAGAAGTCCTGCAGCAAAGCAACTGTGTACATTTGCTTCACTCCTCCAAACTGATTTGAGCCCAAAACACTTTTCCACTTATCATCTACTAACCTCCCACAGAACTCGGGTTTCAAAGGACATACTTTAGAAGGAACTGCTCTGAAGTATGAGCAGCAAAACCCTATACCCGAATTAGATTTCCCCCGAGCCCCTTAGTATAACTGAAGTAAAAATCCTCTTCACAAGGGGAATCGAAGTGGTCACATACATTTATCAAGCAGGCTGGCAAGCCATATCCGCTGAGCAGGTTAATCAGTGGATGCAGGAGAAGGATCGGTATGGCTCATTCCCTGGGGGACCTCAGGCTGGCTGGGGAGGCGGAGAATGCTAGGGGAGGTGGGAGCAGATGGGGTGCTGAGCCATGCCATCCATCTGCTCTGAATGCTGATCAGAAAGCAGCCATCAGCAGGGCTTCCCCAGGTGGCAGTGTGTGAATCCCCTCCTCACTGTGACGCTCAGAGGTACATAAATCACCGTTTCCACTGTGCAGGAAAGGACTAACTGAGGCAGGGACCAGCTAAAGTGATTCGCCCAGGCCCCGAGTCCCTGTTATTCAC
Source organism: Lasiurus cinereus (assembly GCA_011751065.1). Taxonomy (NCBI): domain Eukaryota; kingdom Metazoa; phylum Chordata; class Mammalia; order Chiroptera; family Vespertilionidae; genus Lasiurus; species Lasiurus cinereus. The sequence continues at coordinate 15,341,581 of JAAGEH010000014.1, read as the reverse complement.
AAGGCCAGGTCAGGTGGAAACAAGGGGGTGGTTGCCCAGGGAAGCCCACTGGGCAAGGCCCTAAAGAGGGTGACGGGGTGACATTTGTGTCCCTATTGTCCTTTCCTGCAGTGCCCCCCCCCCCGCCACTTGCACGCAATTGGTCATGTGTCCTGGTGAGTCTCAGTGACCAATACACAAGTGCTGCAAAACGCTGTGGGGGTGGGAGGAACAGAAAGAGCAGGAAGTGGGGGGCAGCCAGCCCTGACCTCACAGAGCTGCTCGTGGCTTCTCCTGCAGGGGCCAAGTTCCCCATCAAGTGGACCGCCCCAGAGGCCATCCATTTTGGGGTGTTCACCATCAAGGCGGACGTGTGGTCGTTCGGCATCCTCCTGATGGAAATCGTCACCTATGGGCGGGTACCCTACCCAGGTAGGCAGTTACTTCCTGTGGAGACTCTTGGGTCCCTGCTTGCTGTCCTGGGGTGGTTGTGATGGCACAGGGCCTATCCTGGTGCCTGGAGTGCCCACATATGTGTCAGAATGGAGTCTGGATGGTGGGGACAGTAACCAGGCACACCACGACACCACGAGTGTGTGTGTGGGGGGGGGGGGGTTGAGGGCCCTGCCCCCTTCAGCATTGCTCCTGTCAACAGGCCCTGTCCCCTTCCTCTATAGGGCTGCATCAGCCCCCAAACCTGGAAATAAGGAAGGTCGGGGTCTGATCTTTTACTCCCAATTGGTTTGATCTCAGCTGAGGACAGGGTGTCCCTCCCTGGGCCCTGGGAGTACTCCTGACAGCCCCCCTTCCCCTCTGGCTGTGAAACCCCGGCCCCCACCCCAAGGCCGGCCTAGGGGCCTGGCGACGGGCCTCAGCTGCGTGTCAGGCAATCACAGACAAGCCAGGGAGGGTCCATCCTCGGAGGAACTGGCCGCCCTGAGGGCAAAACCTGCAGCCCCGTTTCCAGAGGCTGTTGGCGGGCGCAGAGAACAGTAAATGAAGCGATGTTTCAGGGGGGCACCCGGCGGGCAGCCACGTGACCCGCGGGGGCGGAGACGGCGGTCTGAGCCCCGCCCGCCCCGCGGCCCCTCTGCCTCCAGGAATGAGCAACCCCGAGGTCATCCGCAGCCTGGAGCGCGGCTACCGCATGCCGCGCCCCGACTCCTGCCCGCCCGAGCTGTACCGCGGCGTCATCGCCGAGTGCTGGCGGAGCCGGCCCGAGGAGCGGCCCACCTTCGAGTTCCTGCAGTCGGTGCTGGAGGACTTCCACACGGCCACCGAGCGGCAGTACGAGCTGCAGCCCTAGCCCCGCGCCCCGCAGCCTCCCAGCTCCGGGCGCACACGGGGGCGCGCAGGGACGTGCTGAGGCAGGTCCCCTCCGGCTCCGATCCCAGCCCCGGGGGGTGGGGGGGCCGCTGGCACGCCCTGTTCGCGGAGGAGGAAACCAGAGGCGGCCTGGAGGGCGCTCCTCAGCCTGGGCCCCCGGCCTGCTCGAGCTGTGTGTCCTCGGGCGAGTCACTGAGCCTCTCTGTGCCCCGCTCCCTCCTTGGTGCCGCAGGAAGAACGGTTACAGTTCCGGCCTCCTGTACTCCCTGGGCATTACTTGGGTTAACCGGGGCCAGGTGCTCAGAACAGTGCCTGGCACACTCCCGGCACCGTGTTCAGTGTTTGTCATCCTCTGAGGCTCCCCTCCTGGCACAGGCGACCGGGAGCGCCGGGCTCCCACCTGCGCGGACCGCCTCCCACCTGGGGATCCCTTGCGCCCACTGGGTCCTCCCCGATGCGGGCGCCTGAAAGCGTCCACGGGCCTTGGCTCTGGGAGGGGAGAGCCCTTCGGGACTTTTCCGTAATAAAGTCACGAGAGCTGAGCTTGCCCGTGTCGTTACTGGTGACATGCCTGATCCTCGCATCCACGACCTACGTGGGTGCCTGTGGAGGCGCAGCTAGGGACTCGCGGGTGATAGGGGGTTCCCAGGGGAAACCCAGTCCCCAGCGCCAGGGCAACGGCGCGGATCCAACTGTCACTGCCTCTAAACAGGGCCAGCAGGGGGCGCCCTCGCCTCAGAAATATTTGGCCTCCAGGTCTGAGTTAGGGATCCTCAGCCAACCTCAGAGCGGACAGTAGGAGCCTCACTTCTTGGGGGCCTGCACAAAGGAGAGGGACAAGCACTCTGGACTCCGAGGAGGGGGTGGTGGTAGTGATTTGGACAGATCTCCACCAGGAGGTCCAGGATGCTGAAGGTAGAGGCCCCAGGGGCTCTGGGGAGTTGCCTTAGACCTCCCCTGGGACCCAGGGCTCTTTAAGTCTCTCAGAAAAAAAGTTCACCCCTCTCCCCCATCCGCTAGGGATTAGCACCCACACCCTCTCTCCCTAGAATATCTAGGATTGAGGCGGCCTGGCCTAGAACCTGGGGAAAGGGGTGTGACTAGTGGGAGATAAGCTGGGGTGCAGGACACCAGAGAGCTGACAGAGCCTGCAGGGGTGGGTGCATCGGACAGACACAAATACTAGTGGCAGTGCTCATGGGTGAGAAGGGCACCTGTGGGTGCCTTCGAGGGTAGGGATGGGAAAGGACCCAATATCTGTAGGGTGTGCAATGCATCTCTCCTTCCAGTTTCTCGGCCCATACCTCAGGCCTGAGCACCACCTCCTGCCTCTCACAGCCTCTCTGAAGTGGGCCCTGGCTGTCCTGGGCCTGTGGCTGGCTGGCCACCTCTCTGGACCCCACCACCTTCCCGTGAAGGTGAAGGGAGTCACCCAGTGCTCGGCCATCCTCACTATTCATGAAAACTACCTCTTGTGTTAAAACACAGGCAGCTAGACCTATCCATGTGAGATGCCCATCCAGCAGGTCTCAGGCAGCATCTGGAAACTTCATCTTTCCTAAGCATCCCCACGTAATTCGGGCTTAGACCATGGTCTGGATGTGTGTACAGATCGCTGTGAAAGGGAAATGGGGGGACAGTGTGGGGAGGGCACATTAAAAATAATTCCAGATGGGGTGGGGCCCTCAGCACATTTTAGATGTCCCCAGCTGGCTAATGATCATCAGGATGGAACCACTGAGTAGGCGTGGAGTTTGGAAGTTCCCTTCCCTGTGGGGATGGCTGCAAGTGACCCAGTCTAACTCTCAGCAACTGGCACATTCTCACTGACACGCTGTCAGGCAAGGCAGTCACATCTTCTCCTGCCCCGGCTTCTCAGGGTGGTTTCCTAGAGAAGGTGATGTTGGAGCTTGAAGGACCAGTGAGACTTTTCCCCACTAGGAGGCGCCCTTGCCTTAGCGGTAGCCAGAACTGAGACAGTGTCCTGGTGGTTTTTGTTAGGTGTGTAAGTGATCATAAAGGACAAGAAGCCTTCTGATTCCCAGCCAGAGAATAAAGTGTGAGAGGGTGTGGAGAGATAGATAGAGAGAGAGAGAGACAAAGAGAGACAGGAAAAGAAAGATAGAGACACCGAAAGAGAAAACAAAGAGAAACAGAGAGAGAACATGAATGGACCAAAAAAAATATTCAACATTTCCTGCTCTGAGAACTTGTCTTACAAGTGGGAGGGGAGCCTATTCAAGACTGTGGAGGCCATATTCTCCCAATCATCATCTGCACGTGTGAGGCTATTGGAAAGGGGCCCAGGCCAGGGACATCTGGAGCGTATGATTGCTGCCCACGCACCCCGGGCTCTGCTGAGGAGTGGCCCCAGCCTTGGACCCCAGGTGCTGTCTTGCTTGTGATGAAACTGTGCTTCCTCCCAGAGCCAGCACACACGTACACACTTGCATCTATTGTAAAATGAGTAGCAACACGATTTTCGAGGTTGGGCAGACCTGGGTTTCAATTTAAGTGCTTTCTCTCCTTGGATGTATGACCCTTGGCACTTTGCTTCACTTCACTGGGTCTCAAGTTTCTTCATCTGTGAAATGGGCACATGAATAACACATACATTATAAGCTCATTTTGAGGTCTAGATGAACTAGTACATGTGAGGCATTTATCGGAATGCCTGTCTTAGGGTAAATGCTCAGAAATGTTAGCTCTTATTATTTTACGATGTCACTCTCAAGAAAGGCCTTCTGAGACCCTGATCCACAACTTTAAGTTTTAAGCAGGCCTTCTGGTTTCCCCTGACCTCTGTGACATGTTCTCTATCTATTGCTAGGATTTTGTTTGTTTGTTTGTTTGTTTACCCCACAATCCATACACCCTTGGGCTAGAACTGGGAAATAAGTGCCCGGGGTTTGAAGGCAAGGACCTAGGTTTGTCCAGCACTTTTCAGCTGTGTGACCTGGGGCAAGTCACTCAAGTCCTCTCAGCCTCATTTTCTCAACTATAAACAGGGAGAACAGTGACTCCCTCACTAGGTTGTTTTAAGGATTTGAAAATGGAATGGTACATAAGCTTGCCACAACAAATACCACAGGCGGGGGCTTCGACAATGACATGGATTTTCTCACAGCTCTGAAGACTGGAAGGTCAGACAGAATGTCAGCAGGGTTTCTTCTGAGGCCTCACTCCCTGGCTTTCAGACGGCCACCTTCTCCCCTTCTGTTCTCCCGTGGTCTTCCCTCTGTGTGTCTGTGTCCTAATCTCCTTTTCTTTTTTTAAAATATTTTTAAATTAATTTTAGAGAGGAAAGGAAAGAGAGAGAAATATAAGTGATGAGGGAGAATCATTGATCAAATGTCTCCTGCACGCCCCCACTGGGGGCTGAGCCTGCAACCAAGGCATGTGCCCTGACAGGGAATTGAACCATGACCTCCTAGTTCATAGGTCAATGCTCAAGTACTAAGCCACACTGGCAGGGCCTAATCTCCTCTTCTTATAAAGATGCCAGTAATGTTGGATTAGGGCCCATCCAGTAACCTTATTAGACTCTATCTCCAAATAGTCACATCCTGAGGTACTGTGAGTTAGAACTTCAATGTAGGAATTTGGGGCGGGTGGGCGGTTTGAGGGGGAGACACAATTTAGCCCTTAGCAAATAGTAATACATAAATGTAATAATTATTTCTTTTTTCATATTATTTCTTTTTCATATTTCTTTAATATATTCCACTATTAGATATTAGTGTATTCTCATGAATGACTAACTAGTTTCAGAAACAAGAATATTTGCTGTGAATAAGCTTCCCATCTACAAATCAGGAAGGTCCATGCAAAGCTGGAATACCAGTGGGCCAGCTTGAAGCAAACTCACAGGTGAAAATCCAGATTTCCATGAAAAGCAAAATAGCCTTTAATGTTTTTTTTGTAAAAGATTCCACCACATATTCCTTTAGGTACTTTAAAAGTAGCACTCAAATTTCCCCAGGCTTCATGCTGTCATATTTTTAAATTGTGGTCAAATACACATCACGTAAAATTTACCATCTTAGGCCTTTTTTTTTTTTTAGTACATTCATTAAAGCTGGATACAGTGGAACCAGGAAGGACTTACTAACATCTGTGTTTTCTGATGGTCCTAGACAACCCTGCTAGCAGTGCTTCAAGCTGTGGGTTTCGACCCACAGGTAAAGAACTGCTGCTACAGAGCCTAAGACCATCGGAAAACACAGATATTTACATTATGATTCATAACAGTAGCAAAATTACAGTTATGAAGTAGCAACAAAAATAATTTTATGGTTGGGGGTCACCACAACATGAGGAACTGTATTAAAGGGTCGCGGCATTAGAAAGGTTGAGAACCACTGGCTTAGGGTACAAGAAGAACAGGAGAGAGCCCAGGCAGGGCTGCTTTGGCCTCTAGAAATGTTATAGGAAAGAAATAAGCCAAGGTGGCTGCTCTCAGCTCACTGTAGAGTCAGTGAAAAGGGGGCCTTGGAGACAGGTTCAGGGCGTTAGCCAAGGATGAGCTGCTGCTGCCCACTGCCCCCCTGTTTGCATGTCTCATGGGGCCTGTGGGGGAAGAAAAGAAGAAGGGAAAAATGTGGTTGTGCTTCCAGGAGGGAGAGGGCCCCATCATAGGCATTTTTAAAGTGTACTGTTCAGTCGTGTCAAGTACATTCACATTGTCGTGCAACTGTCACCACCCATCCATCTCCAGAAATTTTCCCCAAACTGAAACTGTACCCATCAAACAACTCCCCATTTCCCTCTCCTCCCACTCCCTGGCGACCACCATCCTACGTTCTGTCTCTGTGAGTTTAACTACGCTAGACACCTTATATAAGTGGAATCATACAGTATTTGTCCTTTTGTGACTGACTCATTTCACTCAGCATGACACACTCAATATTTATCCATGTTGTAGCATGTGTTAGAATGTTCTTCCTTTTAAAGACTGAATAATATTCCATTGCATATATCACATTTTGTTTATCCATCCATCTGTCAATGGACACTTGGGTTGTTTCCAGCTTTTAGCTATTGTGAATAACACTGCTAAGAGGATAGGAGTACAAATATTTATTTGAGACCCACTGCTGGATAACAGAGTAGTTCTATTTTTAATTGTTTGAGGAGCTTCCATACTGCTTTCCACAGCAACTGTACCATTTTGCATTCTCATCAGCATTGCACAAGGGTTCCAGTTTCTCCAAATCTTCACCAACACCTGGTATCTTCTGTTTTAGGTTTTTGTTGTTGTTTTTTAATTCTCACCCGGGGATATGTTTATTGAGTTGAGAGAGGGAAAGAGACATCAATCAGTTGCCTTCTGTATGACCTGGATTCAGTGTGCATTGTAGATATGTGCCCTGACCTGGAATTGAACCTGCAAACTTTTGGTGTACGGGACAACACTCCACCCAACTGAGTCACCTGGGCAAGGCTGTTTTAGTTTGTTTGTTATTTTGTTTGGGTTTTTCTCTTTTTTTATAGTAGCCATCCTAATGGATGTGAGATGGACCCCCTTTTAATAGCAATAACCAAAATTTCTTTGACTTTGGTCTCCACAGGACTTGGCCCTTCTTGAAATGCCTCAAGTGATCTGAATTTTCAGGGTCCCTCCCTTTCTGTGCCCCTCCTTTCCGTGCCTCCCCACCCCCGCCCCTAAGTGCTCACAATTAACCTTTTCAGGCTGATGCCTCTGCAGTTTTGCTGTTTCTGGGGGTAGTAGGCTTCCTTGGCCTGGATGAGGGGTCCTAGCTGTCTAGTAGAGTGGGATGAGATTCTATTCTGGGGAAAGTGCCTTTCAGTTTCCCCCTGGGTGGGTCTGCCCTGCGTGTCTCAGGGCCTGCTGGAACTTGCTGAAGACTCTCACCACCTGCCCAGATGAGTCTGTGTCCTGGAGAGCCTGTGCTTGGGCCTCTGCCTCAAAATGGTCACCAAGATTTGTTTGACATGTGGCATATCAGCCATCACAGGTAAGAACCATGTCCAGTCTGGGCACTTAGCCGCGGAGGTGACGAGGAGAAAGCAGAAGACAGTAGCCACCATGACTCACAGGGAGGTCAGGGAACACAGCAGACACTGTGTTCTGCTCTGACATAGACCTGTCAGCTCCTCCCATGGCCTGGCCCAGCTCATAAAGTCTTTTGGATTAAGGGAAGTGCCAACCTTGATACTATGTTTAGAATCTTAGAAAGCTGAATAGGACCTTCATGATCAGCCAACATTTATTGAGTATAAAGTGCCAATGACAACCCAGAGAGGTAGGTCCCAGGATCCTTATTTTATAGATGAAGAAAATGGGGCACAGAGAGGGCAGGTAACTGGCCCAAAGCCACACAGCTGGCAAAGCGGGGAGTGAGGACTCATCACTCCTCACATTCTTCCAGGAAGAATCTGGTTTAGATGTCCTCTTTGGTGTTCTGAGGGAGGGACTCAGGAGTAGGAAGCTCACATGGGAAGGGGGCAGGAGGGGAGGAGGCTCCACCCACCCTCTCAAGCAGCAGCCTTTTCTACACCTGTTTCACCTGTTCAGCTGCCTACGAGGGTTACTTAAACAGAGTGTAGCTTTACAATTGTTTTGAAAATCAATCATTTAGTCCACCATTCTCTTTACCCTTTCTGTCTCATAAATGGGAAACTGAGGCCTGGAAAAGGACCCACAACTGCACAGGGTCCACATACCAGGGCCCAGCCCCCCAGGCATGTGGCCAGGTCCGCCCTCCGCACCAGCTCACCTGGGTTTCCTGGTGGGCAGGTGTTAATTTACTCCAGGTGTTTCTAAAAATAGAAATCCTTATATTTGAGAACTTTCCAAATCATATTAATTGGTTCCCTGGAAACCCCCATTCCTTGACCATGCCAGAATCACTACTTATTGAACAGGTCAGAGTACAGGGCCTTTAAAACAGTTACTTGTACAGCCCTAGCTGGTTTGACTCAGTGGACAGATTGTGAGCCTGTGGTCTGAAGGATCTGGGGTTTGATTCTGGTCAAAGACACGTGCCTGGGTTGTGGGCTCAATCCCCAGTAGGGGCATGCAGGAGGCAGCCGATTTTTGATTCTCTGTCATCATTGATGTTTCCATCTCTCTCATTGATGTTTCCATCTCTCTCCCTTCTTCTCTGAAGTTACACACACACACACACACACACACACACACACACACACACGAGGACCAGTACACAAAATTCATGCACAGGAGAGCTGGCAGTGTCCCTCAGCCCAGTCTGCACCCTCTCCAATCTGAGATCCTTCTCACAACCCAGGACTGCTGGCTCCCAGCTGCCTACCTGCCTGTCTTCCTGATTGTCCCTAACCACTTCTGCCTGGCAGCCTGATCACCCCCTAACCACTCCCCTATCAGCCTGATTGATGCTTAACTGCTCCCCTGCCAGCCTGTTTGTCCCTAACTTCCCTCCCCTGCAGGCCTGTTCACTCCTAACTCCTCTCCCCTGCAGACTTGGTCACCCCTAACTTTATTCCCCTATAGGCCTGGGTTCCCCACCCACCAACTGCCTTTCCCTGCAGGCCCACTCGCCCCCAACTTCCCTCTTCTGCCAACCTGGTCACTCCTAACTGCCCTCCCCTGCAGGCTTGATCATCCCCAACTGCCCTCCCTTGCAGACCTAGTCCCTCCCAACTGCTCTCCCCTACTGGCCTGATCACCCACAACTGCCTTCCCTTGCAGGCCTAGTCCCTCCCAACTGCCCTCCCCTGCTGGCCATCTTGTGGTGGCCATCTTATGTCCACATGGGGACAAGATCTTTGACCACATAGGGGCAGCCATTTTGTGTGTTGGAGTGATGGTCAATTTGCATATTACTCTTTTATTAGATAGGATAGAGGCCTGGTGCTTGAGTGGAGGCCAGCTGTTTTGCCATGAAGGGTGTCCCAGATCAGCGTGGGGGTTCCCTTGGGGTGTGGGGCAGCCTGGGTGAGAGGCCTGTGGTGGTTTGCAGTGATCCAAGGGGAGGCCCTGATATCTGGGATTTATCTATCTTCCTCAAACCTTCTGCTCACTCCATGGCAGCAGCCATTTCTATTGGGATTTATTACCTTTTAAAATTGAAACTTTGTAGCCTTAAGTGGAGGTCAAGGCAGGCCAGAGCTGTAGATGCTTGGCTTCCTCTATCACCTGGGGCAACCCTAACCTCCTGCTCTCTCCAGTTCCATGGCTGCGGCCATTTTTGTTAGAATTTGTTTATCTTTTATAATTGAAACATTGTAACCTGGAGTGGAGGCCTGGGCTGGCCAGGGTGGGTGGAAAGCTTGGCTTCTTCCATTGCTGGGGAAACCCAAGCCACCCTCCTGCTCTCTTCATGGCTGCAGCCATCTTGGTTGGGTTGATTTGCATACTCGCTCCTGATTGGCTGGTGGGCATGGCTTGTGGTGTAGTGAAGGTACAGTCAATTTGCATATTGTTGTCCTAGCCAATAAAAGAATAATATGCAAATTGACTGTACAACTGAGAGGCTGCTGTACAGTTATTCCCTTGAGTTTTAAGTTCCCTTAAAACTTAAGGGAATAATATGCAAATTGACTGTGTCTCTGCTACACCACAAGCCACGCCCACCAGCCAATCAGGAGTGAGTATGCAAATCAACCCAACCAAGATGGCTGCAGCCACAGAGTGAGCAGAAGGCTTGGCTCCACTCAAGGCTACAAAGTTTCAATTATAGAAGATAAATAAACCCCAGATACCAGGGCCTTTACTTGGGTCACTGGGAGGCATGGCCAGCCTGCATACCACCTCAGGCCCCTCGCCCAGGCTGCCCCACACCTCAAGGGAACCCCCACCCTGATCTGGGATACCCTTCATGGCAAATCAGCTGGCCCCCACTCATGTACCAGGCCTCTATCCTACCTAATAAAAGAGTAATATGCAAATTGACCATCACTCCAACACACAAAATGGCTGCTCCCATGTGGTCAAAGATCTTGTCCCCATGTGGACACAAGATGGCCACCACAAGATGGCCATCATGGGAGAGCAATTGGGAGGGATCAGGTGTCCAAGGGAGGGTAGTTGTGGGTTACCGGGCCTACAGGGAAGGGCAGTTGGGGGGGACCCAGGCCTACAGGGGAGAGCAGTTGGGAGGGGACTAGGCCAGCAGGGGAGGGCAGTTGGGAGGGACCAAGCCTGCAAGTGATGACAGTTAAGGGTGATCAAGACTGTAGGGGAGGGCAGCTAGGAGTGACCAGGATGGCAGAGGAGGGAAGTTGGGGATGACTGGGCCTGCAGGGAGGGCAGTTAGAGGCAATCAGACTGGCAAAGGAGCAGTTAGGTAGGCATCAATTATGCTGGCAGGGCAATGGTTAAGGGTGATTGGGCTGGCAGGCAGAGCTGTTGGGAGCCAGCAATCCTGGATTGTGAGAGGGATGTCCAACTGCCCATTTAAACAGGCTGTCAGACATCCTTCAAGGGGTCCCAGATTGGAGAGGGTGCAGGCTGGATGAGGGACACACCCCGGGCATGAATTTTGTGCACTAGGCCTCTATATATATATACAGTTACTCATACAAATGGGGCCACACAAGGGCACAGCACTTGACAGTTTACAAAGGGATTTCTCCTGCTTTGTGTCTTCTCAGCTGTACCTCACAGCAGCCTCTCAGTTGTACAGCATCCTTCATCTCTCTTCCTCTGGGCCGAGGGTCACTCACCTTTGTATCCCTAGAAAGTGGGGAGCCAGAATGAAAATTGTGCAGAGTGGCCCTTGCGGGCCAGTGTTGTTAAGGTTGAGCAAACCATGCCGAGAGGTTGGCAGGGAGGTTTTGTGATGCCTGGTGGCAAAGAAGCGAGGAAGAGAAGCATCTGATTCTGACGGGGCTATAAAACTTGAGGGACATTCAACCTTCAGACAGCATCTGTAGTCCCTGGAGAGGCAAGGTGGCCAGAATCCTATGAGGGAGGTCAGGAACTCTGTGGATGATTCATAGAGTAAGAACTCTGCCTGACATCAGCTGAAGACTTAAAAATAGCCATAGGGGAATGCCAGGAGGCAGAGGCGGGAGGTAGAATGTGTGGGCAGGATGGTAGGCACACAAAATGTCTAACTCGCACCTGTGGGGACTTTGTGACCGTTCAGATCCTTGCTTGACCCTGAAGAGATACAGCGATAAGTTGGACAAAATCCTAGTCCTAAGGAGCTCTTCGCTAGGTGCTCATTTGTGGGAACATGAATGTCACATCTCCCATGCTCGCAAGTCGGGGTGCTGGTAGCAATGCCACCTGCCTTGTTACTTGCTTCATGACCTTGACCTCACGAAGCCCACAAAACAACTCAGAAGTGGATTCTGCTACTAGTCCCCTTTTACAGATAAGAAAACTGAGGCTCTCAGAGGTGAGGTCACCTGCACGCTCACACAGCTGGGTCCCAAGCCCAGGTCGGTTCCTGAGCAGACCCTCCTCCAGCAAGAGTCCCTGGAAGATAGGGAGCTAAGGCTTTGAGGAAGCTGGGGGCAGAGCTGGAGCAGGCCCAGAACACTGGAGGGAGGGGAAAGGCTCTGTCCATATCCCTCTGGCATCTCTCTCTTGCCAGGTAGGGGTCTAGCTGTGAAGGGATCAGGCAGCATTCATGTCACCTCTTGGCTCTGCCTCTTCCTGGCTATGGAATGAATCCCTGGAAAACTATTGAACGTCTCTGAGCCTCAGTTTTATCATCTTCAAAATGGACACAAGCACACCTTTCTCAAAGGGAAGCTGGGGAATGAACTGAGATACTGTATATAAAGCTTCGGGAACAGGGTCATGCATGCAGTAGGATGTCAATACACACATCCTCCCTCCCACTCTTGAGGCCCAGCATCTGTCCTGGGAGCACCTCGGAGTCGGTGGGAACCCTGCCTGCCCACCCTGTGCCATCAGCCTCCAATTTCAATCAGCAGCTTGGCCCCTGGGCCACCAGGTCCTTGTGGCAACAGAAGCTGACAGGGGTGATGGGAGCCAGTCCCAAGGGGTCTGAAGGCAGATTACCGAGGACTGATGAGGTGAAAAGGGACTGCTGCCCGGGGCTGACAGCATCGCCTGGGAGGAATGGGAGGACAGGAGCGTTCCCTAATCTCATCTTGATGTCTTCTGGAGGGGCGAGGGTACCATCTGGGGGCTTTTCCTTCTGTGCCGAGGTCATTCTGCAGCTCTCGGTTAAAATTAGCCTCCTGCTCATTGCTCTGGACTGAATGGCCTTTTCCCGTGAACCACCAGGACCTGGCTTTGCACAGGAAGGGCTGGGCTGTGTGCCCTCTGCTCTCCAGAGAGCAAGTAGAACACATGTCTTCTGTTCTGGAAGCTGGACAAGAAGGGTGGGGCTGGTGCACATGAGTGTGTAGATAGGCATGCATGGGTGGACATGCTTGCACATATAACTAACCAAACCAGGACACTGGGGAGGAGACTTAATCACAGAATTGTGCAAGCTTTTCGTCCTCGGCATTATTCCTTGATTGTGTTGTTTCTTTCTTCCTTCTGAGGCTCCTGGGTGATGTCTGATGACATCATCTTATTCATTTTAGCCCCTAGCATGCCCTACCCCCATGAACCGCACCTGAGATTAAGAAACATGTGCAGTGCCCTCTGCACTCCAGGTGAGCCACAGGTGTTCATTAAGTGAGTGAAAAAATGATAAAGCAAAATGAGGAATGGTTCAGCCAGACTGTGCTCCCTGTGGAGCTGGGCTGTGTCTTTTCCTCACTATGCCCTCGGTCCCTGGCACAGGGCCTGGGACATAGAACATGCTCAGTGGATACTTGTCAATTACGTGAGTGAATGGGGACAAGTTGCCATTTTGGTTTTGGCCCACATCCACACATCTAGGTATATAAAGCCTAAATGACCATCGGACTGGTAGCTATGATGCACAATGACCACCAGGGGGAAGGCACTCTGACTGGTAGCTATGACATGGACTGACCACCAGGAGGCAGATGCTCAACGCAGGAGCTGCTGAGCTATGGTGACTTGGAAGCTGTGGTTCTCGGGTGATGCACCCTGGAACCAGAGAGTAGGCAGCCTGATTCCAGGGTGTGTCACTTGAGAACCACAGACTTGCAACCTGGGACCCCTCAGGGGATGTCAGAGAGCCGGTTTCAGCCCAATCCCCAAAGGCCAGGCTGAGGGACCCCACTAATGCACAAATCCATGCACTGGGCCTCTAGTAATAATATGTTAAGCTAAAACAACATGTTCTGTCAAGGCTTAGGCAAGGATGGTTTGAGCCACATCAGAAATAGGGGCTGAGACTGGGGAGAAAATATCACAGTGATATTTGGGAGCTTAACCAAGTGGCTTCTGCAGATCTGCCAATTTTCTCAACACATTTTCTCTCTCCCAAGTGCATCAGTGAATCAGAGGCCTGGCCTGAAGAGGGAAAAACTCTCCAGTCCCCAAAGAAGGCCTGGCACATGACAGGCCTTTAATAAAAGGGTAATTATTCATATTTTTGCAGGATTTCTGCAGGGAAAATGTGGGTTAAACGTCCAGGAGGGGGTAACTGCTAATCCTGCGGAGGAGGCCTGTGAATAAGCCAAAAGTAAGTGTCAGACGGGGAGAAAACATTTGCAGTACCTGTGTAACAAAGGATTACCACAAAGAAAACATAAGGAGCCCTTCCTGTTCCTAAACAACCCAAAGGCAGATGGACAAATGATAAGATGTGGGCATTGCACAGAAACAGAACTACAGTCAGCTGATAAACAGAGGGAAAGGTGGCCAGCCACAGCAGTCAACGGAAAAATGCAGCTCAGCCGCCTTGACTCAGTGGTTGAGCATTGACCTGTCACCTGGGAGGTCACAGTTCACTTTCTAGTTAAAGCACATGCTCATGTTGTGAGCTCGATCCCCAGAGTGGGGCATGCAGAAGGCAGCCGATCAATGATTCTCTCTCATCGTTGATTTTCTATCTCTCTCTCCCTCTTCCTTCCTCTCTGAAATCAATAAAAATATATTTTTTAAAAGAAAAATGCAAATTAAATAGTAATGCAGTATTTTTTGCCACTAGAATGGCAAAATGGCAAGACTGCTAATATCCAAAACATTGGTGTTGATGTGGGGAAAATGGTTACCCTCATCAAATGTTGATAGGAGTGTAATTTGATAAAGACTTTTGGGGAAGCATTTCCGGCAGCATCATTCAAAATTGGAATGCATTTGCTCAGTAACAAAGTAATTGCACTTCTAGAAAATTATCTACAATAAAACATGTCCTTGTTCTCAAAGATAAATCATCAATACCCTTCACATATTATCAAGGCAACCAGCAAACGTTGGAGACAACTTTAAGGCACAACAATGAGGAAGATGTGCGTGGTAAGTCAATTCTGGCCCATTTATCTTGTGGACTATTAAAATGAGTGGGGAATTTCTATAGGTACAGAAACGAAAATATGCCCAAGATGTGGGGTAAGAAATACACATGGTATGGTTTTACATACATGCACACAGTTTTATGTTTATCACATACACAAATTTATCTGTATGTAAAGTAAAGCAAAGAGACCTGAATGATACCCACCCAAGAGAGCTCTGAGTGACCTTTGGGGTGGGGGTGCTAATGGGACAAAGGCGGATAAGGGAGGCACTCACATTTTATTTTGTCCTTCCTTGTTGCTCGAGTCTTTTAGAATGAGAATGCATTAATGCATTTGGAGAAAAAAAAAGCCAGCCAGTGGTCAGTGATGAATTGCTTGGCGCAATTGTGCCTGGTGGCAAAGAATGGATGACATGACCCCCAGGGTCGGGTCCCACTCTGGGGCTCTAAGTGGCCTTCTGTCTCTGAACCTTATTTATACTTATTTATAGCCCCCCAGTTCCAGCCCATTTCCTCTCCCGATAGCACCCCCCTACCACCACCACCAGGTTATCAGCGGTCTCCAAGCACAGGGAGGCAGGGCCTGCACCACGCCTTTAATGTGCCATCGCAGGCTGGCTTATCGTCCCTGCGCGGAGGGAGGCTGGTGGGAGGTCTGGGACCCGGGATCACAAGCAGAGGTGACCAGCACTGGTTGAAAGTGACTAAGCTCCTCCCTTCAGCCCAGGCCAGCATCTTAATGGGGTGGGGGTGGGGGATAACTTCTGACCACCAGCATCTCCTCCCTCCACCACTGTGACATCCTTCAGATGGCCCTTTTTGCATAACAGGAATGGCAGCTAGCAGAGACTGCATGCCTACCATGTGCCAGCCACTACACTCAGCAGTGAGCGTGCTGTTTTCTTCTGAATCTTTACACCATCCTAACAGGTAGGGCCAGGGATGCCCACCTCACAGGTGAGGAAACACTAGAGATTTTTTGTTGTTGTTGCATCTACAGGCACATCATCAATGGCCCTGCCTTCTTGATTCTCAAGAAGTGCTGAGTGGGGACAGGGCTGCAGGATTGCTGATAACTGGGGCTGGGGCACCTGTGTCTTGACTGCCGTTTGCATTGACTCCCTTAGTCCAGTGGTCGGCAAACTGCGGCTTGCGAGCCACATGCGTGTGGCTCTTCCACAAAATACAACGTGTGGGCGTGCATGTACAGTGCAATTGAAACCTCCAGGCCCATGCACAGAAGTTGGTTTTTGGCTCTCAAAAGAAATTTCAATCATTGTACTGTTGATATTTGGCTCTGTTGACTAATGAGTTTGCCAACCACTGCCTTAGTCAATATGCAAATAAATCCAGGGGCCCAGGGAAGAGGAGTTTTGAGAATGACATCCTATTTGCTGGCACATTCATAGTAGAATTAGTACTACAACAATAAAATTTTTATGTGACCCCAAATCTGTTACATCTTAGCAAATAATGTATCTATTCAGACACCAAATAATGACCACTTAAAATGATAATAGGGATACTATTAACACATATAGTGCCTACTATAGATTCATTATTTGCTTCGAGCCAAACAATATGCTAAGCAGTTTTATAACCACTGTTACATTTAATTCTTCAAATTTCCCTATCACACAGGTATCATTTTTCCTAATTTTGTAGGTAAAACGACTAAAACCAAGACTAACACAGAGTTTATATAGCTGAACACTGTTTCCATCCTTGATCAGTGGTTGTAATCCCAGCTGTACATTAGAATCATTCTGGAAACAAGAAATTTTGGTGTAATTGGCTGGCTCACTCACTGCACACAGTGGCATTTAAACTGTGCATTGAAGAGGAGCTGGCTTCAAAGTGCTTTCAGCATCACAGAGGCAGGCGGTAGACAGGTCTGATGGTAAGAATATCACACGACCAGTAACGGTGACATGCAAGCACTTCGCTGGGAGAGGGAGTGGAAATGTAACTTGAACAATTTGTTTAAACCTGGTTTATTTTTTTTTTTTCATCTGTAAATGAAGATACAAATGGCTGCTCCCTCCCCCTCTCCAAGGTCATTGAGAACTTGTGTAAAAGATCTTTAGTACTGGCCTTGGCACAGAATAAGTGATAAGAAAGGATTGTCCTTTCCACAAAATGCTGTGGAGACCCCAATACCTACTTCACAGGTACCTCTAGGGATCAAACAAGATCCGGGTCTGAGCTGGCAGACATGTCGGAGCCTTCTCCACTCATCAGGTTCTCCTGCCATCCGGCCCCTCCTGTGGCTGGCTTTGAGGTATCATGGAATTTTAAAAAAAAACACTCTCTTTGAACTTTCCAGAACCACATCTGTGCATTTGGCTTCTTGTCCTGAAATATTTGTCCGTGGTCAAAATACGGAACAGCAGGGCTGGACTGAATGCATGGCAGAACCAGGATTTGAACCCAGGTTACTGCAAAATCTTCCACCAGAAAGCAGGGGGTCCCTTTGGACCTCACCAGCTCTATCCCTGGGTCCTCCCCAGGTGTCCCTCACTCCAGGAGAGACTCCTTCTGCCCCTTATTCATGGCAGGGAGTGAGGGACTGTCTCCATGGGGGGTGGCTCACACAAAAGTCATTAAACTTGAGCCCCGCACTGAGACTCTGTGTCTTCTGGCTTTTTCAGGGAGTATGTGGGTGGAAAGAGCACTTCACTGGGGCAGTGACCTGGCAGGCTTCCCTGAACCGCAGCCACACCACATCCCAGCCTCACTTTCTCATCTGTAAAATAAGTACGGTAAAATTCCCTGTGGGAGCAAAGGCGGTGCCGATGTGTGTCACACCCTTGGGTCTCAAGTAAATGGTGTCAGGAACTGTGCTATCAACCCTTGTGCCAATCTTTGGGCCTCAGTTTCCCCATTTGTAAAATCAAGTGGAAAGGTTGGCAATCTTTCTGTCCAACTCTACCTTTAATCCTGATTAGCCAAGAGTCCAGGAAAAACATCAGAGTGGTGGGTGTGTCATGGGGATAAGTGGGCTCTGCAGGAGTGGGGTGTCACAGAGGGTGGGTGTGTTGTGGGGTGGTTGTACCATGGGGATGCAGATGTCAGGGAGGGTGGGTCATGGCGTGGACATATTATGAGGGGTGGGTCTGGAGGAGGGGTGGATGGGTCATGGGGATGTATCTTATAGGAATATGACTTGAGCCCAGGGCAGCCGTCTCCTCAACACAGAGCCCCCATCAGCAGGCTCCAGCGTGTCCGCGTGGTCTCTGCCAAACACGAACCGGCGAGCTGGTAGAAAAGATGAAGCAGGAAAAGGAGCTAGATGGAGAGAGCCTGGAATAGACACACGTGGCAGCCAGCCCTGGCTTTTGGCACGTACTGGGTCTGCAGCAGTAGAGCTGAGGTAGGGAGGGCTGATACCCACGTGTCTGCTCTGGGGCTTGCATCTCTCTGGGGACACTTCCAGAGCTGCATGGCTCTGGGTGACCTAGACTTGCCAACACTCTCCATGATTGAGTGCTCCGAGGTGCAGAGCAAGACATTTCAACGTATCCTGGTGTTCGGTGGCACAAAACCTGCGAGAAGCCACAGAGGGAGAGGCTGAGGCTCAGGGGAGTCGGGTGAACTGCACAGCGCCATTTCAACCGCTCTGCAGCTGGAGAAGTTGGCAGGACGGAAGAAGCTGCTCACACAATTGGCTCTGGAGACTGCGCCGGAACAGTTAGCTGGGTGAGAAAGGCTTCGGAGTCAAGCATGATTTTGGCAGGAGCTTTCCAGCAAATTCTACTGGGTCAGTGTGACCCTCTCAAGGATGAGGTTGGACCAAATGAAACAGTCATCTTTCTTGGATATTAGCAATAATTAGCAATGGATTAACCAAAAATTGAATATTAGCAATTTCGTATTCCTAGTAGTATTTGGAAAAAATCTTTTTTAAAATGTAGATGGAGGCATGGTGCTGGGAGAAATGTCCTCTGTCCAGCTCAAGGATCCTACAATTTGTCCCTGGAATCTAATCGCAACTGTGATCATCCTTCCCAGGATGATGACAGGGACTCAGGAGACACTACCACCACCACCATCCCCAGGGGAGGTGCCCTATGGTTTTGGACAAGTGCCTTCCCTCCTGGCTGGGAGGTAATGGTGCTCCCGTGGTTGTGGAGCTGGGAGGGGCTGGTGGTGGGCAATCTACCCAGCAACATTGGAGCCCTCCGCCCTCTCCTCCCAGTCCCTATGTCCCCCCAGGACTCTGGGCCCCAGACACTCGGCATGATTCACATGGGATTCAGGAAAGGGCAGGAGAGTGAAGCCAGGGCTCTGGAGGCCGACACACCTGGATTACCATCCTGGTGCTGTCACATCTCAGGTGGGAATGAACCCCAACTAGGGATTGACCCTCCCTCTGTGGTGGGCCTCCATTTCTTCTGCTGTAGAATCTGCATCACGAGGGTACTGCCACCAGGGTTATTGCTAGAACAAGCAGGGTCATGTTTGTAAAAAGCTCAGCAGGTGTGAGCCAGTGTTTGGATTACTGTCATTCAAGCAGCGGACATCTAGTAAGCACCCATGTAGAGCCAGGACTGGTCCAGGGGCTGGAGGGGTCCTCCCCAGGTTTCCCCTTTGCTCCACCCCTGCCCTTGTCTTTGTTGCGTTGTTGGTGGTCCTGGGCCCACCACAGTACTGTCTCCTGTGATGTCTCTAGGGTCACAGGGTCAGTATGGGGCCAGCAGCTGGTCAGGCATCCGTGATCTCTCCTAGCTCCCTGCTGATGGAGAACCGAGTTGGAGGCTCACAGCTCTCATCTCAAAGACAATGAGGTAAACACCGAGATGGGCAGGATAGCATTGGAAGGATGAGTGAGGAAGCACCTCTCCCTCCACCAGGAGCCACAGGCCTGGGGAGCAGAAGGATCTAGCTGAGGATGGCTGCATTGAGCCTGACCCAAGGACCCAGCGCCCCACAGGTGTGTCCAAGGCACCTGGTGCATATGGTGGATTAAGGGGTGATCTCTGAGGCTTCCTTTCCCAAAATACTGCCCTCTGGCTTACTTTCTCCTGGCATCCTCCCACATGCTGCTTTGAATTCCACAGGACCACTGTGGATTTTGGTCTTGTCTTCTGCAAGTGGAGGATAATTCTTTCTCTGATTATCCAGGAACGGTGGTGAGCACTGGATTGTAGTGCCAGCACAGCGCCTGAGCAGAGAGAAGCATCCAGTACCAGTCAGCATCCCACCTCCCCACTCCCACACTGTGAATTCTGTCCTTCCCATTTCCTTCCTTAGACTGCCTCTTCCCCTGAACTTGAATACTCCACCTCAGATGAGTTCAGGATCTGCCTTAGAGTCTCTTACCTTCTATTTCCTGTCTCTCAGAGCTGCCAGAATAAGGCTGCAACCACAGAAAAACACTGACACACAATTGACCTCCCCTTGACAAGTGACATCCTAAGTTGGCTGGTGTGATTCAGCAATGCCACCTTCTCTCCCTTGTACTCCTGAAAATGATGCCTAAATGTCAAAGCAAAATTAAAGTTGGTTATGCATCCATGTTCATAGCAACATTATTGACAAATAGCCAAAAGGTGGAAATGACCCAAATGTCGAGCAACTGGTGAACGGATAAACAAAATGTGATGTACACATACCGTGGAATATTATTTAGCCTGAAAAGAAAGAAAATTCTGACACATGCTACAACATGGATGAACCTTCAGGACATTAAGCTAAGTGACATAAGCCCAACAGAAAAGGGTAAATACTGTAGGATTCCACTGATAGTGGTCAAATCAACAGAGACTGGCAGCAGAATGGGTGTTGCCCGGGGTTGTTGGAATGGGGAGATGTTACTTAGTGGGAACAGTTTGTTTGGGCAGATAAAATGTTCTGGAGATGAATGATGCTGATGGTTCACAATAATGTGAACTGGATGCTTAACAATGACTAAGGCAAATTTTATGTTATGTGTATTTTATCACAATATAAAAACTAAAAGTTGGCACCTAACTAACATATAGTAGCCCTCAAAATTGCTGAACAAGTTATCTTTGTTTCAGAATTTAGAACAACCCTACAGGTGTTTAGAGATAGAAGGCCATATTGTTCATAGCCATATCCCCCGGGTCTTAATATTTGTTGAATGAATGACTGAAGAAGCCCATAGTGGAAAACTTGCTGGCCCTTAGTCCCACCTCCCACTCTATCTCCCATTTCCCTTCCCCATCTTCATCAGAGAGTATTAGTCAACTGAGTCAGTTCTGATTCCCATGTGCAAGGGACCTTTGGGAGTCATTTTGCTCACACTCCTTCCCCTCGAATAAATGTTCCAGGTAATCGATGCTTATGTTCTCAAAGGCTGCCAAAGAAGGGGTCCCTCTGATCCCCCTGGGCTATGTTTTTAACACTCAGTGATTGATGAGACATTCTTCCACATCTTTTCTGCTCGAATTTAAGCCTCCCACACCCACCCACCCAATTCTTTTCCCCTGAGACATGTGCGAGGGAGCTCTGGGAGACAGGTGGGGGCTGCTACTCTGGGCTGAGGGAGGGGGAAGGGGGCAAGAATAGGGCTCAGCCACCTCTTAAATACTATCAGCCAGACAAGATGTTAGGAGGATTAATGAGGCCTTGCCTGGAGCAGAGATGAATCATATGACCTCAGGAAGTCCCTTTACCAAGTCTTGGAATTCTCAGAGTCTATGGGGCCAAATGAGGGTGTAAGGACCCTAGGCTGTGTGAAGCACTGTTCTGGAACCTCTTTCCTTTTCTCTTTTTAAAAGATTTTTTAAAATTGATTTTTAGAGAGAGAGGAAGGGAGAGGGAAAGAGAGGGAAAGAGAAAACATGTGAGACTGAAACATTCTTCGGCTGCCTCCTGCATGGCCCCAACCAGGAATGGAGCCTGCAACCCAGGTATGTGCCCTGACTGGGAATCGAACCAGCTACCTTTCAGTGTGTGGATCAACACCCCACCAAATGAGCCACACCAGCCAGTGTGTTTCTAAGAGGCTAAGGGTGGCCAATTTGTGATGGCCGAGTCTCACTGAAACCCAGAGAAATAACTGTGCAGCAAAAAGACACATGTGAGAGGGAGCTCTGGGAGGCAGGTGGGGGATGCCAGGCAGAACTTAGGGAGGCAGAAGTGGGTACATCTTAAATACTATCACCCTGTGGGGAAATATGAGCACATAATGTCAAAATTCACAAACTAGGCAAATGAAGGAAGAGGGTTCCTGTTTGGTTGAAAATATAAAGAAACTAGAGGCCTGGTGCATGGATTTGTGTACTGGTGGGGTCCCTCAGCCTGGCCTGTGGGGATTGGGCCAAAACTGGCTCTCTGATATCCCCCAAGGGGTCCCAGATTGCTAGAGAGTGGTCTTGGGTGACACATCCCAGAACTGAGCTCCCTCCTCTTTGGTTCCAGGTGCCTCACCCAAGAACCATAACTGCCAAGTAGCCACAGCTCAGCAGCTCCTGCATTGAGCATCTGCTCCCTGGTGGTCAGTACCCATCATAGCTATTAGTCAGAGTGTCTGTCCCCTGGTGGTCATTGCACATCATATCTACCAGTTGGGTGGCTGGATGGCCAGATGGTTTTTATATATAAGAGATAGATGATGAGTTGCTTCATTTGAAGTTCAGTAAATTTTCCACAGATCTTAAAGATTGTGAATAAATAGTACTATGGTATAAGAAGGCAGTACATATAGCAAATGCATGGTTAACTAATCATATACACAGAATATATGTCACTATGACTATCACAATGTATTCCCACAGGAGTGATCACACTGCTGCCTTCCCGCTAGTGTACTGTATATTAGAATTGATAAAGAAATTATATCAGAGTTTCCCACAGAATGAGCCCTAGAGCCCTCTGTAATCATGAACTCCTCAGAGACAGTAATACAGGTTAGTGTATTAAGAGATGTGAAAAATATGTGATAAAAAAATCTGTTTGAGAAACCAAGATGGAGGCATAGGTAAACACCTGAATTGCTGCCTCACACAACAATTTCCAAACTACAACTAAAAGATAAAATGGACATCATCCAGAATTATATGAAGGCTGACTGAGTGGAAATTCTACAACTAGAAGAAAAAGAGAAAAGCATACTGAGACCCAGAGGAGCTGCAGGAGGCAGAGGTACTGTGACATGGGTGTGGAGGGGACTGGCAATTGAGTGCACAACTGGCTTTCTCAAGTGGGAGGGAGACAAAAGCTCCTGACTTCACTGAACTCCAGTTCCAGGTGAAACTCTAGGGACCCAGACTCATTCAGGGAGAAATTGGACTGTCTGGCAGTGAGCATAAAGCTTTCTCTCAGAAGTGCTTGCAGTGATAACTGCGGGACACTGAGACCCACGGGCCTCTGAGTGAACGACTAATGGGAAGCCATTGCTGTCTGCTCCACCCTGAGACTCTGCCCCATCCAAGCTGTGCACAGAGAATTTTGCAAATCTTATCTCATAAGGGTGTCTCCCACTGTAGACACAGCTGATCCTCACAGCCAACTGGCCTGGAGGTCAATTTCTCCCAGTGATACCAACAACAATCTAGGTTTAACTACAATAAGACTGTGCACACAACCCACAAAGGGGTGCACCAAGAGTGTCCACCTCAGGTAATTGGGGAGGCTGAGCAACTGGGCCCTATAGGATACCTAGCACACAAAGGTACTCTATCAACTCAGGGAAGCAGCCAAAATGTGAAGACAAAGAAACAGGTCACAAATGAAAGAAATGGAGGAAAGCAAACAATTGGATATAAAGTTCAAAACCACGGTTATAAAGTTTTTCAAGAATTTCCTAGAAAAGGCCAATAAATTTAGTGAGAGCCTCAAGGATATGAAAAAGGATAGAAATTAAACATACACTGAAACAAAAAATAATATACAGAGATCCAACAGACTAGAGGATCACAAGAATAAAGTTAAAGATTTGAAATACAAACAAGCAAAAACACCCAACCAGAAAAGCAAAAAGATAAAAGAATCCAAAAATATTAAGATAGTGTAAGGAGCCTCTGGGACAACTTCAAGCATACCAAATTTGAAGTATGGGGGTACCAGAAGAAGAGAGAGAGCAAGATACTGAAAACCTATTTAAAGAAATAATGCCAGAAAACTCCCCCCACGTAATGAAAGAAATAGACTTACAAGTCCAGGAAGCCCACAGAACCCCAAACAAAAGGAATCCAAAGAGGACCTCACCAAGACACATCATAATTAAAATGCCAAGAGCAAAAGACAAGGAGAGAATATTAAAAGCAGCAAGAGAAAAACAGTTAATTAACTACAAGGGAGCACCCATATGATTGTCAGCTTATTTCTCAACAGAAACTATGCAGGCCAGATGGGAGTGACAAGAAATATTCCAAGTGATAAATAGCAAGAACCTACAACCAAGATTACTCTACCCAGCAAAGCTATCATTCAGAATTGAAGGTCAGATAAAGAGCTTCACAGATAAGAAAAAAACTAAAGGAGTTCATCAACACCAAACCAGTATTATATGAAATGCTGAAAGGTATTCTTTAAGAATAGGAAGAAGAAGAAAACGGTAAAGGCAAGAATTCTGAACAACACATACATATCTATCAACAAGTGAATCTAAAAGTCAAGTGAATTGAAAATCTGATGAACAGAATAATCTGGTGAATATAATAGAATCAGGGGCATAGAAAGGGAGTGGACTGATAATTCTCAGGGGAAAGAGGTGAGGGGGGTGTGCAGGGAGAGTCTGGACAAAAAAAATCTGATGAACAGAATAAATTGGTGAATATAATAGAATCAGGGACATAGAAAGGGAGTGGACTGACAATTCTTGGGGGGGAAAGGGTGTGGGGGTGCGGGAAGAGACTGGCAAAAATCGTACACCTATGGATGAGGACAGTGGGGGATAAGGGCAGAGAGTGGGATGAGAACCAGGTGGAGGGGAGCTATGGGGGGAAAAAAGAGGAACAATTGTAATAATCTGAGCAATAGGATTTATTTGTTTAAAAAGCAGTCTGTTTTAGCTCTAGCTGGTTTTGCTCAGTGGTTAGAGTGTCAGCCTGCAGACTGAAAGGCCCTAAGTTCAATTCTGGCCAAGGGCATATCCCCAGGTTTCAGGCTCAATCCCCAGTAAGGGATGTGCAGGAAGACAGTCAATCAATGATTCTCTCTCATCATTGATGTTTCTTTCTCCCTCTGCATTCCTCTCTGAAATCAATAAAAATATATTTTTTAAAAGAAATCTGTTTTACTTGCTTAACTAGCATTTCTCCAAATCAATCTTCTAAAAATCTTTGGCCATCAATATCTATTCTTCTGTGGAAATAGAGTTTCTTTGAACATGCATAGGAAAATGCATTAGTATCTCATTCAAATACCCTTGGATCATGCCACCCTTCATTAATCAGTTGCTGTTCATTCATAAAGACTGGCTGTGTTGTCCAGGCACTAGAAATGTACAAGATCCACTCCCTGTCCACCAGAAAGCCACACCATGTAGGGGGCACTATGGGCAATAGGCTTAGTAGGGACTATGTAAGTCCACAAAACAATTGAATGGGATCTGGAATCGAGGAATGCATAGGGTGCTAGCAAGGCCTGGGAGAGGCCATTAGATACGCTGCCTGAGCAGAGCTTTGAAATCAAGGAACTAGCCAGGCTCATATTGGGAGAAGAATGTTCTAGAAAGAAGGAACATCTTAAGGGGGATGAAGCACAAGAAAAAAAGAGCCTACACAGGGGATGACTTGAGGAAAGGGTATGGGTAAAGGAATGTGGAGAGGGGAAACTGGAGAAGAAGGTGGGAACAGACCATGGAATCTACTGTCTTAAGGAGTGAGGACTTCATCTTGAAGGCAATACAGCCTCGAGGGAGGCTCTAAGCATGTAGTTGTCTGGCCTCCTGATAGTGCTGGCATGAGAATCTGAACTGCAATAGGGTGGGGACATCCCAGCACCGTGATAGAGAGACCTCAGACAGAACCTACCAACCTGGGCAAATGCAGCATCCAGATAAGCCGTGTTCGTCAGCTAAGTCAGCCACGGGAAATCCCACAGCAGATACCATACTCCACACAGTGAAGCAGTAATGATCAGGGAATTCCATCACCAGGGTGTGAGGCCTCTGGCACAAGGCTGGAGTGCAAGACTCTAGTCCTGGGGACAGGGAGGAGAGAGGAGATGGAGAGACAATCTGTGGAAGCATTTCTTACAGGGTGAGCAGTGGTTAAGAGGTACAAGGGGGTAGTTGGAATTGAGGTACAAGTGAGAACCTGGTGTCAAGGACAAAAATCAAAAGCGTTAGTGATACAATAAGATCAGAGGCTAAGCATGAACACTAGAGTTCCTCAAAACTGGTGGCTAAGATCATGGTTGATTTCAGAGCTTGGAGAAAGGGTGCCAATTGGCCGGCCTTCACTGAGAGGTGGAGCTTCATAAAAGGTGGAAACCAGGTAGGGCCTAACCAGAGCTGTACCTGTGCCCCACAGGTCTCACCCACCTGGAGATACACCACGGAAAGCAACAAAACTGTCCTGGTTCGGTGCTGCCATCTAGTGGCTGGTATTAAAAACTGGAATACCCAGATCTCCAGGCTTGGCTTCTCCCATTTCTTCTAGGAATTCCATCATACTCTGCCCTCACCTCTTTACAACGTTCTGTGGTTCTCTGTCCAAAACTTAGTTCACTCCAGATCAAACACGTGCCCACATGCAGACTCATCCTCTCTTACCTCTGCATCTCTCCCTCAGCTCTCGCCCAATTATCTCAGGAAAGCTCTCCCCTCCCCGATCTTGCTTTCCGGTGTGTTATTTTGGAGCATGGGCAGGTTTTCTTAAATGAGCCCAATCACAATTAATAAAAGTTAACGAAGCATCTGTATTATGGAAAGGAAAATGTGTTTGGTTTGAAACTAAGCACAATTTCAAAAACAGAACCATGACATCCGTGTTGATCACACAGCACATATTGATGCCCGGCAGCCCTGGTTGGGTGAATGCCCCGGTGTTCGTCTATCTCTCCAGCTTCCTCTGATCAAACTATCTCTCCTCGAGAACCAGCATTTGGGGAAATAAAGTATTGTTTTGTAAACAATAAATTTGTTATTTTGTTCATTTACATTGTGTTTGCAACCTCATTGACTTTTGGTGCAAATATACAGCATTTTAAGCAATGTGTTTAAATAGATTGGGGAGCAAGGGGATTGGAAGTAGTATATCACATCCACAGGGGAAAGTGCGACTCTTTCCAAAAGAATGGCATCCATGAGTCGGAGCAACCAGAGCTTTAAGGCTGAGACAAGGTCTAGGGGAGAAATGAAGGTTAAAGAGGACAGCAGACCGTGGCTGCTTCACTTTAAGAAGACAGAAAACTCACCGGTTGAACTTCTCTTTCTAGAACTACTATGATGAGCCCTAACTGGACAAAGGGGCCCAGGGCCAGAGGAGCAAAGCCCGAGCAGTGGTGGGAGCCACAGACTCTGGGCAGCTGTGCTGTCCTCACCGCTGAGCAGAGCACCTTTCGGAACTAAAGGCAGGGCCTCCCTGACAGTCTCACAGGTGGGGCTCCCACTGCCTGCACTCACCGTGAGACTTCCGGCATGCAGCCAGATCTGATGAGCCGACAGAGACCATGCAGTTACCTCGAGGCCCCCTGAATGCACACAAGCCAGGAAACCAGAATGTTTGCAGCCACCACTACAGCTCAGCAGCTCCAATGGCAGGTTCCTAAACCTGTGGACTGGGCTTGGGAGAGCAGAGCAGCTTGGCTCCTGGGTGCCAGTCTCTCTCTCTCTCTCTCTCTCTCTCTCTCTCTCTCTCTCTCTCTCTTTCTCTACTTTTCCTTCCCCCTCTCTCCCCCCACCCCCACCCCCACCTCCACACTCTCACTCAAGCCCTTTCCTTGTTTGGGAAGGAACAGTGGAGAGTGAGCTTCAGAAACACTTTGCTCCTCCATTTGTAGAGTGACCCCCACCCCACCCCCACTCCAGGAACCTGAGGGAAACTTCTGGGGGGCCTTCTCCAGAGGACTCACGCTTGCCCTATAATGGGAGAACTGGAGGTGGGGGAACATGATGGCAGCCACAATGAGGCCGATTAGAGGACAAGGGAACTCTACACTCCTGTGAATTTTAAAAAGAGAATATTGAAGCTCTTTTCTTGCCGTTTTCTTTCCTGTCCCTCTTCTCTGCCCTCTGTCCTTTCGGGATTTTCCGTTCCTTGCCAACCCTATTAGTCCCACAGAAGGGCCTGAGGGTTTTAGACAGGCCTCTGGAACCCACTTCTCCGCACAGCATTTTCATAAGATAGAAAAAAACAACAATTGATCAGATCAAAGACTGGTGGTGCCAAAAGAGACTGGGGGGCCAGAACCCCATCTCGCCTTGGCCCCTTCCTCCCCAGTCCCTCTCTCATCCCAGTGGCCAGACCTCCTCCCCAGCTTCCCTCCACACAGCAATCCCGGCCCTCAGGGTGGCTATCTGGCAGCCCGTGAACTGGACAAAGCATTTGTCAGTTTTAATGGATGTACAGCTCCCAGCCCTGACATGTTTTATGCCTCACGGGGGGCTTTGATCTCCTTGTCTGCATACATAAATGAGAGGATTACCGGGACATCCAGAACAGGGCACCAAAAGCGTCTTTCACCGGGCGCTTTTCCTCCGAAGATAAGCGTAACAGGCTGCAATGCCGGAGCCATTAGGGCCTGAGCTTGAGGCAGCTCCACTCAGGGCACAGTGGGTTAGGGAGACGGGCCTCAGGATCTCCCTGTCATGATTCCCCGATATTGTTTATATCTGGTTGATGTGGATAAAGAACCCGGTCGCTTCTGGCACCGCCTCGCCGCCCTGAAGATTACAAGCAACTGTGGCTGACATTTGACAAGGTTGCTTTGACTGACTTGGCGCTGGCATATGGTTACTGTCAGGGATTCCTGGACGTGGGGGCTGGGAGAAGGCGCGGGGGTGGGGACGGGTATTTTTAGGACACTCGGAGCCCTTGGCTGGATTTAGGCCAGCTCTCCAGAATGCTACGGAGCCGCAATGTCACCCCGGCTTTGTCCTCTATCCTGACAGAGAAAGGAAGAATGGAAGGTTGTCTGGGGACTGTGGTCCTGACCACTTTGGGTCCAGGGCCAGTGTCTGGAGGTGGGGTTCTTTGAATGCACACCCAACGTTTCAAGATGGCAGGTAGGTAGGGTAAGAAGCAGAGAGATTGGGGCTGGGAAGTGGGAAGGGCCTCATTAACCACCAGTCAGGTCGGAGGGACTGTCATAAGTAGCTCAGTTGGGCAAACAACAGCTCTCATCCAGTTCTCTGACTCCCACTTGTTGACTAAGGCACCTACGTCCACTGACATATTTATCACATGTGCCTATATGTTCTAGGAGCAGGTGAGTGGGTGACAAGGAAGGCATATTTCTCCCTTCAAGGAGCTGTAGATCTCATCATCATTTCCCTCTTAGTCGTAAAGGAGAGAAACCAAGATGGTGGCATAGATGAACACCTAAACTGCTGCCTTGCACAACAATTTCAAAACTACAGCTAAAAGGCAGAATGGACATCATCCAGAACCACAGGAAAGTTGGCTGAGTGAAAATTCTACAACTAGAAGGAAAGAGAGGGGCTCATGAAGACTCAGAGGAGCTGTAAAAAGCTGAGGTACAAAGACATGCTCGTAGAGAGGATGGGGGGGCAGTGGGTCTGGCTGGTTTCCTCTAGTGGGAAGGAGACAGAAAATCCCGACTGAACTGAACCCCACTTCTGACTGCACTGAACCCCAGTTCTGGACAAGACTCATACGGGGAATCTGGACTGTTGTGAAAAGGAAGGAGTGCACAGAAACTTAGGGCAGCCATGAAAGACAGAGATCTGGGGGCTCCCAAAAGTGCGCACACTGAGCACTGACTGCTGATTGTACCGCTGGCTTTCTCTAGCAGGAGGAAAACAGAACCTCCCAATAGCACTGAAATTCAGGTCCGACTGCACTGAACCCTGGTTTTGGATGAGACCCTGGGGACCCAGACTCATAGGGGTCCCTAGAGCACATGGGAACTCAGGGGAGCCAGAAAGGCAGAGGTCTGGAGGCTTGCACGCAAAAGGCAGAGATATAAAGACACCAATGTGCACATAGAGAGGGCTGCAGGGATTTATCCAGAGGCACTGAGACCCAGAAACTGCATGTAGGGCAGGGCTGACAGGAAGCCAAGGCTGTCTGCTTAGCACTGAGACTCCACCACATCCAAGCCCAGCACAGAGGTGTTGCAATCTTGCAAGTCTTAAGGCTGAGTCCAGCACAGAAGTTCTGCAGGCGCAGACACAGCTGATCCTTACAACCAATTGGCTTGGAGGTCAATTCCCCCAGTGATACCAACAACAATCAAGACTTAACTACAACAAGACTGTATACACAGTCCACAAAGGGGTGCACCAAGAGTGTCCACCTCAGGTAACTGGGGAGGCAGAGCTACGGGGCCATATAGGACACCTAGCACACAAAGCTACTCTACCAACTCAGGGAAGCAGCGAAATATGCAGAGACAAAAGAACAGATCAGAAATGAAAGAAATGGAGGAAAACAAACGACTGGATATAGAGTTCAAAACCACTGTTATAAGAATTTTCTAGAAAAAAAATGGATAAATTTAGTGAGACCCAAGAGGAGATGAAAAATGACCAACTAGAGATGAAAAAGGACCAACTAGAAATTAAACATAAACTGACTGAAATAAAAAATATTATACAGAGACCTAACAGCAGACTAGAGGAACACAAGAATCAAGTCAAAGATTTGAAATACAAAGAAGCAGAAAACACTCCACTGGAAAAGCAAAAATAAAAAAGAATCCAAAAATGTGAAGATAGTGTAAGAAGCCTCTGGGACAACTTCAAGCATACGAACATCAGAATTAGAAGAAGAAGAAAATGGTAAAGGCAAAAATTATGAACAACAAATACATATCTATCAACAAGTGAATCTAAAAGTCAAGTGAATTAAAAATCTGATGAACAGAATAATCTGGTGAATATAATAGAATCAGGGGCATAGAAAGGGAGTGGACTGATAATTCTCAGGGGAAAGAGGTGAGGTGGGGTGCAGGGAGAGCCTGGACAAAAACCATACACCTATGGATGAGAACAATGAGGGGGAAGTAAGGGCAGAGGGTGAGGTGGGAGCCAGGTGGAGGGGAGCTATGGGGGGAAAAAGGAGGAACAATTGTAATAATCTGAACAATAAAGATTTATTTTTAAAAAATAATCATATAGGCTCTCTGGGCTGGAAAAGATCCTGAAAGGCTAACCCAACCTCCTCTAATGTTTGAGGACTTTCTGCAGTATCACTAAGAAAGAATTATCTGCCCAAGCTTGAATACATCTGATGACGGGCACTTCGCTACCATAAATTTTGGACACCTTTGATTATGGTAAAGCTCTTTCTGGTTCAGACCAAAACTGGCTTTCCCATGGCATCTACTAGTACTCCTTGGTGTTTGTCCTTGTCTCTGGGGTTGAGTAGAATTAGTGTAACCTACTCCACAGGTCCTGTGTGGAGTAGAGTCTCTCACCCACTAGCAGGTCATATGCCACATCTGTCAAATGGCAAAGGTAAATTAGGTAATGTCTAAATGATGCCCTTCACCTCCACCCCAGGCCACCCACTAGCCTACCCAGGAGTTTTGTGTGAATTATAATTTTATTAACCAATGTCACCCCAATAAATTCAATTTTAAAAATTTTATTTTTAAAAGAAAGAAAATGGCCTTTCTTCAAGACACATTACCGCCACCTGCTGGAAGATTGCCACAATGTTCTGATGCGCTGCACAGTCTGTAGACCAGTCCCTGGGGATTCTGGATCTTCCCAGGCCTCAGCACTGGGGTTCTTGACTTCCTTCTATTTCCCATGGGACATGAGAAGAAGGAAAGCTCAGGCATCTCAACATTGGAAGGAGGTTCTGTTGTGCAATGTAAAGCCAAACATTAACACTATTTTTTAAAGAGAAAACAATTCTTAAGCATCTAGAGCAATTCTCCTAAATTTCAGAAAATATCTCACACTCCCAGATGCTTTTTGCCTCCATACACACCTCTCTTATTTTCTTTGCTGCCTTCTTTCATGTTCTTTCCTGTGTTGGTGCCTCATTCCCAGGACCCCAGCCTCTTCTAATTCATTCAGAAGTGGATGGGATGATGGATGCCTGCTAAAGAGTAAACCAGTTTTACAACTCTCCCCCTGCCCCCCACTAGGAGCTTTCGTGAGAGTCAAGCTCAGTCATCCTTGGTCCCACAAGGTCTGGGGGCAAGAGACCCAGCCCTGCTCTCCAGTAGCTTCCAATCCAGTCAAGGGTCTAATTTGAACCTGACACAGACATTGTCTTCTTGGGAGAAAAAGTCACTCTATCTGCCTGAACTATTCAGTTGTTTCCAACAAGTGATGTTCAGTGCTAGGAACACAGTACCAAGCCCCGATTTGGCACAGCTTTGGGCAACATACAGACCTTTGCTCTCTGTCCTGTACAAGCCACCTGGGAATGCTGGCATGGGAGAGGCTGCTTCCCCAGTGCAAGTTCCCAGGTGACTATGACCCTTCATTCCTGATGTACCCGGCAACTATGTGCTACACAGGTTGTGGAGGAGGTGACATTTGAGCTATGCCTTAAAAGACAGGTAGATTTGGACCCTGGCTAGTGTGGTTCTATTGGTTGGAGCATCGTCCCATGCACCATATGGTAACAGGTTCAATTCCGAGTTGGGCCACATACCCCAATTGGATTCCCCAGTCCTGGTGTGGGGTCGAGAGGGAAACTGATCCATATTTCTCTTTTGCATGGGTATTTCTCTCTCTCCCTCTCTTTCTCTTTCATCAATAATAAATAACTAAATAAATAAATAAGTGGCAGTCAGCTGTTGAACTCGTTAACTCTGGGACCTCCACTTCGTTAAATGATTCTTTTTAAAGGCAGATAGATTTGGAAAGGTGAAAACAATCTAAGTTACTACCTATGGATCAATAGATAAACAAAAGGTGGTATAGCCATACAATGGAGTATTATTCAGCCTTAAAAAGGAAGGAAGTGCTGCTACAACATGGTGAACCTTGAGGACTTGGTGTTCAGTGAAAGAAGCTGGTCACCAAAGGACAAATACAGCAGGATTCCACTGATGTGAGCAACCTAAAAAGTCCAATTCAGAGAGACAGAAAGTGGAATGGCTGCCAGGGGCTGGGGGAGGGGGGATGGGCAGTCAGTACTTAATGGGGTCAGAGTTCCTGCTGGGGATGGCAGGAACATTCTAGAGGTGAATGGTGGTGATGGCCACACAGCGCTGTGAACCTGCTCAATGCCACTGAGCTGTGTATTCAGAAAGAGTCAAAATGATAGGTTTTGTGTAAGTATGTTGGGCCACAACTTTTTTAAAAGATAGGTGTACAGTATTTAGAGATTGGAGACCGGCAGGTCAGCGTTCCGTGTAGTGGAACAGCCTGAGCAAAGGCGGGAGTGACTGTACTTAGTCCCAGATGTGGAGCCTGAATTCCTCAGTGTGATCATTTCTAAAGAGAAAATCACCCCACATTTAAGTCATCCCACATTCTTTTTTTGGTAACGTGTGATAATATTAATCCCTGCTCAGTGTCTCTGGTAAAGGGTCGGTGAGGAGCAAATGGCCCGGCCTCATCACTGAGCTTTAGAAAACGCAGGAGTGTGAGGTGGTCATGGTGATGCTGTTGCTGGCAGCTGTGAGGAGAAGGATGTGGGCTACACTCAGACCCAGGTTCAAATCCCAACTTCTCCACAACAGGTTTTGTCATCAAGTCACTCAATGCCTCGTCTGGGTGCATCTCACCTATAAAACAGGATCCACATGACTGCCCCTTGGAAAATGCATTAGCCAGAGCCCAACCAGGAATGAGAAATCCACTGTGAAATGTAAAGCAGCGGATTTCAATCCGAGGGTTTGGTTATTCAGGTGATGGCAGGCTGAGGAGCCTACTGAAGGGCAGTGAGGCCCCCGGGGAGGAGCTGTGGCAGGAAGAGGCCCCCAGGAAGGTGGGGATGAGGAGGAGGCTGTCACTCAAGTCCAGACACCAGATAGATCCAGAGGAAACAGGAACGAGGGTGGGCCTGCTCAGAGGAAGCACAGGGCTGGGTCTGAGGGCCAATAGGACTTAAACCAGCACTGAAAGCAGCACCCACATTTGCCTTTCAGCAGGTATTCCACTCACAAACAACTGCCTTCCCTGAGGGCCAAGTCCAGCCCGAAGCCTGAGGGCACAGGAGGCCTGCAATCCCCACGCAGCCTGGGCCTGGCTGGGGTGAGGGGTGGGAGGACGGGCCAGGTGGAGAGGTGAGAAGGGGGGGGGGGAGGATCTTACATGTCATGCCCAGGAGAGTGCACTGGACCCTGGAGCCTGCAGTGGAGGCTCAAACCCTCCAGGTCCTCTGTGTCTTCACTCTTTAGGTCAGGTTTGGGGACCATGAAGGTGAGGCCAGGTGAGTCTGGTCCAACCCCTGGCATAGTCTGGGGCTAATGAACTTTTGGGCCGATCCCTGGGCTCACTCAGGGCCTGGTGCGCCCTGCTCCGCCTCCACCCTGCCTGGGAGTCTGACTCCTGTCCAGTCCCACCCAGTGACACACCCTGTGGGTCATTTCAGCCTCGACCTCAGTCTGGCCACCTCCCTGGCACTCACCCAGCAGGACTCTCGGCCACCCTCCCCCACCTCTGGATGCTTTCTGAACCACACAGAACCCAGCTGGGGATTCCTCCAGCCACTGCCCCTGCCTCTGGCTTTTCCCTGGTGTGGCTTTCCTGGGTGGGCGCTGTCACCCTGATGGGCGGTACCTCCCACAGCACCACAGCGAGGCAGGGCACAGGCCCTTACAACTTCCCTGTTCTCCTGAACCCTCCAGGGGGCACCGGTAAGGAGAGGCTGGGACACTCGGTCTCACCATCCTCATCCTCCCACTTCTCTCTCACCCAATCCTCCAGGAGCCTGGAAGCAGGCAGTGTTGCCTTCCTCCTGTTTAACCAGGACACTGCATTCTCCCCTCCTGAGATGGCAGTGCCAACCCTTCCCCCAGGCCTAGAGCTCCTGAGAGTGGGGGCAGGAGAAGGCAGCCAGCTGGCCAGTAAGGAACAAAATTCAGGAGGAGTTTCGAAAGGTGAATGGTGACTCAGGTGGTTAGCACTTGAGCTGAGCTTGTCAGATCTTCTGGGCTCAGGTGAGAGGGAGTAGCTCAGGTAAGGGCAGGCCAGAGGGCGAAGACATGGGCCTCCCGGATGCCAGAAGCTGCCCGCTCAGTAGCGGGAGGATTCCGAAGGGGAGCAGCCTCCATGCGAGGGCCTGGGAGCTTCAAGAAAGCAAACGGGGCCCAGCTGGGCGAGGCTCAGTGGTTGAGCATCAATCTATGAACCAGGAGGTCATGGTTCGATTCCAAGTCAGGGGACAAGCCATGGTTGATCCCAGGTGTGGGGTGTGCAGAAGGCAGCCAATTGGTGGTTCTCTCCCATCATGAATGTTTCTACCTCTCTCTCCCTCTCCCTTCTCCTCTGAAATTAATAAATATATTTTAGGAAGGAAGGAAGGAAGGAAGGAAGGAAGGAAGGAAGGAAGGAAGGAAAGAAGGAAGGAAAGGGGGTTTGTGTTCAGAGATTTAAATTAGGCCCTTGGGGCCTAACCCTATTGAGGCCATGCATAGACAAGTTAGTCTGATGGGGTGGAGTCTCCTTGAAGGAAGATGGTGGAAGAACAGGAATTACAGGCAGCCTGCAGCTTTCCCAAGACCCTCGCCCACAAACACACGCTCTGGCCCTGCCGAATCCGCTTTCTTGGTTGCCTGAATACCCTGCTACTCCCCTGGACCCCCATCTTCCCCTCCCTGCCCTGCCCTCCTCATTCCCTCTCTGCACCAACCAGGCTCCCAGGCATCCCACCCACCTCGTCGGAGTCTCCTTCCTCCCACTGAGATGTGCTCT
This sequence comes from Lasiurus cinereus, assembly GCA_011751065.1. Lineage (NCBI taxonomy): Eukaryota > Metazoa > Chordata > Mammalia > Chiroptera > Vespertilionidae > Lasiurus > Lasiurus cinereus. The sequence goes on along the minus strand of JAAGEH010000014.1, from coordinate 15,306,040 downwards.
GAGCAGGAACTTGAACTGAGGGTCTGTTCTCTAGAGCCGTGATCGGCAAACTGTGGCTTGCGAGCCACAGGCAGCTCGTTGGCCCTTTGAGTGTGGCTCTTCCACAAAATACCACAGCCTGGGCAAGTCTATTTTGAAGAAGTGGCATTAGAAGAAGTTTAAAAAATGTGGCTCTCAAAAGAAATTTCAATCGTTGTACTGTTGATAATTTGGCTCTGTTGACTAATGAGTTTGCCGACCACTGCCCTAGAGGTTATGCCAACGACCACAGTTGGGGACCACCACACACCAGACATCCACCCATGTAGCTCCTTCGTGTGGTGAACAGCTTTGGGGGCCAAACCCCGAATGCAGAATTAGAACCTGGATTTGAGTCCCAGTTGCAATGCCGAGTGGCCTCCCAGAGCTGCCGTGTCCTCGTTGGTGACACGGGAAAGGTCTGCCTAACTTGCCTCTCTCCCCAGGTTGTTTCCGAGGCCCAGGCAAGATACTAAATGCAACAGGGTGTATCTGGTTCTGCAGCAGCCGGTGGATGAGGGAATGCTATTATTCTCCTGGGCACTTTAGCAGAATCCATACTGTAGTTACGAAGGCAAGTCCTGAGTTCCACTCCGACTCTCCGACTCTCTCCCTATAGACATCTTGGGCCCCTGCTGGCTGCCAGGCTCCATCCACAGGCAACGGGATGAATTAAGAGGGTCTTTGCATGCCATGGATTCTTTAAAATATGTGTATTTCAGTCACTGCATATTATTCTTTTAAATTTCTGAAATGCCAAGAAAGCAAAAGCCACCTCTGACTACGTGCTGCCGCCTCCCACCCCGTCAACCTCCTGGGGAAGGGCAGGCCAGGGCCTCCTGCAGCCCACACGGCTGCCCGAAGCCTGGCGCTTGGACGGGGTCCAGCCCCAGGGCCAGGATAACAACGCAGTTCTCCTCGGAGCATTTGAGCCAATTAAAAAGACAAATGAGCAGGCTTATCTTTCCTCCTCCCCTGCTCCTCTCTCCCTTTCCACCCCCACACTCTGGGCCCTCCCCTCCAAGGGAATGGGGCGGGCAGGACAGGGGGACCTCCGGGCTGTGAATCCCTTCTGGAACAACTGTGTGCCCCCCCTCTCTCCCACCCTCCAAACCTGCCCTGGGGCCTTTCAAGCTCTTGATGGATGACAGATGGAGGGTTTCTGGCCTCCTCCTGGAGCTTCTGAGTGTCCCTGAGATCGCTGGCTGGTGGGAGAACTGTAGAGGCACAGGAGCAGATGGGAGAGAGCAAAGAAAAAAGACCACAGGCTCAAAAGATTTCTATTTTTCTTTCATGGAAAAGCTTTCAAGCTTAATTTTAAGCTCTGGCCTTAGGGTTCTATGTCTGGAGGGGCATTGCATTCATTTACTCCATGGTTAAGATGAACAGGTCTCCTGCTTTGAAGGGGAGCCAGGCTCCCCAGGAAAGAGCAAGAGCTTTGAAGGTAGAAAGCCCTTGGTTTAATCCAGCCTCTAGCCAATGAGGTCTGAGACCCCAAGCAAGTCGCAAAAGCCCTCGGAGACTGCACTTGCATTTGTCAAAGGCCTATCTCACGGGAGGGTTAGAAGGAATAAATAAGACATCACGCATTAAGTGCCTGGCACAGCACTGAGCATATACAAGGCATACTATCACTCTGTCCATTTCCTTCCCTGTGTGACAACCTCAAGACATTTACTCAAATTTTTGTGTGGCTCACACGTTCATCTCCTGTCATAACTTATTTAAGGATCTCATAATTATCATCAATAGAAAGTTTATCCTGAAATCTAACTGAAGAAGGGAAAACACCCTTTGTAATCTTCACTCCCTGATGAACTCCTCTTCATCCTTCAAAACCCAGTCCAATTGTCACCTCTTTGGCTTTTTCCTTCTCCACCATTGTCCCAGCACCTTGATCACACTTCCATTCTTAGTCTGTCATTGTTGCAATTGTTTCATTAAGTTAATGAGTATTTATTGAGTGTCTGACACAGGCCAGGCACACTGCCAGTTCCAGGGAACATCTTGGTGAATAGAACGAAGAAAATCTCCACTCTCCTGCCACTTATATTCAAGTTGGAGGAAACAGACATGAAATTTTTTCTGAAAAATGACTGGCCAGTGTGGCTCAGTGGTTGAGCACCGACCTATGAACCAGGAGATCATGGTTTGATTCCGTGTCAGGGCACACGCCAGGGTTGCAGAATCCATCCCAAGGAGGGGGCATGCAGGAGGCAGCCAATCAGTGATTCCCTCTCATCATTAATGTTTCCAGCACTCTCTCCCTCTTCCTTCCTCTCTGAAATCAATAAAAATACATTTTGCTTTAAAATTTGCTGAAAAATAAGCAATATATCTATCTCGTAGAGTAGACTCTGTGTTCTCCCCCTTTATGGTCCAAGGAACTGCATGGTGCCGACAGAGTATAAGCCCAGCTGATGGTATTTCTCCTCATCAGGCCAGGCTTCGTTCCCCACGTTTCTCTCCTCTGGGAAGATGACAAGGGCCTGTTCACAGACCCTGCTCGCAATCAAGATCCACTTCACTTAGGTCTGCAGGCTCTGGCACCCTCTTTCATGGACACTCCAGTAGACTCAACAGCCTACGCTGCTAGAACAAAGTGCCGCCAGACTTGGCTGCCTTTGAGGCGGAAAGCACAGCAGAGAGGATGGACCCACTTCTCCCCACAGGCTGGCACCTAGGTGCAGGTAAGGGCTGGCTCCATGGTTGTGTGTGCAGGCTGGAAAAAAGCCCTGCTGGTAGCCAGGAACCGCCTGCTGAGTCCTACTCTGCTTCCCAGAGGACCTGAGAAGCAGGAGCCGGCGGGAGCTGGTTTCCTTCCTGTTCCTGGTTGCAGCCAACTTTCTGGAGAGGAGCATTTTGGGAAATGTTAGGTTCAGCCAAGGCATGGAGTCATCAGGGACCTAGAAGAATGAAACTAAAAAGGAATTTGGAGATCAGCCAGCCCAAGTCCCTCATGGATAGAGAAGACAGCTGGGACCCAAAGCGGGGACGAGTACTATTTTCAACGAATAGGGTCTTAGAGATTGTCTAAGGTGATCTGAGACAAGGCCTCCAATCCTTTCATGGACCTCCAGGCACAAACTGGTGAGCCAGCCCGTGAGATAATGATGATCATGATGACTCATAGTTATAAAACTTGTTTTGTGTTGAGTCTCCATAGGCATGGCCTCCTTTGATTCTCAACACTGTGAAAAAGGGACCGTAAGTCCTAACCTAATGTCAGTAGGTCCTGCAACTTTAAGTGAAATAACATAATAACAACCAACTTAACCAGAGACTAATTGATATAAACAAGAGTTAAGTCCTATGGTCTCATCAACGTTACAACAAAACAATGTTGAACTAAACAACATTATTTGAGGACTTGCTGCACTTTTTTTTTATCCTCACCAGAGGACACACTTCAGAGAGAGGGAGAAAAAGAGAGAGAGAGGGAGAGAGAGAGAGAGAGAGAGAGATCTATTGCCTTCCATATGCACCCCAATCAGGGACAGAACCTGCAACCCAGGCATGTGCCCTCATCAAGAATCAAACTGGCAACCTTTCAGTACATAGATGATGCTCAACCAACTGAGCCACTCCAACCAGGCAGACCTGTTGTATTTTTATTACCCTCTTGCAGATGAGGAAAAGAAGACTTAGAGAGAGAAGGAACTCACCCAAGATCCCACAGCTAGTAACTGTAACTCTTGCCCTGCTTTTGGCCCCCGGTTGGCAAGCAGAAAGGACAGATATGTAGAGAGATGTACCACCAACCCAAGAGTTTTTCCGGGCCGTGGGCACCAATGCATTTTCCAGAGCTGCACTCAGTCCACCAGGCCCACCATCATAATACTAGCTGCCATTTACCAAGCACCTGCACAGCAGGCACAGTGCTGGAGAACTGGTTAGCATTGCCTCGCTTTTATCCCCAACGCAGTGCTACAAAGTTCATTTTGTAGATAGAACAACTGAAGCTAAGAGAAAGTAATCAGTCTCTCATCCATGGGCACATCAGCATTTGAACTCAGATCTGCTTGACCCCCGAGCCCATGTTCTCTTTTTCAATGACATTGAGCCTCCTTTCTAGACTGTTCACCACAAGTAGAAGGTGTTGGTGAAAGTCAAGATGCCCCTATGTTTGTGGGCCCAAAAGCTGCTGTCAGCACAGGTCATGGCTCGCAGAGGAGATGTGGCACCTGAAGCAGGGGATGGATGACCCGGTCCCCTCACCTGTGTACAGTCCCATCTGTGCTTCTCATCCATCTCAAGCAGCCAGACTGTGAGCACAATGCATGAGGGCTTTGTCCCAACCCTGCTGGGTCCCACCAGCCCCAGGTACAGTGGTGTGGGGGAGGGAGAAGTGCCCAGATCAGAAGTGAGGAGAGCTGGTTGAAGTCAGGGGGGCTAACAACCTACAGATACTCTTTTCATTATGAATTGTATCTGTTCCTTTCAGTCCAACATAATAGAATTCCTTGGATAAAATTCATAAGTTTTTATGTATCAAATTATAATAAAATCCTTTAGACAAAAAAGAAAAATCCTACTCATTTTTTTCAAAAGCAGAATCTTCTGTACCCTGGACCTCTCTTGAGGCTGCCAGAGTAGCGTGTCCTTTAGGTACTTAGAAATCCTATTTTTTACCTTTAGCCTTTTTGTCTAGGCAAAAAATGTCTCGAGCTAAGATATTAGATTTCTCTAAGTTTCAAAAATTACATTAATCTTTGATCTAAAATTTACCTTGGGCATTCACCTAACCCCCAACCGTCAGCTTCACCTGAGAAATGAAACATGTCAGATGGTGAGGGGATCAACTGAGTTTGAGCAAGCACAGGCATAGTCTCAGAAGCCAGGAGCTTTTTCTCAAAGGCAAATGCCATCACCTACTAGCTGAGCAACCGTCCGACAGTCACTCCACTCTGCTGTGCTTCAGTTTCTTCACCTGCAGGATGGGGGTGTAGACAGTCAAATCTGCCTCACCCTTTCCTGTGCAGATCCAGTGGGGAGCTGTCTGTGAGGAGATGGGACCTGGCACATGCTGGATAAATAACCCCCTCCTGACAAAAAGAACCCTTGTGTCCAAAGCAGCAATGTTGATGGCACAAAACCACAGTCATAAAATGTTGCCAGCTGCCCCTGGTCCTGCTGATGGCCCTGTGCTCCCCCAGGGACCTAGATAATCGGGCTGCAGTTTTCCATGGCCGTTGGTCAGAATCATCCCCTGCAAAGCACAACAAGCAACTAGAACTTTCTGGATCTCCCTGGGCAGCCGCAGCTGCTGCCTGAGACATCTATGTGCCCTTGAAGGTAGCTGGCTGTTGCTAGTTTAGTCTGAAATTCCATTCTGGGGCCTCCCCCAGCCAGGGAGCAGGGAACGTGAGGCCTTGAAGATGCTGCATGCTGTGTGGGCCAGACCGGGGGAAAGTAACTGTGTGAGAGAAAGGGGAGCAAGAGAAGGAGAGCCTGAGCACAGTGATAGGGGGTCAAGGCCAGGAAGCACAGCGCAGACCACAGGCTTCCAGGATCCCGCTTCTGGTTGAAGCAGTTGTTCCTGGTGATAAATAAAAACGAGCCTTTTCTGTAGCCACTTCATCTCATGACCTCAGATCTTTTTTGTTAATACCAGTTCCTCTCTGGCACCCTTTGTCCTAGAATAGCACAGGTATCGTTGTGACTCTATCACATTACACCTGCATCTTGTAAGGGTAGATCCTTGGGGTCATTTCCCACCATCCTCCAACCCCACAGCCTTCCCTGGCATAGTTATGGGATGAATTGCGTCCCCTCCAAATTCCTGTGTTGAAGTCCTAACCCCAAGCCTCTCAGAATGCAACTGCATTGAGAGAGAGGATCTTTAACGAGGTAATTAAGGCTAAATGGGTCATTAGGGTGATCCCTAATCCAAAGTGACTGACTTTATAAGAGGCAGTGATTGGGACACAGACATACACAGAGGGAAAGCCACCAGGTGGAGGACACAGGAGAAGATAGCCATTTACAAGCAAAGCTGAAAGGCTTTAGAAGAAACCAACCCTGCCAACACCTTGATCTTGGCCTTCCAGACTCCAGACGGTGAGACAATAGATTTCTATTGTTTAAGCCACACAACCTGTGGTAGTTTGTTGTGGCAGCCTGAGAAAACAACACTGATTTCATGTTAGCTACAGTGCAAGAGGTGTGGATTGCCCAGCCACTGTTTGCCAGGGACCAGGCCAGACAGGGCAGGTGCAAAGCTGAAAAAGACATAGTCCTGGAGGTGCTCATGGTCCAAGGAGGACTCAGACAATTTCAAGGAGAGAATTCACGTGGAGGGGGTTTAGAAGGAGCGCTGAGTATGTATGGGATGATTAATTATGTGAAAATGTCAAGGAAGACTTCTCAGAGGAGGTGAAATCTGAGTAAATTTTACAAGGACAGAAAAGGCTGGACAAATGACCAGGCAGAAAAGAAGGAGGGTATGCTTGGCAGACACAGTTGCACAGAGACATGTGACGAGTTTGTTATCCAGATTACAGGAGCAAATAAAGCACAAACTGGGATGGGTAGTGGGAAACCACATAACCTCTCTGAGCTTGGTTTGTCCAACTATAAAACAGAAATATTCAAATATTCATACATCAGGCAGGGTGATGTAAGGGCCGACTATGAAAAAAGGCAAAGAATGTTTATGGCAAAAGACACAAATCTTACTTCAATTAAAATCATCAAAAACCTCTTACATTTTTAATTCTATTCACCCCCCAATATCACCTATACCTCTTTTTCTTTTGGCCTGGGCATCAATTAAACCAGGCCAGATCTGATCTTTCTTTTAATTAGAAAAATTAAAGCCTGGAGCATCATCCTGTGCACTGGAAGGTTGCCAGTTCGATTCCCAGTCAGGGCACATACCTAGATTGTGGGTTTGACCCCAGTCAAGGCACATATGAGAGGCAGTCAGTGTTTTGTTTTGTTTTTCTCTTTCCTTTCCCCTCTCTAAAAAAATAAACAAACATGTATCAATTTAAAAAAAAAATTCTCAGTTGAGAATTTTAAAAAAAATAATAGCCGAAACTGGTTTGGCTTAGTGGATAGAGCGTCAGCCTGTGGCCTGAAAGGTCCCAGGTTCAACTCTGGTCAAGGGCATGTACCTTGGTTGCGGGCACATCCCCAGTGGGGGGCGTGCAGGAGGCAGCTGATCGATGTTTCTCTCTCATCAATGTTTCTAACTATCCCTCTCTTTTCCTCTCTATAAAAAAATCAATTAAAAAATAAAAATAATAAAATGAATAAATGAAACATTCTTAAATTTATTTTTTAATTAAAATTTACAAATAGATTTAAGTTTGCAGAAAAGTTGCAAAGATATTACAGAGTGTTCCCATATAACCCCACCCTGTTTCCCTTATTGTTAACATCCCTATTAACATAATACACTTGGTACAAATAAAGAAACAACACTGATACATTCTTATCTGAAGTCCATAATTTATTCAGACTCCCTTAGTTTTACCTTTTTCTGTTCCAGGATCCCACCTAAGATACCCCATTACATTTATCCTCAGGTGAGAATAAAGCATCCTCATCATGTCTCCATAGGCTCCCCGCGGCTGTGACAGTTCTGGCCTGATTTTTTTTATTTCAAAGATACAGCTTTGGCAAAGAAAAGTACTAATGCACAGAAGTAGAGAATGGGGGAGAGAGTAGGAAGGTTTTCTGAGAGAAATGTGCTGTTTCAGCATTTTATCATTTGGCTTGTCAACAACCTACATTGGTTACAAGTGAGACTTTTCTGTCCACTGAAGAAGACCTAATGGGACTGGGCTTATTATATTCTCAGTTCATTTTATCCTTTGCACTGAATAATTGTGACTAATTTAAATTAGCAAATACACAATTGTAAAATTCTCCCCCAGGTCCTTTTCCTCTTCCCAACAGCCCTCTCTGGTCCCAGGTGTCTTGTGCTCTTTAGACCACCTGAGTTTCTCATGTCCCCTGTTTCTTGGAGATGAAGGACTGCCTCCCTCTCTGAGCCCTGGGAACTAACCGGGTGGGGAGAGAAGACAAGGACAGCACATGCCCAGTGTGTCTGTTCTCTCCAAAGACCTCCACTGGAGCTCCAGTCCACACACACACACTGCTCAGTGGGATAAGATGTTTCCACTCTAAACCTAGCTGGGGGCCTGGGTGGTGGGGTAAGCTGGGGTGGGACTATTATTGGCTGTTCCTTATAAGAGGGTGGGGGAATGTCAGTGCAGGCCCTGTCTCCAGGCTGCTGCAGGGAGCAGCTCCCCAAGTTGCCTGCAAGAGTGACCATAAAGGGAAAGTGTCCCCCTGGTTTGCCAGGACTTTCCTCTTTATCAGCAATGCTAGGTTCTAGGACTCTGTCCATGCTCAGGTTTCACATCAAGGCCCTCTGGAGGAACCAAAGAGGAGAACTCTCAGTGAAAGCAACATGAGCCTGGATTGTCAGAGAAGTGTAAGTCCACCTCCCCCATCCCCACCTTCTCCCACCCAGCTGGCTACAAGGCCACAAGAAAACAACTCACACTCTTGGCTGAGCTCATTCCTTCTCATCTTTTTTTATTTAAATAAAGAAAACTTTCTTAAAGTCAAGTCATTCTAAAAAAAAATTCAGACAAGCAGATGAAGTGAAATATCCTCTTGAACACTGCTCAGTCCCCATATTGTCCCTAACAATAGCCAATGCCATCAGCTGAGCATGTGTCCTTTAGAAAGCCCTTATGGCTGATTTGCATACTTACATTTACATGGCACATTTAGAAATAGAGTATATTTCTAATATGTTATATTAATATACTAGATATGTTAATACTAGTACACTGTTCTCATATACTAGAAATAGTGTAGAGACTTCTACATTGGGTCTCTAAAGTAAGGATCTATATATATAAAAGGCTAAGCAACCATCCAATCAGTAGCTATGACATGCACTGTCCACCAGGGGGGCAGATGCTCAATGCAGGAGATGCCAAGTGACAACAACTTTGCAGAGTACCCTCTCACATTCCAGAAATCCTCAGGGGATGTGGGAGAGCCAGTTTCGGCTCCATCCCTGCAGGCCAGGCCAAGGGACCCAGCTCACTGCGAAGATGCCCTGTGAGCCATGGCGCAGCCCCAGGTGTAGCTGGCTGGGGAGGAACCGAGGGAGGTTGACTCCAGGGTGTGTCTGGCCCATCTCATCCAGTTTGCCCCACTGGCAACCTTCTAATAAATCTCCTTTCAAAGTGCACAAATCCCTGCACTGGGGCACTAATACAGTATAATTTATATAACTATTTACTTACAGAAATTTGGGTTCTTTCTTATTTTATTCATGCTATAATGAAGACATGTTCTTTTTTTATTTCATAGGCAAGGCTAGTGGGTGTCCATGTCCCCATCGAAGCTAGATGAATGTGCATCTTTCTGTTTGTCCTGGGGACAGCAAAAGAACACCCTTGACACCCTTGTGCACAGTTGCCCAGTGTGTCTTGCTTATGCAACATGGCCAATAACACCTGATGTCCTTACCCAGTTGCATCTACTCCTACAAACACAACTGATGGATCATTAAAAAGGTTGGTGTTGTTGAAAGGCATCCCTAGACCTAACTCTTATTTAGGCTTCAGGCTTTAGGCATGGAGATGACCATAGAGGTAAGATCAAGATTGCATCCATACACTATGGCTGTTGTAACAAAAGTCTGGCAGCTTCAAAGAACAGACACTTATTCTCTCACAGTAATGGAGGCCAGAAGTCTGAAATCCAGGTGTCTGCAGAGCCATGTTCCCTCCAAGGCTCTAGGAAAGAATCCCTCCCTGCCCCTCCCAGCCTCTGCTGTCTCCAGGTGTTGTTCCTTGGCTTGTGTCTGCCTCACTCCTATCTCTGCCTCTGCCTTCACATGGCCTTCTCCTCTGTGCCAATGTCTCTTCTTCTGTCTCTTATAAGGCCATTTGTCATTAGATTAAGGTCTGCTCAGGTAGTCCAGGATAACCTCAATTCAAGATTCTTAACTTAAGCACATCTGCAAAGACCCTTTTTTCAAATAAGATCACATTCACAGGTTCCAGGGGCTAGGACAGGGATACACCTTTGGGAGCCATCATTCAACCCACCACTGGTATCATTAGCTCAGACCCCTACTTCACAAATGAGAGTACCTTCTCTGACAAGGGGATAAGTGCTATGGAGAAAAATAAAGCAGAAAAGAGATGCAGGAAGGTGCCAAACTAGGGGTGGGGTTCCTATTTTAAATAGGGGAGATGACATTAACTAAAAGACTGAAGGAGTAAAAATGTGACTCAGAGAAGTGTTGGAGGGGAAAATCTCCCAGGCAGTGGACACAGCTAGTGCAGGTCTGGTCTCGGCATAACCTTGGCACATTGATCCTGTTCTTATAACAATTTACCAGATTACTTTTATTTTAACTGGATTAGACTGTGAGTTCCTTGAAGAAGGAAACTGTGTCTTTCTCCTTGGAGGATCCCCAGCACCTCACCTAGTGCGTGATGCATGCTCCACAAATATGAATGACAGAAGCAAAAGAATGACAGAAGGTATGAAGGGATGCATAGCTTAAATGACTTACCTGAGATCACACAGATGTTCAGGAGCAATGCCAAAACTAGGACACCAGAGCTCTGGTTCTTATGATAATTTAAGGTAGTGCATTTCAATGGAAGCTCATTTTTCACTCAATTTTCTCTAAAGGATCAATTTTTTTTATATATTTTATTGATCTTTCAGAGAGAAAGGGAGAGAGATAGAAAGTCAGAAACATCGATGAGAGAGAGACATCGATCAGCCGCCTCCTGCACGCCCCACAGTGGAGATGTGCCCGCAAGCAAGGTACATGCCCCCAACCAGAATCGAACCTGGAACCTTTCAGTCTGCAAGCCAACGCTCTATCCACTGAGCCAAACCGGTCTCGGCAGGATCAATTTTTTTATGTTGAGAGACATTGAGTAGAAGTGACTACATGATGAGATAGAGCCACAGTCCTCCTCAAGTCATGGGCCTTTTTGAATAAGAATATCTCCTCTGCTCTAACCCCAGAAGACATTTCATAAATGGCTGGATGTGGGGCCAGAAAAGAAGAATGAACAAAACTAGTAAGTTGGGTGTTTCTTGGAAGTCAACCAGATTCAAAGTAATAATCACCCATGAATCAGGTGGCCTTGGCATGAGGTGTGGGACAGAATGCCATCAGTGTGGGACAAGGGGTCAGCTGACAGAGATAATGATAGTTAAGCGTGAGCCCTGGAGGGACTAGGAGGCCATCATGGACTGGGTCAAGTGAGCTCAGGTCAGTAGGACCTAAAAAGTAAGTGAAAGAAAAGAGTATTGTAAGTCAGACAGGCATGGTTTAGCGAGGTTTAAAGTCAGGAAAGGCCAGAAGGCCAAGGGCATAGGTAGAAGAAGGGAGGGTCCGTTGGTAACACAAAACACAGGTCAAAGGACTTGCAGGACCTTGGATAGCTCCACAGAAGGCTCTACTGAGGGGCACTGGATGATTGAGCTTTCAGCCTCCAAGTCCCAAGGTGAACAAGGGAATCCACCTCTCAGGGAAACTCTGAGACTTAAAGGACCTTGTACAATCCTGTTGACTCCAACCCTTTGGTTGTGAGAGACAGAGGGCTGCTACTCTCTGAACACATTTTCCAAATGTGGTGGCTTTGACTGATGGTTGTTAAAGGCAGCATGAAGCGTGAGAGAGGTCAAAAGTCGAAGGAGGCCTTAGCTGTGTTTCGGATTCCCACCCTCAATGATGCCAACCCCAGGCTTGACTTGCCTGCTCCAAATGTTGGACCCTGGCTATGCCTTGTGCAAGGAGTAATCTCACCTACGCAGGGATCCCCACGCATCTCCAGGCCGTGCCAGTGTACCTACACTGTGTCCGAATGAGCGTGGACTTTGGAACCATTTAGCAGCAGAGCACGTTACTTCTCTTCTTTGTGCCTCTATTTGCCACCTTTAAAGTGGGGGCAATAACTTCTTGCAGATGATTGCAAGATTAGTCAATCTGTACACAGTGCCTGGCACGCAACATAGGTTCCACAAGTAATCTCTGCACTTAGAGCCACGCCCCCTCCTTCTTAGGATCACACTGGAAGTCTTGTGCACACCTCTCAGAGGTGGCATTGTCTTCCTTTCCGGAGTTTTCATCCCCTGCCACATCTCACCCAAGTTTGAAGCTTGAGTCCAGGCAGGATATTATGACATGAGAGAAACAGATAGTCAGGAGTAGGATCTTCAAAAACCTGCAGAAGGAGTCAATCACTTAACAGCCACTTCATACACTAGCAAACATAGTATTTGTGGAGACTCCAGCTGCACAGGCATGGAGACTGGCTGGAGAGGAATAGACTAACAGTACAACCTGGCCAGACTCTCTGCCCCCAGAATCAGGCAGTGCCATTGCCCTGAGGCACTCACTTCTCACCAACATAAAACTGCTGCTGGGATTCTTTGTGATTTATAACCTCATCTCCTGTGAGAAAGAGAAGCCAGGATGCTGGCATCAGACATCTCTGGACTCAGGCCCTGTCTCTGGTTCTCGGTCTGTAACCTTGGGCGAGTTACAGAGCCACACTGGGCCCTGGCTTCCTTCTCTGGGATGGAGGGAGAATGCCTACCTCAAAGAGCTGCAGTGAATAGTAAAGGAGGAAACAAATAGTAAATGGGAATGTGTGTCTACAGTTCCTGGCGGATAGTAAGCACTCAGCAATTGTTAACTCCCTATCCTTCCTGCCACAGGACTGAACATCAAGATTTTGAGGGGAAAAGAAGTCTGGTTTTTTAGAGAATTGGACCATGTTTTCTTGTTTTCCATAGGCAAAAATTGAATCACAGAATGGGAGAGCTTTAACAATCACCTAGTACAATATCTTTTTTAAATCCTCACCTGAGGATATATTTTACTGATTTTAGAGAAAGGGAAAGGGAGAGAGAAACATTGAGCAATTCTCTCCCGTTTGCACCCTGACCAGGAATCAAACCAGCAACCTTTCAATACACAGGACAAAGCTCAACTAACTGAGTCACATGGGCCAGGCCTCAATATCTTTGTATAATGCATAAGTTAGTTGGAGCCACAGGATCATCCAGACTGCCTTCCATCATATATATATATATATATATACATTTATTTATATATATATACATTTATATGTATATATATATATATATATATATATATACACACACACACATATATACACATTTTTTTTTCCCCACAGAGAGGAAGGGAGAGGGATAGAGAGCTAGAAACATCGATGATCAGCTACCTCCTGCACGCCCCCTACTGGGGATGTGCTCGCAACCAAGGTACATGCCCTTGACCAGAATCAAACCTGGGACCTTTCAGTCCACAGGCTAACAATCTATCCACTGAGCCAAACCGGTTTCGGCTGCCTTCCATTTTATAGATGAAGAAGCTGAGGCATAGAGAGAACCAAGTTCCTTCAGGATAGACATTTGCAACAATGTTTCTACAACATATATTGTTGTACAAAACATGGGCAATGCCAAGTGCTGGCCTAGGGGCAGGGTGACCCCCACAAACAGAACTTGGCAGCCACAGCCTATACTTGGACTCTCCATCTACGTTTCCCAGGCCATTCAAGTCCTGGGGCACAGTGGACCTGAAGTGCTTCTGTCTCCCAAGGACCAGCACTGGGAGAGTTGGCCAGCCTGGAGGGAAGTCCCAGCAGAGTCCTAGTGTCTGGGGTCCCCTCTGCTCTGAGGGATCCCCTCCAGCCCATTTCCCACACCAAACAAACTATTGGAGCACTCGGGATACCGGCCTGCACAGCTGTTCCATGTCTATCCGAAGAGTTGAAATTCTAATAGGGATGATTTATGAGTTTCTGAGAGAGGGAAATGGGAGCCGCACTTTCCCCTGACATAGAGCCTGGTCCCGCGGGTGCCGGATGAGTAATGCTCTCCCATGGGGCAAAGGGCTCCTGTCTGAGTCAAGGGATGATTTAACTCAGGGAGCCCGCATTCCCTCCAATAACTCACCCTCCTTGAGGGAGTGGCGTCCCCCTGTCCTGGCGGCATCTGTGCCCACTCAGGGCCAGGAGGTGCCTCACAAGCACTCAGCGGGGAACCCAGTGGTTAGCATCCTGCAGGGTAGGTGTGGGTCAGCAGGCCCCAGGGAGCCAGTCAAGCGCAGGCAGTGGCTGCTGCAGGGACACCCAGGGGAAGAAGGCGGATTCCCTGGGCCTGGCCAGGACATTGTAATGTAAAGGATACAGGAGGATTTGACCTCTGGATAAAAAGAACTTTCCAACAATCAGAGATTTGCCTGCACCCCTCTCCACTCCACCCCACCCCCCCCCAAAAAAAATAAAGCAACTGTTTCCTGAAGTGGTTGGCAAGGATGTGGAGAAACTAGAACCTTTGTGGGTTGCTGGTAGAATATAAAATTGTGTAGCTGCTGTGGAAAACAGTTTGGCCATTCCTCGTAAAATTACATTTGATCCAGCAGTCCCGCTTCTAGGTATACACACAAAAGAAGTGAAAGCAGAAAGCCAAGCAGCTCCACGTGCACTCGTGTTCATAGCGGCCTTATTCACAGTAGTCCAAAGGTGGAAACAACCCAAGTGTCCATGGGCAGATGAATGGATAAACAAAAGGGGCATGTCCATACAATGGGACAGTCTTAAAGAGGAAGAATATTCTGACAGTGTACAACATGCATGAACCTTGAGGACCTTATGCTAAGTGAAAGAAGTCAAACATAACAGGACAAATACTGTAGAATTCCACCTATCTGTGGTACCTTGATTAGTCAAAATCATAGGGACAGAAGAGCCGAGACTGGTTTGGCTCAGTGGATAGAGCATCAGCTTGCGGACTGAAAGTCCCAGGTTTGATTTTAGTTGGGAGCATGTACCTTGCTTGCGGGCACATCTCCACAGTGGGGTGTGCAGGAGGCGGCTGATCAATGTCTCTCTCTCATCGATGTTTCTGACTTTCTATCTCTCTCCCTTCCTCTCTGTAAAAAAATCAATAAAATATATTTTTTTTAAAAAGAAAAACACAGAAGATAGAATGGTGGTTGCCAGGGGCTAGGGAAGGAGGAAATGGAAAGTTGTTGTTTAAGGGGGACAGAGTTTCAGTTTGGGAAGATGCAAAAGTTCAGTAGATGGATGATAGTGATGGTTTCACAGCAATATGAATGTACTTACTGCCACTGAACTGTACCCGTAGATGGTTAAAATAGTAAATTCATGGTATGTGATGTGCATTTTATCACAATTTTTTAAAAGAAATAAATGGAGTTCAATAATCGTAAGAGAAGGGACTCTGGCTTCTTAAGGACCCAGGTAATTTAATAGGTTGAGCACTGAGGAAGTGAGAGGAAATGGGAACACATATTCTGGTGTGTGGCCAGTACAGGGCCGCTCAGTCTGAGATGAAGATGCCCAGGGCAAGCATTGTGCAGTCCTTTGAAAACACATACAACGTCTTCATCAACCCTGACAATCCACTTCCTAAATCACTCTCCTGCAAAGGGCTTGCCCCTAATAACTTCCCTGCAGCAGAAATAAGAATTACAAAATCATTATAGCTAACATTTATGAAGAACATGCTCTGTTGTGCCAGTCACTGTGCTGAGCACGTTATGTACACTGTTCCTTTAACACCCACAGCAGACCCAGGGGAGAGGCACTGCCATCACCTCCTCTGGCAGGTGAGGAAAACTGAGACCCAGTGCAATTAAGCATCTTGAGCCAGAGGTTCCTCCAGAGCTCACTCTCCCTCCAGCACACTCTACAGACCAAAGGGCATCAGAGGCAAGGGTGGAGATGATAGGAAGGTGGCATTTGAGCTGAGCTTCGGGAGAAATGGGGCTCTGGCTATGACTCCTGGTGCTGGACTCACTGACCATTACTTAACATCTCTACACCTCAGTCTGCAGAGTGGGAATGACAATCACCCTGCCCCATGGGTTGGCTACCAGGACCAAATGAGGCAACTGTGGCGAGTGCCTAGCACCGTGCCTGGCACGGAGAAAATGCCGATCAGCATCAGCTCTCCTAACATCCACCTCTCCCTCTGAACTCTCAGAGGGCTTGATGTTCCCTCCCCTTGCTGCACTTAGCAATTTCTGCGATGCATTAGATAGAGCGCTTTAACTCGCTCATACCCAGCGACCTCCCCACACCCCACAAATTATACATTATTTGAGGGCAGAGGTCGTATTTTGCTCATCGCTGGGTCTCCAGCAGCAGCGTAGGAAGTGCGCAGTAATGTCTGAGTGGATGGTGACATAATAAATGGATGCATGATGCTCTTTGACCAAAACAAAACCCTCCTGTGGCTATAATCAGAGCACAGCCACCCCTTTACTGAGGAAGGCCAGAGCACCGTCCCACCCCATTCTTGGAGCAGACAGCCAGACGGCCATGTCAGACCGGCTGATCTCAGAGAGGATAAGAGGGGGGGCAGGCGGGCTTTGTGAAGGGGACAGCCTTGGGCCTCCTGGCAGACAGGCCCGGAGGAAGTGACAGCCCTGGCCCTCAGGCCTCGGGGGGCTTGGTGGCTCCTGAGGACAGCCTGTGGTGGAAGAGGGGAGACTGAAATAATGAGAGTGGGAAATGGGAGTCAAGGAGCCAGGGGAAACGGCAGATCTGTTAACAGGCTGTTTTTGCTTTTGTCTCTGGAGAAGGAAGAGGATGGAGAGCAAAGACAGGAGAGTCTCAGGCGGCTTCCTGCCTGGCCTGGCCAGGGTGGGATTGCTCTAGATAATGGCTGATAGCAGTGGAAACTGGAGACAAGATAAAGGGGGAGGCCTGTGGTAGCAGACCCACGGAGCCAGGGAGGGATGAGGAAGACGTGAGGAAGTGCAGAGGAAGTGCGAGCAGAGAGAGAGAGAGAAGAAAGACCTCCGTGAGGCACCAAGACTGACCAATAGCTCCCAAACAGGCCCAGGGCCCTTAGGGACTAGATGCTGAGCTATCACTCGGGCCTGGGACAAATGCCACTTTCTCCAGCAAGTTCCTAACCATCCTGAGTGTCCATTCCTCATTGGTAAAAATGGTGGCTATGAAAATAGATTCTTAGAAACCTAACTTTTCCCAAGGGTGTTTGCTAAGAAATTTGAGATGCCGCAGATTAAGTGGCCAGTACAAAGTAAGTGCTCAATTAAAGGGTCTTTTCGTCTCCTTTCCTGAAAGTGGCTTCAGAGATGATCTGGTTCCTTCCTGTAACTCTCCAACCTCTGGAGCAGGTATGGGCACGGGTCTTTGCCCCATTCCCTCTGTGCCAAGACGTCTTGGTCCGTAGCCCCCTTGGTACCAGGGCTTCCTCTGGCTTTGAGTATCAGCGGTGAGTTGGGAAGCCTGCGTCTCTGTGCTCTGTGGGAACAGCTTCATGGTGAGGTGTTTTTAGTTCTGCACATGCTGTTCTCCTCTCTACTTTCCCTGCTGAGAACTAGCCTAGTGCTGCCCGTCCATTCCAGGCACAGGCACTGTGTAGACATTGATCTTTCTGACTCAGTCACCTGGGAATGTGATACTCCCCCCACTGCTTCCTACCAGAGCCAGGCTGGGCATTCAGAGAGACCTCAGCTTGGCCCCAAGAGATAGCAGGGAGCCAGAGGTGGCATGAGCCCCCGTAGGCATCTACACCGATACCTGCACCTGTACCCGACCCTGGAAAATCCTTTCTCTTTTGAGTGTCAGCTTCCTGGTCTCCACATATCCTCCAGCTCCTGAACTAGGAGGCTGGAATGTGAGAGAGAAGCAATCTTGCTGTTTTGTCATCACAAGCCCGTTTCCTCTGTCCAGAGAGGCCTCTCTGCTTGAACTCAAACCCTATCGTATCTCAGGACATAGCCTGCTTTCCCCAGAGCCGCTGGTCTTTGCCGAGCACCCAGGCTTCATCAGCTCATTCATTCATTCCGCCCCTATTTACGGAGCACAGTCTCTGTGCCAGCCCTGTGCTAAGACGTGGGACACAGTGGGAGCAAGAGTGACCTGCTGCCTGCCCCCGTGAGGCTTTCGAACTAGAGTGAAGACAAGAAATGAACAAATGAAAATTACAAAGCACAGCAAGTGCTAGTAAACATCCTGTGAAATAGAAACGTTGGGAAGGAGGTACTGATCAAGGAAGAAGATATATTTTCTCATCTAGGCCACAGGCTTCTTGAGTGAATTCTTATTTCTTGCAGAACACACAGGAGAGAAGGAGGCGGGGGAGGGGGAGAGAGATAGAGAGAGAGGGAGAGAGGAAGGAGGAGGAAGAGAAGGAGGAGGAGGAATGTGAAGGTCAAAGGCAGAAAGGAGAAAGGGGACAAACTTAAAGGGATGATCTGGGCATCGTATGCTAATGCACTATCTGTAAAGCTCTGATTAAACTAAATCGTTTATCTGGGAAGGGAGGAGGCACTTCAATGTATGTAAGAATTTTCCAAGAAACCCAGCTGAATTCTCTAACACCGAGATCATCAGAGCTTAAGCAGCACAAGTACATGGTTGAGCAAAGCGACACCCAAGAAATGCTGCCTTAAACCAAGGAAACTGCAGGAAAACGTGCTCCAGTCATGAAACTGGAAAGGGAAGGCAAGCCCACTCCATGAAGAAATGTGACTAGTCTGGGAAAACTATCACGGAGATGGCTTGTCTTCTGTCCTAAACCCCTTTCCTCTTGCTCATGGGCCCCCTATATTTTTAGTCAGCACCTAGCCCTGTCAGAAGAGAGGGTGTGAGTTATTCACTCACACTAAGATATTCATGACTGTGTTGGCCCACTGGGAGATATTTGCACCTTACAGTGAGGCAGTTGGAAGGTTCCTTGGTAGAATTTGACCTAATCCGTGGAAAAAAAAGATGTGAGATCTATACGAGCCGTTCAAATCCTTCGGGGTAAGAGAATTTATTTCTTGAAGCTGCCCTTGAAAACACCACCTCTCAATCCACATGGCCCATTATTTCTGCCTCCCTCTCATTCTCAGTCTTCGACCTTTACAACTTCCAAATGAGAGTCCTCTTGGGAAGGAGAAGGTGGGAACCAGGTGCTCTGGAATCTCGACCATGGGTGTATACCTGTGTCCTGGACTTCTGATCTCCTTAGTCCTGGTCTCTGGGCCAAGATCCCCAAGGATGATAGAGCTCATGGGAATCTGACAAGGCCCTGATGAATGAAGATCACGAGGTAACACATGGCAACACAGGCAGACCCTGCCTGGTTTTCTAAGCCTCTTTTCTGCCCAAGAAGATGTATTTGAAAGATGTCAAGTGCTTCATCTGCTGTCATTCGATGTCATGGGAAAGGGACTGAATGTGGACACACACAGAAGAACACACTTCTAGCTTCTGTGGGCCTGCTCCTTAGTGTAGCAATTCACCCCTAAAGAGCCTCACAGGGTCTGGTGAGACCAAAGGGGTTAAGATTCCCATGGATCCTGACCCTTAGGGGCTGCGTTTGTTATCAGCCTTGGGGTCTGGAGCTCTGGAAGGGAGTGAATGGATGAGAAGGGGTGCAATACCTGTGGTAACAGCTCCTCCGTGAGCCGTGGGGAGGTTACTGGACTCCCAGGGACCCATCAGACCTACTATACTCTGGTGTCCTGGGCAACCCCTGAGCCTCTCATACCCTTTCAGAAAGCAGTCCCTGCTTGCAGGGTGTGTGTGTGTGTGTGTGTGTGTGTGTGTGTGTGTAAGTTAGTTTAACATGTTGAGGCCACTTTGCACAGGTAAAAACTACCTTCCAAGGAGCATCACAACCATGCTCCAATTGACATTTCCTCAGGAACACACTTCAAAACTATTCCACGGAGACCAGAAGTTTCCACATGCTCACTGCATCCATTTCTTTTCCTTTTAAAGCTGAGGCAAGAACTGGAGGCCCAGTGGGCTCCTTTTCCCTGATGGCTGGCCTGGCCCACGGGCCCACCTCTTTCTCTCCGCTCAGCTCTCCAAGGAGCGGCCAGGAGAGTGGCCTTCACCCCCACTGGCACTCTCCTCTGTCCTGCTCACCAGGCCCCACACCAGAAATAGCTCTCCTGAGAAGAGCCACTGGTTGCTGAGGGCAGGCTCTGCCAGGCCCCCAACTAAGCACCTCAACTATTTCAACTCCAGCCTCAGGCCAGTCCCTTGAGAAGCTACCCAACAGCACCTGTTTAATGGATGAGTCTAGGAAAGGTTAAGTCATGCGCCCAAGCAAACTGCAGGGGGACCGCTTCCTATCTGAACCAGATTCTCTGAGGGGCTTTACAACAATGGCGCCCACCACACACACACACACACACACACACACACACACACACCAGTGTCCCCATCTCCTGTGTTCTGCCTTCCACTGTGGCAAACAGGGTCAGAGAAGAGCTGAGCAGCACAGAGGGAAGAACATAGACCATATTTTGAGGACTTTCCTTAGGAGTTAGTAGAATTGTGAGGTGAGGGGGTGGAGGTGAGGATGGGAGATAGAGATGCAGTTGATCTTGAGTTTTCTCTCTGCTCTGACTAGACTTTCCCAGCTGGCTGTCCTGTGGTTCAATCCTGCATCTGTTCACTGCGTTTCTACTAAGAACAGACTCCTCCGTAGAAGATTCAGAAAAGGAAGTGCCCCGGCTCCTCCCCACCCAGAGCTCACCAGGAGGGACAGGGCAGGTCTCCAAAAGCCCTGAGCCCAAAGCCCAGGAGGAGGAAAGCGGCCCCATCATCCTCATCACCCTCCTCAGCGTTCCAGCTCTGCGGGAGGCCAGCGGGTGGAGTCCCAGGGACAGAGAGAAAGGCCAGGAGTTGGGGCTGGGAACCCCACCCCACCCTGGCGCCCTCCGCGGCCCACTTGGAAGGAGGCAAGGGGTGAATTCTCATGAGAATTCTGATAAAGGGGCTCCTCCACCCCTCCCCCTCCCCCAATTAAAGCGGAGCTGTCCGAGCGCCGAGATGAAACCACTTCCAAGCCAGGCATGACATCAACATTTCAGTGATAAGAGCTGGACAATGGGGTGTTAGACTAATAGAAAAACACCGCTGGATAAGGCCGGCTCCTGATATCCAGGCTGATGGGAAATACCATTGTCTGTCCGCTGTCAGCTGAGTCCCCAGGCGACAGGGATTCCAGTGGCTACAGGCAGCGGCGGGGAGGGAGGGCAGGGGGCGGAGAGGCGGGGGTAGGTTGCCCCTGGAGGGGGTGCAGCCAGGATGCAGGGGGGAGGGGAGAGGGCTCTGAGCGCCCAGGATGCAGAGAGTGCCCTGCGTTCGGGGCAGCCACCAGGTGTGGCAAATAGAGGAAGACCACCCCTGCCCCCAGGAGTCCTTTGGTTTGAGTGTTTCTTTCCCTCCCTCTACCTGCGGTCCCAGACCCGCAAGGCCCAAAGAGGAACCGGCGCTTCACACGTCTTGGGCTCGCAGGAGCAAGAAAAACCGGAGGGTTAGGCCAGGCTTCGGCCCTGAGCTGAAGATGGCCCAGCCCTTATCACGGAAATGTTGTTTGTCTTCCGTTGCAGTTTGCTTTCAGTGTTATTTTGTACTGGTTTCAGGTGTACAGCATAGCGGTCAGACAGACAATCACAGGGGAAGCCGGAGCGAGGCGAATGCACCCGGCCGGTGGTGGTCAGTTTTGAAGGAAAACAGCCCCATCAGAGGGAAAAGATGTCCTTGGACAGTTCATTGTCCTTTTTAGATCTCAGGGAACAGAATTCCTTTAAAAGACATGAAACTATTGCACTTTTGGAACTGTCTGGAGCCTGTTTGATTTTGAGTTGTTTGTTTTACTGGGCTTATTTGGGGAGAGAAAGTGGATGAGACAATGGGATTGTTACCGTCCCCGTCCCTGAACATGCTCCCAGGATCAGCATTTCCCCTCCACGCCCACCCAGTGTCAGCAGCTGGGCCCACACAACCCCACAGAGCAAGCACTTATGACTTGGAAAGCACATAAGTGCAAGCGTCTGTCCTCTCCTCCGGGCCTCTGGACAGTTGGCTTCCCTCAAACTATGATGCTTGGTGCTGTTTCAGAAGAGGGGCTTCCCTGCGGAGATCACTGCCTCTCTGGACCACCCACACTCCTGTGATCCAGGAAATCAGGGTGTGGTGGTGGGGGTCAGACCAGGAAAGGCAGCCTGGCCTCTTCTTAACCCGCACCCCATTCCTTCACCCTCCAACAATATCCCATCTCCAAGTCCCTGAGCCGAAAGCCTGTAAGCCATCCTCACCCTCCAGCCTCCCACCCAAAGTTTTGCCACATCCTGTCCATTTGACATCCAAAGCCTCCTTGGAAACCTACTGCCCAGGTAGAGGCCACCACTGGATCTCACCTGGGCTATTTCAATCATCCCCAGCTGGTCTTCACTCCCAACTTGCCCAACTCCAGTCCATCATGCATCCTGTTGCTTAAGTGATCTTTCTGGAATACCACTCTGATCACCTGAGATCCTCATTAAAACTTTTCCAGGCCTATTTATTGTCAGAGTCCAGAATCCTTACAAAGCATTCGCCCCTCCTGCCTCTCCATCCCTTTTTTCCGTCTCCCTCTCTATAAGCCCAAGTAAAAACCACAGGACATCACTCAACTTCTGCCCATTGGCGCTCCCTGGCTCGGAATGCCCTCACCCCTTTGGTGATATTCACATCCTTAAAACCGTGTCCCCCTTATCATATTGCTATTTCCTATCCCTTCTCTGGAAGAATTAATTTCTCCTTCCTCTGTTTCTACAACTCTTAAAAAGTATCTATCTCTCTTTAAACCACCCAGTATTGTAATGATCGAATCACCTCTTTCCTTCACCATAATCTTCTCAAGGCAATATGATGGCTTCCATCGTTCTATCCTTAGTGCCTCGTCCAGCCTTGGCACATAGTTGGCACGCAATAAATGTTTATTGAATTTGTTTGGTTAGACTGAAGCTATGTAGCCCCTAACCAGGTATGGTTTCCTACTTTAAAAAAAAAAAAAGTGGTCAGAGAACTGTTTACATAGAATCAAAGATATGTTTTCAAATACTAAGACAAAGACATTGCTTTTAAAATAATTTATCGGCCAAAAGTGGTTTGGCTCAGTGGATAGAGCGTTAGCCTGCAGACTGAAGAGTCCCGGGTTCAATTCTGGTCAGGGCCATGTATCTTGGTTGTGGGCACATCCCCTGTCAGGGGTGTGCGGGAGGCAGCTGATCGATGTTTCTCTCTCATCAATATTTCTAACTTTCTATCCCTCTCTCTTTTTCTCTGTAAAAAATCAATAAAATATATTTTTTAAATAATAATTTATCGGCCATTTGTATATCTTTTATAAAGGGTGGGTGGCCACTCAATCACTGAACATCTGAGTAATAATGATGTCAGGCAAAGCTGAAAAGTCAGACATTACCAAGGTATTTGTCTCCCTCCCTCTATAGTCAGCCTTTGCTTACCTCATACAGTTGTCCCAATTCTCACAAAAGACTCTCAATGTATTAAGAAATATGCTTATGGGAAATTCTTCCTGAGCCCATGTCCTCACAGCTCATGATACAAAAACAAACGAACAAAAAAAGACTTTTCTGGAGTTCATGTGTCAAATCTCATGGAATTATTCTGATTGATTCTGCTCAGGTCACATATCCATGTCTGAACCAAACACTACATCAAGGGGAGGTACATAATTAGAATTGGACCCACCCAGGTCATATGCCATTCCTGAGGCCTCTGTGTTTGGTACCCATCAGACTTATATGAGGGTCATGCTGTGTTTCCTCCAATCAAAGTTTGCTGGCAGACCCAACCTGCCCCCTATATCTCTATCCATACAGTAGCCATCTCATGAGCACCCTCTCAGAATAAAGTACTATATTAGGCCTAGTCAGACTCCCACTAGCCATGAGAGATTTTGCTGCATACATACATATCTACATATATAGAGTAGAATGTAGTTGGGCCCTCATACAGAATGCCCACAGACAGAAGGTAGATACCTGAAGTGTCACCTGTGGAAGCCAGTGTGGAAGAATAATCCAGTAAACGTGGTGGTTAATTGGATGGTAGTTAAGGGTAGAGGAGCATCAACCTTACTCAGTCCGAGCATGACATTCTGATATCCTTCCAGGCATCCAAGATGCTGTTTCCTTCTGGGTCCAATCTCTCACTCTTCTTCCATTCACCATCCTGTCCTGAGTCACTCAGCTTACCTGAGGCCCCTGATTCTGCCCTGTCTAATATACAAAGATGGTCCATCTAATGGCCACATACTTCCTGCTACTCATTCCTGAGCTCCGTTAGGGAACCTAGATGGTGATGGTCTTTAGATCACATTTGGCTTTGTTCTAAGGGTTCTTCTACCAAATTCTTTAGCCTCTCACCGCCGGATTTGTCTCTGGTCCTCAGTCAGTTGAAACCTGCTGCCTGTGGAAGATCAGTCCCTGGATATATCACTCCCTTTTTGTTTCACTGTACCCCTAGCCCAGGATCCCATTTGAAGGTTGACTCTATAAAAGAGGGAAAGTGGATGCGGCTAGATTGATGGGGAAAATGCTGCTTGGAGACAGGGACACATCTGGTTCGAAGGGAAAACCCAAGCCAGCTCACTAGATTGGCCTCTTGGGTTCAATCAGTTCATAATTTCAGTTTATTCAGTACATGTGTTTCACAACTCTGCGTGCTCCAGAAAATACATGTGGTTTTTTCCACACACTGGCTGGCATGTGCAAAGTTGTCAGTCAAATAGTTATTTGCTCCATAAGAAGCACACAGTGGGCTTAAATATTTTCCTTTCTTATGATTCTGAGTGAAATAACTTTGTTTTTATGTGAAATTTGCATAACAAAAGTAACCATTTTAAGGTGCATATTTAGTACATTCACAATGTTGCAAAGCAAAGACTACCACCACCATCATTGCAAAGCACTTCAGCACCTTAAAAGAAAACTCCATACCCATTAAGCTGTCACTCGTCATTCCCCTTTGCCTAAGCTCCTGGCAACCACCAACCAACTTCCTGTCTTTATTCTGGATGTTTCCTATAAATTGAATCATACATTATGTGACCTTTTGTATCTGGCCTGTTTTACCTAGCATGATGTTTTCAAGGTTCATTCACACTGTGGCATATATCAATATTTCAATTCTGTTTCTGACTGAGTAGTACTGAATTGTATGTATAACCACATTTTATTTGTCTGTTGATAGACATTTAGATTGTTCCCACCTTTTAGCTATTGTAACTAGTGCTACTATGAACATTTATGTGTATTTGTTTGCATACATTATTTGGGACATATACCTAGAAGTACAATTTTTTGGATCATATGGCAATTCTATGTTTCATTATTTTTAAAGAAGCACCATACCATTTTTCACAGCAGCTGAACTATGTTATATTCCCATTCAGTGTACAATGAATTCAATTTCTCCAACACTTGTTATTTTCAGAGGGTTTTTTTTACAGCCATCTTTGTGAGTGTGAAGTGGTATCTCATTTTCTAGGTACTGTATTAATGATGTAAAGCATCTTTTATCAGCCATTTGCATATCTTCTGTGAAAAAAATGTATATTCAAGTCTTTTGCCTATTTTTAAGTTGCATTTTTTTGTCTTTTGTTATTGGGTAGTAAGAGTTCTTCATATATTCTGAATATTAGGCATTTACAAGATACATGATTTGCAAGTATTTTCTACAATTCTGTAAGCTGTATTCTCACTTAATGCATAAATTTTTACAAGATGTTATAAGTCTAACATCTTTTTGTTTGTTCATTTGTTTTTTTGCTGCTCATGCTTTTGGTGTCAAAATCCAAGTTCATAGTGATTTATCTGTCTCTTCTATAAGTTTTATCATTGTAGCTCATATACAGGAATAGGCAAATGTAGGTTTATAGTTGTAATACAAATAAATAATTGCATAAGAATAAACTTTTTTGCATACTCAGAACTGTAAACCTATTTTGCTGACCCTGTATATGAGGCATTGATTCATTTTGAGTTAATTATTACATATGGTGTGAGGAAGGGGTCTAACTTCATTCTTTGGCATGTAGATATCCAGTTGTCCCAATATCATTTGTTGAGAGACTATTCTTAACCCCATTGAATAGTCTTGGCACCATTGTTGAAAATCAATTGGCCATGAACATGAGTCTATTTCTGGTTTATTTTAGTTCAGTTCTATTCCATATGTCCATATGTTCCTTTATACCAGTACCACACTACTTTGATTACGAGGTTTGGAGTAAGTTTTGAAATGGGAAAGTGTGAGCCCTACAGCTCTTCTTTTTAACTTCTGTTTGTTTCAACATTGTTTGGGTGAATTAACTCATTTTAATTACAGGAAGGATTCTGTGATCTGTGAGCCCCACCCAAGTCTCTCCAGGAGGCAACTTGGAGAACCTGGAGACCTGGGTTGTGGTTCTGGCTTTGCCACCAACTAACTCTCTACATGCCCTTTGCAAACCACAGTTCCACTTTAAGTCTTCCTTTACTCTTCTGCAAAATGGAAATAAGGGGGTCAAATTTACATTTTCTACTTGGAGTGGGACCTGAAACTTTTTAATGCGTTCACCCTGAAAACTGCTTGAAATCCTCAAATTGAGATCCTTGGTACCAGAGAAGTGACTACCAGCTCCCCTTCTACAACCCCAATACCTGTACCTACCTGGTTTCCCCCTGTTCCTTTCTGGGCCATTAGTAAAGGTGCTGTTCAAGCAAGCACTAAATTAGCAGAGGGGAGAGAATTCTGGGGCAGGGAGAAAGTTAGAAATTGGGTCACCATTAGTTCCTCCTCTGTCATCAAATGATGTTTGATATTTTTTTGCATTTGACTAATATGTATTTTAGATGACAGGTTCATTTATTTAAAAATATGTATAGAGACTAATATGTGCTAGATATTATGTTGGGTACTATGGTGATACAGAGATAAATTAGTTATGAATCCTACTATCTGGCAATCAGTTTTCACATTTGAATAATATCAAGGGGAATTATAATTATTTTGAAAGGTCCTTTTTTTTTTACTTTTATTTGAGTATTGCTTTCAATTTTTTTATATTGATAACTGCACGTGTAAATGGCCTTACAGGAAATCAAAGCCCTGAGCATAAAAGGTTAACTATATACACACCTGGATGCCACCTTCCATACTAAGTAATTTAGTACAAACTGTGTTACATGGCTAAAATCAGGATGTATTTGCTACCATGTGTTGTCTTTCTTAATTTGATATAATTTTATAGAATTTCATGCAGAGATACAGTCCAACTTCTAGAATATGTGCTATAATGTCATCACCTCAATAATCAGTCTACATCTGTCTCACGTCCCTAGTTCTATTTTAACTGCCCTGTATCTCATGTGCTAATGTTGGAGTATGGATAGATCATCAGGAAGCTACAGAAGAGATGATGGTGGTGAGCTAGGTAGTGGATTGCATATGATGGGGGAGAAGGAGAAAGAGGTAACAAGAATGACTCCTAGATTTCTGACCTGCAATACTGTTTAGTTGGTTCTATTCAGTGAGTTCAGGAGCACAGAGAGGACCAGATTTGGGGAGAAAAACAAGAGGCCATTTTGCTCAGTGGTTCCCAGAGTAGTTGTACAATGTGGGAGTCCTAGAGAGGATCACAGGTTCAGTTTCAGACAAGTTAAGTTTGAGGTGTCCTTGAGGCATCCAAATGACATCAGTAAGGAGGCAGTTGGAATGCAAAGAAGTCAGGGCTGGAGACATGTGAGTGATGGTAGAAACAGGGGGTCTGGAGGAGATTGTAAAGAGAGAGGGAGTAGAAAGGGAAGAGAACCAAGACCTGAGCACCAACTTTCCTACCACTGGAAGGGAGATTTCCTGAAATGGAAACTATGAAATGACCAGAGAATCAGAGGGAAACAGGGAGCATGTGGAAGCACAGAAGCAAAGGAAGAGAGTGCTTCAAAGTGGAGGAGGGAACTTTCAACAATGTCAGATGCTGCTAAGAGCTCAAGATGAAGAGAGAAAATGCCCCCCACACTTAGTGGCACTGGGATCGTGGGTGACCTTAAAAGCTGTTTCAGGTTGTGATGGGAACAGGCAAAATTAAAGTGGACCATGGAGCAAATGAGGAAATAGAGAAAGTTGATAAAGGCAACTCCTTTGAGAACTTTGGTTCCCAAACATAGTCTATTCCCAGTCATTTGCCATCTTCACTTGAGCCCTGTCACCGTGGGTAAATCTCTTCACCTTCTGGATCTGTTAATTCCCAAAGAAACCGGGGGAGGGGCTATACTGTATCTCTAACTGCATGGATAATCTATTGCAAAGCAAAATCAGCATATACAGTCTGAGATAGAAAACTGACCAATGGTGGTATCATTTCTCTAGAGACCCCCAATTTTCTTTGAGTAAGGAGGGGTACAGAGCACTCTAGGGAATAGAAAGCTAAGAAGGGTCAAGTGGTAAGCGAGTCTGCATAAGGAAGATTCAGAAACTGAGGGATAAGGGGGCAAGAGAAGATCAGAGACAGACCTGATCCAAGAAGCCCTGGGGAAAGAGTCCTAGTTTATTCAAAGGAGCGGGGAGGCCTGGCAGAATGGCTCCCTTGCATCCACTGCTGGCCTGAGAGAAGGCAGGGCTGAGCTGGGAAAGGATGAGGAAGGCAGAGAGGAAGGGCAGCAGGAATAATTACTCGAGTTGGCCGCGGGCCCCAGCTAGGGGGTGACCCCTGGGACTCCCGGGTGGAAAAGAGTGAGGGTTCCTTTAATGGCCACAGGTGTTGGAGTAGAAAATTTTCCATGAAAAGGGGGCTGTTCCACATGATTAAAATAACCACTTGGGCCCTCTTGGCAAGCTCAGGCCTTGTTTTTTTCACACTTTGCAGCGTGTCCTTCAACTCCTTTTGGAGGTTGTTCCAAGGATAAATGGCAAAAGAAATTCTTTTTCTTCTCAACACGCTAATAAGGAAGGAGTGGAAGAAAGTGGGCCCCCCCAAGGGCAGTCTAGGGGGGCAGAGGCAGGGCCATTGGGATGAGGAGGGGCATATGGGAGTGAAACGCTTACTGTGGATCTGGGAAAACAGTTGGGGTGAGGTGGAGGTTGGTGAGGAGGGATTGTCTAGTTTGAGACTGCTTGGCAGGAAAGCTAGAAATAGAGTGACAGGGACCAAAGCCCATCCAAGAGTGAGAGCTCAGGGCCTGGTCCCTCATGGTGGTCTTGTGGGGAAGTTGACCATACCAATGTGTCATGAGAGGCTGGGAGAAGACAAATTTGTAACTTCTGTGGGTTTTGAGGCTGTCTTGCCCAGGTACAGTCTAAGGGCATGCTTGCATGCCACCTCCCACCATCTGAGCAGGTGACTGGGTGGCTAGCTGTTCTGGCTTTCCCTCCATAACATGGGGCTGCTTGAGGATTGAATACATTGTGAAGGAAGCACCAGGCATGTGAACAACAGATAATGTTAATGATAATGATGGTGATTGTCTCTTAGTCCTCATTCAATCAGAGAACTCCAGGATTTACAACCATTCTGGTCTCCACCCCAGCCTTAATTGCGCTTGATTTTCTTTATTTCTTTAGACCTGGATTAGGGATTAGGTACCACCCACTCCCTCAGTACCATGGAAGGTCCGTGTGGCTCCTAGGAATGAATGCAAAAGTTTACTCACTTCCACTGCAGCAAAGTACAAGGAACTTATTTATTACTGCTATTGGTGACATTATTATTATTGGGCAAAAGCCAACCATGGCTTTTCCTGCCATCTTACTTTCCACAAAGTGCCATCTGCTCCTGTGAGTATGCCTCTCACGATCACAGGAAGATGCTAGGCCCTTGCTGGGTCCTTCTCCTCCACACATTCTCTTCAGGCTCCCCAGGCTTTCTCAGCAAATGTTAGAGTGCCTGGCCTTGACCTCATGTGGCCTTCCTGGCCATCTTAGGCCTCATTGACCCTCTCTTCCTCAGAATAACACTCTCCAGACAGCTATTTTCCAGGATGCGATCTGAGAGTTACCTACATCAGATTCCCCTGGGGAACTTGGAAAAGCAGGTTCCTGCTTGTTTCCCTATCCTGAATTAGGATGCCTAAAATGGAGCCAGGAAATCTGCACTTGTAAGGGACCCTACAGGAGAATCTTGAGAGACACATAGAGTTTGACACCTGATCATCTGCTGTCCATTGTCTGGGCCCAATCGGCAGGACTGAACCACATTGTACTTGTATCTTGTACTGTGAAGGGCTTAATAATGGTCGATAGAAAGATAGATATAGCCCTATCTATCGGTTTGGCTAGTGGATAGAGCGTCAGCCTGTGAACTGAAGGGTCCCAGTTTCAATTCCGGTCAAGGGCACATGCTTGGGTTGCAGGCTCAATCCCCAGTAGGGAGCATGCAGGAGGCAACTGATCAATGATTCTCTCTCATCATTGATGTTTATATCTCTTTTCTCCCTTCTTCTCTGAAATCAATAAAAATAGTTAAAAGAAAAATCCATCTATGTATACATACATACATAGATGGTGGATAAATAGATAGGGATATAGGAAGATAGGTAGGTAGATACATACATAGATAAGAGATGATAGATAGGAAGATGATAGATCAAGAGATAATGGGTGGACAAATAGATAAGGATTTAAAAAGATAGATAATAGATTAGAAATAGATGATAGATAGATAGATAGATAGATAGATAGATAGATAGATAGATGATAGATAGAACAATACCTTGATACAGCTCTGGTTTCAGTTCTGATATCTCATGGAATTGAAGTATGGGATCCATAAAGCAGAGTCTCATAAAATGCAGGGCCTGAATCTATGAAGCTGTCAAGAGGAAAGGCAAAAGGAGGGCTCCTTTGGACTCAGCAATCCAGCAGGATGACTTTCAAGTCTGCCTGTTACTAGTTGAGTGCATTTTGGGGAGTTTCTGAATCTTTCAAAGACTGATTTTCCCTCATAAAGAGGACATAACAGTCCATGCTCTCAGGAGCATGGTGAATGGTGACATAGATGGTGCAGTTCTGATAAGAGGGCTATGTGCTTCAGTTGCAGTCTCTGCATCTGAGCAGGTGACCCCAGGTATCTACTGTGACTCCCCCAAAATAAACATTGTCCCTAACCCTAACCTAACGGCTGCCTTTCTCTCAAAGAGCCTGCCCTCCACATCTTCCCAGGATGGACCGCTTCAGCATCAGAGCTGCTCACCTTTATCCCTGATCCATCCCTATTCCCTCAAGCCCTCCCCAATGTATAATCCTCCCCTAACTACCTGTGTTCCCTCCACTGGGGTGGAGAGGTGTCCCAAAGTGTAAGCCCTACTCCTCAGAGTGCTGACAACCTAGTCGATGATTTGAAGCCAACACATACAAACTGATTGGAGAAGTGTCAGGTACTAAGCCATGAGCCATGCTCTGAGGGCACTAGGAATTCGGAGAAGGTTGAGTCCCACGTAGGTTGGAGTGATCAGAGAAAGCTTCCTGGAGGAGGAGGAATCAGGACAGGAGCTTAAAGGCTGTGGAGGTTGGAAAGAAACTGGAGGAATGGAAAAAGGCGTACTGATAAGCGGGTGGTGGGAAGGACAAGGAGAGGAAGTCAGCTTGGCAGATGCCATAATTGTGGAGGGCCTCAGTTGGCCAAGCATGAGCCTTCAACTGCATGCTGTGTGGGTGAGCCATGGCCTCTGTCCAACCCTGCTCAGGCAAGCTGACCATCAGGCCTCCCACAGGTCCCGGGGCTGCCCCATTGATTGGCCTGTGAAAGGCCACTTGGTGGGCTGGTTGCCGAGAGACGGCCCCAGAGGCCAGGGCTGGGATTAGTGAGTGGCCCTGTTTGCTCTTCTTTCTGGGAGGCAAGAGGACTTTGGTCTCAGCTTATCAAACTGCCCTGGGTTTGAAAGCCCAGGAATGCAGCCTTGGGCAAATGTGCAGGTTCACAGGACACCCATTAATCAAACAGTTCCCTTCCCTCCACCCCTAATAACCTGACACCACTACACACACACACACACACACACACACACACACACACTTACTCACTTAACATTGACTACACTTTTATGCGGTCTTCTGGAGATGCAAGCCTCGCTAGCAGCTGAGCCAGTCCCCAGTGGAGGGATTGCAGGAAATGGGGCTGGCTCAGACACTGTGTCTTTCTCTAGTTTGCTGTGGGCCTACCAGAGGCAGCCTGAAGTCCAGTTGGGGACTGACTTCCAGGAAGGTGAATGGATCAGGCTCCCTTTGAACCATACATTACCATCTCTCTACTCTGTCCTATAGTCCCTGAGCTCAGGCACCCAGCACCTCTGGTCTAGATATCTCCAACAGCCCCTCCCAGACTCTGCCCAAGCCAGAGGACAGCCCCAAGAAATGCCTTCTCCACCTCGTAGACAGAGTGGGATCCCTAAAATCCACACCTTTAGTGCCTTTTCATCTTAAAACTCTTCCACCCACCTCCCTTGCCATTGTCTCAGGATAAGGTTCAACTGATGCCCTGCATATCCTGCAGCTGTCTACAACCCACACAGTCTGAATTACCTGCATTTTTGGGGTGCTATGCTGCACCCCCACCTTTGCATGTCCTGCTTTCTCTGTCTGGTGTACTTATAGCCCCCACACCCTTGTCTGACTAACCCCTGCATGACCTCCAGCACTTGGCTTGCTGTCCTCTCCACTGGGCAGTGCAGCCCCCACAAGCTCCCCAGCCCCACAGGCCCATTACCCTATGGCAGTGGTCGGCAAACTCATTAGTCATCAAAGCCAAATATCAACAGTACAACAATTGAAATTTCTTTTGAGAGTCAAATTTTTTAAACTTAAACTTCTTCTAACGCCACTTCTTCAAAATAGACTCTCCCAGGCCGTGGTATTTTGTGGAAGAGCCACACTCAAGGGGCCAAAGAGCCGCATGTTGCTCTCGAGCTGTGGTCTGCCAACCACGGCCCTATGAGAACTACTCTCCTTTCCTCTCCTCCCCTCCACTAGACCCCCACCCCCACCCCCAGCTCCTAACAGTGGGCCTGGCGCCTAACAGGCACCCTATCAGTATTTGCTGAATGTATGAATGCCAGCTGTTTTCAAATATTTGAAAGGCTGTCATGTGAAAGGAGGGTTAGTCCTAACCTGAGTGGTTCAAGAGGTACAATCAGGACCAACAAGTGTACACGACAGAGAGGCAGGAACTGGGTGGGGTTCTCTATAACATAGGCTGCTCTGGGAGGTAGTGAGTACCCTGCCACCTGTAGTCATGGAATGGCACAGGATGGCCCCTTGAAGGGGGTGCCAATAGAAGGCATTCTGTTTGGATGAGATGACCTCCCAGGCTTTGTAGCTTAGGATGCTAAGGGTTAATTCGACTTTGGGTTCCCCTCTGCATATATACACCCTTCACGGTGCAGACTTGAGCTTTCCCAGGCAGGGCCTCAGAGTGCTGAGGAGCAAGATGCAGGCCCAACTAGGACAGGAAATCTGTCACCATTCTGGGGAGGCCTGCTTTGTGCTTTGGGATTGAAGTGTGACCATGGGGACATGTTACTTCTCCACCACAAACTTGCAGGGCCAGCACTCTGCCCCCACCCTCCTCCTTGAGAGCTGGGCAGTGTGTTCTTATCCAATGCTGGCACCTGGCTCTTTGACATCAGAGCCAACCCAGGTGCAGCGGGGGAGGAGAAGTGACCTCAGCTCAGTCAGTGTGGCTCCTTGGCCTCAACGGGGCTGTCCTCCCTCACCAGCAAGGTCACTGTTATCTGCTCCCTGAATGAGCAAGCTCTCCGGGCCTGGATGCCCTCCAAATATGTAGAGGGAGTTTTAACATAACCCAAGACAAAAAGGCCTCCCACGCCTGCCATTTTCCATGTGCTGTAAACTCCAGGTAAAGACACAAAAGAAGGCTCATGGCAGCACTTCTGCAGCCACAGGTCATCAACATTACCTGCACATGGGTACACATGTCTATGTGTGCCATGTGTGCCTATGTATCATATCAATGTGTGTGTCTGTGTCAATGGGTAAACATATACCGTTTGTGTGTGCATGTGTGTTCATATGTCAATGGGTCCTTGGAGATACAAGCACACTATGATTAGTGGAAACTGATTGTTGACAGTCTAAAAGTGAGTTTACTAAACTTTAACCCAGGAAAAGCAGACCAATGTGATCATGTAGCTTAAGGGCAAATGGCTGTATATATCTCAAAGGTCTTAGAAGACATCGCTATGTCATGATAAAGTACAAGAAGTTATGTTTATCATGATGACTCTTTATCATCAAGAAAACATTTAGCATATCCTTTATTTAGGGAAACAGGTACCAAGTTTTAGGGTCATTCTACATTATTAACATTTTTTAAAGTTTTGTTTTCAAGGAGTGTCCTTTATCAGAATATCAGTACTGCAGAGATCTCAGGTACAAATGCCACATAACTGAAGGTGACTATAATAAAATAACCTAAACGACTTGATTCCCAGGGTAAATCAAAGCTTTTAAAAATACATATTTTTTATATTTTTACATTTCAATACCTTAGCAATTCTTGGATCCAAAGAAAACTAGGAAAAACATGAAGATACATTCTTTATCATTATCAGAAATTATTAATGACCACTCAGGTCCTTATAGGTGTATTTAGTTGGTATCCAAAAGCCCACTAAAGACACATTTGAAAACTCTGTATGTGTGGACTGAAGTACATTTTTCTGGAGAAGAACATATCTGTGTATTATTGGGGTTATTCTTGGAATAAGGAGTGGGGTAGAGGAGATGCTACCCACCCCATTTTATACATGAGTTTTTTGTGTCCACCCTGACATCTCCAAATGCCTGGTGGGCTAAAGCCCATGATGTGGGCCTCACCCTCTCTGAAACATTCCTTTTCAGATTTGCGAAGCTGTCTTCAACACCCTTCTCTAGATAGGGCGCAATGCATTTCCCCAGACATCCACCTGCAGTCCTAGCGGGACGCATGAGAAAGTTAGGACTCTAGGTTTCATCTTACAGAAATCAGCTGAGCTTAGGCATAGGAGAATTTATGATAAGGGTACAGAATCTCTCCCAGGGTCTCCAGACAGAAAAAAAAAAACAACAAAGGCAAGTATAAGAAAGGTCCTGAAGCTTTTCCATCTCATGGTCTAGTTTTTCTTTTTTCTTTTTTCTTTTCTTTTTTTAATTAAATCTTTATTATTCAGATTATTACATTTGTTTCTCTTTTTTCCCCTCCATAGTTCCCCTCCACCCGTCTCCCACCCTTCCCTCTACCCTTACCTTCCTCCCGTTGACTTCATCCATAGGTATATGATTTTTGTCCAGTCTCTCCCTGTACACCCGTCACCCCTTTCCCCCTGAGAATTATCAGTCCACTCCTTTTCTGTGCTCCTGGTTCTATTATATTCACCAGTTTATTCTGTTGATCAAATTTTTAATTCACTTAATTTTTAGATTCACTTGTTGATAGATATGTATATGTTGTTCCTAATTTTTTGTCTTTTACCTTTTTCTTCTTCCTCTTCTAAAAGAGTACCTTTCAGCATTTCATATAATACTGGTTTGGAGTTGATGAACTCCTTTAGCTTTTTCTTATCTGTGAAACTCTTTATCTGCCCTTCAATTCTGAATGATATCTTTGCTGGATAGAGTATTCTTGGTTGTTGATCTTGCTATTCATCTCGTTGAATATTTCTTGCCACTCCCATCTGGCCTGCATCGTTTCTGTTGAGAAATCAGCTGACAGTCGTATGGGTGCTCCCTTGTAGGTAATGAACTGTTTTTCTCTTGCTGCTTTTAATATTCTCTCTTTGTCTTTTGCTCTTGGGATTTTAATTATGATGTGTTTTGTGTAGTCCTCTTTGGATTCCTTTTATATGGGGGTCTGTGTGCTTCCTGGACTTGTAAGTCTATTTCTTTTACCAGATGTGGGAAGTTTTCAGTCATTATTTCTTTAAATAGGTTTTCAGTATCTTGCTCTCTCTTTTCTTCTGGCACCCTCACAATTCTGATGTTGGTATGCTTGAAGCTGTCCCAGAGGCTCCTTAAATTATCTTGGATTCTTTTCTCTTCTTGCTTTTTCAGTTGAGTGTTTTCTGATTCTTTATATTTCAAATTTTTGACTTGATTCTTGCCTTCCTCTAGTCTGCTATTAGGTCTCTATAAAATATTTATTTCAGTCAGTGTATGTTTAATTTCTAGTTGTTCCTTTACATCTCTAGTTGGTCCTTTTCCTTCTCTAGTTGGATCTTTTCCATCTCTAGTTGGTTCTTTTTCATCTCCTCTAGAGTCTCATTAACTTTATCCAATTTTTCTAGGATATTCTTGAAAAACCTTATAAGCATGGTTTTGAACTCTATATCCAGTTTTTTTCTTTTCCTCCATTTCTTTTGTTTGTGATCCCTTCCCTTGTCTGGGCATTTTCACTATGTCGGGAGATCTTCTGTGTTGGATTCAGCTTTATGATACCAGACTTGCAAAACTGCAAAAGCCTCTCTGTTGAGCTTGGGATGGGTGGAGTCTCAGGGCTTAAGGGAGTGCCTTGCCTTCCAGTCGGCCCCTCCCTCCAAGGTTCCTGAGTCTCACATGACTGCATAATTGCTGGAGCAATCTCTGTGTGCCTCTAGACTGCTGCCCTCTGGCTCCCCTGCGTTCTGGGACCATATGAGTCTGGGTCCCCAGGGTTTCTCCTGAAATTGGGGTTTAGTGGAGTCAGAAGTGGCACAGTTGGGAGGCTCTGTTTCCTGCCCATTCGTGAAAGCCAGCGGCACAATCAGCAGTTAGTCCTCTGTGCACAGTGCCATGTGTGCCACCAGACTTCTGATCTTTTGTGACTCCCCTAAATTTCCATGCACTTCTCCCTTTTCACAGTCCAAACTCCCCCTGTATGAGTTTCGGCTGGATCTGGGGTTTAATTTCATAGGATAAGGGGTTCAATGCCTTTGAGAGTCTCCGTCTCCCTCCCACCAGAGAAAGCCAACCAGGTTCTCCAGCACCCGCTCTCTCCATATGCGCATCTCCGTACCTCAGCTTTTTGCAGCTCCTCTGGGTCTCTGTAAGCCCCTCTCTTTCCTTCTACTTGAAGAATTTCCACTCAGCCAGCTTTCCTGTGGTTCTGGATGATGTCCATTCTGTCTTTCAGTTGTAGTTTTGAAATTGTTGTACGAGGCAGCAGTGTAGATGTTTACCTATGCCACCATCTTGGATTCTCATGATCTAGTTTTTCTAGGTGAGTCCAATCACTCTCCAATCTGGGACCCCTCGAGGGATGTCTAACTCCCCATTTAGGCCTGGTCCCAGCTACAGCAAACATGTCAAACTCAAAAGCTAACATGGGCCAAACAAACAAAGTTTAAGTTTATGTGGGCCACAAAAACAAACCAAAAGCTTCAGTTTTCGTAGACGGAGGTTTATTTAAATAGAGCTATCCTGAATACAAAGGGCTGATAACATAAAATACAAAGAAATCAATAACATAAAATAATAGTACATTTTAATAAAAATTAACACTTTTTCTTGAACATTAACTTACCAGACACTGAATAACTGCACAAATTAATAAACATAACACAAATAAACCTATTTTTCTTGTTTTCCAAAAGTGAAATATTTCCTGTTGCACACACCAAACAAGTCAGTACAACACTATGATGTGGCAATTGGCTGCTAAAATATTTGCTGCTAGCATTAATGGAGAGAAATGGTGCATCTGCGCATAAGGTGTGTAAGGGAAATGAATGCAACACGATTAGTGAATGTTGTAGTTCCTTATTAATAATATTGTAAAAATTAAGTTACGAAATTTTTATTAAAATGTTTCTTACATACCGTTATATTGTCTGGGTCACAAAAATATTCATTGTGGGCTGCACGCAGCCTGCGAGCCAAGTGTTTGACATACTTGGGCTACAGTGTACTGTCCCAAAAAAGATGGGGTGAGAAAGATGGCTGTCCAAAAGCACAGTTCCAGATCTATAGAAAAATGGACTCCCAATCTTGCAGAACTTAAAGGTCTCTAATCCTCCTTCTTCATGACAGCACTTCAGATACCCTATGCCCAGAGTCCTGTGTCCTTTAAATCTTCTGCCAATAATTTTTCAATCATTTGCTTGACCTAGCTACATGTCCCTCCCCATCCTGACAGTTATCCAACAGTGCTTCAGTGATTGATAATGCAGGTATTTGTAGGTACTTGACAAAATTACATCTTTCCAACATAATGCTTGTTCTCATGTGGCCCCAGGGAAAGTGAGCTGGTCTCTAGATTTCCACACCACCCAAGAGGCACCTCTCACCCAAGTGAGCTGTGGGGGAAAGGAGCACAAATGACAGAAACCAATACAAACAGCTCAAATGTTCACCCTGGAAGGGCCCTGGAAGAATAATTTGTTCCAACATCCTTATATTGTAGGATGGAAACATAGTAGCCAGAGATAGGAAAAGATATGCTATGTATACAAGTTAATTGAGAGATAAATGCAGTGATGTTCCCCGATTCCCACTCTTCTAGCTCAAATCATGTCCAGTGTCCAGGGTCTTGGTTTTTTGAAAAACTATGTAAATCCAATTGGGTCACCAAGATACTTGTCCCAGCTATAACTTTATGGCTTCATATGCCCATTTCCTCATCTGTAATGTGAGGATAATAACCAATTTCATAGAGTTATTGCAAGGGAAAAATAAAAGATTATACAAATTCTAGAGAGAGAAACATCAATGTGAGAGAGACACATTGCCGGGGCAACCAAGATATGTGCCCTTAACCGGAATTAAACCTGGGACCCTTCAGCCCACTGTCAGACACTCTATCCACTGAGCCAAACCAGCCAAGACAACAATTAAGCATTTCTCATGCACAAGTCACTATCTTCCTGCTCTCCCTCAGTAACTCCAATTATATGTATATCTGGCCACTTGAAGTTGCCCCACAACTCACTGATGATCTAAGGTGTTTCATATTGAATAATTTCTAAAGATCTTCTTCAAGTTCCCTAATATTTTCTCTTGAAAAGTCTAATCACTCAGTCTAGTTTTTATCTCAAACATTGTTTTGCATCTCTAGAAAATATATTTTAATCTCTTTATGTCTTCCCTGTTGTGCTCACGATTTGCTCTTTTTTTATGTATATAATATATTTTAATAAGTATTTTAGTGTGCTTGTCTACTAATTCTATCACCAATGTCATCTTTGGGTCTTTTTCTATTGATTGATAGTTCTCTTCATTACAGGTCATATGTTCCTGCTTCTTTGCATGCTCAGTAATTTTAATTAGCTGAGTGACACTGTGAATTTTACCTTCTCAGGTACTAGATATTTTTGTATTCCTTTCAATGTTCTTGAGTTTTGTTCTGGGGTTCAGTTAAACTGCTTAAGGACATCTCTTTTAAAGATACGATTATAAGATTTTAAGTCAGGATCAGGACAGTCTTAAGTATAGGGCTAATCAGGCTTCTTGCAACTACAAAAGCCATAACTTTCAAGTACTCTACCAAACACTCCAGATATTAGTAGGTTTTCTACTCTGGCTGGTGGGAACACAAATTATTTCTGATCTGCCTGAATTCTGAGGATGGTTGTGCCTATTTCTTTAAGGAGTTCTTTCCCCTGCCTCCAGAAGTTTTCTTGTATGAATGCATCCATCAGTGCTCTGCTGAGTGTTTGGGGATGGGGGGTGGAGGCAGGGAGTTTGCAGGTCTCCAAAGCCTTCTCTCCTTTCCACTCCTCCATCCTGTGAACTCCAGCTGCCTTGTCCTCCTGGTGGAGACTGCCCAGACTCCAACTAAGTCTCCCCTCCCCATGCTACACCTTAGAACTCTCTTCCGTTTCCCCTCTCTCACAGAGCCCTGTCTACACTGCCTGTGAGTCATTGTCTAAATACCATTGATTCATAATGTTGGGCCCTGGTTTTTAATTGTTGAATCTGGAGTTGAATCTGGTCCCTATCACTCCATTGGGGCTGGAAGTGGAAATCCTGCTCTGACTCTTAGAGAAAAGGGTTCTTCCTTATTGAGTGTAAGCTAGGAGGACACAGGGATTGCTACTGCTTTTGTCATTGTCCCTCTTCAAGGAGCCTGACCCCAAAAGCCAACCCAGCAAAAGTCAGAGCCAAGAGATGGAGAAGAATAGTGGCATTGTTTGAGCCCTGACTTATGCTGGTGCGACAGACATCTTAGTTATATAAGAAAAGAAATCTCTTTGCTCAGACTGGTTGGGAGTCATGGTATTCTAGCATTTGAAGTAAAAAGTTGTAATAACGTGCCTCTCTATTTAAAAGCACATGTGAATAATAATAACATGTGCCTTTTAGAAGTGGGGCAAGGGTTAAAGAAAATATCCTGTATCAAAGGCTTGCCAGCTTTGCTGCACACAGTAGGTGCTCAGTCAATGCTATTCCTCTGTCCTGTCCTCAGATAGCTGCTTCTTCCTTGTTACTATTAATCTGGCCTTCAAATTAATCCAATTCTCTCTCTTGCCACCTCCCCAACTCCTCTTTTTTTCCAGTAAGTAGCAGGTCTGTTCCTAGGTTTTCCTCTGAGCAGAACAAGGGCTTTACAGTTAATATCCTGCCGCCTCTGATTGCAGCTTTAAGAGGTGTAACATTTGATAAGCTCCATTTAGCTTGGCTGTGCTGCATTGTTTAAATTATTCAAAGACAGATTGCTCCCCTGCCCTCCCCTCCCCCGCCCCAAGGATTTCTGCTCTACTGAGCCTGCCGCCTGCACGTTACCAGGAAATAAGGAAGGGGAATCAGCAGGGCAGTTTCTCACTGTAAGGCTGAAAATCAGTTCCAGCCGTTGTTCTACACCGATCACACCCCATTATTTCTTGCTAATTGCAAGCCTGGTATGCTGGTTAACTCTTTGCGAACAATACTGGCTTTGATTGCTAAGGAGGCGCAGGGCTGCCCCTCCATCCCTCTGCCTCCCTCCCCTCCACCTCTCTCACCGTCCTCAGCTGACTCTGCCTGTCCGGGATTCCAAGGATCTCACTTTGAGGAAGAGGAAATCTAAGTGGGTCTATTCCCCAGGCATTCTGATAAAGAGTGGGGATGAGGAATAGTGGGGAAGGGGACTAGAGGATGGCAGGCAGGTGACAGTGGGGACAGAGTCTGAGCAGCCTCATATCTAAAGGATGGCTGGGAGCAGAAAGCACTCCTCCTGGCTCAAAACAAGGATGGAGAGCACTCAGCCATAGTCCCAGGATATGTCTCAGTTGGTCATTCACCAGAAAAAAAATTGCTTAAAATACACTGAATAAATACAGATGGTTGTCAGGTACTTTGAATGAGGAAATACTACTTGGAGACCATTTATTTCATCTACAGAATCCATTGGTCTACATTGGGAGCTATCTATTTAGAATAAGTAAAAATAATTGTAAGAGAGGAGGACCAGCCTAAAAAACCTAAAATATTTACTATCTGGTCCTTCACAGAAAAAGTTAGCTGACCCTTGACCTAGAATCTAGATTAAAGAGATTAAGGAGACATGGACACTAAATACAACCTATGAGTTTGTCCTGAATTAGATCCTGGGCCAGAAAAAGGGCAATAGTGAAACAATTGGCAAAATAACACCTGCCAATTAGAGGATGAAGTGCATCAATGGCAGTTTCTTCATTTTGATCACTGTTCTGTGGTTCTGTAAGATGTTGACATTTGGGAAATCTGTGTATGTGGAAGTTCTTTGTACAATTTTTGCACCTCTTTTATAAATTTGAGATCACTTTGAAAAATAGAACTATGTCCTACTGGCATGGCTCAGTGGTTGAGCATTGACCTATGAACCAGGAGATCATGGTTCCATTCCCTGTCAAGGCATATGCTGGGTTGCAAGCTTGGGGCATGTAAGAGGCAGCCAATCAATGATTCTCTCTCATCATTGATGTCTCTATATCTCTCTCTCTCCCTCTCCCTTCCTCTCTGAAATCAATAAAAATAT
The DNA here is from genome assembly GCA_011751065.1 of Lasiurus cinereus. NCBI lineage: Eukaryota > Metazoa > Chordata > Mammalia > Chiroptera > Vespertilionidae > Lasiurus > Lasiurus cinereus. The sequence goes on along the minus strand of JAAGEH010000014.1, from coordinate 15,264,250 downwards.
TTCTTTAAAGAAAAAAATGTAACTACAAAAATGATCATAAGGAGATGGAGAGTCTTCTTCCCAGAATTCCAGAACCTGGGGAAGGCAACTCTAGAAAAGGGAGGATGGGGGAAAAGAAATACTCGAGCAGAGGACCCCTCCCCTGAAGGTCCTGAGTGTGAGCAAAGGGACCCAGACACTCGTCTAGAGGACATAGGTTTTTGGAAAGAACACGGAGTTAAGGAGGGAGAAGCAAGGTGGCAGAAAATTCACCATGTGTTGCCCACTCCCCATAAAACCTAAAGCTTTAGTAAATTTACTAACTTATTAAATATGTGTGATTAGAGTTCTCATTTATAAAGTGAAGAAGTACTGGCTGGCATGGAGCTGGCATACCTGAAAGCAGTGGCAGAGACGAGGGTCATAAGGAAGCGAGGCTGGCCATTCACAGAAATACCAGGAGGTCACGGGGCTTACCCACACTGGGAACAGAATCAAAGCCAACGTCACCTAAATCACCAAGGAGCAGAGAGGTTCTCAGTGCTGGGTTACCATCTCAGGCACCCAATACATGTGTTACTTCCTTGCAAGGGAGATGACCCCTGATCTACTCCCTTGAGAACATGCAGCCCAGGCTGATAATAAATGGGGCAACAGGAAAGTCACCCAATTGGAACTCAATAATACCTTGGTCACACACAGCCCTCCCCATGCTATTTCCTTTCTCCAGCTATCAGAACCTGCTAACCAAACCTGGATGAGGTCCATTTGCTAGGCAGAAGCAACACAGTTGATCTGTGGGTTGTCCACAGTTAGTAACTAATAACAAAACAGAAAGACCATTCCCACTGCAGAAGTATCTTTAACAAGAGAGATTGTGAAGAGGGCAGATTACCTGTCGAATAGGTACAAAAACAGTCAGATCAGGCAGTGTGGCCATGAGAATGCACCATGCAGACCAGCCACTTCCGAGGGCTTAACTGATTGGGGGGAAGGGGTGTGGAGCACAAGGAGGGGAACCTGCTTGGGCTGAAATGTATGGCAATGTTTCCAGGAAGGGCGGGATTCGCGCTCCCAGGGGCTGCTCCCAGCCACTGACTGAGTGCACAGAACACAGGGCCATATTGCTGGGATACCTGGGACCCCTGGGACTCCTCTGATGACCAGTGTGAGCTTTCCCAAACTTGCCTTTGACTATATATTGGTCTTGAAATCCCCAACCCACTTCTCTCCCTCTCTTCTTCACTCCTTTTAGATTTGCTTTGCACACTAACATCTCTCCCAGCTTTTTTGGCTCCCTCCTGTTTTCTCTCCCACAGGCATTCATCCTATCTATCTATTTATCTATCTATCTATTTATTTATTTATTTATGAATCACAGAGAATGGAGCTAACCCAGGTGATTCTGACATGGCCTGTTCTGTCTCATGAATGCCTTCTCTCAGATGCTATCTCTGAGTTGCCATCACCCACCCAATTCCGAAGAAAGGGACAGGGCAGGATGAAACAGGCCTTAGAGAGGGAAATACTTTAATACCATTTTGTTAATAGATAAAAGCATAAAATTTCAAGAACACACTCCTTCCTGGGATTATAAGGAAGGATGGTAGAGTAATTCACTCTAGAAAAAAGCCACCAAGCAATTGATTTCTTATTACTACCAGTTGAGGTGATTATACTTTTGTATTATTTGGTGGCTATGTCTTTAAATGGCTTGTTAGACAATTACTAAAGGCAAGAAATTATCATCAACGCCCCCCCATTCCCACCTCAAAAGAAGTGGGAAATGATTCCAGATGCATGAACCCCATATTTAAGGATCTGATTGATCATAAGGAGTCAAAAAGCACAGTGTAAGAATATGAGAGTGATGTGACCTCTGTTTCAACAATTGCATAATACAGCATGCAATATCAACGCAATGCTGTCTTACAAATTTTATTTATGTCTCTGCAAATGTTTTCTCCATCATAAAAATATACCAGCTAAGTCTGTTTACAAAGTAGGAAGCTGCTTCACAAACAGTATGATTAGATGGAAAGTAGAGGGAAGGTTAGGAAGGGAAGTGAGAGATGAAGACAGAGAAGGGGAGAAGGAGGGAAGGGCCTCCATTCAGCTCTTGCACCTGGGCCATGGAAGGACCACTGACATTGTGGCTGGGGAGCCCCTTTGGAGGACAAAGTCGGAGACATCTGGATTTGCCAATTCTGCCGCTGACGGAAGTCCCAGACAGAATTGTCTAAAATGTCCCCCACATTATTTGAAGGGATGAAAACTATCAACATAGAAGATTCTTATTTTTTTGAGAAGCAGAGAGAAATATCTGGAAAACATCTCTAGCTCTGTGCACTGGGAGGATGTCGGAGGCACTGTTTGGGAGCCCCATAAGGAGGGAGTGGAAAGTGGTGATGTGGGAGATGGCCTTTCCCAGACCAGTGGCCCTGAAGTGTGAGAAAACTCAGGTTCAGCTCTTTCCCACACCGAGGGAGTGCAAATGGTTCCTAAGAACAGAGAGGTAGCCAATTGGCATGGCTCAGTGGTTGAGCATCAACCTATGAACCAGGAAGTCCTGGTTCCATTCCCGGTCAGGGCACATGCCCAGGTTTCGGGCTCGATTCGCAGTATGGAGCATGCAGGAGGCAGCTGATTCTCTCTCTTCATGGATGTTTCTCTCTCTCTCTCCCTCTTCTTTCCTCTCTGAAATCAATTTATTTATATATATATATATACATATGTATATATATATATTTATATATATATATACATATGTATATATACATATATATATATATATATATATATTTGATTTTTTACAGAAAGGAAGAGAGAGGGATAGAGAGTTAGAAATATCGATGAGAGAGAAACATTGATCAGCTGCCTCCTGCACACTTTCTACTGGGGATGTGCCTTCAACCAAGGTACCTGCCCTAGACCCGAATCGAACCTGGGATCTTTCAGTCCGCAGGCCGATGCTTTATCCACTGAGCCAAACCGGTTAGGGTAAAATATATATTTTTCAAAAAGAACAAAGAGGTAATGAACCCCAGAACATTAGCCCTGGAAAGGCCTTAGGGTTTGTGGAAGCTAGCCCGAGGTGTGGAGGGCTAGGAAATGGCTCAGCGAGGCTTAGAGCTAGCTGCTAAGTGAAGAGCTGGGATTAGAACCTGTCTAATGGCACAACATTGGTGTCATGACACCAGTCCTGTGATTCAAATCAAGAAGGCGTTTCTGGACTCCTCGCCTCTAGGAATCTGTCAGCACTCACTGCCTTGGCTGGATTTTGGACTCAAAACTGTGCAAGTGATGAAATCATATTTGTCTTTGCTAAAAGAGCACTTCTGATTTTTTTAAAAACACAGGAAGCAATACCTTCTTTATTGCAGTTTGCCATGTATGTGTATAAAATATTTGAAACAAACATTCCACAAATTGATACTCACCCTGACTATGTGCAATGCCCACTATTTTGTCTTCCTATCTTTTCTCTCTCATTGAAAAGAAATGCTGCTTGTCATCAAACAAACACTGGTTCAAGGGAAGACTGTAGTAACCTGAAGAAATAGCAGGTCACTAGAGCCACTGTACTCTCAAATGTGGCTTAAAGTCATCATAAAGCCTTTCTGAGAAGATTCGAATGATGACCCAAAAAGGTCCCCATAGCCTCTGTCAGTCATCTGCACTAGGTCCAACAGACATGCCTCAACTCAGATCCCCATACAGCCTCTGACTACAATAACAGTAATTCACACTTCACTTACAAGTACTATCTCACTAGGAATAACCTAACAGAATAGGTAATGTTATTCCCTTGTTTAACAGATGGGAAAAAGTAAAGATCAGACCATCTAAGTGACTTGCCCAAGATCACTGTGGTCAGGACTAAGGCCTGGGTCTTCTGATATTCTTTCTATCACAGCCCTCCCTCAACTCCCACCCCAGCATTTTTATGATCCTCTGTTAGGATTGGAGGAATTCTCCAATTCTGGGAACTCAGTCCTTCTCTCTCTACCCTTAGAAATCTCTTCTAGTTCTCAAGTTCTGTCTAGACTAGGAAGGCTCCTAAGTGGGAGGAATTTCCACTAGTCACTGTACAGCAATCTGTCCAACTGACAGCCCCTCCAAAAGGGGCTTCCACCCAAGGTGGCTTTCACAAAGTGGGTGAGAAAATGTTTAAGATGTAGGCAGAGACGATGGATGACTCAAGAAAAAATATGAAAAAGCCACAGTGCTTTCAACTCTGCCTGGAAACTCTTTAAAACTGTTGAGGTCAGGAGGAGTTGCAAAGCTCTCCGAGGAACTTGACCAAAATACAATGTGTGTTGAGGGTTAATGTTTTTATTAATTGATCATGTTTGCAGCTTCTTAAAAATGTTGTGTACCCACTGGCATCCCGCAACCCCACTGTAACAACCTCAACCCAGCCCTACATTTATCAGTACAATTGCATCAAGAGTAGCCTCCCGACCTCATCCATCAAACAGGCCACTGTCTGCAGACATTCCAGTGTTTGTTGTATTTGGGATTAAATGTGGGGATGGAGGTAAAATTAACGGGGTTTCTATAAATATAACTTCTCTGGCTCTTGTTAGAACTGAGGGTGGGGGAGGTCACAGGAAATCTCTGGTTTCAAACAACTCCATGTGGAGTGATCCTGTTTACTTGAAATGTCTGGCCAAGATCTAATGATACCCCATTAATATTAAATAAATAATTTCCACAGAAGCTATTTTTTTGGTCATCTTTGCCAAATTTTTTGAGAAAGAGGGCCAACACAGAAGCCTTACATGCATGTCTCATGTAAAAGCCTCAGGATTAGTGGGAACTAGGCTTCCTTATTTTTTTTAAGCTGTTTCATGTCAGATAAAACTCAGCTGGTGAACCAATCCATCCATATAAAATGATCCAGCTGGGCTACCGTACTGGTGTTAAAGAAAAATAATCAATGACACTTGTTAAAGATGGTAAGGCAGACCTTATTCAGGACCATGAGGATAGGTTCAAGGTCATACAATGAGATTTTATAGTGGGGGTGGGGGAGAGATTGGGTTCAGCTCTGAGTACAGCAGGGGCAAGTGAGAGCTTACAGCCAAGGAGACTGGGGTAGGGAATCAGTGGATGGGAAATTATTCAGAGGAAACATCAAGGGTGAGAGGGATCTCAGCTAAACAGACCTTGCTCAAGGTTCTTGCTCAAGGGAGAATCCAAGATGGCGGCATAGGTAAACACCTACACTGCTGCCTCGCACAATTTCAAAACTACAACTAAAAGACAGAACGGACATCATCCAGAACCACAGGAAAGCTGGCTGAGTGGAAGTTCTACAGCTAGAAGGAAAGAGAGGGGCTCACAGAAACCCAGAGCTGCAAAAAGCTGAGGTACGGAGACGCGAACGCTGAGAGAGTGGATGCCAGAGTACCTGGCTGGCTTTCTCTGGTGGGAGGGAAACGGAGACTCCCAACGGAGACCCCTTATCTTACGACACTAAACCGCAGATCCAGCTGAAACTCATACGGGGAGAGTTTGGACTGTGAAAAGGGAGAGGTGCACGGAAATTTAGGGGAGTCTCAAAAGATCAGAGGTCTGGTGGCAGCGCGCACAGCATTGCTCAGAGGACAGATTGCTGATTGTGCCGCTGGCTTTTGCGAGTGGGCAGGAGACAGACCCTCCCAACTGTGCCACTTCTGACTCCACTAAGCCCCTGTTTCGGGCGAAACCCTAGAGACCTAGACTTGTGTGGTCCTGGTGTGCAGGGGAGCTGGAAAGGCAGAGGTTAGAGGCACAAGGACCTCTCCAGTGATTACCCAGTCACGTGAGACTCGGGCCATTGGGGGCGGGACCAACTGGAAGGCAAGGCGGTCCCTTAAGCCCTGAGACTCCACCCATCCCAAGCTCAACAGAGAGGCTTCTTCGGTTTTGCAAGTCTGCTATCTTAAGGCTGAATTCAACACAGAAGTTTCCCTGGCATAGTGAAAATGCCCAGACAAGGGAAGGGATCACAAACAAAAGAAATGGAGGGGAAAAAAAGACTGGATATAGAGTTCAAAACCACACTTATAAGGTTTTTCAAGAATATGCTAGAGAAGTTGGATAAAGTTAGCGAGAGCCAAGAGGAGATGAAAAAGAACCAACTAGAGATGTAAAAGATCCAACTAGAGATGGAAAAGGTCCAACTAGAGATGGAAAAGGAACAACTAGAAATTAAACATACACTGACTGAAATAAAAAATATTATATAGAGACTTAACAGCAGACTAGAGGAAGGCAAGAATCAAGTCAAAAATTTGAAATATAAAGAATCAGAAAACACTCAACTGGAAAAGCAAGAAGAGAAAAGAATCCAAAAATGTGAAGATAATGTAAGGAGCCTCTGGGACAGCTTCAAGCGTACCAACATCAGAATTGTGGGAGTGCCAGAAGAGAGAGCTAGATACTGAAAACCTATTTAAAGAAATAATGACTGAAAACTTCCCACATCTGGTGAAAGAATAGACTTACAAGTCCAGGAAGCACACAGAACCCCATATAAAAGGAATCCAAAGAGGACCACACCAAGACACACCATAATTAAAATCCCAAGAGTAAAAGACAAAGAGAGAATATTAAAAGCAACAAGAGAAGAAGAGTTAATTACCTACAAGGGAGCACCCATACGACTGTCAGCTGATTTCTCAACAGAAATGATGCAGGCCAGACGGGAGTATTCAATGTGATGAATAGCAAGAACCTACAACCAACAGTAATCTACCCAGCAAAGCTATCATTCAGAATTGAAGGGCAGACAAAGAGCTTCACAGAAAAGAAAAAGCTAAAGGAGTTCATCAACTCCAAACCAGTATTATATGAAATGCTGAAAGGTACTCTTTTAGAAGAGGAAGAAGAAAAAGGTAAAAGCCAAAAAATTATGAACAACAAATACATATCTATCAACAAGTGAATCTAAAAATTAAGTGAATTAAAAATTTGATCAAAAGAATAAACTGGTGAATATAATAGAATCAGGAGCACAGAAAGGAAGTGGACTGATAATTCTCAGGGGGAAAAGGGGTGAGGGGTGTACAGGGAGAGACTGGACAAAAATCATACACCTATGGATGAGATCAATGAGAGGGAGGGAAGGGTGGGAGCTGGGTGGAGGGGTGCTATGGAGGGGAAAAAAGAGAAACAAATGTAATAATCTGAATAATAAAGATTTAATTTTTTTAAAAATATATATATATATTAATAAATAAAAGTACATGCCCATAAATTGGTTAAAAATAAAAAAATAAAAAGATTCTTGCTCAAGACAGGCCAGGGCGAAGAGAGACCAACCGGAGGATGGTGGAGGATGAGGAACCTGGTCGAATATCAAGGGTGATCAGATGTGGGGTAGAGGGAATGTTCTAATTAAACTGACTTAGCAAGGTTTTTGCTAAAACTAAATTTTACAAGGAAGCACACAGATTGACCGAGGAAAGGTTCAGGAGCCTGACTAAAGGTTGGTCAAAACAAGAGTCTTTGTCACTGATTACCACCAAGAGGTCATTCCATGGCATTCACATTCTCTTCCCGCCCAAACTATCTTTCTGAAAAGCATCTAACAAATGGATTTACCCAAGATGTAAATAGCTAGGCAGTAGGGTTGTCAGATTTAGCATGTAAAAATACAGAACCCCCAGTTAAATTTGAATTTCTGATGAACAATGAGTAATTTTTACCATAAGTGTGTCCTATGCAGTATTTGGAACAGACTCATGCTGAAAGTTATCTGTTGTTTATCTGAAATTCAAAGTAAATTCAGTATTTTATCTTACAATCCTACTGGTAAGACCTAATATGCTACTCTTGCAGGGAAATTCAATTTTTAACAGGGATAAAAATGGACAGTGGTGTGGTTAGAAGGGGAGATCTGGGAGCCCATACTAGTTTGCCAGGTAAAAGGCCTTCCTTTCCAAGAATTTGCTTTGAATAAAAAGGTCAGCATCTCCAGCTATCTTTTACCTTGTTGCTAAGTAAGAAAGCTTGTGCCTTAGCCTGCAAAACTGATAAGAGCTGACATCATTACTCATACAACTTAACAAAAGGAAGATAAACAACCCAATCAAAAAATGAGCAATGGACCTAAATAGATACTTTTCAAAAGAAGACCAAGAGACATATGAAAACATGCTCAAAGTCACTAACCATCTGAGAGATGCAAATCAAAATGATAAAGAGGTATGATCTCACACCTGTCCAAGTGCTATCTTCAACAAATCAACAAAGGACAAGTGCTGGCGAGGATGTGGAAAAAAGGGAACTCTCATGCACTGCTGTTGGGAATGCAGACTGGTGCAGCCACTGTAGAGAACAGTATGAAGTTTCCTCAAAAAATTAAAAATGGAACTTCCATTTGACTCAATGATCCCACTTGTAGGACTATATATCAAGAAACTAGAAATACGAATCAGAAAGGATATATGCACCCCTGCATTCATAACAGCACAATTTCAATAGCTAAGATTTAGAAACAGCCTAAGTGCCCATCAGCAGATTAGTGGACTAAAAAACTGTGGTGCACCAAAACCGGTTTGGCTCAGTGAATAGAGCGGACTGAAAGGTCTCAGGTTCGATTCCGGTCAAGGGCATGTACATTGGTTGCGGGCTCATCCCCAGTAGGGGGCGTGCAGGAGGCGGCTGATTGATGTCTCTCTCTCATCGATGTTTCTGACTTTCTATCCCTCTCCCTTCCTCTCTGTGAAAAATCAATTATATATACATATACATATGTATATATACATATACATATATATATATACATATACATATATATACATATATATATTGAAAAAACTGTGGTGCATCTACACAATAGAATACTATGCTGCTATAAAAAAGTAGGAACTCCTACCATTTGCAACAACATGGATGGAACTGGAGAGCAATATGCTAAGTGAACTAAGCCAATCAGAGAAAGATAAATACCACATGATCTCACTCATTTATGGAACATAATAAACAACATAAACTGATGAACAAAAATAGATCCAGAGACAGAGAAGCATCTATCAGACCATCAAACCTCAGAGAGTAGGTAGGAGAGGGTGGGAGGAAGAGGGAGAAATCAACCAAAGGGAGGTTAATGTTTTTATTAATTGATCATTATGCTTGTATGCATACATATAAGCCTAACCAATGGACACAGACAACAGGGGGGTGATGGCATGAGTGAGGGTGTGTGTGTAATGGGGCAATAAGGACACATATGTAATACCTTAATCAATAAAGAAAAAAAAAGATCTGATATCTTTGAATGCTGACCATTTCACATTTTAGTGAGGTAGATATTATGACCTCATTGTTGTAAAAGAGGAAGCTGAGCTGAAACCAGTTTGGCTCAGTGGATAGAGTGTCAGCCTACGGACTGAAGGGTCCTAGGTTCGATTCTGGTCAATGGCATGTATCTTGGTTGCGGGCACATCCCCAGTGGGGGGCATGCAGGAGGCGGCTGATCAATATCTCTCATCGATATTTCTAACTCTCTATCCCTCTCCCTTCCTCTCTGTAAAAAATCAATAAAAAATATATTTTAAAAATAAGTAAAAAATAAAATAAAATAAAAGAGGAAGCTGAGTGTGCGGAGATTACAGAATGTGCCCCAGTTAAACACCAAGAAAGAGGCCACCAGACCAGGTGGGGGTAAACTGGGAAGGGGACATGTTCTTCCTCAAGCCTCCACATGAGCATGAAAGAGATAGAAATGGATGCAGAGATGCATTTGGCAATGCCCAGGTGCTTGATGGATAAATCCAATAAAATGAGGCCACACAAAGTGTCTGGAGAGCACTCACTTGGTGTTACTGGGGGAGTTAAGAAAACTTCGGGACCAAAGTGATTTTTAGAGGCTTGAACAAAAGAAATTTACTTTCTCATAGTTTTGGAGGCTGGAAGTCTGAGATCAAGGTGTCAGGAGAGTCAGTTTCTTCTAAGGCCTTTCTCCTTGGCTAGTAGGTGGCCATCTTCTCTGTTTCCTCCTCTGGCCTTCCCTCTGTGCCTGTGCCCTAATTTCCTCTTCTTGTAAACACATTCATCATATTGGATGAGGACCCACTCCAATCACCTCATTTTAATTTAATTACCTCTTTAAAGATTCTGTCTTCAAACAAGTCATATTCTGAGGTCCTGGGAGGTAGGACTTCAACACAGGAATTTGAGGATGGGGCCCACAATTCAGCCTATGACAAGAGAAGAATGAGCTCTGTCTCTTCCAACTATTGCCCAGAAGCCATCGGATTGATGGCAGGAAGACTTGATGGCAGGAAGACTGAAGCAACTCCCCACAGACCAGGCAGTTATCTAATTTAAATGGGGGAGCAGGATTTATTGAGCATCTACTGTGTGGAATGTGCATTGCGTGACGCATGCCTTGCATTCTCACAGCAACCCTGCAGGCAGCTACTGCTATCCTTGCTGTACTGAATAGAAGATTGAGGTTCTGAGAGTTGAAAACACTTGCTAAAGTTCTCATAATTCACATGAGCAAAAATTAGCCTGACCTCTGCCCAGCCTTTTCCTAACCATCAATGTGCCTGTCTGCAAAGCCCAGTCTCCACAGAAGGACCTGGAACAGTGCCTCTTGGGGGGACATTTTGCTTGTGTTGCCCATCTCTTGTCTGGCAGAGTCCAAACCAGACACATGTGCCCACACCAGGCCTGAGATGTGCCCGTGGAAACAACAGGTAGCTCCTGGGACACCGGGGCCTCGGGTCAATATTTACTCAGTAATTCAAGCAGGCAATAAACAGCTTACAGGTAGCCTCTCACACACACCACACAGGCTTCCTCAGCCCTTGGACAAAGCCCAGCTCCAGCAAGTCTGGGCTGGGGCCTCCTCTCCTCAGACTCAGGGAGCAGTGGCTCCCAACCTGGCTGCACAGTAACACCTCTCTTCCAAAGGAGCTTTGAAAATCCTGGGACCCAGACCACCCAGGCCAATGCAATCAGAGTCTCAGAGGTGGGACTCAGGCACCAGTATTCTATAACACTCCCCCGTGTGCAGCCAATATTGAAAAACACTGCTATTTCCAAATGTCGTGAATTCTCTACTGTCCCTGTCTCTGCGGAGTGTGACATGCAACACAGTCCTCCTCTCCTCCATGTCTCCTCCTCCAGCCATGCCCTATAGAGACAGAACATGCTCACACATAAATGTGCACCCACAGTCAGGCACACGCCTGCACACTCATGCAGACACTGGGACCATTTGTCATAGGCCATAGGAAAAAGGCCCAGAAAATGTCATAGTTAAGGTTCTCCAGGTGGGGACACATGAGTTGCAAAGCCTGGTTTACCCCACATGACCTAGCATTGACCATCTCAGCAGGGCCTGCCCAGCCCTTGCTGCCATCAGAACAGAAGGGTCAGGCCTGGCCCCAATTTTTTGGTTCCAGGTTCTAGGAGGGTGATTCTCATGGGCAGCCCACAGGAACGTCACCATCAGGGGAAGGAGAGGCACCTTGGCAGTGGCCAGCCCTCTTTTCTGTGTGAGGAAACTGAGGCCCAGAAAGGTACAGGGATGCGCACAAGGCCACCCAGAAAAGGGCTGCACCTGAGCACTAGCTGGCCAATTGACATTAACAATCATCACAATTTTCATTTTCACTGACAGCTTGCTCCAGGCTGGCCACTTTTCTCAGCTGTTTGTGTGTTCACATGCTCAACCTCACTACCTTGGAAGTGGGTGAGGCTTTTGCTCAATTCTAGAAAGAAGAAAATTTAACTTAGGACTTTTCTCTCTGTGTTTTATTAATTGTGGTAAAATACAACATTAAACCTATCATCATAACTAACCATTTTTCAATGTACAATTTGGTGACAGTAAGTATATTGTTGTACAATCATCACTTCCATCCATTTCAGAATTTTTTCATCTTTCTAAACTGGAACTCTATACCCATGAAACACTAACCGCCTCTCTCCATCCTCCCTCTCCCCAACCCCCGACAGCCACCATTTGACTTTCTGTCTCTATGAATCTGACTCCTCTAGGTACCTCATAGAAGTGGAATCACACAGTATTTGTCCTTCAATGACTGGCTTATATCACTTAGCCTAATGTCTTTAAGGTTCATTTATGATGAGTAGGTGTCAGAATATCCTTCCTTTCTAAGGCTGCATAATATCCTACTGTACGTATTATACATTTTGTTTATTCATTCATCCATTGACAGATATTTGGGTCATTTCCACCTTTTGGCTACTGTGAATAATGCTGCTATAAACATATGTATGCAAACATCTGTTTTCAGGAGTTTTATGTATATACCCAGAAGTGGGATTGCTGGATCAAATGGTAATTTTTCATTTAATTTTTGGAAGAAGCTCATACTGTTTTCTACAATGGCTGCACCACTCCCACCAGAGGTGCCCACATCCTCACCAACATTGATTTTCTGTTTTTCTAATAGTAGCCATCCTACCGAGTGTGAGATGGTAGGTCATTATGGTTTCAATTTGCATTTTTCTATTGATTAGTGATGTAGAGCATCTTTTCACATGCTTCTTGGCCACTTGTATGTCTTCTTGGGAAAAATGTGAAACTTGGGACTTTTAAGTAACTTGCCCAAGGCTATGGAGTTAATGGTGGCAGGGTGAAGTTCACACCTAAACATGTACTTGCTCTTAACCACTAGTGCTGAACAACACTTGTAAAGCTCTTGGAACAGCACCTCAAATGGATTAACTGTTAAATAAGTGTTAGTTATTACTGCCATTAATATTACTACTACTGTTTACTGCTATTATTGCCATTAATATTGTTATTATTACTACCATTAATATCATTATTATTACTATTAATGTTACCATTATGATTATTGCCACTAGTATTATTGTTATTATTACTGCCATTCTATAATTATCATTACTATCACTACTACTGTTGCTACCAGTAATATTACTGCTGCAGCTGCTGCTACTGTCACAGGTTTCCCAAGATTGGATTCAGCTAGGTCTGCCCCACCACACAGCTGGGAGCCCATCACTATATCTGGGTTATTATTAGCATAGTTGGGCCAAAGAAGAAAAGATCAAGGACCACCAGGGCTTTGTGATTCATTCTCTAGTTTAGCACTTCTCAGAAAGTAGACTGTGGACCACCTAGATCAGAGTAGTCTGGGAGGCTCGCTTTAAATTCAGACTCTGGGTCTTCCTCTTAGACTTAGTGGACTATAATCCAGGGGGTGGGGGGGCAGTTAGACATTTGCAGGACACAAGCCCCAAAGTGACTCTCTACTTAGAATGACTAAGCATCTCAGCCCACTGGTGCTTGGACAGGAGCCTTGCTCACTGGTAAACCCAGGTACATCTTTTTGTTTTGGTAATAATGATCCCTATACACACACACACACACACACACACACACACACATAAGGACAATATATGATTTACTTTCCTATTTGCTTTCATGAATACCTAAATTTCTCTGGTGATCCTGTATTCATATTGTACTGAAGAATTAACATTTTTAAAAGAGGCTATACTCTTTTTAACAGATTTATGGAAATATAACATACATTAAACTGCACTTAAGTATGCAATTTGATAGGCTGACATATGTGTGTGTGTGTGTCTGTGTGTGTGTGTGTGTGTGTGTGTGTGTGTCTACTAAGTCTCCTTGTGTCCCTTTGCAGAGGTACCCGCATTCATATTGCATGTCTTCCCACCATTCCCTCTGCTCATGCAGACTGTCTCTATGAGTTTGTCTCCTCTAGATACCTCATATAAGTGGAATCATAGTAGTTGTCCATGGCTGCTTTTTTTCACTGAGTATAATGTCTCCTAGGTATATATACATGTAATACATTAATTAAAAAAAGTTTTTTTTAATGTCTTCTAGGTTAAATTTAGGGATTTTTGAGACTCTTGCACAAAGTGTTATGTCCTGGTGACTCACCCATCTATGCTTTGAGAATCAAACGTCAACTTCCCTGGGCTAGATACCCACCAACAAACCACCCTGCCTCTCCCCCTAGGGAACACACCTCCAATAAAGTCAGGCTAGGGAATAGGCTTTCTCTTCATTTCTACCCATTTCCAGACCTTGCTAAAGTCCCTACATGTCCACTTGACTTTTCAAGTGTTTATTTTGGGAGATGTTGCCTGATGAGAAATTCACAGGCCCTGGATCTTATCAGGATTAAATACACCCCAACCTTTCAGGGTGGTTCCCTCAGGGAAGGCATTGGATTCAGCAGCTGCCTCTCGAATCTGGGGCTCTTGGTAGCTTCTGCCATCAATCTGGGCACTAGTTAGGACTGGCCTTATCCTGTCTTCTGCTCTTTTGCTCCCTCCACTCATATTCTAACCCCTCTCTTTACTTCTGTGAAATAAAGATGCCTTCTGGGCCTCTCCCTGCCTTGTGCCCACTCCACCAGCCTGCCTGTGCCCACCTGCATCAATATGCTGTTTGTCCCCTCACTGCTATGGGAGAAGACCTCCGTTAGTCATTCCTTGGAGGTTAAGGACACCTGTCCCTCCCAACCACCTCCTGGCTGCCCCAGGTGCCAAGGGCAGCTCCACTCTGCCCTCCTGGGAACACGCAGCCACGGGATTGCATCATGCACACCTTTAGACTGCAAGTGCCACATGGGCAAGGACTCTGCTGTTTGTCTTGGCTACACCTTTTTCATTAATTCCCTGCTGTCCTCATTTACGGCCCCATAAAACTACAGGATTGGAAAGAAATAAATAAGCAATTGGCCGTTGGCGCTCCCTTTCCAGGAGAGAGGTTGGGAGGGGTCCTACTTTCCAAGTTCAGAAATGAAAATATCACCTTTCACCTAAATAAGGGAAGGAACCCAAGAGGCCTTGCTGAGCTCAACAGCTCCCCTCTGAGCCCTGTCTTGTCTGATTCCTAAAGGATTTCCTCCCGCTGCGAATTCATCAGGCCTCGTCATCAGTGACCATCTCATCCCATCTTCCATCCCTCTGCCCACTTCCTCACTCCTGGCTGCCTTGTCACCTGCAACTGTCCAGAGCTGTCACTAGTCCCCACCGAACCCTTCACCACCATCCTCATTTTCCTTCCCGGGACCCCAGACTGGTATAGTTCTCCCTTCACCAGTACCCTCTCCCTGCTTCCCCAAGAAATCTCCTCTATGGGGCTTTCAACTTATATGTAAGTGAAGGAGGATGAAGGAGAATAAAACCAAGGACTTCCTCATAAGCCTCCTCCCTACCTCCTCCCAAGCACCAGGTGGCACCATGGACCACCCACCCCTGTTGCTATCAGAAAAACAACTGTGCAAGACAACACCTGGAAGCCTTCTACCTCAAAAGCCCTAAATGATCCCATATCATCTATAGAATCAGGCACTTGAAGCCCTGAGCACTCTGAGCCCAGCCTTCCCTTCCAGAATCGCCTCCCACAACCTCAGTACAAGTAACTTGCACGACAGCCTAATGCCCCTGTAGAATGTGCATGGTCTCTTTCCTTCTCTCAGGGGAGTTGGGGATTAAATAAAGGAGAATTTCATTTTTTTACAGAAGGAAGAGCCATGATGCTGTATTTACTGGTGTCGGGAAAGATCCAAGAGAGAATGAATGCATGAGTCGAAGGAGAGAGGGGAGGATTGTTGGAGCATCAGGAAGGAATGGGGTCCTGTATACATGGAGAAAAGGGAATGTGCTTTTGTAAGATCAAGGAAAGTACAGCTGTGCATCATGGAAAAGTGGGTAGACAAGCCCAGAGAGAGATAGGTGGGCAAACACAGGGATGGGAGGACATGGATGGCTTCTGTGGTCTCAATGTGAGAAGAAGCTGTGAGAGAAGAGGAGTTGCTGGAGATGTGGGAGGAAAAAAGAAATGAAATATAAGATATCAACTATGAAAATATGTACCTACATTGCTTGTCTAACTATCTGCGTACCAACCCTCTCTCCCTCTACCAAGCCTGGAGATAAATACATCAGAATAAATGTGAGGCTCTATCTAAACAAAGGTTTTATGGGTGGTTACTATTTTCTTCTTTGTATGTTTATATTTTCCAAAATTTGTTCAAAGAGTGTGAATTAATTTCAAAATTAAAATAGAATTTTGCATAATAAAAAGTCAAATAGATAACACACTGGTATCTGAAGTAAAGCAAGATGTGGTCACCTTAGAGTCAACCTTGAAGGGGAAAAGACAGAAAGTTTTGCCTCTTCCATGGGGGAAGAGACTAAGTAGTTTGTTCTCTCTCTCTCTCTCTCTCTCTCAATATTGGACTAGGGAAAGAACAAGTCTGTAATGGTATGCGCTTCACACTGCCTGGGTCCCTTGTTCATGAAAGTACAATGTCCCCAGTGTCCCTGGCTCTTCAAGACCAGCCCACATCTCACAGTCTGTCCAGTTGACACCATAAAGACCCTGAAGCTGTCCAAAAGTGTGGTCTCTGCATATGTGCCTCTTGGGAAAGCAAGAGGTCACACAATGTGGAAAATTGTGGATCTGGGAAGAAAAATGATAGCATATCATTGCAATAAAACTGGGCTGGCTGAACAGAAAGGAAAATAACTCAAGAATGAATCTCACATCTTGCCCATGGCTACTGAGAGAGAACAACCTGACTTCAAGGTTGTTGCCATCTCGTCCCTCCATATACAGTACAGGGCAGTATATGTCACAAAGACACATGACAAGAGGCCTCTCTTTCCAAGCTGGGCTAAGGTCCCAAGCTCTGGTTGCCTTACAGACCAAAAAGAATGGATTAAAACTAAGAAAGATAACACTGAAAGCACAGGCAACAAAATAAAGCCAAAAAAAAAAAAAAGATAAATTAGACTACAACAAACTTAAAAACTTCTGTGCATCCCAAGCCACAGTCAACAGAGTGAAAAGGCAACCCATAGAATGGGAGAAAATATTTACAAGTCCAATATCTGACCAGGGGTTCATATCTAGAATATATCAAGAATTCCTACCACTCAACAACCACAAAAAGTAACCCCATAGGAAATGGACAAAGGACTTGAACAGATAGTTTTCCAAAGAAGATATACAAAAGGTTAACTAGCTCATGAAAAGATGTTCAACATCACTAATCATTAGGATAATACTAAACAAAACCAACGAACAGAAGTAATATAACCAATATAAGATTTTGTACCAACTACATATTAAAAAATAGACCCTTAGGGAGGAAAAACCAAGTTGGCAGCATAGGTGAACACCTAAACTGCGGCCACGCACAACAATTTCAAAACTACAACTAAAAGACAGAATGGGCATTATCCAGAACCACAGGAAAGCTGGCTGAGTGGAAATTCTACAACTAGAAGGAAAGAGACTCACGGAGAATCAGAAGAGCTGCAAAAAGCTGAGGTACGGAGGCTCGCGCATGGAAAGAATGGGCAGTGGAGGGCCTGGCTGGCTTCCTCTAGCAGGAGGGAGACAAAAATTCCTGACTGCACTGAACCCCATATCCTACTGCACTGAACCCCAGTCTGGGCAAGAATCATACGGGGGGAATCTGGACTTTTGTGAAAGCGAGAAGTGCATGGAAACTTAGGGGAGCCAGGAAAAGGTAGAGGTCT
This sequence comes from Lasiurus cinereus, assembly GCA_011751065.1. Lineage (NCBI taxonomy): Eukaryota > Metazoa > Chordata > Mammalia > Chiroptera > Vespertilionidae > Lasiurus > Lasiurus cinereus. The sequence continues at coordinate 15,246,739 of JAAGEH010000014.1, read as the reverse complement.
GGAGGTGCACACACTACTGTGTGCAGAGAGGACAGACTGCTGATTGTGCCATGGGCTTTCTCTAGCGGGAAAGAGACAGAACCTTCCAACTCCCGACTGCACTAAACCCCAGTTTCAGGCAAGACCGTGGGGACCCAAACTCACATAGATCCCCAGAACTCATGGAAATTGGAAAGGCAGAGGTCTGGAGGCACGTGCTTGTGCACAGAGTGGGCTGCAGTGATTACCGAGGGACACTTGAGACCCAGGGGCTCCATAAGGTGGGGCTAACTGGAAGCCAAGGCTATCTGAGCAGCCCTGAGACCCCACCCCATCCAAGCTCAACAGAAGGCTTTTGCAATTTTGCAAGTCTTATCATTAGGCTGACTCCAGCACAGAAGTTCTCCCAGCGTAGCGAAAATGCAGAGACAACAGAACAGATCACAAACAAAAGAAATGAAGGAAAACAAATGACTGGATATAGAGTTCAAAACCACAGTTATAGGTTTTTCAGGAATTTTCTAGAAAAGATGGATAAATTTAGCAAGATCCAAGAGGAGATAAAAAAGGACCAACTAGAGATGAAAAAGGACCAACTAGAAATTAAACATACACTGACTGAAATTAAAAAAAAAATTATACAGAGACCTAACAGCAGACTAGAGGAACACAAGAATCAAGTCAAAGATTTGAAATACAAAGAATCAGAAAACACTCCACTGGAAAAGCAAAAAGAAAAAAGAATCCAAAAATGTGAAGATAGTATAAGGAGTCTCTGCGACAACTTCAAGCGTACCAACATCAGAATTATGGGGGTGCCAGAAGAGAGAGAGCAAGATACTGAAAACCTATTTAAAGAAATAATGACTGAAAAATTTTCACACCTGGTGAAAGAAATAGACTTACAAGTCCAGAAAGCACACAGAACCCCAAATAAAAGGAATCTAAAGAGGACCACACCAAGACACACCATAATTAAAATCCCAAGAGTAAAAGACAAAGAGAGAATATTAAAAGCAACAAGAGAAGAAGAGTTAATTACCTACAAGGGAGCACCCATACGATTGTCAGTTGATTTCTCAACAGAAACTATGCAGACCAGATGAGATTGGCAAGAAATATTCCAAGTGATGAATAGCAAGAACCTACAACCAAGATTACTCTACCCAGCAAAGCTATCATTCAGAATTGAAGGGCAGATAAAGAGCTTCATAGATAAGAAAAAGCTAAAGGAGTTCAACACCAAACCAGTATTATATGAAATGCTGAAAGGTACTCTTTAAGAAGAAGAGGAAGAAGAAGAAAAAGGTAAAGATAAAAATTATGAACAACAAATACATATCTATCAACAAGTAAATCTAAAAATCAAGTGAATAAAAAATCTAATGAACAGAATAAACTGGTGAATATAATAGAATCAGGGGCATAGAAATGGAGTGGACTGACAATTCTCAGGGGGGAAGGATTGTGGGGGTGCGAGAAGAGACTGGACAAAAATCATACACCTATGGATGAGGACAGTCATGGGAGGTAAGGTCAGAAGGGGGGTGGGAACTGGGTGGAGGGACGCTATGGGGGAGGGAGAAGAGGAACAATTATAATAATCTGAACAATAAAGATTTATTAAATTAAAATATATACATATATATATGTTTTAAACTAAGGAATGACCCCAGCCAGTGTGGCTCAAAGATTAGGTGTTGACCTATAAACCAGGAGGTCATGGTTTGATGCCAGTGTGGCTCAAAGATTAGGTGTTGACCTATAAACCAGGAGGTCATGGTTTGATTCCCTATCAGGGTACATGCCCAGATTGCAGGTTCAGTCCCCAGTGTGTGGCCTACAGGAGGCAGCCAACCGATGATTCTCTCTCATCATTGATGTTTGACTCTCTCCCTTTCCCTTTCTCTCTGAAATCAATAAAAATATGTTATTTTAAAATAACAAAACTGCCCTAGCTAGTTTGGCTCAGGGGATAGAGCATCTGCCTGCGGACATTAGGGTCCCAGGTTCTATTCTAGTCAAGGGTGTGCAGGAGGCAGCCAATCAATGACTTCTTCTCATCATTGATGTTTCTATCTCTCTCTCCCTCTCTGAAATCAACAAAAATATATTTTAAAAAATAACAAAACTAAGGAACAAAAAGATATTTAGGTTACATAGCTGAAGGGAAGACGTGGACTTCCGTGCAATACTGAAGCAGGGCACCCAGGAAGAGGAGGCCTCTGCTTCATTAGGGTGCATGAAATCAGACACTCCTTCAAGCAGGGAAGCTGGAGATGATGTGCAAGTTCTCACCAGATGCTGAACTAGGTGACCTGGAGGCCACCCCCAGAACTGTCACTCTTACCAGCTCGTGACTTGGGCCTAAAGACCAAGTGCACTAGGAGTGAGAGGAAAGGCAAATTCGTGTTAGGTGCATGGAAAAGAATCAAGGCAAGTTAGTGTTTACACAACTCCCCACTCACCCCGTATGAGTTCCAGACCATGCATCTTGAATACCAGGACCCCCCTGCACCTGTGGCCACAAAGCACCATGAAGCACACTCTCTATAATAGACCAGCTCTAAAGTCCTGAGATGGAGAGGGTCTGGTTCAAGGCCTCCCAGCAGGGTAGAGGTAGAGATCTCTGACTCCACCACACTGTGTCCTCTCATCATCCCCAGCTATCCCCCTGACACCAACAATCCTGAGAGGTCACCATTATCTCCAGGAAGCGGCAACAACATCTCAGCAACTTTCTTATGTCTAACAACCTAAGCCACTCTCCCTCATTCGACCCCCTTCACTTCTTTGTGGCAGTCCCCATTTCTGTTTGTTGTTGTTGTTTTTTCCAAAACTCAGACTTCCTGCTCTGCCCGAGGCTCCCATCTCTCAGGATTGTTACATACAGGCTTTCTCTTCTCTGACCAAGTTTGCTGCCCCTGTGCCCTAACAGCCTCCTCATCCGAGTCTGCATTCTTTCCCACCACAGCCCTTGAAACTCAGGTAGCAAGTGGACCAGTTCTTAAGTCTCCATCCAAACCCTAAAGACTTCTCCCATCAAGCGAGATGGTACCTGTTCTTTTCCCCTGGGGCAGTCTAAACACGCATCTTAAGAAATAGACATTTATTGCCAAGACAATTGGAGATAAGGAAAGATCATCTGTCTGCCCAAATGGCTTGGGCTGGGCCTGAGTTGTGGCGTTGTCAGAGTGATTTTAGCACAGACCCTGCTAGGCATTAGGCTCTTACAAACTCCAGATAAGGCTCTCGTTTTTATAGGGCTCAGGGAGTGGAAGGGAAGACAGGGAATTGCATGATAGTTGCCACTGTAGATAAGGAGAATATATATTTTGTTTAACCAAACTTGTCCTTCGTCTAGAAACTCTAGTGAAGTAGTATCCATCAAACCCTTTTCTGATTTACACGAATACCTGATCCCCCGATAAGGAAAAGTGTAAGTCAACACTGCTCTGTTGTAATTAGGTGTTACCTGCCCAGATACTGGACTTTTTATCTACAGATCCTTTTGCAGGCTCCCTCCAGTTTATCTGCCTCATAGGTGTGACCAAATTGTCGTGTGTGTGTGTGTGTGTGTGTGTGTGTGTGTGTGTGTGTGTGTGTGTGTGTTGTGGCTGGTTTCAAGGGTCCATTCATGAATATGTCCCAAATGCCTCAGAGAAGTAGTGGCTTGGAATCCAAAGAGTAAAAAAGGGAGGTGGCAGGAAAATGATGGATCTATTTAATAATCATACCAAAGCTGCCTCCAATTGTCTGCTCTTGGAGATCTGGTCTGCTATCCATCAGCCATAATACGGGGCAGCCAAATCCCAGGGCTGCCCTGATAAGAGACCAACGATGCAATAAATTTTCCCACACCTCCGGCCTCAGTTTCTCCTTCTATGAAAGGAAAGTTATATCCACCACCATGTATCTATCATGAGGATAAATGAGCTATATTACACCAACTGATCTTAAAACAGGAAGGCTGGTGGATTAAATAAAGATTTACAAAAAATTATGTCCAGATGATTGTTATTTATGATGTGCTTCAGGAAGCTAATAGATGATACATGAAAGGGATTTCATAGAGAACATACTTCCAATGCCTCATATTCCAAGTTTAAAAAATAACAAAGAACCTCCCCCCTCTCCAACTCAGCTGTCAAGTCAGTACTTAGGGAAGACAAGTTCAGGCTGCAAGTCACTGGTCACTCCACATCCACCCTTCTAGCCCTGAAAAGTGATGCTTAGAATTTTCAGCAATGCAGAGAACTAACAGTGATAAAGTGTTAAGGAACATAGCAGTACGGAAAATATGGGAAGAACATTTTGTAAAGCCTTTTACTGTCTAACCACTATGCTATATACCTGAAACCAACACAAAATAATATTGAATGTAAAAATGAAAATTAGACCTTGACTGGTGTGGCTCAGTTGGTTGAAGCTTCATCCTGTGCACTGAAAGGTTGCAGGTTTGATCCCTGGTGGGGGTACTTACTGAGTTTGGGAGGCAACTACTCAATGATTTTTCCTACATCAATGATTCTCTCTCTCCCCCTCTCTCTTCCTTCCGCTCTCTCTAAAATCAGTAAATGTACATGCGCGTGTGTGTGTGCGGGCACACACACACACAAACACACACACACATCCTTAGACAAGAATTAATAAAATATAAATTAATTAAATTAGATTTTAAAGTTAAATTATTTTAACTTCAAGAAAAACAAAAAATGTTGGCATGGCCCATTTGGCTCAGTGGAGAGAGCTTTAGCCTGTGAACTGAGGGGTCCCAGGTTCAATTCTGGTCAAGGGCATGTACCTTGGTTGCAGGCACATCCCCAGTAAGAGGTGTGCTGATCGATGTTTCTCTCTCATCAATGTTTCTAACTCTCTATCCTTTTCCCTACCTCTTTGTAAACAATCAACAAAATATATTTTTAAAAATGTTATCAGAATACAAAGTAGTACACATCTTGTGACTGCAACTATGCCATATGTGTGCATGGGAAAAGCAATATTTCAAAATGAATGAAAACAGTTGAGTTTGGTAGTGGTTTTTAGTTTCAAATTTGATCTCCAGTGTTACTGCTTTGTTACTGGTTTAATAAAAAAAATATTATGTTTTCTTTGCAAAGATCCACTCCCCCTGAAAGCAACACATAAGTGCATAAAGTGCAAAAAATGTAAGTTCCTCCCACACTCACACTCCCCAGTCTCCTAATCCCATTCTCTTAGGATAACCTTCTTTAGACACAAACCTAAACCTGAATGTTTGTATCTGTGTGTGTGTGTGTTTTTCATTGGAGGTGGTGGGGTTGGGGTGATGACTCTAAGGTATCAGTATTCAATAACCAAGAACAAATTGTTCTGTGACAAGCCATTGAAGGTGGGTGTATGCTCCATGAGGAACCCCGAAAATATGACTTGTGGAGTGGGGTGAGAATACAGTTCATTCACCTTCCTAAGGGGAGACTTTACTCCCAGAAAAACACTGACTCAGCCCGGCTCTTCATGGCATAGCCTTTCTGCCTGAAGATATCAGGTGTGTTGGCCTGTGGACTCAGTCACCACTGGCTTAGTCAGAGGCCAGCTTGATGCGGGGAGGCCCTGGGGCATCAGTGAGTCAGTGTACATGAGTGATTTGAGAAACAAAATCATAAAACTAGAATTATGGGAATAGAAGGTGGAGCAGGAAGGCATGATGTCCAACATATTATTGTTATACGAGTGAAAAATATTGCTAGGAAACCCACCATCCTTCATGATTCAATCCAAACACCATCTTTATAAAATATTTATTTATTCTCAACTCTGGGTTTTTATAAGGTACTGATCCAAACTTTGAACAGGGTACTTTCATGATATGATGCCCAAGTACCACCGCACGTATGAGCAGTTCCTATTTGCACATCATTTCCATCAACACACACCACCACCCGTCAACCCAAACTCTTATACTTACAGCAGGTTTTTCATATTTAGAGTTACCAGATTTAGCAAATAAAACCATAGGTCTTTTGCATTGAAATTTGCATTTCAGATAAATAATAAATCATAAGTGTTTCATTTAATACTTGGAATATACTTAGACTAAAATACGATTTGTTGTTTATCTAAAATTCAAATTCCATTGGGTTTCCTGAATTTGATCTAGCAATTCTATTCAATGCTATATTACATCATCATTTTATCTGATAAATTTGTTTGCTTATAAAAGCATAGCCTGGGTGGCACCAACTCAGAAATAGAAGCTTCCTTAGGAATATTTACTACAAATAACAAATGATCTTTTTTGAAACCTGCAAAAGTTGTCATAATCTTAATACTACCCAACTTCTCCTAAAGCATCCAAAAAATTCCCTGTCAAAATGTACAAATTCAAAATAATTCCTTTGCATAGTTAGTCAGGAAGATGCAGTAGTACTTCATTTGGTCCTTAAAATAAATGACACAAATATCTTACCAGGTATCTCTGTTCAAATATTTCAACCATGTGTTGTATAACTGTGGATAATACTATGCATCATCATTATAACTAATATTATGTAGTTTATGGTTTATAAAAAACTTTCTAGTTGTGTTGTGCAATAGAATATAAGAATCTTATAAGGCAAATTTACTATCATCACATTTTTAAGTGAGAAAACTTAGTTTATTTTTATTATTATTCACAGGGACACTTTACCTAACAGGAAGGTCTCAGAGGAACTGTGTACTTTATTGAATAGCAGCATAGCGAGTAAGTGAGAAAACCAGGTCTTAACCAGGGTCTTCTGATTGTAAATGCTGTGCCTTTGCATCTCCACACATCCCTGATTAAAAATAAAAAGTAGGCCCTTGACTGGTCTTGCTCAGTGGATAGAGTGTCGGCCTGTGGACTGAAGGGTCCCGGGTTTGATTCCGGCGAGGGCATGTAGCTTGGTTTCGGGCACGTCCCCAATAAGGGGTGTACAGGAGGCAGCTTATAGATGTTTCTCTTTCATCAATGTTTCTGGCTCTCTATCCCTCTTCTTTCCTCTCTGTGAAAATTCAATAAAATATATTTTTAAATAAATAAATAAAATAAAAAGTAGATTAGTAATACACAATCTTTGCAGGAAAAATCAGAAAATACGGATTAGGAGAAAGAAAAATTTATAAATCACCAAATATATCATCACTCAAAACAACCACTGTTAATATGTTAGAATTAACTGTATCAATTTCCAGACATTTTCCAACATAAATAGATAACATGGGTATATACATACATATATGTTTGTGAGATCAATTATACATATTATATACTCTGTATACTAGTAGCCCTGTGCACGAATCCGTGCGTGAGTAGCTTGCTGCTGCTTGCCTCAGCTGGCCACCCACCCACCATCACTGGTAGCTCTCTGCTGTTCATAGCTCACTGCCCCACCCTCTGGCTGATCCTCGATCCGGTTGCTACATGGTCAGTCTTTACACCTCAGGGCGTAATGGATAATTAGCATATTCCTCTCTTATGATATAGGATATAATTATATATATATATATGTATATATATTTGATCTTCCTGCTTAGTCTATATTTACCACACCTTAGTTAAAGTGAGCTTTTCAAAATATCTATCTGATCATATGATTCTCTTGATTATTTTTCTAGAGATAAAATCCAAATCCTTACCATGGTTTACATGCCCATGAACTGGCCCAGTATTCTCTCTCCTGGCGCATTGTGACCCAATTCCCTCCAACCTTACACTACTTTTTAGCCACATTGACCATCTTTCATCTTTGTTAATCTAATTACCAAACATAGTATCTCATTTATGTTTTAATTTGCACTTATATAAAATAGTAGTGAAATTTAACTTTTTTTAGATGTTAATTGGCAATTTTATTTCTTTTTGTGTGTGTATGAAATGCCTATTCATACCCTTCTATTGCAGTCTTGTCTTATTTTTATTTGTTTATAAGAGCTTTTTATACATTTAAATGTTGACCCTTGTCTGATATGTAATTAGTAAACAGTTTCTACCAGTGTTTTATGATAGCTTTTTGCCATAAAGAGTTTAAATTTTTTATCTAATTAAATCCATAAATATTTTCCCTTATAGTTTCTACCTTTGATGCCATGAATAGAATGGTTTTTCCTACCCTAAAATTATATAAATGTTCAGTATACTTTTTTCTACAACTTTTATGGTTAAATTTTTCAGATTATATATTTAATCCAATTAAAACTTATTAATGTATACAATATGAGGTAACATTAGTCACTATACTTTGTTTACAAATAGGTAGCCAATTGTCCAAACACCATTTGTTAAATAATCTGTTCTTTCTTAAATTATATATATATTTCTGGACTACCTATTACTAATCCATTGATCTAGCTATATATTATTAAGTCAATGCCACATTGCTCTCATTATAGCTTTTAGCTTTGTAATGCATTTTAATTTTTGGTGGTCAAGTCCCTTATAATTTATTCTTTTCTCATGGCTATTCTCATCCATTTATTGTTTCAAATAATTTTTAGGGTAAATTTGTGAATTTCTAAAAAATATCTTTCAATATTAAGTCTTTTCATCTAAGAACAGTATGTTTCACCATTTATTTCACCTCTTTTTTCTCCTTAATAGAATTTTAGAATTTTTATGAGGCCCCCACTCTGCATTGGCAATGAAGACCACACAGGAAGCCCAGACTCTCAACCCCACCCAGTAGTAATGAGACAACCACACTTTCTGCTGGCATGGTGTCAGAGGAAGCTTAATGGAGTCAGGACTTTCACCACCACACACTGATAACAAGGCCACTCCTCTTCTTGTGTGAGTGGAGGCCACATGGAGACCAGCAACAAGACACCTCTGATGACCCCAGACAGGGTTGCCTCAGTAGAGGGTTAGTGGGAAGCTGAAACCCCACTGGGTGTCAGAGACCTATCACAGGTGATTGAAATAAAATCCAGGGCTGTAATATAACATGCAAAATGGCCAGGTTTCAATTGAAAATCACTCATAATATCAAGAATCGGGAAAAACTCAACTTGATTTAAAAACACACACACACAATCAACCAAGATGACACAGGGAAATCAAACAGGAAATCAATAGCAGAAAAATAACTAGAAAATCTCCATATACTTGGAAACTAAATAATATACTCCAAATAACCCATGGCTCAAAGAGGAAGTCTCAATGAAAACCACAAAACATATGGCTATTTTCATCCATTTGTGGTTTCAAATAATTTTTTAGAATATTTTTGTGAATTTCTAAAAGATATCCATCTAATTTCTAATCTAAGAACAGTATGTTTTGCCATTTATTTTACCTGGGGGCATAGCCAAAGTGGTGTTGAGAAGAAAATTTATAACATTAAATGTTTACATGAGAAAAGAGGGGTAGGCTCAAATTAATAATTTAAGCTCCCACCTCAATAAGTTAGAAAAATCCAAAAGAAGTAGAGGAAATAATAAAAGCAAGCACTTCATCAATGAAATTGGGAAAAAAAGAAATGAAACAAAAAGCTGGGTGTTTTTTTATTTTTAAAGATCAATAAAATTAACAAAACTCCAGAAAAACTAAAAAAAAAAAAATTTTCTTAAAGGGAAAGCACCAATTACCACTATCAGGAATGAAACAAGGTATATAATTTCAGACTTGCAGACATCAAATGATAAGAAGGGAATCAATTCTACACAGTAGTAATGAGACAACCACACTTTTTGACAACTTCGAGGAAATGGACTGATTCATCAACAAGTACAAACTATCACAATTTACTTAACATGAAATAGACCATTTTAATAACTCTATAACTTTTAAGAAAATTAAATTTGTAATTTAAATTCCCCAAAAAGAAATATCTAGGACTTTATTAGAGAATTATACCAGTTGCTATAAATATGAAAAAAATAACACAGTTCTACACAATCTTTTCCAGAAAATAGAAATGAAGGGGCCATTTACCAATACATTTTCTGATGCTAGTATTAGCCTGATACCAAAATAAAACTAATAAATACACAAAGAGAACACTACAGACCAATATTTCTTATTTACATAGATTAAAAATCCTTACCAAAATACAGTATAGCAAATAGAATACAGCAACATATAAAGAGATTATACACTATGACTAATGAAACTTACTCTCAGGCTGCAAAGCTGGGACAATACTTGAAAATCAGGGTAATCCACCACATCAATAACAAAAGAAGATTAATCATATAATAATATTAGTCAGTACAAAAAAAGCTTTTGATAAAACTTGACCCACATTCATGATGAAAACTCTCTGAAAATCTGAAATAAAGAAGTTTCTCAACTTGATAAAGAGCAGTTACTAAAGACATAGGCTAATGTTACACTTAATTGCAAAATATTAAATGTTTTCTCCCTAAGGTTGAGAATACGACAAGGATTTCCACTCTCATCACTTCTGATCAACATAGTTCTAGAAGTTCTGGCCAGAACATTAAGGCACATAAAGGAAATAAAAGGACTACAGATCACAAAGAACTGTAAGTAGGCCTATTTGCAAATGGCATGAACTAACTAGGCATAATCTTTTTCTTTAAAAAAAAAAAAAAAAGTCACCCTAGCTCAGTGGGTGGCAAACTGCAGCTCTCAAGCCATGGTTTGCCACTCTGTTGACTAATGAGTTTGCCGACCACTGCCCTAGCTGGTTTGGCTCAGTGGATAGAGTGTTGGGCCATGGATTGAAAGGTCCCCAGTTCAATTCCAGTCAAGGGCAAGTAACTTGGTTGCAGTTTCCGCAGCCCTGGCTGGGATGCATGAAGGAGGCAACCAATCAATGTGATTTTCTCACATCCATGTTTGTCTCTGTCTCTGTCTCTCCCTCTTCCTTCCATTCTCTCTAAACATCAATGATAAAATATCCTCAGGTGAGGATTAACAATAGCAACAAAAACAGTGTTTCCCTCAAGATCAATAACAAGATAGGGATGTCCATTTTTACCACTCTTATTCAACAAAGTATTGGAAGTTCTATCAGAGAAGAGGAAGAAATAAAAGGCATCCAAATTAGAAATAATGAAGTAAAACTTTCATTATTTGCAGATAATATGATAGTGTATATAGAAAACTCTAAGGACTCCAACAAAAAAACTCACAAAACTGATAAATGAATTCAGTAAAGGAGCATGATACAATATTAATATTAATATTGTAACTGGGCAAAATGTCAGTTGACATATTTATACTAATAATGAAATATTAGGAAGGGAAACTAAGAAAACAGTTTACAATTGCTCCCAAAAATATACATAAGAATAAATTTAACCAAAGAGTTAAAGACCTATACTAGAAAAACTGTAAGTCACTGAAGAAATTGAAGAAGATGCAAATCAATAGAAGCATGTATTGTATTGATGGATAGGAAGAATTAACATTATTAAAATGTCCACAATGCCCAGCTGGTGTGGCTCAGTGGTTGAGCATCGACCTACGAATCAGGAGGTCACAGTTCAATTCCCAGTCAGAACACATGCCCAGGATGTGGGCTCAGTGCCCAGTTGGGGGTGTGCAAGAGGTGGCCGAGCCATGATTCTCTCTCATCATTGATGTTTCTATCTCCCTCTCCTTCTCCCTTCCTCTCTGAAATCAATAAAAATATATATTTTTTATAAAAAGTAAACATTCATTTACCATATGACCCAGCAATCACACTCCTGGGCATTTGTCCCAGAGAAATAAAAATGTATATCCACCCAAAAACCTGGGCACAATTACTTTTAGCAGCTTCATTTGTAATGTCCAAAAACTGAAAATAATAAAAATATCCCTCAATAGGTTAATGGTTAAACAAACAGTGCACTCATACCCTGTGATTCTACTTAGCAATGAAAAGAAATTATCCACTAATAATACATGCTACAACTTGGATGGATCTCAAGGACATTGTGCTGATTTTTAAAAAGCCAATCTTATAAGGTCACATGATTTTATTTATGTAACGTTTTCAAAATAACTCAGTTAGAGACATGGAGAAAATTGGTGGTTGCCTGGGATTATGGATGTTTTGGGGGAGGGGGGGTGTGTGTGAGTATGAAGGAGTAGCACATAGAGATCTTTCTGGTGATAGAATAGTTCTGTATCTTGATTGAAGTGGTGGTTACATGAACCTACATGTGGTAAAATGGCATAGAACAGTACACACACTGTACCATACTAATTTCCTGGTTTTGATGCTGTAAGGTGCAATCATTGAGAGAAACTGGGCAAAGAATTCATGGATGATCTCTGTACTATCTTAGCATATTCCTGTGACTATATCAGTGATTAATTAGCCATCAAGGGACTTTTCTATGAGTAAAGACTGTAAAGAAAGCATTTGGGCTGTGATGAGAATCTTTTTCTCACATTTTAATGAAATATGGATGACAGGCATGAAAACAATGATTGTACCTTCTTTTTCCATAAGAAGAAAGAAGATTTAGTTTCTCTGATTCAGGGTCACTGGGCTGAATGCAAGCCTCTTCTCATGCCCACAGTTAATTATCTAAATATCTACATATCTATTTATATCTATATATATCCTATCTAATAAAAGAGTAATATGCAAATTGACCATCACCTCATGTGGACACAAGATGGCTACCACAAGATGACCTGCAGAGGAGGGCAGTTGTGGGAAGTTAGGAGTGACCAGGCCAGCAGAGGAGGGCAGTTGTGGGAAGTTAGGGATGACCAGGCCAGCAGAGGAGGGTAGTTGAGGGAGACCAGCCAGGAAAAGAGGGCAGTTGGGAAGGCACCCATGCCTGCAGGGGAGGATCCAGGCAGGGGGGTGGAAGGAGACCAGGCTGGCAGTGGAAGACAGTTGGAGAGGACCCAGGCCTACAGGAGAGGGCAGTTGGGGGGACCAGGCCTGCAGGGGAGGGTAGTTGGGGGAGACCAGGCCGCAGGGGAGGGCAGTTGACAGTGATCAGGCCAGCAGGGGAAGACAGTTAGGGGTGACCAACCCAGCAGAGGAGTGCAGTTGGGGGTGACTAGGCCAGCAGAGGAGGGTAATTGGAGAAGACAAGGCCAGCAAGGGAAGGCAGTTGGGGGGACCCAGGCCTGCAGGGGAGGGTAGTTGGGGGATATCAGGGCTGCAGGGGAGAGCAGTTGGGGGAGACCAGGTCTGCAAGAAAGAGCAGTTGGGGGAGACCAGGTCTGCAAGGAAGAGCAGTTGGGGGTGATCAGGTCAGCAGGGGAATACAGTTAGGGGTGACCAGCCCAGCAGAGGAAGGCAGTTGGAGGTGACCATGCCAGCAGAGGAGGGAAATTGGAAGAGACAGGACCAGCAAGGGATGGCAGTTGGGGGGACCCAGGCCAACAAGGAGAGCAGTTAGGAGTGACTGGGTCAGCAGAGGAGGGCATTTGGGGAAGACCAGATCAGCAGGGGAGTGCAGATGGGGGAAGACCAGGCGTATAGTGGAAGGCAATTAGGAGTGACTGGGTGAGGAGGAGAGGGCAGTTAGAGGTGACCAGGTCTGTAGGAGAAGACTGTTTGGGGTTACCAGACTGGCAGTTAGGGGTGACCAGGCCTGAAGGGGAGGGCAGTTATGGGCAATCGGGCCAGTCAGGGAGCAGTTACACATCAATCAGGCTGGCAGAGGAGTGGTTAGGGGATGATCAGGCTGGCAGGCAGAAGCAGTTAGGGGCAATCAGGCAGAAGCTGGTGAGCAGTTGGGAGCCTACAGACCTGGATTGTGAGAGGGATGTCCAACCGGATCCCAGTTGGATTGGGCCTAAACAGCAGGTCGGGCATCCTTCAAGGGGTCCCAGATTGGTGAGGGTGCAGATTGGGCTGAGGGAACCCCTTCACCCCCATGCTTGAATTTCGTGCACCAGGCCTCTAGTATATATATGCCTAATATGCAAAGTATCCCCTCGGATGTTCAACTGACCAGAGTTCCATCACTCACTATGATGTGTGCTAACCACCAGGAGGTGAAATGGAATGAAAGAAGGCCCTGGAAGATGACGGCATAGGTAAACACCTACACTGCTGCCT
>JAAGEH010000014.1:15026661-15232768 GCA_011751065.1 Lasiurus cinereus | reverse complement strand
AAGTTCTACAGCTAGAGGGAAGGAGAGGGGCTCACGGAGACCAAGAGGAGCTGCAAAAAGCTGAGGTATGGAGATGCACACGTGGAGAGAGCGGGTGCCGGAGTACCTGGCTGGTTTTCTCTGGCAGGAGGGAAACAGAGACTCTCAAAGGCATTGAACCCCTTATCTTATGACACTAAACCCCAGATCCAGCCAAAACTCATACAGGGGGAGTTTGGACTGTGAAAAGGGAAAGGTGCATGGAAATTTAGGAGAGATGCAAAAGATCAGAGGTCTGGTGGCACCCACGGCACTGCTCAGAGGACAGATTGTTGATTGTGCCACTGGCTTTCTCGAGTGGGCGGGAGACAGACCCTCCCAACTGTGCCACTTCTGACTCCACTAAGCCCCTGTTTCGGGTGAAATCCTGGGGACCTAGACTCGTGTGGTCCTGGAGCGCAGGGGAGCCGGGAAGGCAGCGGCCTAGAGGCACTGCAGGCACGCGCACATAAGGACCATTCCAGCGATTACCCAGTCACGTGAGACTCAGGCCGTGGAGGGCAAGGCCGACTGGAAGGCAAGGCGGTCCCTTAAGCCCTGAGACTCCACCCATCCCAAGCTCAACAGAGGCTTCTTCAGTTTTGAAAGTCTGGTAGCATAAGGCTGAATCCAACACAGAAGTTCTCCCAGCATAGTGAAAATGCCCAGACAAGGGAAGGGATCACAAACAAAAGAAATGGAGGAAAACAAACGACTGGATATAGAGTTCAAAACCACGCTTATAAGGTTTTTCAAGAATATGCTAGAAAAGTTGGATAAAGTTAGTGAGAGCCAAGAGGAGATGAAAAAGGACCAACTAGAGACACTGACTGAAATAAAAAATATTATACAGAGACCTAACAGCAGACTAGAGGAAGGCAAGAATCAAGTCAAAAATTTGAAATATAAAGAAGCAGAAAACATTCAACTGGAAAAGCAAGAAGAGAAAAGAATCCAAAAATGTGAAGATAATGTAAGGAGCCTCTGGGACAGCTTCAAGCGTACCAACATCAGAATTGTGGGGGTGCCAGAAGAAGAGAGAGAACAAGATACTGAAAACCTATTTAAAGAAATAATGACTGAAAACTTCCCACATCTGGTAAAAGTAATAGACTTACAAGTCCAGGAAGCACACAGAACCCCATATAAAAGGAATCCAAAGAGGACCACATCAAGACACATCATAATTAAAATACCAAGAGCAAAAGACAAAGAGAGAATATTAAAAGCAGCAAGAGAAAAACAGTTCATTATCTACAAGGGAGCACCCATACGACTGTCAGCTGATTTCTCAACAGAAATGATGCAGGCCAGATGGGAGTGGCAAGAAATATTCAACGTGATGAATAGCAAGAACCTACAACCAAGAATAATCTATCCAGCAAAGCTGTCATTCAGAATTGAAGGGCAGACAAAGAGCTTCACAGAGACGAAAAATCTAAAGGAGTTCATCAACTCCAAACCAGTATTATATGAAATGCTGACAGGTACTCTTTTAGAAGAGGAAGAAGAAAAAGGTAAAAGACAAAAAATTAGGAACAACAAATACTTTATCTATCAACAAGTGAATTTAAAAATTAAGTGAATTAAAAATTTGATCAACAGAATAAATTGGTGAATATAATAGAATCAGGAGCACAGAAAAGGAGTGGACTGATAATTCTCAGGGGGAAAGGGGTGAGGGGTGTACAGGGAGAGACTGGACAAAAATCATACACCTATGGATGAGGTCAACGGGAGGGAGGTAAGGGCAGAGGGAAGGGTGGGAGCTGGGTGGAGAGGTGCTATGGAGGGGAAAAAAGAGAAACAAATGTAATAATCTGAATAATAAAGATTTAATTTAAAAAAAAAGAAGAAGAAGGCCCTGGCCAGCAGTTGCTAAGGACCCTATGTGTGCATGAATTTTGTGCACTGGGCCTCTAGTATACATATATAACCAGGCATCACATTAAGTGATTCTCATATTATCATCTATTTAACCTTCACAGGACACTATTAGATAAGAATTATTACTATTATGCCCAAGAAAGGCTTGTACATGCCTTCTTGGATTAATAGAGCTTCAAACCAAACCCTCAGGACTGAAGTTTCAGGTTCCCCATAATATATATAATGTATAGAAAGTTTAAAATCACAGGGGCAAAAATGGGTTTCCCGCCACCTCACACAAAAAAAAATCAGAAATGTAGGGAAAAATGAAAATAGTAAAGTCTCACTAACACTCCATGATTGTTTTTATTTTTCTAATATATGAACACAAAGATGTCCTACCTGTGGCTTGTTTCGTTCCTTGACATTGCAGGTCCGAGAGTGATCCTAAGGCCCCCAGGTTCTTGTGGTCACATGGGGAAGACTGAGGCAAAAAGCATTCAGAGCTGGGATTCAAATACAGGTGCTTTTTAAGTGCACTTTGATGCTTGAAGTTATCCCCTTTAATCATTTGGTAAAGAAGTGGGTGTTCTTTCTGCTCCAATGTAATTCTCAAGAGAACCTCATTTTCCATCTTCTTCCCTTTTGCAAAATCTGAGCAGGCAGAGAAATCTGCCCTTGGATAGAACCCCAGTCAGGATAAGTGGATATTGGTGCTCCCAGTTTTTTGCTACTTAGGAGGATGGAGATACCTCCTCTTGAAAATGTAGATCAGAACTCCATAAGGGATGGAAAACAGTATGACAGCTCCTCAGAAAATTAAACATAGACTGATCCATATACTCCAGCAATTTCACTTCTGGGTATATATCCAAAAGAACTGAAAGCAAGAAATAGAACAGATGTTTGCATACTCGTGTTTATAACAGCATTATTCACAATTGCCAAAGTAGACATCCATGGATGAATGGGTAGACAAGGCTGGTATATCCATACAATGAAATATTATTCAAACTTAAAGAGGAAATAAACTGACACATGCTACAGCGTGAATGAACCTTGAAGATATTATGCTAACTGAAATAAACCAGTCAAAAGAGAACAAATACTGTGGGCTTCTACTTATAGTAGTCAAATTCATAGAGACAGAAAGTAGTTGCTAGGGGCTGAGGGGAGGAGGAAATGGAGAGCTAGTCTTTAATGAGACAGAGTTTCAGTTTGGGAAGATAAAAAAGTTCTGGAGATGGGAGATGGATGGTGGTGATCGCTGCAGAACGATTTGAATGTACTTAGTGCCTAAACTGTACACTTCAAAATAGTTAAGATGGTAAATGTAACATTATATACTAGAGGCCTGGTGCACAAAATTTGTGCATGGGGAAGCGTGTCCCTCAGCCCAGCCTGCACACTCTCCAATCTGGGATCCCTCTCACAATCCAGGACTGCTGGCTCCCAACTGCTCACCTGCCTGCCTGCCTGCCTGATCATCCCCTAACCACTCCCCTGCCAGCCTGATTTATGCCTAATTGCTCCCCTGCTGGTCTGATTGCCCCTAACTGCCTTCCTCTGCTGTGCTGGTCATCCCTAACTGCCCTCCTCTGCCAGCCCAGTAACCCCTACCTGCCCTCCTCTGTAGGCCTGATCACCCACAACTGCCCTCCCCTGCTGGCCATCTTGTGGCAGCAGTCTTGTGTCCACATAGGGGTGGCCATCTTTGACCACATGGGGGTGGCCATCTTGTGTGGTAGAGTGATGGTCAATTTGCATATTATCTATTTATTGTATAGGCTATTTTACCATTATAATTTTTCCCCATTGGTTTTTAGAAAGAATGGAAAGGAGGGGGGAGAGACAGAGAGAGAGAGACATTGATGTGAGAGAGACCAATTGGTTGACTCCCACATGGGCCCTGACAAGGGCTAGGGATTGAGCCTGCAAATGAGGTATGTGTCCCTGACCAGAATACACAGCCAATGCTTTATCCACTGAGCCAAACCAGCTAGGGCAATCATCATAATTTTTTTTAACTCCACAATGAGAAAAGACATGGGAACAAGGCTGACCTCTGGTGAAAATAACAGACCCCCAGGAGAAAGGAGTAGCCCATGCTTCTGCATTTATGTCTTATACCGTTCAGCTCACTCTTGAGGAATTTTAATGATCTGACACTACAAGGAGTTTTATGCTAAAATCTTCCTGTGGCATAGTTTCTACAAGTTATTTGGCAGGGAAAGAGTGTAAAGGCAGATAACTATAATAGACATCTTATTCATCACTTGCAAAAATATTCATAACTAAAAATTGTTGGAAGGGGAAAATGAGTGTTTTCCCTTTTTTTCCCAGGCCTTCGTCTCTCTGGTTCCTTTTCCAGAGAGATGAGGTCCTTTGATTTCTGGCAGCCCAGTTACTTTTTCTGTTTCCAGTTTCTTGTCTACCATTGGAAATGGAAATAATTTGTATGTTCTCTCCTTACCTTGCAGAGATTGTTGTAAAGATTCCAGGAGCCCTGGCCAGTGTGGCTCATTTGGTTGCAGGATCATCCCATAGACCCAAGGGTTACAATTTGATTCCCAGTCCAGGCACTTATCCAGGTTTCAGGTTCAATCCCTGGTTAGGGCATATATGGGAGATAACAAAGTGATGCTTCTCTCTCTCTAAAACAAGTAATTTAAAAAAAAGAAAGATTCTAGGAGACTAGGAAATGGGAAATATATTAAAATATAAAGGCATTGTGTTTATTCTTATTATTATTAAGAACTGCCTTTAGCTCCAGCTGGTCTGGCTCAGTGGATAGAGCATCAGTCTATGGACTGAAAGGTCTTGGATTTAATTCTGGTCAAGAGCACATGCCCAGGTGGCAGGCTTGATCCCCAGTCGGGGGTGTGCAGGATGTTTCTATCTCTCTTTCCTTCTCCCTTCCTCTGTGACATTAATAAAAATATATACTAAAAAAAGAACTGCCTTTAGAAAACACTGGCTCCACAGGCAGTCTTACCCTAAATAATGCCAGGCATGAGAGGAAAGAATTCTGTAGCAGCCCTATCAAGAGAAATCTGGATTACCTGCTTCCTCAAGTCACACCCCAGCTGCCACTCTGTTTTATTCTGTGTGCCTGGCACAGTCCCCAAGTCCTAGGTCATTTGCAGGGGGGCAGAGTGCAATGACCAGTAGAACTGAACATTCATGCAATGTAGAGCAATGAGCTGCCTGTCACTGGGAGTATTCAAATAGTGTACAGATAATCACAGCTCAGGGGATTCCTGCTTTGAGTAGGAGATTGGAATTCTGAGGTCTCTTCCAATTCTAAGAACCCATTGATATTTTTACTAGACTAGAGGCCCGATGCACAAAATTCATGCAAAGGGGGTTTCCCCCAGCCAGGCCCATGCCCTCTCTTGCAATGCTGGTCCCCTCACTCCTAACCACCTGCCTGCTCACTCATAAGTACCCACCTGCTGGCTCCTTACTGCTTGGTTCACCACTCCTTAGCACTGCAGTGGAGACAGAAGAGGCTCCCACCGCCACTGCTGTGTTCGCCAGCCATGAGCCCAGCTTCTGGCTAAGTGGCGCTCCCGCTGTGGGGGAATACTGACCATCGAGCTCCTGCATTGAGCATCTATCCCCTGGTGGTCAGTGTGCATCATAGCGACTGGTCGTTCTGGTCATCGGGTCATTCCGCTATAATGGTCACTGGGCTCTAATTATATAGATAGATTAGGAATCAATTGACCTGGAATCCAATAGGCGAGCTCTTCTTTGCTGTGTCCTCCATGGACACATTACTGACCTCTCTGAGTTCAATTGTCTCAACTATCTCTTATTATTATATAATTTGCCTGCCCATTCCTGTCGTGAGGAGCCCAGAAAAGACCACAAGCAAGCGCTTTGAAATATGTCATGTTTTAATGCCATACCAGGAAGAGCAGGGTTGCTGTTATTATTATCTCTGCTTTCAGAGGACTATTGCATGACCTAAGCAAATACCACAAAGCAGCCCGCCCCACTGGTCAGAAAGGCAGGACTGGTGTCTGAGACACACTTGGGGTGGAGAAGCCACAAGCTGTGAAGTCAGCATTTCTCCCCTACAAATGCTGATTCCTTAGGTTTGTTTCCTGTCAATCTTGAGTCCTTCTGAGTGACCTTCCAGAAGCATCTATGGAACCCTATGAACACTGACTTTTAATATCTATATATATATCAGGCAGGGCTTCATTCCCTAACAGGGTTACTTCCACTTCTACATAAACATACCAAAAAAAAAAAAAAAGCTTGCTGAATTAATTAACCACTTCTGTTATCTATTTTCCTTGTTATCTAATTCTGAAGGGAAAGCTGGGAGCTCAGAGGGAGCTGGGAGAGGTGGCTCACACCGCCTCCCTCCCACCCCGCTGACAACAGCCTGGAATCCCGGCCAAAGAACCTAGACAGTCCCAGAGATCCTGCCTTGCGCCAAGCTGAGAGGAGCCGAAGCTGCAGGGACACCACTCCCATTGTGGGTGAGTCCCCTCCAGACCCTCCTGGTGGCCTCTCCATCAAGGCAGAGGGGGAGATGCACCCAGGGAGCTGGGAGGAAGGCCGGAAGGCTCCTGGAGGGAGGGCCAGGAGCCACGGGGCTGGAAGAACAGAAGTAGGTGGGGAGCTTGCTGGATATCAGACTGTGAGGAGAGGGAGGTGGGGGGAGAGGAGAAGGAAGGGACCAGGCAGTGTGTGACTAAAGACCTGCAAGGGACTTTGGGGGACAGGAAAAAAGGATGAGATTCTTTGCAGGCCTAGCCACAGAGGCAAGGCTTCCTTTCCCAGTTTCTCTAGCTGGTTTCTCTTTCTTACGATTGGGCAGCATTTTTGTTTCCTGGTTTAGTGTCCTGCTCCAACAACCAGAAATCAATAGGGATGGTCAGCGTCTCCAGAAAAAAATAAATATATCTCACACACAAAAATCAAATAGATATGACCGGGGGCTCTGGACCCTGTGTCCTTTCTCCCTTCGGCATACCCCTAGGGTCCCGGCTTCTGCCGCTCCGTCTTGAGAACCTCTTGGAAAACTTAGGAGAACTGTGCCTGGTCTGTGCCGGACCTGCCCAGGGCACTTTCAAAGGGCAGAAAGTCTCACTGGCTTTCCTGTTGGCTTCATTTGGTGAGGTAGTGAGTAGGCCTCAAGGCCTTCAGGATCTGATACTTTTCTTTGCCTATTCACAGGTCAAGGGTCAGCCAGGCTTGGTGCAGGGCTTAATTTTTATTTTCCGTTTATTCTGGAGCGAGAGGGAATGGGAGGGACTGGTGGAGGTGGTTGTGAGTTTCTTCCTCAGCCCACTTGTACTTTGAAGAACGTCCTTGCATCTGCTTTTGCTTATAAATCAAAAGCACCTCTGCTACCTGCTGATGGAGAGTTTGAGCAAATGAGCGTTGACTCTTTTTGCAGTTGAGAAAAGAGCTGAACCCAAAGAAAAAGGAACGAAGGGGAATCTTTGGGGTGGAGAAGGAGCAGACCTGAGTTCAGAGTGGAACCCAGCTAAAGGCTGTGAGAGAGTTGAAACCTACCAGGTTATCTGAGCTTCCTCCCTTACCCAAAGGCTGAAAACAGGCAAAGGCATCTTTTAACTCTGCAACCTAAGGAGGACTCAGCAGGTGCCTTTCTGGAACCAGGTAGCCTTCACTGCAACGCGTCTCAGTGTCTAGGCGTTTTACTACAAATACTAGCTTTGCAAAGCAGGGAATGGGAAAGGATTCCTTCTGGTCTGTTTCCCTGCTCCGAAGCGCTGCTGCCGGGTGAATTCGAAAAGTTTTCTCAAAACGTGCACTCTTCTGCTTCAGTTATCGTTCCCCTGCCCCGCGCTGGTTTCCGGACCCCTCCCCATTCCCGGGACTGATAGGGTCATTCCTCCGCCCTTGGGAGACAGAGTCGAGGGACATTGGAAGGCTTTTCGCTGGGCAAACGAGGGGAAGTGCTACTCTGATTTGCAGGGAGATTTCGCTGTAGAAGGCTTCTAATAGACGCTCACGATTTATCGTCATAAAATTGGTTTCGTTTTATTAGAGGCCTTAGTGTTTTCTTTCCGCTGGTCTTCTTTGGATAAATCAGCCTTGAGTAAAAGGATATTTAAAAGCTCATTTTATGCAACTTTTTTTTTTTACAGAGTGTATTAGAATTCATTTATAGCCACATAGACATTTCCTCTTTCTTCTAAAAAAAAAAAAAAAACTTGGTCGCTAGCAGTGATTTTCATTCTCGAGTTCGATCAGAGGGGAAGACAGTTTTGTGTGTTTGGGGTATCGACGAAATGTTAACGCGTTGTTCTTGATCACTTTTCCATTTCTCGAGCCCAATGAAAAACCCATTTCAAATGACTTTCTGAGGCTTTGTTATATTTGCCAAGTGATGTACAGGACGGAAAATTACAGCGTGCCCCCCGTCAGTCCAGAGATGTTGTAGGACTGGGACCGCTGAGGGGAGGGCGTTTGGGGTGGGGGCAGCACCGAGACTGAAGAAATTCAGGCGATCCATCTCCACCTGTCTAAACACAGCGCCAGGTGGAGAGTCGGGACAATTATCCGAATAGTTGAGGGGAGGGAGGCACTTTCTCCCGCATTATCGACACAGTAAAGGGGCAGCACCGGTAAAGGTCCGGGGCCCTGGGGGCCCCGCCTCCGTTTACTCCGCGATCGCGCGAATTCGATCACCCGAATTCGGGCGCTGTTCCTGAAAGTTCTTCCAGGAAGGAGCAGGGATGGGGCAGGAAGGAGAGGTTTCCAGAAACACTTAAAAGGGCCTCCCGCCCCGCGCCCGTGGAGAGAGGGGGTGGTGCGCCGCGGGACTCCCCCGCCGCGTCTGATAAAGCCCCAAAGCCGACCTAAGGTCAATAAACCTGGCGGCGTCTGGCTCCGGCTGGGGGTCCGAGAGCACTGCGGGGGGGAGGGAAGGAGCAGGCTTCAGGGTGTCGGCGGAAAAAGAAAACGCCGAGGACCCGCGCGCCCACCGCCGCGGAGCCGGCCGCTCAGCCGCAGAGGGAGCCGGCCGCCAGCGGGATGTGCTCCCCGCGGGGCCACCCCACGCTGAACTTAAAAACCTCCCAGTTCCCCCCAATGGGCCGGGTCCTGGTGAACAGTCCTAACCGCGCCGACGTTCAGCAAAGAGAACGAACAGTAACTTTTTATTTTTTATTTTTAAGGAACAGAGGATAAGAATGGAGACTCGCATAATGGGAGCATTCAATAAAGTTTCAGGGGCCCGTCAACGAGGCAGAAAGGTGTCCCCGAATAGGAAAACTCAGAATGAGAATAACAGTTTCGGTCGTTGATAATCCACTTGAGCCCCGTGTGTACCGAGATTAAAAGTCTGTGGATTCGTTTAATATTGAGGTGCCGTTTCTCAGCACTCGTCGCATGACGGGGAGAATCAAAGATGGGGAGCAGTGGCTCTGCCCAGAATTACGTCGCTGAGGTCTCCCCCAAGGGGTTGGCACTAGTGGCTACACCGCGCCCCAAATCCGCCAATTCCCAGGACGGAGCCCCCAACGAGGAGTAGCCGCCCGCGCGCGCAGCGCTGGCCCCGGGAGCCCGAGGGAGCGTGCTGCCCGTGCGGGGCTGTGTGCGAGGGCCCCTCAACGTCCGGACCCTCCTGTCCTGCCTCTGCCGCCCCCTCACCCCGCTCCCCCAGCCCCGCGGCCGCCGGAGCCTCCGTGCAAAGCCTGGTGGCCGCTGGAGGCGGAGGCCACGGTCGTCCAGGGCTCCTTCAGCAAACTGGGGCCGGGAGGACCCCCGCCGACGCCGGATCTTAGCAAATCAACAAGCAGGTCCCTCGAGTCCTGTGGTGCTTTCCCGCACTCGGCCCACGAACGCGCGGGGCTCCTCTCGTCGTTTCTCTTTCTGGCGAGACCCAGGCCCGGTGGGTTTGAATGCGTTTCAACCGTCCTGGCGCCACGTGTCAGGGCACCTCGGGCGGGTGCGGCGTGCTGCGCCTCTGGCCTCTGGAACCCGGGGAGAGCCCGCATCCCGAGCGTCCCCGCTAATGGGCGGGAAAGCCCGGGCCGCCGGCTTGAGGGTCTGGGCCTCGGTCTGCCGTGTGTGGCCTCGGGCCTGGGCCTTGTCCTGGCGCTGCTCAAAAAGCGGCCCGGGTCGCTCTCTGCACGGGAGATCCCTGTGGGGAAGCCGAGGCCAGGACTGGGAGGAGAAGGTGGTCGAGCGCCGCTGGCTGTAGTGCGCCCCTCTCCAGCTGCGGGGCTGTAGTCCGAACCTGAGCCTGCTCGCCCTAACGCCCACCGTACACCAAAACGGTATTCTCACACACACCACCACAACCACCACCACCACCCCACCGAGGGAGGCTGTTCTGCTCTCCGTATTTCCTGGTGGAGAGACAACCCTCACCCACCATCTGGCGAACCCCAGACTCTATGGGAAAAGCCGTGGATCAGTCCTTTCTTGGAGCCGGATTTAGAGGGTTATTGAGGGGCATGAGTGGCAGGCACCCCAGGCTCGAGGGCTTAGTGGCCACAGACGCCTTGTTCAGGGAGTCTCCCTCTGCTCGGGTTGAAGAGCCTTAATATTTCTGGCACTGTCACCGGCTGGAGCAGGAGCTGGAGGTAGAGATTTTCCGAAGCTTCTGGATTTGGGGCTTCTGGAGAGGCAATCAGATTCAGATTCCAAGCCTGGGCACACCGAGGCTCTACCAAAGGGCATTCATTGTCTTTTAACTACTTCTCCGCCAGCGCGCGGGCGCCCCAAATTCGCCAGTTCCCCAGTAGACCTCCTCCTGATTTTAGAAAAATTCCCGGCAGACCCTTCTAATACCATTTGTTGCTAAAAGCCCGGAGCAATAGCTACAATACCCCCACCTCCCCCACTGCGCGCGCTCATGCCCACACTAGGGGGCTGATGGCCAGGCGCCTTGGGCGGTGTTCATGGGGATCGGTGGTCCTGAGGGATCGGCTGGCTGCTGCTTTTTCTTTAGATACCAGATACCCAGGCGAGTTGTTTTGCAAGAATTGCCCTCGTGCACCGTACCGCCGCCCTCCGTTCTTAAGAATTGTCTTTATTCCTTTAGTACTAAAATTTCCTTGTTTTCTCTTTTCCTTTGGTCTCTCCCCTCCCTCTTCCTTCTAATTCATTTCCAGGGTTGCCCTTTCTTGCTAAAGCAAAACCCTTCCCTTTGCTCTTTAGCTATATCATTTGCTCTTCTTTTCTCCTTGTGCCTTTCTGTTTTACCCCCAGTTCTTGGCTGGCTGCAGCCCCGGCTGGTCTCAGTGACTGGAGGATACTCTCAGACATATGCTTCACCTTTAAATTTTCCCATCCCAACTCAAGGCTCTTCCCCCACATAATACATTCGTTTGTATTAATTCGGGTGTGCTGCTTGCCTGCAGAAGTTGCTGAATGATGACGATGTCTTGTCGGGTGAATCAGAAGCCTTCTTTTTTACCGAATTCCTGAATATTAAACTGCACAGTAGCTGGTTTGCTTGCCCTTAAGGGATTTCTCCCATTTCCACCTCTACATGAATAGCGCACTACAGAATCATTTTCCAAGGATGAGGTGGGGTATCTATGGAGACTGATTCACTCTAAAGAACGGTGCGGGTTATTTTTTAATGTTGCGGAAACGTTTACTGTGGAGCCAGATGACTTGTCCTGTCACACCATTTGTTCGGCTTCCCCCAAACCCAAAAGGACAGGGATACGGTCTACTGTAAATAGATAGTTTTTCCTTGTTCGCCAGCTCAGGTTCTGTTTGCTCTCTGTTCTATCACTGCGGTTCTATCATTCCTAATAATAACAGAACGGTTAGTCTCTCTTTGTAGATAAATAATGATCTGGGGCACGTGTTATTTATTTTACATAGCATTTGTTAGAGCTTGCGTGAACGTTTCATTCTCTATCATGGTGCTGGGAGATAGTAGGTCTTTTTTTGCTTTCAGAAAATTGCTGGAGACAAACATACCCCTTAAGAGAAAAAAAATAAAACGCGTTGCGGTTTATTTCTTCAAGAAACGGAAATAAGACTTTACAAGAAGCTTTTCTTTGAGAAACAAGATCCCTAACAGGCAGACCCTTAGCCATGGGGGATTCAGGAGGTCAGACCGTCAGCTATGCTTCTCCTGCAATGATTCTAGAACAGCCAACAGCAGGAAAGTAATACCCTGCAGGTCGGGTGTGGAAGTCCCTGTTAGTGCAAAAGCATCTCTCTGGTATTGGGGAGGAAGCGGAGTAGGGGAGGTGTCTCAACGTGTTCCTAGCTTTTGGAAGGTTAATGTGCAGAAGAATCAAGGAGTTCCTGTCTTAGAACCACTCCCCAGAATTCAGCAGAGAACAGCCGCCGGATCACATGTATACCCGGTTAAATGCTGTGGGAGTCGGGGTAGGATTTGGGGTTAGCGACCAGTTCCGAGAAGGAAGAGGGGCTTCCCGGAGACAGCCTGGGGCCAGGGCAGCGCTGGCCAGCAGCTCTCTGCTCTCCCCTGCCTTGTAGGCTCCTCAGGCTTCGCGCCGGCAGCCTTAGAAAGCTCTCAGCGTGGTGGCTGCTCGGGTTTGCTCCAGCCGAGATAACGGAGGGGCTCCCTATCTAATCTGGACAGCAGCATGAACAATCCATTAGACCTCGGCATTTCTCTGGGGAGAGGGAGGAGGGGGCGGGGGCGGCAGATGGGGTGCCCCGCCCGGCCCTGGGTGGCACAGGTCTGCCCCATCAGCGGCGGGGGGATTAATGACATAGTTTTGTGCGGACTCACCACTATTAGAATGCTTACTGGTGCTGGTAAATTATAATCCTACCCATTGTCGATGTCAGGGTGAATTAGAACCTTTTGGGGTTTGGGGAATGCTATTTTCCTTTAAGTTCAATATACTTTACATCGTCTCACTCAAACCCCATACCAACCAAAAGGCTCTCTACAAGATTCCAGTTTTCACCCGTATTCCTGGGGACAAGGGAGTCTTAAATCCACCTATTCACTCATTCATTCATTCACTCGGCAAACATTTACAAAGCTTTGCCCTGCACCAGGCGTTGTGCCTTGTACTGACAGGTTAAATTATTTGCCCAAGATGAGGACTAGGCTGACGACTGGGGCGGGCCCCTAAATCAACTATCCCAGTCCCATGACTGCTCACTTCTTTCCCCCAAGACATACAAATTGGAGATGTAGGGAGTTGGAAGGGCCCCAGAGGTTATCTGGTCCAGCCTTCCATTCAATGCAGGAATCCCCTCCCAGAAGGGGGGCAATGAGAGGCCCCAGCCTCTACCCTCTACTCGCCCCTGGGCTTCCAGTTGAAAGTGGCTGGTGAAAAGGAAGGTCTTTCCCTGGGAGAGGACAGTCTTCCCAGCCCATCCCTAAGCTCAGTGTGCTAAACCCCTCATGCTGCTGCCCCCCCTCCCCAGGTGCCGCACTAACCTGGCTGTGCCCCTTTAATTCAGATCTCCTGGATTCTAGTCCCAGCTGCAAGCTGGGTGACCTCCAATAAGTTATTTCACTTCTACTTCTGGCACATTCTGCAAATAAGATGGAGGAATGTGTTTCTCAATAGTAAGGATGTCACCTTTTCTTTCTTTTCTTTTTTAAAAAATATATTTTATTGATTTTTTTTTTTTAGAGAGGAAGGGAGTTAGAAACATCGATGACAGAAAAACATCGATCAGCTGCCTCCTGCACACCTACTGGGGATGTGCCCACAACCAAAGTGCATGCTCTTGACTGGAATAGAACCTGGGATCCTTCAGTCCGCAGGCCAATGCTCCATCCACTGAGCCAAACCAGTTAGGGCAAGGATATCATCTTTTCAAAGATTAAATTTCCCCTCAGAACTAATTTGAGATTATTCTCATTTGACAGTTAAAAACTTAAAAGCTATAAAAGCCATCTTCTGGGCAATAAGCTCATCACAAAGAACATTCTGGAAACCTTAGAATTGATGAGATACTACGTGTGCCTGGTCCCTGGGTTCCTATAAGAGTTTAGACTCCAGTGTTCCAGTAATGTTATTTGAATTTATCTCCACAAGTTAATGTCTATGTCTTGGGCACATTATTAGCATTTTTATGCTTCAGTTTCTTATATTTTAAAATCCTCACAAACCTCAGAATACAGAGTCCTCTGAAATAATCTCCATCATGTCATTCCTCCAGCTGGGCATCAATGTACTTCTTGGTTTTATTTGGCTTTTAGTTTTTGTTGTTATTGTTGTTGTTTTTTTGTTTGTTTGTCTTTTTACCTATGGCTTCAAAACACTTCAGAAATTAGATTTATTTAATAAGAGGTAGAAGTTGACCTGATAGATTTATAAATATATATTTTAGTGGTCTTACCCAAAATTGAGTGTTGCTGGCAGTGGGAATTTTGGATGCAACCTTTCTAGAAGACACTTTGGCAATGTGTACCCCAAACCCTACAAGTGTTCATATTCTCTGACCCACTTTTTTCAGTAGTAGAAATTGACCCTGAAGAAATAAGTAGAGGTTTACAAGATGTTATGTGAATTTGACAAGTACACATCAAACTTTTAAAAAATAATTTTTATTTGTTGATGTTAGATAGAGAAGACAGAGAAAAATTGATTCCCTGTTCTACTTATTCATGCATTCACTGGTCACTTTTTGTATGTGCCCTGACTGGAGATTGAACCCACAACCTAGGCATATTGGGATGATGTCCTTCCTACTCAGCCAGAGACAAACATCATTTATTGTAGTGAAAAATAGAAAATAACATATACTCTGAACAATAAACGCTTACTTGCATAAATTATGCAAAAATCCATAATGTAGCATCAAATTGTTTCCTTAAAATAGAACTGTTGCATTATATATATAAAGTCAAAGTCAGCCTTTGATGGTTGGTTGGTTGTTAGTAAAGAGATATGAACAGAATTTGGATATATATGTGTGGGGTTTTTTTCAATAAAGAGATAGCAAAATACAGTGTGAAACTGGTGGTGGGCAGAGAAAGAGAGAACATTAATATTCTCTATGGTTAAAGATGGATTTTGTTTATCTTATTATACTTTCCTCTGTTTTCCAAATGAACTACAATGAGCTCTTGTCTATTTAAAATTAGAAAAAAGAAATATTTTGAGAGGAGGGGGAGGATTGATTAGATTAAAGATATATCTTACTTCCTAAGATTTTACGACTATCATGCTTATGACAAACAACCATTTTAGAGAAGTCAGCTTTAGAATTCTCAAAACTCAATGGACTCAAACTCCAAGAACAGTTTTGGACTGTTGATTTCTGGCTAGATACATTTAGAAGTGGTGGGAGTGATTTTTCTACAGAGGTCTCCCTCCCCTTGTAGAAAATGTTTACACAACCATCCAGATTGTCTCAGAATTTCACTTGCAACCTTGAATGTTTCTGAAATTGAAAACAATAGTCAAGTTCTTGTAACCTTTTTCTCTCCTCAAAACTCCCTTTTCTGGCAGAAGGATGAGGTGGGATGTAAGGCCAGGTGCTGGTCCAGCTGCATCTAAAAGCTGATTATTTTGACCCCAGAAGATGAGGAGGGAGCTTGGGCAGGGGAGGGAAGACAGTCCTTTAGTGGTGGCCAAAAAGCTGGAAAGGGTGTTCAGAAGAGAAGACCATTGTAAAAGCAAGAAAATCAACTCCTAAGAATTGCAGGTATTAATGAAAGTCTGGTGCTATTTTTGAAACTGAAATAGTTCTAATTTCTTGAGAAATAAGTAACTGTTTATAAAAATAAGAAAAGAGTACCTTCCTCCCACTTTGTAAGCACAGTGTGGGATGGTGTTGGGGGGAGAGTGTAACAAAAGGAAATAGAAACAAAATCCCACCATAAATTTAGGGCAACTTCAAAAGATCTTGCACTGGGATTTTTTTAATTTAATGTAACACATTTCGTCAACAAAAGATAAAAATAACATCGATGTCAGTTTCATTGTTATTAATTAGGAAATAAACATTTAGCAAATAAAAAACTGCAATCTGAGTATAGTAAGGAATATGGACTTAAAATCCCACTTTTATCTCTCTCTTAGCTCTGTACCTTTTTTTTAAGGTCAAGGTCAGCCTTTGTTTGTTTGTTTGGTTGGTTGTTGGTAAAGAGATATGAATTTGGACAGCACTGCAAAATCTTAGTTTTTTGTAGACCTGAGTCAGCTCATCTCTGCCAGCAGGGTCCAGTCAGGCATCATATTGATCTTTGAGCCACATCTGCCAGCCCCCTACACTGTATAGGCATGGGGGTAAGTACTATACTGAAGAATGATTTTCAAAGGGCCACATTCCAGACTCCTTGCTGACTGAATTCTCTACAACAAAAATTGCTTGCAACAACTGGTTTCTCTGCATATGTCTCTGAAGGAAATCAAACCCAAAGCCTTGAGCAGACCATAGGTATCCTTGACATGGCCAAGAGGCATCCCAAAACAAAGAGTATGAGAAGTGAGGGAAGTTGGAACTGGAAAGGGTGTGCATTTCCAACGCCTTCAAAAAATGCTTTGTTTTCTATCTATCAAGGAGTTCCTAGGTCTGTGGGCCAGTAAGATACTGGCTAATTTTCTTCTTACTGTGCCATTTAGCGTGTCAGAAGTGTCTCATCAGGCACAGGTTTTTCTTGAACACCCACAGATCTCAGAGAAGCATCTTAAGTGCTTCATCTTCATGTAGTTTTTAAATGATTTCCACATATAATCAAGATAGGAATCAGAAAAGTCAAACAAGCCTCCTACAAATTGATTAACCAAAGAGTACTTCAACCAATGCCCTCATCTGTAAATTGAGGACAATGAAAAGCATTTCTCGAAGTGTTTTTCCAGATATATCACCTCTGATCCCTATATTTGATTGGTCTCTGGGGTAATCAATGTGAGTATTACAGTATTATGTCCATTTTATAGATGAGGAAACTGAGACTCAGATGTCCTCTTGCCAAAGATCACCCCACTAGTAACAGAATAAAATTCAAAGCCCTGCTCTGACTACCACACACTGCTTCCCTCACCCTCCAGGGAACTGTGAGATCAGCAATCCACATGCAGCTCTTTAGCCCCTTGAGTGTGGCTCTTCCACAAAATACCAAGGCCTGGGCCAGTCTATTTTGAAGAATTGGTATTAGAAGAAGTTTAAGTTTAAAAAATTTGGCTCTCAAAAGAAATTTCAATTGTTCTACTGTTGATATTTGGCTCTGTTGACTAATGAGTTTGCCGACCACTGATCGATACCAACTGATTTGTCATTGCTTTAATAGATATTATTAGGATCCTTTATTTCAGTCATCTGAAAATCAAGGAATTAAGGAATGACAGGGCCATGAGCCTCTTAAAGCTGATCTAGCCCCACCTCCTTTTATTTTGCAGGTGAGGCTCAGGAAGGTTAAGTGATTTGCCAAAGGTCACCCTGTGAGTTAGTGGGGAATGACCAGTGTCATTTTTAAAAATTAGTTAAAACAACTGCCTACCAAGCCCATTTTTATGGCTTATTTTAAGCAGGTTAATAAGTATACCAGGCATAGCTTTAAACCCAACTGAGTAAATGCTGACACTAGTTTATAGATTCAGCAGATAAGTAGCAATAAGGAATTATTCATCTCTCATTTATCATCCAGCCTCTCCAAGGTGCAAGTTATAAAGGGACGCAAATAGCAGTTTAAAAGCCCTCTCCCCCTTCTCTTCCCCATGAGATCAGAACAGTGAAAACCAAGTGGCCTACAAGGCATACATTTAGAATGTGGCTGTGCCTGAGATCTTCTGAAAGGTGAAAAAGAAAAAGAAAGATACTCAGGAAAACTATTTGCATTTTACAAATAGGTACATTTCTCACACAGAATTCCACATTTGGCCTCCAGATTTATTAATTCATTCTTTTGAGTATGTATTGAGAACCTTCTATGTGCAGGGTATTGTGGGGAATATGGAGAATTATTAAATACCATTCTAGCCAGCCAGGATTTTTTTAAGCTTAACGAAGTGACAGAATAGAGTATACACACCACACACACACACACACACACACACACACACACACACACACACACACTGGAACCTGGTATAGTCACCCAGTGTAAAGGGAATGTGTGCTTGGAAATAGGAGAAAAGGGGAGACTTGCCTGACTGCTGCTTTAGCCACAACAAGAAGCTCACTGAGGAGGTGGCCTTGCCACAACCTTGTCCCCAACAACATTTCTTTATCTTGGGAATGGGGCTAGAAAACGTCACAGGCAGGAGGGGGGAAAACTGGGCAGTGAATTACTGGCCCTAATTAAGAACCCAATCCTTCATTTAGATGTTAAATTACAAGCAAACTGGTGGGGAGTTGGGAAGGGGAGTATTAGGATGCCAATAGCAGTTATACTGTTTGTAACATATGCCAAAAATGAACAAAATTAACAGATGATGTGTTGATTGGGAGGTGAGCTCTAATAAATTCTCTTGTGTTATTCAGAAGAGCTGGTTTATTTTATTGTTGTTGTTATTATTATTTTAATCAAACCTGAGGCCCAAAGTTCAATGTCAATAACAGTCACAAAACCATAAATGACTTTGCTCTCAGCTGCTCAAAGAAGTTCCTCCATGAGTCCGACATTCATAAAATTGAAGCATTTTCCAGTGAAAAGAAAACTTGCAAGATATTTACTCAAAACCCTTTCCTTTGTAGATGAGGAAACCAAGGCTCAGAGAGTTCAAGTGACAAAGAATGACCATTTAACTTATGTGAAACTATGAGTGAATGTATGTGCTCACTCACACAGGACACAGGAGAGCAGGCATAAAGTGGACCTAGGATCATCCTACAAAACAGTGAGTCAGAGCAAGGACCGAGTTCAGAACCCTGCCCATTATGCACTCCTCCATACACACACTTTGTTGTCTTATTTTCTGTATTTTGAAGGCTAGCTATTTATGAGTCCTCAGGAAGGTTGGAAGAGTCTACAAATGTAATATGTACTGAGTGCTCCTTTTAGATGGTCTATGAGGGGCATGGAATGACAGTTTTGAATGTCTATGACTCCTTGGATCTTATTACCACATCCTCATGCCGACACCTACCCCCAGGGTTGAGCCAGGGTCACGGTTTGCATCTTCCTGCAGAGGATGGGGCAGCAGTGGTAACCAGGTTCCCAGACTACTTCAGCGTTCACCTCTGCCTTATCGCTAATCCTCTGCCCCTGGTGATTGTATCAGGATGAGGGAAGCTTGGCCTTGGGATGCAGATTTATAGACAGGCGATATCAGTTCCTACAGCAGCATGTTGACATGGAAGAGCAGGGTACAACCAGATCCCAGGACACCTTCTCCTAGCCCTGCCATTGAATAGCTGTGTGACTCCAAATAAATCTGTAGCCCTTTCTGGGTGCCATTGTCAGAGGGAGGCTCTCCTGTGACTGATATGTGGGCCAAAGGTACCTGGGGTTATGGTCACCCCACCAACAGAGGCACACAAGCTAAGGTGCAGGTGAGACATCACGTGGCATTTTCTGCACGTGAGCTTCTCTCTGTTTGCACTCAGTGGAAGGAACCATGGCACGTGTGTTTCAGACACATCCCTGGTACCACATCTTCAATCATCAAGGACAGATTTATACTGTGTAAGGATAAGTAGGAAACTCCAGTTTTCTGAGTTCAACAAACTTTTAAAAACATCTACTACATGTTAGAAACTAAGGAAAACACAAAAATACCAAACATAGGATTTGTTCCCTTAAGAGGATTGAAATTTGGGAGAGAGGGGTATGTAGATGGGCAGACATGTGGGTAATATACTTACATGTGGGTAATATATACTTAAGTACAAGGTGTTAAAGGCTATGGAATCAGAGTGGGAAAAGGAGGATATGTACCTTAGCCAGTTTGGCTCAGTGGATAGAGCAGCAGCCTAGGGACCAATAGGTCCCAGGTTCAATTCTGGCCAAGGGTTATAATAGGCAATGATAGATGTGTTTCTCTCACATCGGTATTTCTTTCAGTCTTTCCTTCTTTCTTCCACTTTCCCTAAAAATCAATGGAAAAATATCCTTGTGTGAAGATGAACAAAGCATGTGCGCGGGCACACACACACACGCACAGAAAGAAGGATATGTAAGAAGAAAGTCCTTGTTTTCCCCTCTTAGATTCCTCAAAGTACCAGTACCTTCCTGGTAGTGAAAATATTTGGGTTCTGGAATCAAACTACCTGTAAATATTGACTCTGCTGC
Organism: Lasiurus cinereus; assembly: GCA_011751065.1. Taxonomy (NCBI): domain Eukaryota; kingdom Metazoa; phylum Chordata; class Mammalia; order Chiroptera; family Vespertilionidae; genus Lasiurus; species Lasiurus cinereus. Next base: position 15,212,745 of record JAAGEH010000014.1, on the reverse strand, counting down.
CTAGAAAACGGAGCAAATCATTTAATAGTTTTGTGCCTCAGTTTCTTCATCTGTAAGTGGGGGATATAGAGTAATTGTGTAGATAAATAAGATAATCCATTCAACGCACTTGTCACCATGTCTGGCATATCTTAAGTGCCCAGGGTTCCCCATTAATAACTCTTTGCCTAGAAAATGGATTGAACTTTTTTTTTTCTGCAGCTTAAGCTTTTAGCATACATGTTCAGACTGGCCTGGCATTTTTGGTTCCTAACTAGGGCTATGATTTGGTTCAGATTTAGAGGCCTGGCATTCCTGGGCTTCTACTGTCGAGGACCAGGAAGAAACCCCTTGGTATAGGACCATCTAAGGCATAGACTGTCGGTATTTGATGATATCCATTTGGGAAACCTTGAAGTCACAACATGTTGATGTAGGAAGGGATCCAGTCAGTGTGGAGATTAGAACCCAGAACGCCTGATTCCCAGATCAATGTGCTTACATCATCCTCACCTGCTGCCTAGACCCTGACCCTCCTTGTACAGCAAGCGTCCTGGACACACCAGCCTGGGAACTTTCCCTGCCCTCTTTCTACTCTGCTCCAGAGAAAAGACTAGCCTGTTCTCCAGTTCTTAGGTCACATCTACTGTAGAATTAGGGCCCTTTACCTGTCTGGCTAGGCCTGGACTCAGAGTAGGGGGGCGGGAAGGACCCAAAACATGAGCCCCTTGAAGGTCTGAATTAAGTTGTCACCAGTGTTGACTTAACACCTTGACTCTTTATGAGCTGAGAATGCTTTGCAGGTAGTAGGTTTGTGATCCTGACGTTAGCGTCGCCAACAGAGAAGGTGGCCTTGGGGGCTTTGGCAAGAAAGGCAGACCGAGGAGGAGCTACGGCAACCTGCCCTCGCTCTGCAGTCTGTCAGGCGTCAGGCGAGGAGATACAGGCGTGGCGGCCTTTCTCCTCCAGCTGGAACGGAAGGGCCGTGGGAAGGAGGCAATGGAAAGGGAAAATGAGGCAAACATGAGATGGAGGGAGGCGACTTGGAGAAAGTCAGGGGGCAGGGGTAGGATGAGCTAAGCGCGGTCCTGTATTTTCAAAGAGAGCAAGTGTCTTCGCTATTATGAAAGAATTCTTGCTCCATTCGAAAATTAAAACTGTACAAAATGGGAGGGGTGGGTGTATTTACCTGTGGGTGTATTTACTTTTATTGACCTACGTAGCTTATCGATTGCTCTTTTAAAATTCTAATGAGCTCAAGTGGAGTGTTCACCTGCGTCCTGGTTTTTCTCCGCGCACGTCTCGCGGGACTCATTCCGCGAAACCCACCGTCCTCCCTCTAAAGTGCGCCGCCGCCTTGGCTACGTGGGCGGCTGCCGAGTCCCGCCCCAAGGGCGCGCCCCGACCCGCGGGGATGGCGCTGTTTGCCGGGGGAGCGCGGGCGGCCGCCGCGGCCTGGACGCTGGCACGGCCCCGGCGCCCCGGTAAGAGCGGAGTGGCGGGCGCGGGCGAGAAGGAGAGCGGGCTCCGCGAGGGAGGGACGGCTCCCGGGCGACGCTGCGGCCGTGAGGTCCGGGGCGCCGGGGGCGGGGAGCGAGGCGCCCGCGGATAGGAAGCGGGGCCGCGCACGGGCGCCTGGCCCGGGACGCGCTTCCGCGCCCGCCGCCCCCTCCGCGGAGCCCGGCCCGGGCGCGCCGCAGGGGCGGGGGCGGCCGGCCGCGGCTGACCTCGAGCGCCGCCGAGTCTGCGCCCGCCCGCCTCCCCGCGCTCGCCTCCTGCCGCCTCGGGTTACGCGGCGGCCGTCAGCGCGCACCTCATCAATAAGGCCTGACAGGCCGCCGGCTCCGCGGCCATCCATCACGCCGGCGGGCGGCGGCGGCGGCGCGGGGCCGGGCGGGCGCGCGGGGGCGGGCGGGCGCGCGGGGCTCGGGAACCGGTGGCCTCCGCGGGAGAGCCAGCCCCGGGGAGACGCCCGTGTGCACCAGGCGGCCGGGCCGACGGTATGTCAGCCCCGGATGGACCCGTGTGGCTCCCAGACAGCGTTTTTCTATCAACAAAGACTTGACTTTCTGCCACCTGTGAATCAGAGTGTCCTTTAAGGACCCGTTCGTTTGTCCTTCAAGATCTGCAAGGGAGCTTGGAGCCGATAGAGCGCCACCCGAACGTTTCACAGATGGGGAAACTGGGGGGCAGCGTGGGAGGCTGGACATGCCTGAGGTCACTGGAGCAGGTGGAGATGGGAGCCGGAGCCCGCATCTCGGACTCCCAGCCCGAGCGCGGCCACACTGGCAGGCACTCTGCGGGACCCAGGACCCATGTGCATGTGTGCATGTTGTAGGGTGCGGGTGTGCCTGTCAGTGCCCAAACTCTACATTTCCCGCCCCCGAGTCTGGTCACCGCCAGTGTGTGTGTGTGTGTGTGTGTGTGTGTGTGTGTGTGTGTGTCTGTGTGTCTGTGTGTCTGTGTGTGTGTGTGTGTTGGGCGGGGGTTGGCATCCGAGGGAGGAATTACCCTGGTTTCTCGTCCTGCACTTAATCTGCTCCAGCACTTGTTGTCAGGACTCTTCCTCATTGGTCCGAACAGTGTAAACGCAGAAACATGTGTTCATCCTCGTATTATCTCCAAAGTTTGCATGATGCCCGGCACGTAGTAAGCATTCATTAAATGTTTACTATGTGAATTGCAACACTTAGAAGGGAATTCAAATCATTCCGGTCCAGAGGACGTTGAGGCCGAAGGAACTCTCAGAGCATGGTATCCGATTTCATTTCATTTCAAAAGGAGACTGGCCCGCCTCTCAGGCTTTGATTTACCCAAAGCCACCCAGGGGGTAAGGTCAGATCTATGGTGGTCCCCAGTGTTTTCCACCCCCAACCCTAACGTTCCGGTTCCACCAAGCTCTCCCGGTATGGATTCACTTCTTCCCTTCCCTTCCCTCCCCTTCCCACCTTTTGGTTCTCCCACTGCTTTATTAGCAAGCTCTCCTGGGAGGGGATGAGAGCATTAGGGAAATTGACAAAACCAAACGTCTGCTTTGTTCTTAACAGGAAATACAATATTTTGTGGGGGTTCTTTTTTGTTGTTGATGGTGATGTTTTATTAGTGTGGATTTTTTAAATCCAAGTGAAGAAGGCGAGATAAAATGGCTGGCCATTGGGTGTCTGTTAACATTAATTTTTCCTCTATTACCACAGTGGTTTGACTGGAGTTAGAAACAATGATATCAACAACTCTGGGCAGGAGTAGAAATGACCACACATACAGTCTCTCTCTCTCTCTCTCTCTCTCTCTCTCTCTCTCTCTCTCTCTCTCTCACACACACACACACACACACACACACACACACACTATTTTTATTGAGCAGAAGAAGAAGGTAGCAAAGCCATCCTGTAGCCCAGGAGTCAATGGCTTTCGGGTTCCCTGTGATGCCACTAGATTATGATTTTTGTAAATGCAGGTATGAAGTGTGGTTTTATCTGGCACAGCGCACACTTTCTTCCAGTTACCATTCACCTATATGGTAGTCATGTGCACATCACAAGCTACAGCTGGGTAATATGAAAATTGATGTAAAGATCCGTTAAAGGACAACTTCTGCAAAACTGTTGTGAGGATTGAATAAGACTTCATACAAGAAAGGCAATGCTGCATCAGATGCTTTTCCTTTAGTCCATTCAGAAGTACAGTCCTACTCTCAGGGGCACACTCATTCCTTCAGAGTCAGCCCTTGGCTTACTCTTGCCTCATGCATCCAGCTAGACAAAACCCAGTCTCCCCTGACTGACTGGGTTCTGGCCAGCTGGGTCTCCCATTCTCCCTCCTCCACCAACAGATTGCTTAGTGAATGGCAGCATTGCTGAAAGTGACTTAGCAATGGCCCAGCTGGCTGGCTAGCTGGCATGGCTCGATGTTTGAACATCGACCTGTGAACCAGAAGGTCACAGTTTGATTCCAGGTCAGAGCATATGCCTAGGGTTGTGGGGCTCCCTCCCCAATGTGAGTCATGTAAGAAGCAGCTGATCGGTGATTCTCTCTCATTATTGATATTTCTATCTCTCCCTCTCCCTTCCTCTCTGAAATCAATAAAAATATATATATTTAAAATAAAAGAATATGACTTAGCAATCCCAAAGCCTGCTGTCTGGCTTCAGGACTCTTAGGAAGAGAAACAGAAAAATCTTCCCTTGGATGCCACTTTCCCTATCTACATAGAGCGTGCTATGAAATATAAATGTGTGTGTATCAAATTTACACTGAGCTATATACATGGTTGTCTGCAGCAACCATTCCTGCAGACTATGTAGAAGACCAGCCTTGGAAACTGGATCCTTTTTATTTATTTTTAAATATTTTTTATTTATGTCAGAGAGGAAGGGAGAGGGAGAGAGGGATAGCAACATCAGTGATGAGAATCATTGATCAGCTGCTTCTAGCAAGTCCCACACTTGGGATCAAGCCTGCAGCCTGGGCATGTGCCCTGGCCAGAGATCAAAGCCATGACCTTCTGGTTCATAGGTTGGTGCTCAACCACTGAGCCACACAGGCTGAGCTGGGTCCTTTTTAAAGTGATGCAAAGATTTCTTTTGTAGATAAATCATTCTTCTGAAGTATTTTAGGTGGGAGTTAAACATGTACCAGGGATATGGAGTCTCCCTAAAGACTGGGGATGGGCAAGTGTGTGTGTGTAGAGAGAGAAAGAGAACTGAACTGAGGCTCTTTTCTTGCCCCAGCCATGCTTGCTTTCCCCCCTGCTTTTCCAGAAGTCTCATTTATGGAGGTGAAATTCCCATACAGTAAATTCACCCTTTTTAGTGTACATTTCTATGAGTTTTGACAAATACACATATGGTGTAACCACCATCACAAGCAAGACATGGAATAGTTCCAATATTGCACAAAATTTCCTCCTGGTGCAGTTGCCTCGTCCCTAACCCTTTGCACCAGCAACCACTGGTCTGTTTTCTGTCCCTACATGAGAATGTCATATACCTGGATTCCTTTAGAATTTTGAGTCTGGCCTCTTGCATGCAGCATAATGCATTTGAGATTCATTCATGTTGTTGAGTGTATTTGTAGTTCTTTCTTTTTCGTTCCTGATTAGTGTTCTCCTGTATGAATGTACCTCACCTGGTTTTCCATTTTCCTATTGAGGATCCATATGTGTGGCTTGCAGTTTGGGGCCATTATGAATAAAACTCCAGAGTTTAAAGATACTTGACAAAATGCTATGTAGAAGAGAGAGGGAGAGAGAAAGAAAGAGGAGAGAAAAAAGGGGGAATTCAGGGCTTTTAAAGTGGAGCAAATTTCTCACTTGGTGATTGAAAAAATGATCACTCTTCACTGATAAGGCGTTGTCTTATACTCTCTGCTCTGAGCTCTCCTCCGCTATCCTCAAGAGCCCACTCTGGGCTACTGAAATGGGGCACTGCAGAGGCTTCAAGGTGAGGGGAGATTCTGCCTCTCACAGGGGAAAGGCCAACCCCTGAGCTGAGGGGGTATGAGATGGGGAAGGAAGGACAGAACAAGGTTAGCCCACACCCCTGGGGCTAGCTCTGCACCTCCATAAGGAAATCCTGCCAGCTCCCCATCATCTAGGTGCTGATTATTCCATCTCACTCAGACCCTTTGCTTCTTAAGTTTTTCTCCTGCAGTTCCTTGCCCTTTGACAATTTGCTGTTCATTAGCATTTAGCTGAAGAGGGACTGGGGCTGCAGAAGAAAGCAGATTTTAAAGGTGGCACAACCTTGTCTTTCAGCCAAACGCACACATACACGGTGATTGTGGAGAAAAGTTGAGGCCCGGCTGACTGGTCGGCTGACTGGTCGTGGACTTATAAACCAGGATGTCACTGTTAGGTTCCTGGTCAGGGCATATGCCTGGTTTGAAGATGATCCCCAGAATGGGGAGTACAGGAGGCAGCCGATCAATGATTCTCATCATGGATGTTTCTATCTCTCTTCCTTTCTGAAATCAATAAAAGTAAATTTTTTAAAAATTGAAAAGAGCTCAAAAGAAATGAAATGCCAGGGATCTTCCAGTCTTTTCACTCACTCAGCTAGGTAGGATTAGCCATGGGAAGCGCCATGCCTCCTTCCTCCTCCCTCTACTAATTATTTCTAAACAATAACTACCTTCAAGCACGATGGGTGTTAGGGAAAAGGCAGCCCACTCTCTAGGGCCCTGCTGTAACTGGGGGTGGGCCTGGCATACTGTCCTTTCCTGGGAAGCCCAGGCCTGTCTGGAGTGGGCGCTCACTGCCTTGAAAGATGGCAGCTCCCGAAGCCTCCAGCAACCTCCTCCCGCCCGCCCGTAGTCCTTGTCTTTCCGCTGCTCCTTCCCGCCCCCCACTCCCTGCAAGCCAGGCTTTCAGCGAGAGACGCTGTTTTCGCACTTGGGCTTCGCGCTTCCGTGACATTTTCCTGTCTCCCACTTGGCTGCGTCAAGTCTCGGCGCCTGCCTGGGCGGCTTCTCCAACGCCAGGTCACCTCGGCTCCGCGGCCAGGGGAAGGGTGCTGAGGCCGAGGGGGAGGTGGCGGCGGGTGCGGAAGCGGCCGTGCTGGCGCTGGGAACGCCACGTCTCTGGTGGCCCCACAAGGCCCCCCTCCCCCTGCACATACACAATATGCACGTCGTTGTCGAGTCAGGAGACTGGCAGAGCTCCAACTGCCAGTGTCCCCATCTCGATCCCTGCCCTCCCCAGTGGGGGCAGGGGAGCCTTCGACTCCAGATTGACCACGCCCTTGTCCAGTGCCCTCTACTGCAATCTGGCCCAGGCCCTTCACTGCCCATTTCTCTTGCTTGCTCTTAAGATCCAGATTCTCTATTTCTGTCTCCAGGTCTCTTGACTCCTATCTAGTCTTCTTTCTCTGCGCCTGGGGGTCCTCTCTGCCTGTCCATGCCTGACGTTTGTTTTTTTCCCCCCATAACATGCCACCACTTACTACTATATATTTGAATTGTTTACTGTTCATCTTCCTCTTATAGAATATAAGCTGCCCACGGCAGCCTTTTCTCTTTTTCCTCCTTACTGAGTCTCAGCGTAAGTGTTAATAAATATAGAATGAATGAGGAAGCGAGTGAATGAGTCCTGTCCCTCCCTGGTATTCTCACACCTATCTCTCACTCACTGGTTGCTCCCAAGTATTTTCTCTGGCCTCCTCTCTGCCTGTCTTCTTCAGTCTCCCCCTTTCCTCTCCTTTCTGTCTCTTTCCATTGTTACCTCCTCCCTCTTCCCCTAGTGTTTTTGGTCCTGGTCTCTCCATCTTTTCAGGATTTATGGGTCTGAACCCTCCATGCCAGGGGAGATGGTGCACCTGGCGACTTTTGTCCCTCTTTGAGCCCCAGGCCTCCCTCGCTGATGGCCACTATCTGGGTGCCAAACCAGATTCACTGAGCATGACTTCCAAAACCCTGCACACTGGGCTCTGAGGGATGTTGTTCAGTGGTTAGAGCGTCGGACTGCTCACTGAAGGGCACATGCCTGGGTTTTGGGGTTGCTCTGGCCCCTGGTGGGGACACCTGCAGGAGGCATGAAATCCAGGTGTCTCTCTCAAATCCATGTTTCTCTCTCCTCCTCCCCTCTCCCTTTCACTCTCTCTGAGAAGCAGTGGAGAAAATATCCTTCTTCTTACAGAGCCCAGGGTTCCATGGTTTCCTTAGGGACAGCCAAAATTTAGGAGGGAGATTTGCAAGCTGGTCAAATGGCTGAACTGACACAGACTAGGACACTTTCTCGTATCTGTCCTGGACCCCAGCATCCTACTTGAGAAATGGTGGCGATGCTAGACATCTGTGCACCCGGGGACAGATTTCCTGTGGAGGGGATGTTCCATTCTCCAACTCTCTCCAACCCTGACAGATGCTATTAGTAATACCGTTTGTAACATCAACCACTCAGCATACATTTATTGAGCATCTATTATGTGCCAGCTTGGTGGCTGACCTCATAGAGCTTACCTTCTGGGGAGAGCATGGGGGGGGGAAGAGATGTGTATAACCAACCACAGATAAATGTATATAACCAACCAAAGAACATAAGACCTATGAATCAAGCAAATTAACATTTTAATGGGATATTTTTCCCATGGATTTTTAGAGAGAGTGGAAGGGCAAGGGAGAGACAGAGAGAAACACCAATGTGAGAGAGACTCATTGATTGGTTGCCTCCTGCCCTGACCAGGGCAGGGAGCCTGCAACCAAGGTACATGCCTTTGACCAGAATCGAACCCAGGACCCTTCAGTCCATAGGCTAATTTGATGCTTTATCTAGTGGGCAAAACCAGGCAGGGTGCAAATTAACCTTTTATATATTCCAAGAACATTTATCATGCTCTTTCTTAGGATGGGGCACCTTTAGCGTTGCAACCAGAGGATGTGGAAGGGAGAACCCCCAAATGAAATAATTGGGGCCCATACCAGTAAGATGATTCTCGAGTTGGCAGCTTCAGTCCCCGAAGTGTATGCCCCAGATAGACAGTGGGCAGTGGGTGCTGGAAGCTCCCAGTTGCTGTTTGTTTGAGGCCCTTGGATGAGGAGAGGGAGAGGGAGCCGAGCTGGGAAGAGTAAGAGGGGCATATGAGCTGCAATCAGCCCCGCAGCAGGGCAAGGGACTAGGTTTCTGTTCTGGCTTGCCCTCCCCATTTAAAAGCCTCTGGCATCCTTCCAGAACTTAATGAAAATGTGGAAACTCCTTTTTGCTTTTCTTTCCCACGAGCTCATAGATTATGAGAACAACCTGTTTTATTTTTTAAGTTGATTTTAATGTTTAAATGCCAGAGGTACTCCTTAAAGAAACTTTAGGAATATTTGAAAGGCAAACGAGGATTTAAAAAGTGTTTCATGCCCTAACCGGTTTGGCTCAGCTGAGAGAGCATCGGCCTTCAGACTGAAGGGTCCCAGGTTCAATTCCGGTCAAGGGCATGTACCTTGGTTGTGGGCACCTCTCCAGTGGGAGGTGTGCAGGAGGCAGCTGATCGATGTTTCTGACTCTCTATCCTTCTCCCTTTCTCTCTGTAAAAAAAATCAAAGTATATTTAAGTAAAAATAAAAAGTGTTTCATTATAGAAACTCGATATTAAATAGAATAGGAAAAAAAAACTAATCTAGCTACTGGACATATTACCAAGCATCTCAGCGTTGTCACCTGGGCAAGAGCCTTTCCCTCTCCGGGTCTCCGAGTTGGAGCTCCGTCTGTCTGAGGACGGTAACGCCTCCCCTCTCTGCCTCTAGCGATGTTGTTGTTTCCTCGAGAAAAGGGAATCTGAGATTGTTCTGTAATCTGGAAATGACTATAAATATGAAGAAGTGTGCCAAAAAAACTGGTCCTCAGGGCCGAGAACACCAGGAAGCATTTGCGGAGGTCTGTGAGTAAGAGCCTGGCTTCCCTTTGCAACACAGACTAGTATTTTTAAAAGCCAGACAACTAAAACGTTCTCTCCTCCAGAGAGCCGGCCAGGAGGGGGAGGGCTGAGGGGCGCTTCAAGGGATCCTGAGCTAGGTTCCGGGGGTGAAGAGGAAGGGGCGAGGGTCTCTAAGCCTCCCCGCCCCCACAAAGACTTCCAGATGTTGGCGTCCGCTCCTTTCGTTGGTTCTCCGTTTTTCCACCAGCCAGACGGGCCTCGCTCTGCACTTTGGCTCTCTCTGCTCCGCCTGGGAGCGGAGGGAGAGGGGGGTTCCGAGGGAGGGGAGGGTAAGGTGGGCCGCAGAGGGAGGAGAAATCGGGTTAGGGGTGCCCCTGCGTGGTTCGAGGATTCCAAATCCGTGGGGTCGAAGACAGGAGCGCGCCTACGTTCCACACGGGTCGCTTTGCTTGTCTGAACTTGAGTCCTGGCGCATAAATCCGCGAAGAAGCGTCTACATCTCCGAAGGAATTCATTACATAGGCAGGGAGGTGACTTCTGCAGTCCCCGCTGTGGTGCTCTGTCTGGGCTTCTTGTTCCCAAATATGACACTTGGGGGCCGTGTTTTTAAGGCAACCTTGGTTTTTGGGTCGGGTGGGAGCCAAGGCTGATTTTCGCGGGGTGCACCTGACGTGGCACTTAAAGCAAGCCGCCCAGGTCCCAGCAGGAAATCGAGGGAATACTGTGAGGGAGACCCCTTGCTGGTGCCACTGTAAAATCCATGTTTATTAACTACCCCCCCCCCGAAATTAGGGTACAGATTCCTCTGTACACCATGTCCAGCCTGCAACTGCGCCTCTGCTAGGCGGTGGGCTGGCTCCAATCCCGAGGGCCTTAACGGAGTAAGGAAACACAACGTATTCTTGTGTCCTGGAGAGAATGTTTTTAAAAGCTTACAATATATCTAAGCAATTCTTATTTGTCTAAAAATCTCACGACTTGACTCTTCACTAGACCCAAGCCCTGAGTAAAAAGGAGGTCCAAGATTTTCACAATATTACATGTTCCCGGTGGAGCCTGGGAAAGAAAAGCAGAAAGAACGCGAGTGGGGTTGGGCCACATCCCAGCCCAGCAGCCCAGGAACATCCTCCTTAAAAATAGCCTCAGACCTCGAACCGAGGAGCGTCCCCTCCCCCTCCCGGCGGCCTCCTGAACAAGGGAGAAGCCTGGGAACCTACCGATAAACCTCCTCCAGGCCGGCGGGCCAGCGAGGCCTTGAAATGCTCCCCGCTCCTGGCAACGCACCTCGGCCAAGGAGGCTCCTGCCTCCCCAAGGGCGGGAGGAGGCCATGACGGAAGGCGGGAGGGAGCGAGGGAAAGTGAAACACCCCAAAGAGCCGGCTGCTGCCAAGCACCCTCTGGACTGTCCTTGAGCTGAAACCTTTGGGGAGAAAATCGGGGCGCTGGAAACAGGGAAAACCCCCACAGGAAACAGATAGAACTTTGTCTCAAGGTGCCCTCCTCCAACCAACGAATCCTTCAAGGCTCCCAGGCTCCAGCCCACCAGGGAGGGTGGGGAAAGCTCTGTCAAGGGCCTGGCCAGGAGTAGGGCTGGGTGCTGTGGATACGGGGTTCCTCACAAGCGATAGCTTAGAAAAAGCAAGCTCATTCTTCAGGATTCTCATAACCAGGCCTCATAGAGAAAGGCTTGCTATTGCCCCCATCACTGTGCAGAGGAGACTGAAATTCCGAGAGGCTGAGAGGGAGGGTGAGACAGGAGGGAGGCTCTCTGCAGCTAATGCCAACCTCAGCACCCAAGCTCTAGGTCCTTGGTCCATGCTGCACTACCGGAAGATCTGTGGGAGTGGCCTTTGTCCTTGGCTTAGGTGAGGACGCTCAGATGGCTGCTCCTGCAGATGCTCTGCCCCAAGCTCCTGGCTTGTGGCAAAATAAAATAAAAAATAAAATAAAATCAAGTGAATAAAAAATCCGATGAACAGAATAAATTGGTGAATATAATAGAATCAGGGGCATAGAAAGGGAGTGGACTGACAGTCTCAGGGGGGAGGGGGTGTGCGGGAAGAGATTATACACATGGATGAGGACAGAGATGGGGGGTAAGGGCATGGGGTGAGGGGTGGGGAATCAGGTGGAGGGAGCTATGGGGGGAAAAAGGAATATCTGTAATAAACTGAACAATGAAGATTTATTTGAAATATATATAATATATAATATATAAAAATGTATATAATATATAAAATATATATAATAAAAAAAGGTCTACAGATCTTCTCACCAGAAAAAAAGAAAAATCCACTGCCTAGTTCCCAGGGTCAGCTTTCGCCCTCTGAGGGTCGCAGCTCTGAGACCTTGGGCATCATTGGGGCCACAGATCTCCACGCAGAAGAGAGAGGGGCCGTGAGGGGTCGGGATGCCACCCTGTGTGAAATCTGTGCTGCTCCGAAGGAAGGGTGGGAGTGACACCCGCTTCTGCAGTTGGTGATCGGACTGCCTGCCTGTGAGAGTGACCCCAGTGCTGAGGAAGAGGCTAGAACCCGGGGGCTGATTGACGGAAACCCCCAAAGGAATCGTACCCCTCTTCCAAGAACAGAATTTCAACTCTCCAGAAAGCCTTTGTAGGCCCCAGACTTGGGGCTTTGGCTTGGAGCCTCTCTCGCTCACCCGAGGTGGATGAGGGGCTCCTTTTCAAACAGGGCAAGGAGCCAGTACCTTCGCTGCGTCTGAAAGTGTGCAGGTCTGAGTGTCCTCGCCAATCTGCCTTTCCCCAAGGTCCCCTCCCTGGAGAATCTGCTTTTCCCCAAGGTCCCCTCAGGCCTGGGGTCTGCAGCGCCAGATTTTGCAGAGGCGCTGGCAAGAAGTTGGGGGAGCTGGAGAAGGGACCCTAAGTCCGCTGCCCTTGGCTTGGGTGAGGACGCTCAGATGGCCGCTCCTACAGTTGCTCTGCCCCAAGGTCCTGGTTATTGCTAAAAATAAAAGAAAAATTCATTTCATCCTCCCCTGGGCGCGCAGACCTTCTGCCGCTCCGCCCGGAGCCTCAGCAAGAGGGAGCTCGCTCTCAGGCCCCTCGGGATCTCCGCACCTTGAGCTCAGGAAAGAGAATTCCCTGCGCAGCCGCGCTCAGTCCTTCCTCTGGGATTTTCCTAAGAATCCCCACTAGTTGGCTACGATTCCTCTGGGGGTTTCCTTCAATCAGCCCCCGGGTTCTAGCCTCTTCCTCCGCGCTGGGATCACTCGCACAGGCAGGCAATCCGATCACCAACTGCGGAAGGGGGGGGGCACTCCCACCCTTCCTTCGGAGCCGCGCAGGTTTCACGCAGGGTGGCATCCCGACCCCTCGCAGCCCCTCTAATCTGGTATGAGAAGTCTGCGCTGGGAAAGAAACGCGGCCTGGGGTGGGGGTGGGGGTGGGGGTAACAGAAAGCGTGAGAGCCACCGGCCGGCTGTTATCTGGAGCTGAAGGCTGCGGTAATCGATGGGTTATTTTTACGCAGTAATAGGGCCCTGTGATTGCTCTATTAACCTTTAGACCTGTCTGAGGGACGCTCCAGCTCACAGCCCCGCTGCGCTAGGGCCTCCAGGCACCGGCGCTGGCTCCGAACCTGGGCCGGCCACCTTCCCCTCCCCCGCTTGAGGGAGGAGGCTGAGGCTGTAGGGAGAGCCCTCTCGGCTGAGAAGTCCTGCTGGACTGTGGAGCTACCCACCTCTCCCCCTCCCCCTGCCCCCGCCACGTCCTTGGGATTAGTGTAGCGGCGCCTCAGGCTGCTCTGAAAACAGAAAGATCTGAAAGGAGAGTCCGCAGGAGATGGGAAGCCTCACCAGGCTGGGGCGCACGTTTTGCATAAATACATAAAATCGAGGGCTGGAGCCAGCGCCTTGCAACCTGGGAAGCTGCAGCGCAGGGGGAATGGAGGCTTCCCGCCTCCGAATTCAGATCTGAGGGCCAATCCCAGGTTTGGTGTTTCTTACACCTATCCAGAATCCCAGGCCAGGCCGATTCCCCACCATCCACTACCCCCTGGAGACCTATAGCCGGCTGGGCACTCCTGGGGACCCAGGGCCCTATACCTGCCTGGGGGGGCGGGTCCCCTTCCCCTCTGTCCATCCAGCCCCTTGCCCACCGAGGCTAGGGCCGAGAGTATAGGGCCAAGACGGGTCCGGGTCACGGGGAGGCAGGCTGGGGGAGGGGGAGAGAGGGGTTCATTAGTAATGCTAACCCTGGGCAAAATTGCAGACCCAAACGACCTCTCCCAGGGCGTTTGGGGAAGCCACGCGCCCTGGCGGCAGCTCTTTGGCAAGGCGATCCCTGCGCCTGGACTTTGCCTGCTGGGGGAGTTTTTAGAACAGCCCTGCAGCCGGACGCCCGGCGGAGGTACTGCAGTCTGGCCTCACCCCCGCCCCCCGCCCTTGCACGTGACTCCCACAGGCCAGTCAGCAGCGGCGAGCCGGAGCGCAGGGGCGAGGGAACCCAGGCGGCGAGCTAGGGAGTCGGAGGCTGCTGGCACTGTGGCTTCGAGAACCGCGGCGGCCAAAGCCCTGGGCCCGGGAGGTCGCTCGAAGCCCTCCGGGAAGCTCCAGCCCCCGCAGGTGCGGCTTTCTTCGTTCCCGACCCTGCCCTTTGGCGCCGACCGCGATACTCCGCGCTCCCGGCGTCGGTGTGCCTGGCAACAGAGAGGTAATTAGGAGGAGGAAAGGAGAGGTGGGTCACTCTTCTTCCCGCAAATGAGCCAAAGCTGGCTCTGCCTTTGGCTTAGCAGCTTCTTTAAAACAAAGTAAGATTTGGGGAGGAGGGTGGGAGGAGCAGAGAGAGAGAGCTTGGAAGCTGCTTCTGGATTCTTTGGGTATGAACTTGAGCTCCCGCGTTCAGTTTCTCCAGCCCTTGTGTGCACCTCGCAGGCCAGGGCCCGGGGGGTGACGGTGGCCCTGAGAAGTCACCCTGACCCACTGACCCCGGGGCCGGCACGAGGCAGCGGCTTGAACGCGGAGGGGCTCCGTCCGACCAAGGAGTGTCGCCGGTTGGCGCTCCCGGGACGCGCGGTGGCTGTGGGAGGCAGAGGCCCCAGGGAGGCGCTCTGAAGTCGGAGACGACTGCTGAACGCCCAGCCTTTTTTCTCTGCCCTTCTGACCAGCGTCCTCGCCTTTCTGACCGGGAGCTAGACGCCCCCCTCACAAAGCAACCAACCCTATGCATCCACGGCGTTTCTGGTGACCCTAACCCTATGCATCCACGGCGTTTCTGGTGACCCTAGCTGAGGGCCGGAGCCCGGGCGGAGAGAAAGATGCCCCTCTGCTGGCCACGGTTTGCTGAGGAGGCGTGGGGGTGCTTTGGGCAGGCGTGGGGGTGCAGGGTCATCCAGGGGAGAGGAGGTTGCCCCGCTGGTGAACTGCCACCCCGCGTTGAGGGAATGAAGGGGCTTTCACTTGGGAGAACCGGGTGGTGAGGGACCCCAAGGCCTGGGGAGAATCGGGGGAGGCTGGGGCAGCGCCAGGGGAAGTCTTTCCTGTGTGTTTCCGAGGAGGAATGGGCAGCCAGGAGCAGGTTCCAGGCTGTTGAAGACATGAAGGTTTTATTGAGGGTGACCAGGTGATGCCCCCACGCTTCTGAGTGCGCTCACGTGTGACAGTTTCCAGCGCAGCAGGCCCAGAGCGGAGGTGCGAGCTGAGCCTTAAGAGCAGGAGCGACCTGTAGGCGGACGCGAACATTCTGGCGCTCCGGACCCTCTGGCTCTCAGAAATAGATCCCAAAAGGGGTGCGGGTTACTCTCGCCCAGAGAGCATTTCCTGTCTGGCCTGTGAATTTGGGGCGAACTGGGATGAGTGAGTAGACATAGAGGGAAAACTGGGACATAGGGCTGGCCCCCACAGCGAGGCCAGATCTCTGCTATTCTCAGGGGGCTTCCGAGGCTCCCTCCGAGGGCTGGTCAGATGCCTGGACCAGGGCGCTCAATTACTGAAAAAAAAGCAAGAGTCGTTTTAAGGAAATAGTTAATTTATTGTGTGTGGGTGTTTTTTTTTTTTCAGGAAGCTATAGAGAGTTATTTTCTCCACTTTCTATTGTCCAGTAGTCCAACTCTGAGGCAATGCATGGGCCATATAAAAAGACAGAGGATGGAAGACAAATGTTAGATTTATGACATTTTTAGCGTTTACATTTTGAAACTTGTAAGTTAGCATCTACTGAAAGTTGGATTATAGAAATTATAACCTTTCTTTCCTGCAGTTATGTGAGAAAAAACTCACACTGTTATGTTTCAGAACTGTAGAAGTTGAGTATTACGGAAAATATAATGAAATAGGTCAACTACTTGACCTAAAAATTAAATAGTGGGTATTTTACTAAGATAAACCTATGTATTTACTTACTCAAACCCAGAAATTTCTATGAGGTATTAGGTTTTTGGGTTTGTTTTTGCCTTCATTTTCAGAGGGGAAAATTGGTGATCTCAGGTCAAAATTTTTGTATCCACTCTTTAACCAAACTTATTATAAAGAAATGTCCACCAAACCAATAATTTATTGTATAGTTTAGAAAGCAAATATTTAGGAGAAAGGGACTATATAATACAGTGCTATTTTCATTAATGTTATTTGTAATGTTGCAAAAATAGTTAAAAGTACTTAGAAGATTTCATCAAAATTTTTCATAATAATAAAGATAACCATTTATCTTTATCACTATCTATGAGGCACTTGCTTATGGTACATTAGAAATCTGTGGTAATAATAATAGCCAACAATTATGTAGGACTTTCTTGTGCTTGTTATAACAGTTTCTTAATAGACCTGGTATAAGTAGCTTTGCAACTATTGATTTTTTAAAATCTTACCATGACTCTAAAGACAGGTACCTTTAATATTTGCAGTTTTGCAAATGAAGAAACAGAGGCTCTGAGAAAGAAGTTAAATAATGTGTTTAAAGTCATTCAGTCAGTGGTAAAGCCTAGATTTAGTAGATAGCTCAGTTAGTATCTTTGTAAGTTTACTATTGCAATGAAAAAGAAACCACTGTTCGAGGTAACTGCCTCCTCTTAAGGAGAAAAGGCGTGTAGCGGAGAGCCTCAAACCACTGGAGCCCTACGGATCCCCTTCCCCCACCCCCTTTCCCTGTACTTTGATCTTCCACAAGTTTCAAAACTTTCCGAGGCTTCAGTTCCCTCTTTTGTGAAATGAGGAGAGACACTTTTACTTAGTGGAGTTGTGGAGAAAGGTACCTAAACAGAACAGGTGCTTCAGAACGAGGAGCTCTGATGTTATCAGAAAAAGTGCCTGATAAAGTCAAAACATGGGATATAAGAATATAATCAAGTCTTATGGACTGTTCTTTGCTGCTATCTTTGGTGTTCTGATTCCAGACATGGGTGGACCAATGCTATGAAAAATCCATTCAATGGAATTGGAATGTCCCAGTGGTTAGTTCTGTAAAGTGAAAATTTATATTTCTCTCACTTTCTTGGTCTTACTATCCAATCTGCAATATCTCTAAAATATGTAACTATTTGCAAGAAACATATATCTTGTCTGATTTGATGTCTGTGTGGTATATATAGTGTGAGATTTCACAATCCTTTTCACTGAGATGGAACAGACACTGGCCGTTTATTGAAATTAGATCCTACCTCTAGTTGAAAATTACAAACAAAAATTTCTTAGGTGGCTGGGTTTTAATAGAGTTTGTCTTCGTCTTGCATGGGCAATGTCAAGTTCTTCCGTGGCCAGGTGAACGTAGGAACAGGTAGGGGGACAGAGAAGATAAGTGAAATTTCCTGGGTCCCAGGTACTCCAGGGGAAACCTCAAACTCTTGGATAGACAAAATAGACATTGGGACAATGATATGGTTCAAAACAGGGTAAAGTAAAATCCTTCCTGACAATCAATACAGAAAAGTTGGCCTAGATCATAACCAATCATTCCATGTCCAATAATCGGGAAGTCCACATTTCCAAGGGACCCCCTCCCCAGGACTCGGTCAGATCCCTCATGGACTCCGATCTCTCCCCCCTCCCCAAACAAAGCCTGCAGCTTCCTTGGAACCGCGTGGCTTCCAGCGTGGCGATGGCGTTTGTAATGTGGGAGAAGCAACTAAGCCTGGGAAAGCTGGGCCCTGAACGCTCCGGGTGAACGTCTCTTTCCTCTCTCCTCTAGGACAGCGGCTGCGGGGAGGAGGACGGAGCCAGCCAGCCGGACCCCGCGGCGCCCCCGGAAGACGGAGCAGGAGCAGCGACGGCGCTGGCGGCGCTGGCGTGACCCGAAGGCCGTTTCCCACCCCCCAGCCCAGACCCCCTGCCTGGCATCTTGGCCACCCCTGGGCGCTCCCGACCTCCGGGCCCCGGCCCGCCCTCCGCCATCTCCGGGAAGCACCACACATTTCATGTGGGGTTTGCTTTGCCTAAAACCAGTCTTTCGCTCCATGATGGATTGCATGCGTATATATTTCTGAAGGATTTTTAAGAAGCATTTGGTTTTTGATCTTCATTTTTTTTATTTTTGTGGCCGTCCCTCCCTCACCTGTATATTATTAATTATTATTATTATTTTTTTTTTTGTGAGCACTATTTTTCTTTCCGCTCCTCGTTGCTCCTCGACCCGCGAGCGAGAGGACTCGGACGCCTCGAGCCCGAGCCCGCTCGCCGGGAGGATGTACCAGAGCCTGGCCATGGCCGCCAACCACGGCCCCCCGCCCGGCGCCTACGAGGCGGGCGGCCCCGGCGCCTTCATGCACAGCGCGGGCGCCGCGTCCTCGCCCGTCTACGTGCCCACGCCGCGGGTGCCCTCCTCGGTGCTCGGCCTGTCCTACCTGCAGGGCGGCGGCGGGGGCGCCGCGTCCGGGGCCAGCTCGGGCGGCAGCGCGGGGGCGGCCCCGTCGGGCGCGGGGCCCGGGGCCCAGCAGGGCAGCCCGGTCTGGAGCCAGGCGGGAGCCGAGGGCGCCGCCTACACCCCGCCGCCCGTGTCGCCGCGCTTCTCCTTCCCGGGCACCACCGGGTCGCTGGCCGCCGCCGCCGCCGCCGCCGCCGCGCGCGAAGCCGCCGCCTACAGCACGGGCGGCGGGGCGGCGGGCGCGGGCCTGGCCGGCCGCGAGCAGTACGGACGCGCCGGCTTCGCGGGCTCCTACTCCAGCCCGTACCCCGCCTACATGGCCGACGTGGGGGCGTCGTGGGCGGCCGCCGCCGCTGCCTCCGCCGGTCCCTTCGACAACCCGGTCCTGCACAGCCTGCCGGGCCGCGCCAACCCCGCCGCTCGACACCCCAACCTGGGTGAGTACTGGGTGCGAGTGCCGGGCAGAGGCTTCCGGAGCCTGTTCGGGGGACGTTTAATGTTCAGAGGGTGGGGAGTGCGGGGTGGGTGGGGGGCAGGAGGCGTATTACGCGTGAGTTCCCCAGCAGCGCAAACCCGAAGTTAGAAGCTGGTGGCGAGTGGCGAGGGGGGGCGTGGAGGTCACAGGCCCAGGAGCCCAGACTCTGCGAAGCGAGGACAGGGTGCCCCGAGGGCGAGAGCGGCCCGCAGGTGTCCGGGTCTGCAGGGGACCCCGGCCTTCCCGCCGCCGTCGGGGAGGCGGCCGCCGGCCCGGGCAGCGCCCTCCCTGCGCCTGCGGGAGAGGAGCAGCCGGAGCCCGAGGAGGTCCGCGCGCCGGTCGCTGCGTTTCTGGCCCTTTCCTCCCGGCCCGCGCTCGGCCCTCCGCGGGGAAGGTCTTCTGGTCCATTTGGCGGCCCCGTTGGGGGACCCCTCGGGGCGAGGTGGCAGACGGTTCTCCCGCGGGGGTTTCCACCCGGAGGAACACCGGCGGGACGGAGCCCGAGGAGGGGTTGAGCCGGCGTCCTGTGGGCGCTCGGGGCCGGAGGTGTGGGCGCAGGGCCGGACAGACGTGCCCGGGGCACACAGCAAAGGCCGGCGGGCCGGTGCCGGTGCTCGGAATCCAGCGAAACCCAGAGCGGATTCCCGAACAAGACCCGCCGCACAGACGGACCGGAACGCGGATGCACGGGCATCAGCGCCGTGGGCACAACCTAGTGTTTCATTTGAACGTCACCCCGGGGACGGAGGCCCGACGCGTGCCCCCCTGCCCTGATTTATGGGTGCACCAAGCGACGCCCGAGAAAGGGCCTCGGTGCTGGGGGCTGGCTGGGGAAGGGAAGTGGCAGCTTCTCGTTAGAAATGCAAACGGTCCCTGGGCCTGGACGGGGCGTAGGTGGCGGCTGCGGCGGCGGCGCTTGTGGGGGAGGGGAAGCGCAGGCGGGAGAAACAAAGTTAACATTTATGGACTACCTACTAAGTGCTAAATCCTTTCACATTTGTTCTCACTTTGAAGAGTAAAGCCTGCCCCTCCCAGGTCCCCAGTCTTGGGCTGGCTCAGGGAAGGACCTGGGCTTTGAAGAGCTTTTTTAAATTATTCTCTGACCCTGGGTGGCCAGGGGCGGTCCCCAGGGGAATCCAGCCAAATACACATCTCAGGTAAACTGATTAACCGTGGAAGTGGCGCCGGAGCTGGCTCTGTGGCTCCTAGTTTCCCCCTCCCCCTCGCAGGGGAGCCAGACGGCACACCCCAGGGGAGGAGGGGGGACCTCCGGAGCCTTTGGGAGGACAGGAGAGAGATAGCCCCCACATCTCCATACAATGGCCGCTCCGGTGGTTGTGTGGGTCGGGTGGGGCACTTCGCCCTGCATTCTTAGAACTCGTGCTTTCTCTCTAGAACTTCTGTTTTAAAAGAGGTCCCTGGCTGGGTGGCTCGGTTGGTTTTAGGAGGGCATCATCCTGAAATGCCAAGGTTGCCGGTTCCCTCCCCAGTTAGGGCACCTACAAGAATCAGTGAATGAATGCCCTATAAGTAAGTGGAACAACAAATCAATGTTTCTCTCATTCTCAGCTAAATAAAAATAAACAAATAAAAGATGTCCCATAGTTCCCCTTCTTTTAACTTGGAGGTGGGGTGGGAAGTTGATTGCTAACCCCTATAATCCTGGAACAAGAATTTGGTGTTTGGTTGGGGAAAAAAAGAGAAGGTCAAAAGCCAAAAATGGAGGATACTTCCTGGTCATCAGAATTGCAATTGCAACCATGTAGAAAACAAAACCAAACAGGTGTGAGCACAGGCAGTGAGTACTTAGGTCCTAAAATGCAACCCGTGCCATGCAGGGAGGGTCCTGGAGAAGTAATGCTTCCCAAACTCTATTGTCAGCAGATGGCAAGCTGACCTCCAAGGAGTGCCCTCTTGCCAAGAAATGTGGCTGTCTTCCCAGCACTGCTCTGTCCCAATAGCCCAGGAGGTGCCACCTGAAGTCAGTCCTTGGGTCTGGTCTAACAGCTGGATTGTCTCTTCTGCACATAGCTGAGTGTTTTAAATGGGCCAGTCATGAAAGATGCCATGTTATCATTGTGAGGGAACTTGAGGCAGGTTGAATTTATTGGCATTCACATCATCAGGTGGCACTTAGATATAAGCAAGTTAGGGTAAATGGGTGTTTTTTAATATACGTATATGTGTGTGCACACACACACACACACACACACACAAAAAAAATATATTTATTGATTTTAGAGAGGAAGGGAGAGGGAGAGAGAAACATTAATAGGAGAGAGAATCATTAGTGGGCTCTCTCCTGCATGCCCCTTTCCCTCTCCCCTCAGGGGTGGAGCCTGCAACCTGAGCATATGCCCTTGACCAGAATTGTACCTGGGACCCTTTCAGTCCATAGGCTGATGCTTTATCCACTGAGCCAAACCAGCTAGGGCATAGGAAAGTTTTTTTTTTTAATATTTTATTGATTTTTTACAGAGAGAAAGGGAGAGAGATAAAGAGTTAGAAACATCAGTGAGAGAGAAACTTCGATCAGCTACCTCCTGCACACCCACTAGTGGGAATGTGCCCACAACCAAGGTACATGCCCTTGACGGAAGTCAAATCTGGGATACTTCAGTCCGCAGGCCAACGCTCTATCCACTGAGCCAAACTGGTCAGGGTTAAATGGTTTTTATATGTTTCTCTTATCATGTGGGTCCTACTGAAAATGCCTGGTAGCTTTCTCAAGAACCAATCCTGGCACATTAACTGTCAGTGACTGATAGAAGAATGGTGATCAGGAAGTACTGATTCCTTAGTGTTTACTGAGAGCTTGCTGTGTAGAGTTGCTACCAGGTCCTAAGATGGCCATATAGTGTTGTGGTGTGACTCAGGCAAACCTAGATTCAATTTCAGTTGTCCTGTGATCTTGGTTGGGCAAGTTACTTACCTCTCTGTCTCCTCTCTTTTTCTTTAGAAAAGGATAATGTGACTACTTTTAGTGTTCTCTTAAATAAGAAAAATGAGGTAATATTTGTGAAGTACTTGGCCCCTCAGAAATGATGGCTATTGCATTAAACAGTCTCACACTCTCATGTGGTGTGACCAATTTTCCTGCTTTACACAGGACTGAGTGGTTTTCCAGGACTTGGGAATTTTAATGTTAAAACTAGGACAGTTCCTAATAAATGAGGATGGTTGGTCATCCTAAACAGAAGTGAAAATGGGTAAATGTCCCAGCAGTATGCTACAGTAATGAGCTCAGAGCAAAGGAAGAGAAGAAAGAGGATGTTCTTCTTCCCTTTGGCTAGAAATCTGGAAGCCTTCATCTAAGTGGTGCCATCTCCATTTGGCCTTAAAGGTTGAGTAGGAGTTTGCCAGGAAAAGTACCTGTAATTTGAAAAAAAAGAAAGAAGCCCTGGCCGGTGTGTCTGAGTGGTTAGAGTGTTAACCTGCACACTGAAGAGTCACCAACTTGATTCTGGTCAAGGACACATACCTGGGTTGCAGGTTCTATCTCTGGCCCCATTTGGGCAAATGCAGGAAGCAACCAATCATATGTCTTTCTCGCATCGATTTTTTTTTTCCCTCCCTCTTATCCTCCCTACCTTTCCAACCTCTCAAAAAAAAGGAGGGGGGGGGGAAATATTGTTGGGTGAGGATTAAAAAGAATAAAAAGAAAAAAGTTATGCCCATTTGCTATCACACTGTAGGACCATGAATGATATAACATAGCTTGGTATTTATCACCATAGATAAAACCACACAGACTAACTCACCCTTCACTCCAAAATTGTTTGTAATTTTAATGAGGAGAAATAAGAACAAATAAGAACACGCCTTTATTTTTCTATAATATTAATCACCTTCATATTAACAATATCTTGTCAGAATACTTACGTTGGACTTTTAATAAGGCAAAAAATTGAATTAATAAAAGTTAATAGAGGCCTCTGTAAAGCCCTGCACTTAGATTGGGAGGAATTTTTCATATTTGTGCAATGTATATGAACTTAATTCATTCCAAGTTCAATATGAGCCTTGACCCTAAAACAACAGTTGAAATCATTAATTAAGCTGCATTAATGGAATTATGTGATCTTGTGAGGGCAGGTACAGAGTCTTATTCATATTTAAGTGCCTGGCACATGTTGGGCACTTAGCAAATATTTGAGAAGAGATCTAGGAGGCAATTGCCTCAGTCCCCTTCCCAGGTCAAACTGCACACAATGGCCACTTAGGAGGCCAACTGGGGAGCCTTAGAAAAGAGTAAGCAGTGTGGGAGAAGGTTCTGGAAACTTTGGGAAACCACTGGAACTGTTGAGATTGCAGAAGTCACGGGGTGGATAAGTGAGGGTGAGAGTGACTGTGTACAGAGATATCTAAAAGGCAAACGTCTGTGGCCTCCTAACCTGTGCTGCTCCAGGTGAGCCGGTATTAAGTTTGAGAAGTCTTTCTCACACTTGATTGTAGTTGTTGAGATGGAACAGGGAACATGGTTTGTCTTAATAATAAACCCCTGGGCATTGAAAGTGCTTAAGGAGAGAATGCATTGCCATTGGCCAGTGGAGCTGTGCAAGGAATTCTTGCATTTTATAGTTGCAGGTCTGTGTTTGTGTTCATGCGAAAAAGCTATAATAGGGAAATGTATCTGTCTTCTTTTAAAGGGACCAATCACAGTGGTTACACAGGCAGAGCAATTTGTCAAAACTGCTGGAAAGGTACTATTACAACAGGAGTATTTTATTGCATGTACATTACAACACAGTTGGTTTTTGTACCAATTAATGCTTGTAAATACTTAAGGCTGAAAAGGGAACAAAGGAAATTATATGTAAATATGCCTTGAAGGAAATGGCATTTTGGTAGATGTTACTGGAAACACTATTAATATATATTTTATTATAGAATGACAGTTCTTTTATGTAATGGAGAAACAATCAGATATAATATTTTCAAAGGATCTCAAAATTTTTGAATCATTTAAAAGGTTGGTTAAAAAAATTAACAACACAGCAAAATACATGTATATGAGTCTGTGTTACCCAGGTGGTTTCTTTAAAAGCTTTGCTTCATTCACTGTATTGAGTTGATGGTGTAGGTCAGAGGATCTTTTGGGGACTGCTTATCAATGAGGCCAGTTGCTTTCAGAGCTGGTTCATTTATATAAGAAACTGTATAAGATCAACTTTTTTTTTTTCCCCCAACTCTTAAAGTAATGTGTTTGGCTAGAGAATGATTTGCCAGTCTTTGAGAAAACCAAAGTTGTTTAACTTTCCAGTTACCACCCTGGGCAGGTCAGCCAGCCTTGGGCTGGTCTGTAGTGCTCAGCTGAGAACCAATTAAATGGGAAAGGTGTGTGGGGACCTGTCACCTGCCCAATTGTGTCTCATCAAAAGGTCAGACCACATTTGCTAGGCCCTTTCTAATCACTCAGGTGGAAGGTGGAATGATACATGCACAGGAGACAGTTTTTGATAACACTTTCTTCTGTATCCCTTCCCATTTTTTTTTTCACTTAAATTCCCTAAGAAAACAAATCTATTCTGAGGTGTGAAGAAACAGGAACTCTGATACCTGTGGGTGGGAGTGTAAATTGGTCCAACCCTTATGAGAGCCCTTGGTGATAGCCAACAAATTACAAATAGGTTACTATTGGCACAGAAATTCAACTTCTAGGAATTTATTCTAGAAGTAAACTGGCACATATTAGTTGCAGCACTCATTGTAGTAAAAAAAAATGGAAATAACATAAGAGTGCATTATTAAAGGGCTATTTGTATACATATAGCACAGGCAAACAGTAGGATATCATGAAAGCATGAACATTCAGAGGTTCATTATGTTAATGTGTGGAGTCCTCTGTACATTGTAAGTGCAGGATGTGTGTGTGGCACGGTATTTGTGTAAAAAAACAACAAAAGAAAAGATTATATGTCTTTGAAAAGACTTAATTTATCTCTGGAAATAGTATACACAAGGAATTTGTAACCTTGACTGTTCAGCGAGGGGAGAGCAAGGTTGGTGAAGCATAAGGGTGGGGGGAAATGAATTTTCACCATCTATACATTGGAACTTTTTGAATTTTTAAAACTTCTTAACCATTTTTAGTAGTAACTTTGTGCTTCATTTTTAATTCCATAAATAACAAGAACATACATTTAGAATACAGGGAGGTTAAAGTTAAGTTTTATCTTCTTTTATCCCCTTAAGCATTTTAAAGTGTATAGGTCAGCAGTGTTAAGTATATTCCCATTGTTGTGAAACAGATTTTCAGAACTTTTTCCTCTTGCAAAACCGAAACTGTGCCCATTAAACATCTGATCATTTCCCAGTCTCTTAGGAATTGGCAACCATCAGTCTACTTTCTGTCGCTATGAATTTGACTAGTCTAAGTACGTATCTCATATAAATGGAATTGTACACTATTTGTCCTTTTGTGACTAGCTTATTTCCCTGAGCATACTGTCCTCAATGTTCCTCTCTATTGTAGCATGTCAGGGTTTCCTTCCTTTTTAACACCGAATAGTCCATTGTATGTATTTTGTATTCATTCATCCATCTTGGACACTTGAGTTATTTCTATCTCTTGACTTGTGAATGATGCTGCTGTGAAAATGAATGTGCAAATGCAACCTTTTCGATTTTGAACCATGTGAATATATTACCAATTTAAAAAGTTAAACCAGTAAAGTTTTTGTTTTTAAAGATCACCCTCACAACAGCTGGTTTGGTTCAGTGGATAGAGTGGACTGAACCTGGTTCAGTTCTGGTCAAGGGCACATGCCCGGGGTTACTGGCTCTATCCCCAGTAGGGGGCATGCAGGAGCCAGCCGATCAATGATTCCCTCTCAACATTGATGTTTCTATCTCTCCATCTCCCTCTCCCTCCCCCTTCCTCTCTGAAATCAATAAAAATATTAAAATAAATAAATAAAAATAAAGACCACATTCTTCTATCTACCTACCTACCTACCTACCTACCTATTTATTTATTTAGATCCTCACCAGAGGATATTTTCCCATTGATTTTTTTAGAAAGTGGGTAAGACAGAGAGAAATATCAATGTGAGAGAAACACATCAATTGTTTGCTTTCTGCAAGCAGGCAACCAGGGCCCTGGCCAGGAGGAGCCTACAACTGAGATACATGCCTTTGATCGGAATCAAACCTGGGACCCTTTGGCCCACAGGCTGAGGCTCTATCCACTGAGCCGAACTGGCTAAGGCCAAACCAATTAAGTTTTTAAAGGGGCTTACAGTAGTCATGAATTAACTTCCTGAAAGTCTCTCCCCATTTTCTTTTTTTAAAGGGGCTCTCTATTTAGTTTATGGATGCATAGGAAAAGTACCTCAGAACAAATGTTTATTGAATTTGGCTTTTGATTTTTGCTATCCAACAGATTGCTTTACTGAAGGGACAAAACCCCTTTTTCTACTCTCAATATCGGGTAGCTGCTACTGGTAACAGATCTTAGGCAGCAATTGTTAATTGCCCCACCCCCACACTGACATGGCTCTCCTCCTGGGCACATGCATACCTGTGAGCACTTCTCCCTCCCTCAGGTTATATCGAGGCTAGATTCCCCCAAACTACTAACCTAGGGCAGTGATGGGATTGTGTTAGAAAACAAATTGCCTTTTTCCAGGGCAAGGTAAATCTTTTAGCCAATTCCTTTCAGTCTGTTCTTTTATGATAATTGAGTTGTATGCAATTTAGAGCTGAAATGAGTTGCAAATGTTGCTGCTTTTGTCTGCATAAGAAAGAGGCAGGAATCACTGGTTTTATCATTGCTTTGCTCCAAAAGAGGGCAATTCTTGAAGAACGGGGATGGATGCTGCTGCTTCAAGAACTTGAAGGGGCCTTTCTGACATCTAAAAGTGTTTGTCTGCTGGTGCCTTTTTGGCCTGCACATTCTGAATAAGGGGTAATAATGCTCTCTCAAGGTTTGAGAATGAGTATCTCTGTTGTATTGATCTTGGTCTCATGTAACACACTCCATGAAGAATCATTTAAACATTTTATTGGCTACCTAAAGAGTTACTCCTCAAAGAAAGAAGGTAGGAAAGAGAATATGAGTGGGATTATAATAGGAATAACCTCTGGTCTGTTTTAAGTTGTATGAAATAAAAGTGCAAGGCTGGGTACATTAATGTTTGGAAACTAATAACTTTTTAAAAATAAATTTTGTTACTGACTTCTGAGAGGAAGGGGGAGGGAGAGAGAGATAGAAACATCAATGATGAGAATCATTAATTGGCTGCCTCCTGCATGCCCCACACTGAGGATCAAGCCCGAAACCGGGCATATGTCTTGACCAGGAATCAACTGTGACCTCCTGGTTCACAGGTCAACACTCAACTCTGAGCCACACCGGCTGGGCTAGGGATAATGGCCTGGATCGTGTGCATTATAGATGTGCAGTTTCTGTAAAGGAAGTTGGATCCTTTATTAAGGGTCAATGAGGAAGTTGTCAAAGACTTTTAAGTCCTTCCTGAGAGGTAGATATTACCTCCATTTTGCTGGGTAGGAAATTGATGCACAGGAAGGGTAAGTAATCTGCCCCAGCTCCCATTGGTAGAACACGGCAGCTCTGGTTTAGAACCCACATAAATGTAACTTCCAGGACTGTGTTTCCCCCTCTTACCATACTTTTCATTAGCACTTATTCCTGCAGAAACAGAAGGTACAGAAACAGAAGATGTTGGTGCGAGGACTCAAACCTTAGGCTTTTCTATTACTTGGCTCTCCACCTGCTCCCTCTCCCCAATGTAGTTTCTCTTCTGTGTTTTCCTGCTTCCCCCCAATGTCTCTCCAGTTCAATGTCTTCCTGAGTTACTGTCCATCTCATTCTGATACTGCATAACTTGTAATGTTAGGAATCCCTGCCTTGCACAAATTTCCTTTTCAGCCTCCTGATTCTGGTGTGTGGAGAATTACAGAGAAATTTCCCAGAATTCAGACCCTCCACACTAGTGGATTCTCACTGAAAGGAGATGGAGGGGGGGATATTGGCTGCATAAGAGCAAAACCATATGGCTCTCAAATCCCTTTCCTAAACGAAAATGAAAACGATCTTTTCTGTAAATTCAAATGTGTTTGTGGGAGGAGCAGAGAAGGGGGGCGGGGAGAGACACAGTAATTATGTTTTTAATGAAGGTGGGAGTAGGGGCACGGATCAAGAAAGTGAATAAAACCCCAAGAAGAATTCATGTGGCATTGCTCTGAGCTGAACACAGAAGCCTTTGGTGGAAGTTTTCTCGTTTCTGGCAGGAGGCCTATGGTTTTATCTATTACTGCTTTGTAATCAGAATTGAACTGGGATATTCAAGCCTCTTATCTGAATGAAGGGAATTTGCTTTTCTGGCCTTCAGCATTTTGCAGAATTTCCCAAATTGACTTTATTTCTTTAAATATCTTCTTTTTCCCCAAAGGGGGAATATAATCCAGGCAGGTAAGTCATTCCATATGTTTAAAGTCATTGAGAGGCCTCTGTAGGTGTAGAATGCCAGGCTGTCTTTCGCTCTGTGTTGAATAATCACAGATATACACGTATTTTATTTTGGAGGACAGTAAATTAAGGAGTCACTACCAGAATTTGGTGGGAAGTTTTTGAGAATTAGTAAACCCATATTGGCTTCTTAAAATTGAATTCATTCCGTAAATTATTTTCTTAATCTTCCTTTTTTTCTTCCCGGTTCCAATCTTCGTTTCTACTTCTAGCAATCCAGTCAAACTTTATCACCTCCATTCAGAATCGATTGACAGCAACTGGTGAGCAGGTTAATTATAATCACAGAATAAACGCTGAAGTCTCAAAGTTCACCACTTTCGCGATGTTTCCAAACCCCTCAGGGACCATGCCAAGAGAGCTCATTGACCCATTCAAGCAGGTGTGGGAGTTTGAACCAGGGGCAGACAATCGGATCTGATTCAAGACAACACAGTTTGGCTTCTTATCTGCAGCTTTTCCTATCTTATAATGTCTGTCATTTCAGATAAAAAAGTTCAGTCAATTGAGCTGGGAAATGGCAAGTTACATTTTCTTCTGATAAAAGTTTTCTAGTTGCTGTTTTATCAGATTGGCTTGAAATTGTATGTGTTTCTGTCAAGGTCTGCAATGACCTTTTCAGATATTTTATCAGGTATTAGGTGGGGAAACCTTCTTTTTTTTTTCTTTTTTCTTTGACCTAGCAAAGAATAACCTGACTTCCAAGACCATAAATCAAACCAGGTAAAGAGAGGCAATAATACAGGTTACCCTCAAAATTGAGTAGGTGGGGAAAACAAACAACAAATAAAACCTTTCCCTGGCATATGGAGAGAACTTAACTTGACCCTAAAGAAGGAATGTGTTTCTTACAGAGTGCACACTTAATAGGAAAAGACTACTTATTTGAAAAAAGAAAATGTTTTCCACGTCATAGATGCCTTCAGTAAGAAACATATTTTTTTCCAATGGTATCAGAAGAAAAATTAATTATTTTATTAAACTCAATCTATGTTTAACATGGAAAAATGAAAAACTCTTATAAACCAATGCACAAATATTTGATAATTTTACCATCCAAAGATAACCATTGTTAAGCATTAATCTTTTAACTTTTTAGTTACCATACATATACAGGCATGTGTGTGTATACATTTAAGTTTAAACAACCATAAAAGTTACTGTTCAGTTATTTCATCATTGAAGAAAGTTTTAATAAGATTAATGACCAAGTCTGGCTCCTGCAGATGATCCCTTAAATCAAGGATGGGAATGTCTAGCCTATGGGCTGTATAAGGCCTGAGAAATCATTTGGTCTGGCCCTGCCAACACATTAGGGGTATGCTAATTAAATGTTTAAATATAGGAGGTTAACTTTTTTAAAATATATTTTTATTGATTTCAGAGAAGAAGGGAGAGAGAGGAACATCAATTACGAGAGAGAATCCCTGATCAGCTGCCTCCTGCACACCTCCTACTAGGGACTGAGTCTGCAACCAGAATCAAACCGAGGACCCTTCAGTCAGCAGGTGAACACTCTATCCACAGAGCCAAGCCAGCTAGGGGTAGGCTAATTTTTTTTTAGGTATTTATTTATTTATTTATTTATTATTGTCTAAAGTTTTACATATGTCTTCTTTTTCCCCAGTTGACTCCCCATCCCTAAATCCCAGCCATTCCCACCCCAGGCAAGACCCCACTGTCCCAGTGCCTGTGAGGGCCAGGCTAATTTTTAAGTTGATAATTTTGTATAGCCCTTGAATGATGTTATAAGTACACAAATGGCCCTTGGCAGAAAAAAGATTTCCCCATCCCTGCCTTAAATAGAGCAAAAGTGGGAATTGATTGAAAGAACTGCCAATAAAAAATAGCCACTCAAATGGGAGAGTTATGTGTGAAAACATGGTTTTTTAAAATATTATAGTATATTATGTAGAGCCAGTTTAAAGCTTGAGCATATTTGTAAGTTCTCAACAGTTGCCCCCTTGAAGTGATTTGTGAAGCTCTGATTTACTGGGAAATATGAGCAGTAGCTCCCAACCCATTTTTTTAGGGGACATCATTGAGGTGAAACCACAAAGGTCTGACACCAAAGGCCCCGAGAATCATGTCCTGTGCTCTCATTTTCGTGCTGATGACTCTGGACCACATATATACCTCTCGTAACAGTGTCTGTATTTATAAGATTAAGAAATCAGCCAGGAGCAGAAATGCTAAAAAGGGCTGCTCTAGGGCCCTTTTAAAAAATCCAGGGTCTTCTGACATCCCCATGATAATAGCTGATGTGGGCTGTCCTTCCCCATACCAAAGCTACCATAGTAACACATAACCTTTATGAGCTTGCATCAAACTCAAATTCATGCAATCTATGTAAAGCAGGTTTCCAAGGCAACATGCCTCATTTTAAGAGACAGTATCAGAAATTTTGGGTTTGATGGCCCAGTTTTGTTTTGTTTTTTCTTTTCTTTTTATTTGCTTTTAATATATTTTTATTGATTTTAGAGAGGATGGGAGAGGGAAAGAGAGATGAAACATCAGTGATGAGAGAGAATTATCAATTGGCTACCTCCTGCACATCCCCCACTGGGGATCAAACCTGCAACCCTGGCATGTGCCCTTGACATGAATCGAACCTGGGATCCTTCAGTCTGCAGGCTGACATTCTATCCACTGAGCCAAACCAGCTAGGGCTATTTTTTCTTATAATCTCTCTGTATAAAAACCTAAGCGATCATTATAACCAAACAACCGGTCGCTATGATACTCACTGACCACCAGGGGGCAGCTCCTGTGTTGGGCATCTGCCCCCTGGTGGTCAGTGCGCTCCTGCAGCTCCTCCCCGATGGCTAGCTGGCTCCGATGGCTAGCTGGCTCCGATCGCCCAATCCAGGTCTGCTGGGCAGAAATGTAAAAATGGCTTTAGGAAGCCATGGGTTAAGTGACCTCAGAGTTGGCCTCAGTTTATTGTTCCTTTGCTTTTTGGTTATATGTCTGAGCTCCTGAGAGGCAGTAGAGATTCACAGAGGGTAGAGCTCTGTTCCACACACCAGTACCAGACACATTTGCTCCATCCAACAACCAGCCAGCAAATACTAGTATTTCTGCCTGCATCCTGTGAGCAGGGCACTTGTTAGACTTCAGAGATCAGAAATGAATAAGATGGTCTCTGTATGCCAGCAGCTTGGTGTCTGGTGCGGGGATAAAAGTGAATGTGCAGTCTCAGTGTATGGAGAGCTGTAACAAGGTCAATCTGGGTTCCCAGGACCCTTTAGGATTCTTAAACTGGCCTTGGACCCAGAAGTTCAGAATACGTTTCCTGGAGTAAGGGATTCATGTGTTGAATCCTAAATGATTAGGAGTTTGCTGCATGGAGGGAAGGATGTTTCAGGGTGAGGATGTCTCGAGTCTGGCTAGTCCACATTGTAGGGTGGGAGGGCATTAGGCTGGAAAGGAAGCAGAGGCATCAAAGACCTTGGACTTGGCCTCCGGGAGAGAGGACATGAAAAGAATAATAGCGGGATGGCAGGATTGGAGTAGCATTCCTGATACAACTTTGGTTAGAGTGTAGACAGGCAAAAAGTAGTGGCCTTCCATTTTGTTTTGTTCTTGCTTCACTCTTGCAAGGCCATGACCGCCTTTCCTCTGCATTTCTGCACTTCTCCCCAATTACAGAAAGAGCTCTGATGGAAAGAAAGTGGCATGCTGCAAGGATGTTTGGAGGAGTTCAAGTGTATGTGCTTTAGTAGTAGGACCTGCGCAGTGTGTGGTTTGTGTCCATGCTGAGATGGAATGAAGGGCAAAAATTGAGGTTGATCCTAGTTCCCAAACCAGATCCTACCTTCCCTATCCTGGGAAGGAAAAGGAGCATGGCTAATCTGATCTCAGAGGTTTAGTCCCACCCTTTTGTAATCCCACCTTCTTTGTGATCATAGTGAGGTAAGTGATGGGAGTGGTCTTGAATAGAATATTGATAATTACTGGGGAAAGTACTGTTTATGCAGGTAAGCATCACAAGATACCTTAGGATGGATTAGCCAAAGCACCAAGAGGTATAGAGGTGGAGATGAAGATTTTAAGTTTAATTCTTGACTTTTAAACAAATTTTAAACATGTTAAATTTCAAATATATGCAGAAGTAGAAAGTAACTCTTCATCCCTCAGCTTTAAACAAAAATCAACTCTTTACCAGCTGTATTTCATCTACATCCCCTCTGCACCACCACCCCCCCATGATGTTATTCTGAAGGACATTCCAGACAACTTACTGTTTTATCTATAAATATTTATACTAGTATCTCTAAAAGATATAAGTGCATGTATTACAAATATAGCCCCAGTACAAGTATCACTCTGATACAAATTAGCTATCACTCATTAATATCATTAAATAAAAAACAGTCAATGTTCAAATTTCTCATTTGTCTAGTTTTCTTTAACATTTGTTCAAATCAGGCTGTAAATAATAAATAAGGTCTGTATGTTGCCTCTTAAGTTTCTTTTAAGCTATAGGTTCCCCTTTCATCCTTTCTTCTTTTTCTTTCAATATATTTGTTAAAGATACTAGGCTTTTCCTGTAGAGTTTCCTATACCCTGGATTTTGTTGATTGTTTTCTTTGTGACATTTAATGTTTCTCTTTCTCTTAATCTCATGTAAATCTATGACTGGAATAATAGACTTGATCACATTCAGCAGCCTTTGATGATCACTGCCTAGAGCCATTATTTCATTAGGGGGTTACAAATGGTGACATTCTAATGCTCTCATTCCTTTCTCGTTTATTATCTGGAATACATCTATAACAATAAAAAAGTTAGTTTATGAAATATTTACCCTAACCTGTTTTGCTCAGTGTATAGAGTGCCGAGTCCTGGGTTCAATTCCTGTCAAAGGCATGTAACGTGGTTGTGGGGCTCAATCCCCACATTTTTTTGATGTTTCTAACTCTCTATCCCTCTCCCTTTTTTTCTGTAAAATCAATAGTGTGTGCATATATATATATATATATTTCATATATTTTAAATTTAACATATTTAAAATTTGTTTAAAATATATATATCATACTTATTACATATAATATATAGTAAGTATTATATGTATATAATATATATAATATAATATATGGTAACTCTGATATACAATTTGTAATGAAAAACAGGAGAAATGCTTCTTTTGCTTTACTTTTCAGCATTTAAAATAATAACTTCCCTTAGTATCCTTCAAAATGAAGGATACCAATGAAATGAATTATTTTTGTCCCTTAATCCATGTAGTTATTATTCTAATTGATGCTCACATTGTTCCAACTTTGCCAGTGGGAGTTTGTTCAAATTGGTTCCTGAATTTTTTTATTTTTTACAAAATCTTAGTTTGACCTTTTCCTGCTTTCCATACTACAAAATGTTCCGGGCTCTTATGCATTTTCTCCTCCCAGACCTGGGTTTGGCCACTTCTCCCAGAAGCCCTGGCTCCTTTTAATGAGGAATAGTATTTGGACACCACTCTTAGAGCTAGCTCTTCTAGTAAGCTTTTAGATATTGGGTTAGTTATTCAGTACAGAGGTTAGGAAGTATTTCCCCCACCCCACCCAAAGATAAGATAAAATCTATCCTGTATTGATACCAATACTTTCAATTCAAATTTAGGTCTAAAAGAGTTTTAACTTCTCATTATGAATTTAAAAAAAAACCTGATAAAATATACACAACATAAAATTGACCATTTTAACCATTTTTAAGTGTGCAGCTCAGTGGTTTTATGTGTCCACATTGTTGTGCAACCATCACTGCCATCCATATGCAGAACTTTTTCATTTTCCCAAACTGAGTCTCTGTTTCTATCCCTGCTTCCCCAGCCTCTGAAAAACACCCTTCTCCCTCTATCTCTATGAGTTTGACTACTCTGAATATCCCATATAAGTGGAATCATAAAGGATTTGTCCTGCCCACCTGATATGACTCAGTGGCTGAGCATCAACCAGGAGGTCACAGTTAGATTCTCAGTCAGGGCACATGCCCGAGTTGTGGGCTTGATTCCTCAGTAGGGAGCAGGTAGGAGGCAGCTGATCAGTGATTCTCTCTCACTATTGATGTTTCTATCTCTCCCTTTTCCTTCCTTCCTGAAATCAATAAAAATACATTTTTTAAAAATAATAAATTTGTCTTTTTGTATCTGGATTATTCCACTTAGCCTAATGTTCTCCAGATTCATACACGTTGTACCCTCCATCCAAATTTCCTTTCTTTTAAATGCTGAAAATATTCCATTGTATGTATCTACTACATTTTGCTTCTGCCTGTGAATAATACTTGTTGAAGTAAGAACATTAAACCCTGTAGAACATTTTTATAAAAACTTGAGTCAAGCCCCAACAGGTTTGGCTCAGTGAATAGAGTGTCGATCTGCAGACTGAAAGGTCCCAGGTTCGATTCTAGTCAAAGGCATGTACCTTGGTTGCGGGCATATCTCCAGTAGGGTGTGTGCAGGAGGCAGCTGATTGATGTTTCTCTCTCAGTGTTTCTAACTCTATCCTTCTCCCTTACTCTCTGTAAAAAAATCAATAAAATATCTTTAAAAAACCCACAAAATTTGTGTCAGAGGATATGCCTAGAAGCAACATCTCAAGAGTCTGAGAAAAAATGCCTCCCAAAATGACAGTTGGCAGTTTCTTTTATGCATTTGGAATTAGGGAGAGAACATAGGCAGATTACATGAAGGTGGGAGGAAGCAAGGCAGGAATTGAAGTACAGGATGGTTAACCAGACTCAGTGCTTGCTCTCTTCTGGGTGATTTCCCTTTTGAGGTGTCCAAAAAGGAGTGCTTCAAAGATGTGTTAGCCTAGATGCATAGCAACAATGGACAGAGCTTGCTTAAGGCAAAAATAAACCTTTTACTAAAGTTATATGCCTGGAGTCTGACTACTCACCATGACCTGTGCAGTTTTATGACAGATCACCCTGTGACATAACTTCCTATACAACCTCTTTTTCTCTCTACACATTGTTTCTTGTGGGTGTACAAATCTCTGTTGAATCCCTGCCTTCATTCTTTTGGGTATTTACCCAGAAGTGGAATTGCTGGATTGTATGGTTATTATGTGAGGTTCTGAGAAACTACACTACTATTTTCAATGGCAGTTTCTCCACTTTATATCTTTTATGCTTCTTTACATCTATAAATCTTTCATCCACACCAACAATCCATTCTCAACAACACCACATAATTCCTCACTCACGTTGTGCCATTGAGTCTCATCAAAACAATATCAGCACTTTCACTTAACAGTCAATTATTGGAACCAGTTTTAACGGTGTTAGTCATTCCTTGCCTTTGACTTTGAGTTTACCACCAGTGTTTCTAGCTCTTAGCTTTGAACTCCTGGTACACATGTAGGGTTGTTCACAGTGGACTCTACTTCTCACCTCTCCATGAAGTGCTCCACCCCAAATGGCCACCTATGTTGGGCCTTTTCTCAGCATTCCAGCAGCTTGGCTCCCCTGGAGGAACTGGCAAGGTTGACATAGTTGGGACC
Source organism: Lasiurus cinereus (assembly GCA_011751065.1). NCBI lineage: Eukaryota > Metazoa > Chordata > Mammalia > Chiroptera > Vespertilionidae > Lasiurus > Lasiurus cinereus. The sequence goes on along the minus strand of JAAGEH010000014.1, from coordinate 15,177,119 downwards.
AGATATGGAGGGCCTTGAAAATCAGGCGGAGGTGTTTGGGACTTTATGCATAGAGAGCAAACATGATTGAATCAGTAGGTTGGGAATACACACACACACACACACACACACACACACACACACACACACACACTGTGAGAGAGAGAGAGAGGAGATATGGCTGGCATGGAGACAGATGGCAGGTGACTCAGAGAGAGGCTGTCAGCAGCATTCTTTAGCCTGGACAATGAGAGAGTGATGGCAGAGGACATGGAATAAAAGTCAAGGGGAAATCACCAGGTCAAACTGGCCAAGGAAGGACATAGGTGAAGACAATGGTCATTATCTTTCTATTGATCCCCTATAGCTACAATTTGAAGAGAAAAAGCTGTGGAAAGTTATGTATAAGACAACTTCCATGCACCTCTTATACCCCATTTACATGGCCTGGGGAGCAGGTCATTCTAAAGTTGCCCAGCCAGAGCTAACATTCAAGTTTATGTCATTTCTTTTGGATTCTAAGCTGTTCTTCCATGTTGTGATGGAGAATCTCTCCTTAGACTCTATGGCCCTCCTGCTTAGTTGATAATTTCCTTGTGAGGGTGGAGATGAGGAAGAGGAGGAACACTTGGTAGCAAATGAGCCACTAGATCAAGGCAGGAATCCAGAATTTGATGCCTCATATCACTGACCAGTCATGTGGACCAGGCCAATAACATTTCTTCACTTCTGTGGAATTCCACTTTCCCATCAGGAATTCGTATCCCACCACCACCACCCACCTTAATTTGCTGGATTGAAAAAGTCTGGAGGAACTTTTGAATAGAAAGTTGAGTCAATTGTTGAGTAGAATTTCTCACCCCACATTTCCTTTTAAGCCTCCCCATTGTCCAAAGGCTGGGGAATCTGATTAATCACTTCCCCCTTCTGCCTGGCAGCCACTGATTGCTGGACAGCCTGGGAAATAAGTGGCACTTCTAGGGAGGAACCGTGCAGGAACTGGGAGGCTCTTATTTGACTTCTTTCTATGGAGAGGGGAGCACATTCTACTGCATTTCTGGAGCCCTTGCATTTTACCACTTAGGCTTGATGAGTCTTGTTCTCTGATGGGATGGCCAGGGTAATTAGATCTTCTGAGTCTATCTGTTGACTAGAAAGACTTTCTCTCCATCATCATGGTTGTAAACAGCATGAATGCTGGAGTCCTGGCAACTGGAAGTGCTGCACAATGTTAGCCATCATGGCTCAGCACCTTGTCAATCCATCTGGTAACTGATAGTCTCGTTTTTTTTCTTTCTACCCTAATGATTCCATAATGCTTTATACACAGACAACTTTTTAAAAAATATATATACTTTATTGATTTTTTACAGAGGGGGAAGGGAGAGGGATAGAGAGTTAGAAACATCGATGAGAGAGAGACATCGATCAACTGCTTCTTGCACGCCCCATACTGGGGATGTGCCCGCAACCAAGGTACACGCCCTTAACCGGAATTGAACCTGGGACCTTTCAGATCCCAGACTGAGGCTCTATCCACTGAGCCAAACCGGTTTCGGCAACACAGACAACTTTTGTCTCTTGTTCTTACTCATCTGACTTTGGAATAACTAGAAGCAAACAAGGAAGAATCAGAGAAAACAGATCACACTGCCTCTTGATGGCAGAGAGGGAGCAGAGTTGGCTCTTGTTGTGAATTACATGAAAGGTGGGTAAATTCTCTCATGGGCATCTCTCTGTGGGCATCTGCAACCTCTGAGAAGGCTACAGGCAGAATTCGCAAGAATCGGACACGGCCAGTGTTTTCACTATAACTTATGGTGCTATACTTGTAGTTGGATTATAGTTCCAATAGACTGGAAATGTTTCCAGGGCAAGAATTATACCTCATTGCCCAGCCAGTGTGGCTCAGTAGTTGAGTGTCCACCATAAGGGCACATGCCCTGGTTGTGGACTGGATCTCCAGTAGGGGGCATGCAGGAGGCAACTGATCAATGATTCTCTCTCATCATTGAAGTTTCTATCTGTCTCCCTCTCCCTTCCTCATTTCATACATGTTTCAGGGTATATGTATATGTAAAAAAGAAGTATACCTCATTCATTTTGGGGTCTGTGATATAATTGCATGCTTAATACAAAAGTTCATTTTCTGAAAAGGTAAAGTCTGGAATTCACCCTAAGATGTACAACCCCTTTGGATCCATATTCATACTGCAGTCTGATACTGCTGAGACTGACCTGAAAGGCAGAGGTCAGGATTGGGCATGTCTTCACCCAAGATCAGGTTTACAGAGAGAGGGGACCTGGTAGGGTTCTGGTGCAGGGCTGGGTAAGTGAGGAGGTTGAGGAGCTATAAGAATCATGCAGAGGCAGCTAGAGCCTACAAGGCCAGGAAAAGAGAAAAGAGCATAGAAAACTCCAATGGTATTCTCAAAGGTAACAAAAAAGAAACAGGGCACTTAGAGGTGGGACCAACATTTTGAATATGGTGGGTCTGAAGCATGGAGGAGGGACATGCAAGTGAGATGTCCAGAAGGCTCACCACTCTGTTTGAAGTCATCACTTAAAAACAGGACAGAGCCTCCAGGGTAGAGTATGACGTGGAGCTCTGAGAGCTGCCTCTGATGAAAGTGGGAGGGAAGAGTGATGCAGAGCAGGGTAACAGATGCTGGATATGAGGAACCAAGCAAGGAAGCTGAGAAAATGGGTAATTGGGTGCCCTGGTGTGTGTGTGTGTGTGTGTGTGTGTGTGTGTGTGTTGTTGTTGTTGTTGTTGTTGTTGTTGTTGTTTTAACTTATAAAAGCCACCTGGACTTTTTCCTTAATCCTGTGCTGTTCTGGGCTCTGATGGTATGTGCCCCCTTGGGATTCTAAGGTCCCCAAAGTTTTCCCATCCTATCAGTGTAATGAACCTGGAGCCAGATCCATTGCAGTCATCCTCTGCCAGTTTATAGAGGCTTGCAGAATTCACTCATCAGGTTTGTCTTTTCCCACCCGTTGAGTGCCTAAGTCCACTGTTTTTCCTCCTTCCCACCTTGCAGGGATTCCCTGAGATCCTTCTTAGAGAGCCTCTTGAGGCACCAGAGGGAGTTTGGGGTATGCATGACTGCAACTACCTCTCAACTCATCATAACAAACGGGCTCAGGAACTCAAAGATTCTCTGTAGAAACAAACTCTCCCATCAGATTCTGTTTAAAGGGTGTAAGTGCCTGTTGATTTGGGAGGCTGGTCTCTGCCGGCCTGAAGTGCTTCACAGAAGTGACAGGACACTCTCCTTCAGGGAATGTTGATATTAAGTTTCCTGCCCTGTGTAAACACATCTCCAGGAATGGCATTAATAAAGGGGACCCTTTTCCCAGGACAAAGCAGAAGAGGCAGTGGGGGAGAGAAGGACGAAGAGGACGGATGCTGGGGAGGGGAGAGCTGGCCAAATGGACCATCTAACCAGTTGACATGGTGAAGGCAGAGCCCATTAGCCAGACTTTTTTCCATCATTTTCAGAACTTTTGCTTATATTCCTTGTTGGGACCTCCAACATTTTATTATTTGGCAGCTGATAAAAGGGAAGCAGGAGAGTCTTGTAATTAAGGGAGTGGGTTGAAGTCAGACACCTGATTTTAAATTCCAGTTCTTCCCCTTACAATGTTCCCCAGCTTTCACATTCATAAAATTGAATAGCAGCTACTTCATAGGGTTGTTTTGAGTAATAGGAAATGGTGTTCATGAAGCATAGTTCTTGACATGCAGTAAACACCTTTCAGTGTTAGCCATTAGACACCCATTTATAAATGTTCACCTTGGCTATTATTAAAGAAGGTATTATTTCTAATGAAATCTTTTCAGTTCCACTAATAAAGGGTTAAGTTGCACAGGAGGCTGCCAAGTTGAGTAAAAGGAGGGTGTAGTTTTCTTTTTTTATTAGTTTGAATTCACCTTCTTTCTTAGTATTAACCTACATTTAGAAACATAGATTCCATATCCAACTTAATGTTTATAATTCCTTCTATATGGAGGGCAGTGAGGGCACATTTACATAAGCAGAGGCTAATTAGGGTTGTAGGTATCTAAGAAGTGACATTTGTCATGGCTTTAGAATGTTTAAAAATCCTCCTAGGGGAGTTGGAACCAGTTACCTACCTCCAGTGAGATCTGAACAAAAGGAAAAAAATGAAGAAACCATTTGAGTTGCATTCAGAAAGGAACGATTGTGTGGGGCAGCCATGGACAAAGCCCTGCAGGTCCGTCTCTGGGACTCTGAGAACAAGTGAGACCCTCTTTCCCCTTGAATTGATTCAGTAGAGTCCAGTCTTTCCTAGGGTCTGGATCACACATTGCTGTGGTCAGCATTATCATGATGCTAAATTGTGTTTATTGAAAAGCAGGGGGCAAATCAACTTCCTTGTGAATTTCTACCAAGAAATGCATCTAACCCATGGTGGCTTCTGGATTCTCAGTGGATTTGGAGATGGATGTGAAGAAATGGAGGAGTTGTTTATTAGTTGTTGACTTTTAAAATAACCCAATCTGTGCACCTCCCTGTGCATTCCTATCTGAGTGGTTTTATGGGAATCAACCAGGATCCAGGTTTCTTTGTGCCTCTCTCTATTTCAGGGGTGATATGGACTTGGTGTCTGTCCTAGAGCAGTGATCGGCAAACCGAGGCTCGCGAGCCACATACGGCTCTTTGGCCCCTTAAGTGTGGCTCTTCCACAAAATAGCACGGCCTGGGCAAGTCTATTTTGAAGAAGTGGTGTTAGAAGTTTAAGTTTAAAAAATTGGGCTCTCAAAAGAAATTTCAATCGTTGTACTGTTGATATTTGGCTCTGTTGACTAATGAGTTTGCTGACCACTGTCCTAGAGGAAGTGATCAACTGTCTTTTAAGGAGTGCATGGTCCACATTGGCTTTCCCAGACTTCTGATTCCTTTATAAAAATGAATAAATTGGCAGCAGACATCTCTGGTATCTATGTGCCCTTCTAGTTCTGACCATCTGGAAAACAGGAACAAATAAAGGATGAGTACTTGTGCTGTTACCTTCAGGAGCAGGGGCCTTTGCTTGGCCCCTCCAGTAGGTTCTGAGGACAGTATTGGGCAGAGGTAGTACAGGCAGCCAAGAGCATGAAGCCTGGGACCCCACTCATAGCCACATCCAGCCTGCCTAGCTGGTGAGCAGTTTAGAAGAAAGCTGTGACATTTGGTGGTGGCATTGAAGCTCAGCAAACACTCTTCTCTGAAATGTTTTATTGATTCCAACAACTGTCCTGTGCGCAGGAGTTGCAATATCCATTGGAAGATGAAGAAACTGAGCTTACAGGGTGCTCAGGATCTCAGGGGGCTGAGGCTGGCAGGACTCAGGTCAGCCTAACTTCCTGGGTAGGTGCCCTTCCCATTCCCTAATGCCAGCTGCACTGATGGCGCACACCCTCCCATTTCAGGGAACTATGGAGGCTGAGGCCACCACACAGGTGCATAAACAGCTCTGTGGGAGCTCGGCTACTGGGACTTCTGCTTTCCCTCAGAGTCTTGCTGCCAGAAATTTCCTCTTTGTCCTGGCTTTTCCTCTGAGCCCCTTTCTAGAAGATCAAGTCTACTGAGGACCCTCCCTGTGCAGTCTCCCCAGCCCAGTCAGCAAATGGGAGCCATAGTGGTCAAGGTCTGATTGATTAATTTTGCTTCTGTGGCCAGCCTCACATTTGTTCCTGCTTTTTTTATTTTTTGTAAAGATGAATACATTGTTGATGAAAAAGAGAGCACCACAGTAGCCAAAAGGCTTTGTATTCATTAGAATTCACCTTCTTTTTCAATATTAATCTACATTTAGGGATGGAGACCCAATATCTTACTTAATATCTATAATTTCTTCTATATAGGGGGTACATTTACATACACAACCCAAGTGTCCACAGAAAGATGAATGGATAAACAGAATGTGGTTTAATATATACAATAGAATATTTATTCAGCCTTAAAAAGGAGGAAATTCCAACACATGTACAACATGGATGAACCCTGAGGACATCATGCTAAGTGAAATAAGCCAGACACAAAGAGATAATTTCTGTAGGATTCCACTTCTATGAGGTACCTAGAGCATTCAAATTCATAGGCAGGAAGTAGAATGGTGGTTGCAGGGGGCTGGGGGAGGAGGATACAGAGTTTCAGTTTAACAAGATGAAAAGAATTCTGGGATGAATTGCACAACAATATGAATACACTTAACACTACTGAATTGTACACATAAAAATGGTTAAATGGTAATTTCATGTTATGTGGATTTTTCCACAATTGATCATAATGGAAATAGAGAAACCATGCAAAAGCTTATTAGTAAGAAGAGAGTAAACTGCAAAAATCCTCCATCCTGACACCACATTGTTTCCCTCCCCAAAGCTGTGATGAGTCCTATTAATGTGAGAGTTGGTAGTACTAATTCTGCATGAATTTGTCCTATCAGATTGCTTTTCTGTAGCAGCTCAAACTTTTCCTAAGACAGGAAAGGATGTACTGTATGTAAAAGGATGGGTGGAACTATGAGACCATTGCCCTCAAATATGCTCCAGGGGCCCTGGGTTCTGCTGTGGTGCTTCGGGGGAAGGAAGAGGCTGAGAGTTGAGCTCTATGTGGTCCCCAGTGCCCAGAAGCTCCATTTCTGTGTGTGTATAATTTGTAAATGTATCTGCTTGGCTACAGAGTTCTGAGGCTAGAATGAAAAGAAGAGAAAGAAAATAAAACTAACCCCATAAACAAGGTATAAAATATACCCTGATCTTATTTGTGCTTATAATTTGGCTTAGGAAGAAAATATGGCCCTGACCAGTTTGGCTCAGTGGATAGAATGTTGGCCAGTGGACTCAAGGGTCCCAGGTTCGATTCTGGTCAAGAGCATGTACCTTGACATGGGCACATCCACAGTGGAAGGTGTGCAGGAGGCAGCTGATCAATGTTTCTCTCTCATCGATGTTTCTAACTATCCTTTTCCCTTCCTCTTGTAAAAAATCAATAAAATATTTTTTTTTAAAAAAAAGAAAAGAAAATATGGTTTGGGAGAAAAGGATGAAATAATACCCAAAGATCTAAATGATACTAGAAGACACGGACAAAATAGGTAATTCAAGACTGATGAGATTAATTACCTAATAAACCCATGGATCTGGGCAGGCTGGTGATAGGACAAGAAAGAACAGGTGATAAGTTTTGAGGGGCTGTATGTATTGTGAAGAAGGGATGAAGACGTCCTGTGAGAGACAGCATAGAAAGATATCTTTCTCCTCTTCCTTCCTGAAAACCAAGTCAGATGAGAAGAACTCCCAATATAAGATAAAATTTTCATCATCAGTGAAAGTGGAAAACAAATCATACCCCAATTACATAAATACTCTGAAATGTAATAGAAATTCAGACCACATTGAAGGGAAAACTTTTGAGAGCCGACCTATACCTGTCAGATCTCCAGCCAGGTATAAATTTCCTGGTAATAAAATAAATGAGATTAGAAAGAAAGAAGCAATGTTTCATTATTTGCAGGTGAAAAAATGGTTAACTTTGCTAAACAAATGTGTCTGATCTCTATGGAGAAAGCTATAAACTGTTAATGAAGGACATAAAGGAAGACATGAATACATGAGAAAAGACAGTGTTCTTAGATTGGAAAATTTAGTGGTATCTTTTCTTCCAAATACCCCCAAACAGATCTAAATTTAGTGCAATCCCAGAAAACATCCCAGAAGGATTTCTTAAATACAATTTGTCAAGCTGATGATCCTATAATAAAAGGTTAATATTTAAATTGACCCCTCAACTGGGAGTTCGACCAGGGGTCAGAGCTAGCTGGCCAACCACCCATGGCTCCTCTCCCCAGCCCGCCTGGCCTGATCCAGCCAAACCCCACCCATGCACGAAACTGTGCACCGGGCCTCTAGTAATATTTATATGGAAGAGTTATTGTGCAAAAATAGCCAAGATAATTTTTAGAAAGAAGACTTGAGCATTGGATCCTTTCAAATATCAAAGTGCAGCTACACAGCTGTGGGAATCATGGAATAAAATGTTGCCCTAGTTGGTTTGGCTCAGTGGATGGAGCCTCAGCCTACAGACTGAAAGGTCCCAGGTTCAATTCCCAGTCAGGGTACATGCCTGCATTGCAGGCTCAATCCCCAGTGAGGCAGCCAATCAATGATCCTCTCTCATCACTGATGTTTCTCTCTCCTTTTGTCTCTTACATCAATAAAAATACCTTTAAATAAATAAATAATGCCCTGAGCTGGCCGCAATCAGAAAAAAAGAAAGAGAAAAAAGAATGTAAATGTTACGTACCTTTACTTTGTAGAACTAATAAATCTTCTTAAAATAGTGAGGTAGATCTGTACAGATATTGGAAAATGTCCAAATAAATGTGCTTCCATGAAGAAACCAAGCAGTGAAGAGGGTCTGATCCCAATTGTGTTCAAGGCAGATGACACTATCCTTCCCAATTGCTCATTCTCCGGGGAGGAATTTACTCCTCACCTGATAACATGGGCTTGCCTGTAAGACTTGCTTTGATCAATGATATAAGAGTAGAAGTCACTTGTGCAACTGCCAAGAACAGGCTTTAAGAGCCATAATGTGGTCTGACATCACTTTCTGATGTCCTCTGCTATGAGGCTGGTATGACTCAGATAGATAGAGGTGGCGCCTTCCACCTGGGTCCCAGAGTGAAGCACATACAGATAACAGAACTTCAACCAACTTGCAACTGATGTGTAATATGAAGAACAGAAAAGAACTCTTTAATATAGCAAGGCACTGAGATTTGGGGATTGTTTGTTATAGTGTAACCTAGCAAAAACTGACAGATGCATTGCTAAACAGTGCCAAAACCAAACATTTGTTTCATGAATATATTTTTTAACATGTCTGTAATGTGTAACATGTCTTAGAAAAATTTTTCTCATGCGTATAAACAGATATGTACAAAGGATGCCTGTTGCAGCATTTATTATAGAAAAATTAAAAACAACCTGAATATACATCAATGAGGAAATAAATTAAATATATGTCAATATAATAGAAAACTATAAAACAACTTAAAATAGCTCCACATGTATGAGCATAATTAAAGCTCAAAAAATAGAACTTGAAAGGGCATACATATACCATGTTATTTCTATGAAGTTTAAAATGTGCAAAAATATGTATTGTTTTTGAAAAAAAATACACATATTGCAAGAGGAAAAACATTTGAATCAAACATCACATTCAGGATAGAGGGAAGGAGGAAACTGGGATGACAAGATACACAGAAGAATCAGTTGTTTCTGCGATTTTTCATTTCTTTAGAAATATCTGAAGCAAATATACCAAAATGCAGATCTGGCAAAACTAGGTGGTGGGTGCAAGAGTGTTTTTATTTTTATTTTTTAGAATTGATTTCAGAGAGGAAAGGAGAGGGAGAGATAGAAATATCAATGATGAGAAAGTGTCATTGACTCTCGGCCTCCTGCATGCCCCACACTGGGGATCGAGCCCAAAAGCCACGCATATGCCCTGACTGGGAATTAAACCATGAGCATAGGTCGATGCTCAAACACTGAGGCAAGCCAGCCAGGCAAGAGTGTTTTTATATTCTTTTTTTCCCTCAGTTACTGAACCATTTCATAGTTTAAATTTGTAAATGTGATGTATAGTATGATGGCATTAAAGTAAATTTTAAAAGCACAAAAATCATATGGTGTTCAGAGTTACCTAAAAGTATGAAAATGGATTGGAAGGTTGTACATCAAATTTAGAATAGTAGCTGCATAAGAGAGGGTGACAGGGAATAAAAGGGATTGCTCTATTGCTCTTAATACTTTTTTATAATTTCTAAATTTCTAAAAATAAAAATTATAATAAAGGAAATGTCTAGAAAAATAGAAAACTTGTTAGTCACTTTTTCTTTAAAGGCATGGAATAATAGTAATTTTTAAATCTGATATTCTTTATAGCAATTATGAATTACACAGTTTAATTTAAAATCTGATATTCTTTATAGCAATTATGAATTACACAGTTTAAACATAATTAGGGGGAAACTTTTCTAGATATATAAATGAGAAGAGTTACAATATAGTGCCAAGTTGGATGATTCCAAAGTCATCTTATTCTTCAAATACTTCACTTTTGATTTGTAGAGACCACAGCAAGAGAAGTAAAATTAATGTTGGGGAACATTTCCACTTCATTAATTCTGGAATTTTTTAATCCCAGCCTTTAATCTGATAAATGTAGTCTTTGATATTGAAGCAGTGAATGAGTCACATTCATGTTAATGGTAGAGTCCTAAGTAACATTGTGCTCCTGCACCCTCTAGCGGTTGGAGGACCTTGCTCAAGGACACCACTGTGTGGACATAATGTCCTGGGGATTTGGAAAGGGCTTGGTTTATCTTTTCCCCAATCAGCTTCACTTCTCTGTCTTTTTTTATGTCAGTCTTCCTCAAATAAGATTTTCTTTGAAGAAAGGATTCAGGAAAAAAACATTGGTGCCGTGTAATTTATACATTTGATCTGATATTAACCTGGGGGTCATTTTCAAACTAGAAAGAACCTAGATCATCTGGTCGGACACCCTCATTTTACAAGGTAGATGCTGAGTATCGACAAGTCAAATATGAACTGCCCAGATCCATTGCTAGGAAGGGCCCCTCCTTATCTAGTCTTCATCTTTACTTTTAGTTTTGTTTTGTGTTAACTGAACTCAAAGCTAAACAGAGCCCTCCCAGCTCTCCTTAGACTCCACGTTTTGTGCAAAAAGCTTGCAGGGTAACTGTGGATTAGTAGGGGAAGATGTAAAGTGCTGGCGATTGAGCTTAACCTTGATTTGATTAAGTAATCCCCAAGAAACCCCTAGAGGGGAAAACAGTCTTGTGCTTAGTGCTTATGTTTTTTCTACACCCTTGCTCCCCTCCCCTTCTAAAAGGCGTAAATCTCCCCTGAAATGCCTCCTTAGCATTCAGGGCAATAAAGAGGTCACATTATATCTCCATAAATCTCCCCTGCTGGCTGGCTGGCTGCTGCCATTCCAGGAGGTGAAAGGGAAGTTGTTTCCTCTTGACGGCTGCCGGGCTGGAAGGAAAGGCCTTTTCCCTCCAGACCCATTGTCTTGGTCCCTGAGGGAGCTGGTCTGGCAATTTGTTCAGAATTTCCTTTCCACCCTGCCAGCTTGTAACAAGCTGGAGAGGGGGGTGCAGACTGGCCTGGTTTAAGTCTCCTGTACTGGCGCTGATAGAGGGCCTGCCCAAAGCTCCCTCTCGGTTTTCCTAATTAGTAAAAGGTCTGAATAGGCAGTGTGCATGTGTAGAACTGAGCACTAGAAGCCTTGCCAGATCCACTGGGAAATGACTCTGCCTATGAAGGCTGGGCTGGGGGCTTTTGGAGACAGGATAGGAACTAGGGCACTATGAGAGATAACACTGGGTGGGTGAGGCTAAGAGTATGCTTAGAAAATGTTGGAGATAAGATGCTCTTTGGGAAATCAGAAAAGGGAACCTGTCCAAAATGGAGCCTGTTGCAAATTAAAATAATATGAAATAGTGTATGCCACTGTATGTGAAACAGTGGAAATGATAGCTTGTGTATATTTATTTACTTGATTTAACATATAACATTTATTTCTTGCCTGGCTGGTGAGGCTCAGTGGCTGAGTGTCAGCCTGTGAACTAGGAGGTCCTGGTTGGATTCCAGTCAGGGCACATGCTGGTCAGGGAACATGCCAGTGGTGGGGGCGGCCGGGGTGTGGGGGAGGAGGGAGGATTCAGGAGTAGTAGTTGATCAATGGTTCTCTCACATCGATGATGGTTTTTTTCCTCTCCCTTCCTCTCTGAAATCAATTAAAATATATTTCTCAAAAATAGGTAATAAATTAGCATAGTTGCGTAGTCAGAATGTTCACAAGCGTTTACAGTGAAAGCATCCCTGAGTCACCACATGTCTCCCTGGAAGCAATCAATATTACCAATTTCCTTTCTATCCTCCCAGAGATATTTAACATATGCAGACACATCTGTGTGTAGACTCTTCTCCCCTTCTTTTTTGTAGATACTATAGGTATACGGTTCTGTACCTTGCTCCTAAGATTTCACAGCATATTTTGGAAAGAATTTCCTATTAGTATACAGAAGATCTTCATTCTTTGTGACTATGTAGTGCACTCTAATTGAGTTAACCAGATAAACATGTAAGTTGTGTTTCCACTCCTCACCTTTCGCACACGAAAAATAATGGCAGTGAATATACTTGTACATGAACCAATGATTTTACACTTGTGCCAGTGCATTCATTGTAGGATAAATTTCAGGAAGCAGAATTTCTAGATCAAATGGTATGTGCATTTATATATACTTTTGTTAAGATATTGCCACATGCCCTCCCAGATGAACCATGTCACACTCTCCATTAATGCCCAGAACACTTGTTTCCCCACATTTCCCACTCCCAGGGCACATGGAGATGACTGAGTCAGGCTGACAGGATGCCTGGAGAGAGACGGTGACTCACCCCGGTGACTTGGAGGAGCCAGGACTAGCACTGGACTTTGTGATTGATAGGTGGCTTTTGATTGGCTCATCATGTACATCATGTATTTGCTGGTCTTACACTGTAGAGAGGGCCTTTCTCTTTCTTTCTGTGGGATGGCAAGAGTAGTCTGTGCTATCTAGGACACTTGAACCCTGTGGAAGGGGAGGTACCTGGGTCCAAGGTGGAGAAGGCACGTTGCTTGTTTTGGAATGAAGGGATCCCAGGAAGTTGAAGAAATAAAGTAGATATCTCCAATCTTCCAATTTTTAAGCAGAGATGCTTTTTAAAATTTAATTTAATTTCTTATTAGTTGTCTTGTAACAGCATCATTAATATGTATTTACATTCCGTAAAGTTCACTCATGTAAAGTGTGTATAATTAGTGGATTTTAGTACATTCCAGAGTTGTGTACCCAGCTCACTATTTTATTTTTTAAATGTATTTTTATTGATTTCAGAGAGAGAGAGAGAAAGGAAGAGAGAGAAACATCAATGATGAGAATCATTGATTGGCTGCCTACTGCATGCCCCACACTGGGGATAGAGCCTGGGCATGTGCCCTGACCAGGAATCGAACTGTGACCTCCTGGTTCATAGGTCGACATTCAACCACTGAGCCATGCCAGCCAGGCCAGCTCATAATTTTAGAACAATTTCTTTTACCACCCCCAAAAGAATCTCGTGCCCATTTACAATCATTCCAATTTCCCTCTCCCTTTAGCCCTTGCAACCACAAATCGACTTTCTGTCTCCAGGGATTTGCCCATTCTGGACAAAAGACATCCGGAGATTTTTTTATGGCTGGCTTCTTTCATGTTGCATGATGTTATTATTAATGTTCATTTCCATGAAGCTCAAAGCCTTCACAGTGCTGTTCCCTCTGCCTTCAGCACTCTTCCCCAGATATAGAAATGCTACTTCATTGACTGTTTCTTTAATGAATTTAAACCATGGTACAGGAAGAGAAAATCTTTACACAGTCCATGTAGTTGTTATTTAAAAAAACAAATGTTCATATATTTTTTATTACAACTTAGTTTTTTTATTCCCTATCAGTAGATATTTGGATTGTTTCCAGTATTTTTTCCATGAATATCTTAAAAATAAACATTTCTTTCTTCCTCTTTTTTGGGGGGAGGGTGTATCCTTTTGATGTATTCCCATGAATAATTAGGGCAGTTTTATCACTAGCAAGAGTGGGCTGGTTTTTAATGAATCAGAGAGTACTTTTCCGTATCCACCCATCCATTTGTTACATATAATTATATACACACACAGTATGTATATACAAAAACCGCTGGGCCTGCATAAATAGTTCTTTCAAAAGAATTATTATGTGTGTCCGGGAACATGGCATTTCAGTGGCCAAGCAGTCAAATGGGCCAGGAGCAGAGCCCTCAGATATACTCTATCCTGCTGGCATTACTGATGCTTCATTAGATACTTTAGAGCTCTGGCTTTTGTTGAAATCTGATTGGTCAATGGGCATGGGGTTTCTGGTGTGTGCTGACTCCTGTAGGAGTGGCCCAGCCTGAGAGCAGCGTGGTGAGGATCAGGTTACAGAATGTTCTAGAACAGTGATTTTCAACTGGTGTACCAAAAAAAATTTTTAAATGTGCAATACCTGAGTCACAATTATACCTTTCTTTTTTTCACTCAGATTGGTAAAAAAAAAATTTTTGGTGTGACACAAAATATTAGTAATTAGTTTATGTATGCCATGAGATGAAAAAGATTGAAGATCACTATCTAGAAGCGTAGGTGTCATTCATCTTCTCTGAATCTTGGTTTCTTCCACTGGATGTTTATGGAATCATCCAAACATCACTTCCAGTGTTGTTTTGTTTTGTTAATCCTCATCTGAGAATATTTTTCCATTGATTTTTGGAGTGAGTGGAAGGTGAGTGTGTGAGGGGAGAGAAACATCAATGTGAGAGACATATTGATTGGTTGCCTCTGGGGTCTGGGATCAAACCTGCAACACAGGTTTGTGCCCTTGACCTAGAATCGAACCCGAGACCCTTTGGTGTGCTGGTCTACTCTAACCATTGTGCACCACCGGCCAATTTTGCTTTCTGCCCTCCAACAGCCTTAAAGTCTTAATTGAGATAAGCCAATGCTGGGGGAGCAGTGATTAGGGGATAACGGATGGTCATAGCCACCGAATAAGGTAGGGTCCAGTGGCTAGGAGGGCACAGTTTAAACTTAGTATCCAGAGTCTAGGAAGTGGCAAACATTTTCAATTGCTAATGCTCAATCAGGAATCTCATGACTAAAGCAGAGGCTAAGGCTGAATCAGGAGCTTGTGAGAGATGTCAGTGGTCAACTGAGCATGAGCATTTAGAGTCATTTTATGCACCTCTTTCCTTGCATTCTGCATGCACCTTGTCTGGGAGATGGTGACTCAGCTCACTTCTTAGTCAGATGCTGATGGTGGGGAGAAAGCAGTGTATAGGGAAATACAGAAGGAGTAAGCATATCAGGGATCTGGGCCTCATACTCTGGGTGCTGCTGAGAGTGGCTACAAATCCGTATTTTAAGCCTTTTGTCCCAGAATAATCTAAGAACTGCCAGCATTTTGTTCTTTCACTCTGAGACACAGAGGTCCCAAACTCCACAGAGCAACCCTGGCCCAGCCTGTGGCAAGAACCGCTTCTGTTCATAATAAAAGGCTAATATGCAAACTGTCCCCTCAACTGGGAGTTTGACCGGGAGTTTGACCAGGGAGTGGCCCCTGGCTGGCCCCACCTCTTATCAGGGGCAGGGCCAGCTGGCCAACCTCCCATTTCCCCTCCCCTCACAGGCCCAGCCCTATCTGCCCTATCAGAGCGAGCTGGCCAGACCCCACCCGTGCACAAATTTGTGTACTAGGCCTCTAGTTAGTAATAAGCCCCTTTTCCTCAGAAGTGTCCCGTTCTGGATGATGAGTTGTGTGGCATCCTTCTCAGCATCAAGGAGTGGCAGAAAAGACAAAGCTGGTGAGGCCCAGTTTAGGAGGGTGGGAACAGTAGGACAGGTGTATTCTGGATGCAGCAGCCTGTCCAACTGCTCCTGAGGTCCAGGCAGCTCTTTCACTGATCAGTGGTGGATGGAAGACGGGGAGAAAGCCCACTGAGGTCAAGGAGACAGCTGGGCAAAACAGTGCTCACAAAAACACCGAGGACAAAATACCAGCATAAGGGAAAGTTTTAAATATAGAAATTATGACAGTTCAATCATTGACTAGTCCCTCTAGTCCCTCTTTTCTCTCCCTCGCCGCCCCATGTTTTTTTGGTGATTTTTCTCTTCCTTTCAGAATGTCCTTGCTTCTTTGTAATTTTTTTTAAAACCTGAATGTCACACTCTTTAACTCTTACCTTAAGTCCTAACTCAGGCTCTTAGATCAGCATCAGAGAGAGAGAGAGAGAGAGAGAGAGAGAGAGAGACATAGAGAGAGAGTCATATTTTCCAGTGGCTATTAAGAAATGTAGTGTGCTATGCTATGCCTGGTACACATGGATCAGTGGTTGAGCTCTGATCTATAACCAGGAAGTTCAATTCCCTGTCAGGGCACATGGCCAAGGTGTGGGCTCAGTCCCCAGTGGAGGACATGTAGGAGCCAGCCAATCAGTGATTCTCTCTCGTCATTGATGTTTCCATCACGCTCTCCCTCTCTCTTCCTCTCTGAAATCAATAAAAACATATTTTTTAAAAATGTAGTGTGCTAAAAATTTCATATAGACTATTCTCAGTGTCCTTGTTTGTAAAATTGTAAAAATATTCTGCATCTCATGAAACCACAGTCAAAATTGTACGGGATAATCTCTATGAACTGCCAGCATTTTGTTCTTTTACTCTGAGATGCAGAGGCCCCAAACTCCGCAGAGCAACCCTGGCCCAGCCTGTGGCAAGAACCGCTTCTGTTGATCAGCTGTGAGAGCTTCCAAAATAGGTGCTCTGATCCCTAGCCTGGACGCTGCTTGAGCTGTGTCTGCCCTCCCCTCGGCAGCCTCCTGTGACAGGAGGCCTGACATAGCCCAGAAGACCAAAGGCTCCGGAGCTGCCAGAAAACCTCAGGATTTGTTTGCTCCCCATGCCCCAGACCCAGGCGCCAGCCCCCGGGACAGATCTGGGCCTGTCAGGAAATCCATGCACAATCTCTGGTGAACTTTGGATGGGACTCGGGACTAGGGTTCAGCAAGGGACATATGGGTGGGGCTAGAGACTTTGTTCCTGAATCCCCTTTGGCTCCTGAGGAGGTCTTTGGGCAGGCTCCTCCCTTCTATTGCCCAGGCTTTGGGTCCTCTCTGGCCTCTATTTTGTAGCATTGAATAGCTAGCTGCCCTGGGTATGGGTACTTCCCATTGTGTTTAGGTATCTTGCCTCCCCAAATAGATTGCACAGTGATCCAGGACACCTGGGATGGGGCTCATGCTACAGCCCAGGCACCATTTCAATTGATCACATTGAATATAATTATTTGTTTTGAGGTGTTTATCCCCATTTAGACCAAAACAACTCTGGGCAGGGATTATATATATATTGAACCATGACCTCCTGGTTCATAGGTTGATACTCAACTGCTGAGCCACACCCCTGGGCTGGGCAGGAATTTTGCCCCAAGTTTGTCTAATATATATCTATGTCCAGCACTCTCGTAGGGGCAAGCAGAGCAGACACATTTGGGCTTCAGTGCCCCACACCCAGAAACAGTAGATGGCCTAAGACCAGATACCTTCAGCCTCTGAGGGTGAACAGAGGAAGGTTGCTCCACCATAGGCTCCGAATCAAGACCCAGTTTTTCCCGGTAGCAAGAAGAAGCCCCTCAAAAGAGGGAGGACTTGGGGGACCTCTGCAACGGAGCAGAGCCAGGCTCTGTGGCACTGGCCCAGCGGGCTGGCACACACAAGGCAGCATCTCAGCCTGAGCTTTCTCTCCAGCAGTCGGGAGACAAGTCCAGCCTTTGGGCAGTAGCAGTGGGTGTTGCCAACCCTGGCCCTGGCCTCTAATTTCTCTCTCGTCTTCCTCCTACTTCCCCCCTCTTCTTCCTGACCTTTCCTTCTTCCAGCCCTACTGGCTTACCCTGCCTGTGGGTGGTTCCCCAAGATGGATGGGGCAGGTCAGGGGAGAGGTCGGAGTCCTTGCCTTGATTGCGTCAGTTCTCTGTAGGGAAGTCAGGGGTGGGATCCTTCTACCTCCAGGCCCACATTTTTCTTTCAGGCACTTGTGTGAGAGTGGTTTGCCTTAATTCCCGGGAAGATTCATTCTAAATTGGATGCCTAAGAAATCAGGCTGAGTTTGTTTCCCTCTTTGAAAAAAATCTGCTTTAACAGGGCATGGATGGAAGTGAGGCATTAGAATCCCATTCTTGGGGTTAGGCTCAATTCTTCCTGTGATTTTGTTTGCTGAAATAATCATGAATTAATATTTCCCATGAACAGCAGTGTGAGACCTCTTACGTATATACTGTCTACCTTGCTGCCAGTTCATTCATTGCCTGCAGTCTTAAACTTGGATGAGAGTGATAGAGTTCTGAGCATGGCCCTAGTGGTTTGAGAAAAAGCCAGATCCCTTCATCTAGCTCTTTTGCTTGTCCTCTCTCTCCCCCCATAACACAGCACACCAAAGTTTGTCCCTGGTCTTCTCCGCTCCCTCTCAACCCCTCCAACCCTAACAATAATCCATCATTGTTATCTCATTTGGTGTGTTTGCAAAGCACTTTACAGCCATTGTTGTGAGTTTTTCCTTTTATTTGCAAAGTACTTCACAATTATTATTACAAGTCTTTCCTCTGGATGTGGGGTGATGCTGACCCACTTCCCAGAGCTGGCTTCCCCCTGCCTTCTAAGTGGCAGGGCTAATTCCCATGGTGCCCAGTACCCGGTAGGTGGGGCTTTCCTAAGTCAAGGCCATAGTTGTGCCCTTCTGCCTTATAAATCAGGCTTAGAAATTGTCTTCAGGCTGCCCACTGCCCTCAGGAAGTTCCACCCTACCCATTTCTAATGAAAGAATAAGAGGTAGTTGTTACCAGGGTACACACCTCCAGATATTAGTGTTGATTTGGGGTCACAGCCTGTTACCTCCCATTTTCCCCAGAGTGGGTACTAAGCAGCAAGGTTTGAACTTCTTTCTCTCCATTCTTCAGTCCAAGGCAGTGGTCAGCAAACTGCAGCTTGAGAGCCACACTCGACTCAAGAGCCACAGTTTGCTGCTCTGTTAACTAATGAGTTTGCCGACCACTGACCTAGACTCTCAGTTCCAATAATAACAGGCTGTTGTTGTTCCTTGTGATTAAGCCCTTATCCTAGTGGTCAGCAAACTCATTAGTCAATAGAGTGGCAAACCACGGCTCATGAGCCGCATGTGGCTCTCAAGTCGCAGTTTGCTGACCACTGGTCCAAGGGGTTGGGGAACAGGAGAGATATGTGTCAGATGTTAAGAGAATAAAATAGCTCCTTCCTCCATAGTGGACTGGGAGTTGCTTGAGGCAATCTGATCAAAATTATTTTTGTTTCATTTTTA
Source organism: Lasiurus cinereus (assembly GCA_011751065.1). NCBI lineage: Eukaryota > Metazoa > Chordata > Mammalia > Chiroptera > Vespertilionidae > Lasiurus > Lasiurus cinereus. The sequence continues at coordinate 15,158,101 of JAAGEH010000014.1, read as the reverse complement.
TTTTTTTATCAAACAGACAATTAGGACATTACACAATGGTGTTTTTGTTGTTGTTGTAAAGATAAGTTTATACAATCTAAGTAGCCTAACCAAAGTTCCTTACATGGCATTTTATGTTCTGCATTTTTTTATTTAACATGTGGGATAAGCATTTTCCTCTGTTGTCACATGGTCTTTATAATAATCACTTAAAATGATATAACTGCTCATTGGGTAAGTTGGATGGCAATTTTCTGGTACAAAATATGGACTCTTGTGCATATTTGAAGATGTAGGGGGTTGTGGGGAAGACATGTGTCTGATGGGGATGGGGGGATGAAGGGAACACCTTTAGGAAGGATGGACTTGCCCTCCCTTTCTGTTCTTTCCTTTGGCTGCTGGTGTAACCCCCCAACCTCTCAATCTGAGTCAGACTTCTGCACTTTCCACCCTAGACAAGAAGTTTCTGCCACCCAAAGCCCCAGCTTGGTTAAGGTATGTTCTGATAATGAGTTAAGTAACGTTGTTACTTGAAATTGGTGTTCTGCCTCAATTTCCCAAATTAGGTCATTAGCATTCTGAGAGTAAGACTTCCCCTTAGCCCCTATAACATCTGAATAAGTGCTTAAATAGCAGGTGCTCAATAAATCATTGTACGTATTTACCAGCCTCCAATGCCTTTCCCTGGCCAGTAAGATAGTTGCTTGGCTGTGTAACCCATTCTGGGAGGCAAGCTTGGCAGAGTTCATAAGGCAAACGTTTGTGTTGGCTTCTCAAAGCAGCAAAAGGTCAGGAACCAGCAGAGGGTTGTTAGGGTGGCCTCTTCAGTGAGTCTGCCCCAACTGTAAAACAGTAAGTGTGAAGGGAAAAGAAAGAGGAATGGATTACTCGATTTTTATCTCTGGAACATAGGAAAGAAGCCAGATTGTTTATCTTTAAAAAGAAGATGATCATCACCCTTGAGAACTCCATACTGAAGTGAATGAAATGGTAGAATGTGTGGGATTTTCTCCAGTTCTACAGGACGGGGGGCAGTAGGGGGATATATATGAGATAAAAGTGGGCACCAATTGTTGGGAGCTGAATAATGATTATTAAATAGAGTTTATTTTGCCCAGCCGGTGTGTGGCTCAGTGATTGAGCATCGACTTATGAACCAAGGAGTCGCCAGTTCAATTCCTGGCATATGCTCAATTGAACATGGTGGGTGGGAGTGCATGAGACAGCTGATTGATGTTTCTATCTCTCTATCCCTCTCCTTTCCTCTCTCTGAAATCAATAAAAACATAATTTTTTTAAAAAAAAGTTTATGTTTATATTCTGTTCACTTTTGAATATGTTTAAATTTTTTCATCATAATAAAAAAAAGGGTTGTCCTAGCTGAGACCGGTTTGGCTCAGTGGATAGAGCGTCGGCCTGCGGACTGAAAGGTCCCAGGTTGGATTCCGGTCAAGGGCATGTACCTTGCTTGTGGGCACATCTCCAGTGTGGGGCATGCAGGAGGTGGCTGATCGATGTCTCTCTCCCATCAATGTTTCTGACTTTCTGTTCCTCTCCCTTCCTCTCTGTAGAAAATCAATGAAATATATTTTTAAAAAAAAAGTGTGTGTGTGTGTGTGTGGTGGTTGTCCTAGGTTGGGACTGCTGAGCTTGGTTAAGGTATGTTCTAAAAATGAGTTGAGCCAAAATCGGTTTGGCTAAGTGGATAGAACGTCGGCCTGCAGACTGAAAGGTCCCAGGTTCGATTCTGGTCACGGGCATGTACATTGGTTGCGGGCACATCCCCAGTTGGGGGCATGCAGGAGGCGGCTGATTGATGTCTCTAATGTATGATTCTGACTTTCTATCCCTCTCCCTTCCTCTCTGAAAAATCAATAAAATATATATTTAATAATGAGTTGAGTAATGTTGTTACTTAAAATTGTTACCCTTTCCAAGCCTGATTTTATACCAGAAGGCATGTCTTGGTTCAACTTTGGGGCTGTAGTGCCATCTAGCGTTTACTGCAAACATTCAACAAAATGATGACATTGCCAGGGTCCGTCCCTCTGTCTTCTAAGGCCCTTCTGTGAACTCTCCTGGCCTTTCCAGTTCTCTCAGGGAAGGCCTGGGATGATGGAGCAGGGCTAACAGCCCCAGGCAAGGGCAGGTACAAGGCTGCCTGGAAGCAAAGGTGGAGGTGGCCTTGATGGTGGTGACAAGTTGCTTCTCGCTCCACGCCTCCCCCAGGCTTGGGAAGCAAGCTGTGGACCCGAGTATCCTTTTCATTTGCGGCTGTGCAGGCAGGTGACCTTGCTGCAGGGTTCTCAGTGTGACTCAAGTACAAAAATAGCCTCTCTTGTGACCAGTGTGTGTGCTCAGCTCCCTGGCCTGAGCAAACAGCCCCTCACACCTGCACATTGTTGACTCGGTGTACACATACAGCTACTTGTTTGCAGGTGCGAATGACTGTTTGTGTACCCAGAATTGAGGGGAAGGCCATCCTTTTCTTCAGCCCACTGTTTCCTTAAGGCAGGTATCATGGGGTCACAGAAATAGCAGAATGTGCAGCCTTACACCCCAGGGCTGGGTCTTGATGGAGAGAGAGTTCTTAAAAACCCTCCCTTCCAAATATCTCGAGCGCGCGCCACCCCTTCACTCCCCACCCCCTTATTAGAGAAGAATTCACTCTTGCCTCTGATAGTAGGACAAGGATAATCTGGACACCATGGTAGCTATATTTAGGGACAGAGAACATTTGGAGAAGATATAAACATCTTTCAAAATAAGAAGCCATGTTTGCAGAGTCAGAGAGACTTCTGGAAGTTCCGAGCCAAGATTTGTATAGATCGTATGGTATAACAAAAGTGGCCCATGCCGAAATCGGTTTGGCTCAATGGATAGAGGGTCGGCCTGCGGACTGAAAGGTCCCAGGTTTGATTCTGGTCAAGGGCATGTATCTTGGTTGCGGGCACATCCCCAATAGGGGGCATGCAGGAGGCAGCTGATTGATGTCTCTCTCTCATCGATGTTTCTAACTCTCTATCCCTCTCGCTTTCTCTCTGTAAAAAATCAATTAAAAAAAAAAAAGTGGCCCAGCCGATTTCATCAGGGCAATTGAAATGGACATGAGTGGAATTTACCAATTGTAAAATTCTATAGACGTGGAAGGTAAAAGAAATGGGGCTAGGGAAGGGCAGGAGAGTAACAAATGACAGCAACTTTCCCTTAGAAGTGTAATAAAGTCTGTTACCATTGCTATCACATGTACCTTTATTTTATGTAACAATAAGAAGAAAATATGTCAAATTGTGATTCAGAATATCTTACAGGTATATTGAAATGAGGAAATGAGTTGTACCATTTTTTTGGGAGGGTGGGCAGGGCATTTTGAAAAATTTAAATATTTTCAGAAAATGTAGTCCCTTTTGGTTCATTAGAAATAACCAGAAATGCTAACATTTGTGTACAAAATGAGCCATGCTTACAAAATAAAGGTGAAAAACTGGGTAATGATTAAATAAAGGTCAATGATGGTAATTAAAGGATGGGATCTTATACTGCACTTAAAATGAGCTTATGAAGATTTTCTGATGTGGAAAGGCTTTGGCATTAAGTGAAAAGACAGGCTCAAAATTATATACTTGACCTCAACCAGGCAAAAATGTATGTCAGTATTTATAAAGTATTCCAAAGACTATAATAGAACAAAATGCTAGTAACAAAATGCTAATAACTCTTCAAGTTATAGGATTATGTATAATTTATATTTCTTTACACATTTCAGTGTTTTCTAATTTTACTGAAGTAAATATTTATAATTTTTATTCAAAGAAATCTTAATTTTGAAAGGAAAAAAAGAGAGAGACAGAAGGTCAGAGTGGACCTGAGTGTTAGGTAAATACCTCAGGGTTACAGGCTCAGAAGGAGAGATGAGGACTGAAATCAGGCTGCTGGTGGTTGCTGCCAGACTTTCTTCCTGGCTCCTGACTGGGGAGAGCCCTGCTGTGTCTGGGATGTCCGAGAGTAAACATGTCCACTTCCATGACAGTCCCTTGAGCAGATAGATCCCCAGGGGTTAAGGTCAAAGTGAGGCCCCGAAGCTATCCATCCTGCACTCCCTGCAAGGGAAGGGCATTATTTCTTTGGTCTCTAGATTTTCTGACAGGAGGTTAATGTGAATAAACAAATAATTAATCCTCTGTGTTATTTCCCACCCAGTAGATATGTTTGATGACTTCTCGGAAGGCAGAGAGTGTGTCAACTGTGGGGCCATGTCTACCCCACTCTGGAGGCGGGATGGGACAGGACACTACCTCTGCAACGCCTGTGGCCTTTACCACAAGATGAACGGCATCAACCGGCCCCTCATCAAACCCCAGCGCCGGCTGGTAAGCAAGTACCCAGACCACTGAAGTCCAACAGCCTGGGGCAGGGGTGGGGCACACTTCTCAGCATCTGGCTTCAAAAGGCTCCTAACATGGTGGGACATTTCCTGGTTTTGAATTTTGGATTTCAAGTCATCCTTAGAAGAAGGTATAGTTTGAGGGTATAGGTCAGTGGGTGGAGGCTACATAGTAATTTCTCACACCTTTAGGGTTAAGTCAGCTTCAGCTACAAGGTTTTCCAGACTTGACCCTGAGCAAAGAGACAGATATTTCTCTGGCAAAATAGGTTTATTCTGCAACAACAAAGATCTATAATTCAGGACATGTGGTCCACTAGTGAACCATGCCAAGTCCAGATGACAAAGGAGGGGAACATTCTTACATAGAGGAAGGAGGAGCTGTTGTAAACAAAGAGTCCATTGGAGAAAACTGAGAGTTAGAAGTATAGTGGCTTTTTATTGGCTGAACTGTAAGTGTTGTGGCGGGAGGAGAAGACCCTCCTTCTATTTGCTGGAGTAGTAGAGTAGAAAAACATCTTCCTGTTGGAGGTGGAAAATATGTCTCTTGTTTGGAGTAATAATGATGAGTGTACCACATGAATCGCTCCTGACAGCCCCTCCCAACTTCAATTTAAATGAGATTTCTATATATTAATCTTCATAAAAACATCTAAGTCAAACCCTTAATTATGCAGAAGTAAAAAGTGAGGCTCAGAAAAGCTAGTGGCTTGCCTGGGGTCACGTATGAATGAGTCCAGACTTCCTGGTTCCCAGTCCAGTGTTCTCTTGTACATCTCCTGTGTTTCCATCAACCCCATGATGAAGATCAACTCTTCCTTTAGTCATTGTTACTTACCCATTTTTCAATTCGTCAATCCAAATCCCAGGGAGGTTAAACAGTGTGTAATGGACCAGTGGCTGAGGAAAAGTTTGAATTGAGTTTTGGTTCTTTGTTTTATGGATTTTTCTTACTGCTAGAGGCTTGGTGCATGAAATTTATGCACAGGGAGGGGAATCCCCTCAGTCCAGCCTGCACCCTCTCCAATTCGGGACCCTTCAGGGGATGTCTGACTGCCAGTTCCTAAAACGGCAGTCAGATATCCCTCTCACAATCCTGGCTCACTGGCTCCTAACTACTGGCCTGGTTGTCCCAAACTGGGCCAACTGCCCCCCCGCTGGCCTGGTCGCCCCCTACTGCCCCCGCCTGCTGGCATAGTCAATCCCAATTGCCCTCCCTGCTGGCCTGGTCACCCCTCATGGCCCCTTTGCCAGCCTGGTCACCCCACACAATCTGCTTGTTCAGTTGTTTCGTCATCCCTCACTAACCTCCCTGCTGGCTGGTCGTAGGCAACCATCTTGTGAGGGTGTGGTGGTCAACTTGCATATTACCTCTTTATTATATAGGATAATTTGATTTTGACCAATGCATACTGGCTTTTATGTATATTAGGGAGGAAAGAAGAGAGGAGATCAACCTGATTTTTCCCTTTCTTGAGGTCCCATGACCTCTCCAGTCTCTGATGACACTTGGACACAATAAATCCTCACCCATCACTTGAAATCATATTAATTCTACATTTCTGCCTCCAGTGCCCAGTGCTCATTGGACTTTCCATCTAACAATGAATGACTAATAACATCCCTAAGCCACATTCAGGATTAGCATTCATTCTTCTCCCAGGGCAGAAGTTTCCCCACCCCACCCACCCCAGGATCAGCTCAGCTCGGGTGAAGGGAGGCCCTGGCGCTCTGGCTGGCCTGAGATGCTCACACACAATTATGATCGCCTGCTCCCGCTACCTACATAGGGGAGGCCCAGCCCTGCACCACTTCCTCCCTGTGAGGCAGAAGCAGCAGTGCCCGCCTTTTACTTGGACTTGAAGGGTTTGCCTCATGTATTGCAGTCCGCTTCTCGCCGAGTGGGCCTCTCTTGTGCCAACTGCCAGACCACCACCACCACGCTGTGGCGCCGCAACGCAGAGGGCGAGCCCGTGTGCAACGCCTGCGGCCTGTACATGAAGCTCCACGGTGTAAGTAGACCCACCTCCCACCATGCAGAACCACCATCTAGACCAGCATCCATGCTCTTTCATACCCATCACTTAGTCCTCACGTGTCTTTCTCCCTTTAGGCTATAATTTATTTTTTCCTTCTTAACAGAGATATTTATTTATTTATTTAAAATATATTTTATTGATTTTTTTACAGAGAGGAAGGGAGAAGGATAGAGAGTTAGAAACATCAATGAGAGCGAAATATTGATTAGCTGCCTCCTGTACACCCCTTACTGGGAATGTGCCCGAAACCAAGGTACATGCCCTTGACTGGAATGAAACCTGGGACCTTTCAGTCCGCAGGCAGACACTCTATCCACTGAACCAAACTGGTTTTGGCTTAACAGAGATATTTAGATATGGAAGGACTACATTAATCCATTCAGGCTGTTCCAACAGAATACCACAGACTGGGTGACTTCTAGATAGAAATTTATTTATCTCATTGTGGAGGTTGGGAGTTGGAGATCAGGGTACCAGCATAGTGGAGTGAGGGTCCTCTTCTAGGTCACAGACTTTTTCTCACCTGCAGGGCATGAGGGAGCTCTCTGAAGTCTCTTTTATGAGGCTATTAATCCCATTCATGAGGGCTCCACCCTCCTGGCTTAATGAACTCCCAAAGGCCCCAGCCTGACACCATACCCTCTGGGGATGGGTTTCTAACATGAATTTTGGGGAGACACAGAATTTCATACCATAGCAGAAACATTGCCACTCATTTCATCTTTAACATTATATAAGTCTAATTCAATTCCCAATTACAGATGAGAAGACTCGGAGTAGTCTCTATATATGGTTAGTATGAAAAAAATGAAGGTAACAATTCAACAGATAAAGGATAGCTTAAGAATAATTGTATTGATAAAATCTGGTAAACACAAGCAAAGCTTGACCTCCACCTCCTACCAAAACCAAAAATAAGCTTGGGTGAATTAAAGATATGAACTGTAAAATATCTTTAAATAAGGCAATAAAAATACTAGAAGAAAATGTAGGTGATGATATTTGTATAACCTTGTGGGTGAGAGGAGAACTTGTTAGACAAGTTTTCAGAACTCTTAAGGCATAAGATAAAAGGTATATTTGATTCTACAACATTTAATATTAGTGTACAGAAAAAAGATGCCTCAGGAAAGTAAAAACCAATATACATATCAGAAAAAAATTCATATTTCCAGAATACAGGGAGCTTTAAGAAGCTCTTCATGTTCTGATTTGCAACAATCTTCCATTATACAGTGCTATTAAAAAGTCAGTGTAGAATGTTGTACACAGCATGGCACCGTTTTTATGAAGAAAGAGGAAGAATGTAATTTATATGTCGCTGCTTATTTACATAGAGAACACCTGGAAGAATACATAAGAAACTGGTAGCATGTAGCATGGGTTGCTCAAGGAGAAGTAACAGGAGAGTTGGAAGGACCCTTTTTTCATTGTGTAGCCGCTTTGTCACTTTTAGATGGTGCATGTCTTAGTTGTTCAAATATAAGTTAAACTAAAACAGCATAAGCAAAATAAACAAAAAAAGAGATCCTACAGAATAATAAGAAAATAACAATCCATCTTCCCCCATTTCCCCAAATGGGCAAAAGAAGTAATCATATAATTCACAGAAGCCCCTCAGGTTAGCCACTAAACATGTGCAGAGAGGCTGAACTTCACTAAAAATCAGGGAAATGCGCCCTGACCAGGGCTCAGTGGATAGAGTGTCAGCCTGTGGACTGAAGGTTCGATTCCGGTCAAGGGCATGTACCTTGGTTGCGGGCACATTCCTATTAGAAGGAAGTATGCAGGAGACAGTTGATTGATGTTTCTAACTTTCTATCCCTCTCCCTTAAAAATCAATAACATATTTTAAAATATCAGGAAAATGTCAATTAACACAACCTTGAGGTTCCCTGTGTTGCCCATATGTTTGGCAAAAATTAAAATGTATGATAATATAGCTGTGGTGTAGATTTGGGAAAACAAATACTCTCATACTGTATATTGCTGATTTGTATGTCAGTTATTACAGATATTCTTTCAGGAAATTAACCTGGCAGTACTTAAACTAAGGTTAAAAACACACATACCTTTTGATGTAGCAGCTCTACTTTTGAGAAACTAGCCTATAAAACAATAAAAGAATCAATACGTAATGATGTTTGAAGTATTTATTGCTGCAGTGTTTGTATTGGCAAAAACTAGAAACAATCTTCAGGCCTCATAAAGAAAAGGTTGAGTAAATTATGGCACATCCTATAATGTACACTGTTGCACAGAAATTAAAAAGGAATGTGTATTGACCTGGAGTAATGAAAAAACACATTGCAAAGAAATATATACATAGTATGACCCTATACTATGGAGGTGAGGATACATTAGACATAAATACAGATGGAAGGATGGATGAGTACACACATACATACATGTATAGATATGCATAAGTGCATACAAGTTTCTCCAATTGCCTCACAGGGACAGGATTGATGGTAGTGGGCTGGGAGGGGTGTTATGAACTTCATCTCATGCATGTTTTCATCTTAATAAGCAAAAAGTGGCCAAAATATAGTTAAGAACATTCATAAGATTATACACTTATGTATTCTTCAAGGAGTGTATACAAGGATGTTTGTTGAATCACTGTAATAGTAAAAATGGAGAAAAAGCTCCAGGAGGAAAATGGTTAAAGAAACTAATTGTTCTCCAACTGGGGAGGGGGGAGTGGAGGGGGAGAGACTTATAGAGGAACATTATGCGGGTATTAAAAATTAAAAGTAGAATTATCATATGACCCAGTAGTCCCACCTCTGGGTATATTTCCAAAAAGAATTGAAAGCAATGTACACTCATGTTCATGGTAGCATTATTCACAATAGCCCAAAGGTGGAAGCAACCCATATGTCCATTGGTAGGTGGGTGGATAAACAAAATGTGGTAAGTACATACAATAGAATATTATTCAGTCTTTAAAAGGAAGAAAATTCTGAGACATGCTACAACATGGATTAACCTTGAAGTCATTATGCTGAATGAATGAAGTCAGTCACAAAAGGTCAAATTCAGAGGCAGGAAGTAGAATGGTGGTTGCCAGGGGCAAGGGTAGAGGGGAAATAGGGAGTTATTTAATGGGAACAGAGTTTCAGTTTTGCAAGATGGAAGAGTTCTGGAGATGGTGGTGGTGATAGTTGCACAACATTGTGATTGTGCTTATTAACATCACTGACTTGTATACTTAAAAATGGTTAAGGTGGTACCTGACCAGTGTGGCTCAGTGATTGAGCATCAACCTATAAACCAGGATTTCATGGTTCAATTCCCCATCAGGGAACATGCCTGAGTTGTGGGCTAGATCCCCACGGTGGGGCCTGCAGGAAGCAGCCAATCGATGATTTTCTCTCATCTTTGATGTTCCTCTCTTTCTCTCCCTTTCCCTCTCTGAAATCAATTTTAAAAAAAAGGTTAAGATGGTAAATTTTATGTGTATTTATTGTTTTTTTTTTCATTGATTTTTAGAGAGAGAAAGAGAGGGAAAGAACGAGAGAGAGAGAGAGAGAGAGAGAGAGAGAGAGAAACATCAATGTGAAAGAGTGAGAGAGACACATGGACTGGTTGCCTCCTGCACGTGCCCCAACCAGGGCCAGGTGTCAAATCTGTGACTGAGGCACATGCCCTTGACCAGCAATGGAACCTGTGACCCTTTAGTTTTCATGCTGTTGCTCTCTAACCACTGAGAAAACTGGCTGTTAACGTGTATTGTATTTTACCACAATTAAAAAAAATAAGTACTGAGGTGGATGGCGATAAAGAAGAGGGCAGATTCCTCTGAAGTTGGGATGGGCTTTCCCAGGGCCAAAGTTGGAAGTGCTAGCTTATCTGACCCTCAGTTGACTAGAAGGCAAGTTCAAGTTCATGGATGCTGGTGCACTTCTCTTAACAGTTCTATGTTGACGTCTCTGAAGTGGTAACTGCTTTTCTTTCAGTGTTGGCAACTATGGCCCTTATTAATCTTATATGGGAGACAAAGGTAGACCAGGGACTAGGCTGTTGTGGTCCGGGCCTGAAAGAAACCAGATGTGGGGAAAGCACAGTATTGAAAAACATTAGAAAGATTCAGGCTTGCTCCCCAGGCACTGGTTTAGGCCTCTGTGAGTGACACCTGCCAGTCACTGCATGTTTATGAGAAGTCGGATGCGATAAAAGTATTGTCCACAGACAGTTTATCTCAGCACCTGGCCACAGGACCGTCTCTCCAGCATAATCTCTTGCTGCTCCCACGGAAACACCGCTGTTGGCTGTAGTCGGATTCAGTGCAGTGAGGAGCTACTGTGGGCAGTGTCTTTACCTCTTCACTCTCTGGGACTGTCCCAGTTTATGCCTGATTTCTTGGCATCCTCACTGAGAAGAGCACCGCCCTTTCACTCTCACGGTGTCCTGGTGGGGCTGACGAATGAAAGGCCTTGGCACACACTGTACCTGCTGCCTGAAATACCTGCCCCGTCTGCTCCCCAGCCTCTGACAACTCAGACGTCACATCTTCAGGGAAGCCTTCCTTGATGTGCTCCTGTGCCTTTCCCTTCCCACCCCAACCTAGGACAGAGTTCTCCATCACCGATGAGCCTGGTTATTATCTAGTTGTCTGTCCTTCCCACTAAACCTCTGGAGGGAAGGATCTGTGCCCTCAGTGTTTGTTTCTTCGGGTCTAGTATAATACCCAGGTACTCAATATGTTTTTAAAAAAATAGAATTGATTTCCCTTTTGGCAGAAGTTCCAGGGGCTAATTTCCTTAGTCTCAGCGCCAAGGTTTACAGAAGAATTGCTTAGATGTTGTCTTCCCAGAGTGTGGGTATTGAAATATTGTAACTGGTCATGTACAAATGGAAAACCATATCTATCGACTTGTAATCTCAGGTTCCCAGGCCTCTTGCGATGCGGAAAGAGGGGATTCAAACCAGAAAACGGAAGCCCAAGAACCTTAATAAATCTAAGACACCAGCAGGTGAGGAAAGAGCTTCATGTAATTTCATGAATAAGTGTGAAGTCCTTGGAGTATGTGGGAATGTGTTCTTGGTAAGGTGAGCCAGCCTGGGGACTCAAGGTGTAACATTGGCATCATCCATCCCTAGCTTTTCAGGACACAATGAGGAACCCAGTAGAAAAGTAACATCACCATAGGACATATTGGAGCTTTTGAAGCAGGACTGGTCAAGGGCCTGAAGGAAAAGGGAACATTCCTCGGTCTCCCCATCTTTGGGATCTAGTCATGGTCACGACAAACTGGTTTGTAAGCCAGTGTGTCATTAACATCACATAGTACTTTCTACTTTAGAAAGTTTCTTCACAAATAATCTCTCATTGATCTTTAAAGACCTCCATGAGACCCCACTTACTATCTCCATTTTACAAATAAGAGACTGAGGCTCAGAGAGGGCAATGGAATCACAAACTGTGGATGGGTAGTTAGATCCATGCTTTTACACGTCAGGGTCCAAATGCTGTTTAAAGCACCACACTGCCTTCTCAATTTCTAGATGAAGGCTGAGGACTACTTGTGTTCCCTCCCAGAGCCCTTTCTCCTCAGTGCTGCTACCAAAAGAAAGATCTCACTGGGAATGCCATAGTCCCAGCAAAATAAACCAGCTGATCTGAGGGAAGTTGGCCCTGCAAAGTCACATAATCTCCTCTTTCCCCTCCCAAGAACACAACCATAGTTGTCCTTTTCCAGGTTTAGCAGTGCTCACCCCCCTGGCAGCCATGTCTCATTAGACCTCCCAGTGTCTCTCCCCTGTGGCTCCCTTCCTTTCTCCTGGTTCCGCACTGTTCATAAGTAACCCCACCCCACCCCAGAGAGCAGGTTTTTGGTTCAGGTGGACAATGCCCTATCTGAAGTTCAAAGTCCAGGGGGCTAGATTTGGCAGCAAAACCCAATCTGAACAGACACAGGCTGTGCATTGTCTTTTATTTACCCCACTTGTGACTATTCCCCTATTAAGCTGTAAAACTATTCATGCATTTCAATGTGGGTGTTGTCCCAGACCTCACTGGAGTCCCTTAATGTACAGTATATGCCCTTTTAAAAATAAAAATAAAAATAAAGTGTTGAATCCTGAAATGCCTGTGGCCTCAAAGGGGTTGGGATAAGAGGTGATGCCCCTGTCATTTCAAAAGAAAGTTCTCTTGAAAATCACATTTTGGGAACCGATGCCTTCTACCCATGAAAGGACCCCTGCTTCTCGCCCAAATATAAATAAGCTATTAGCATGGACCTACCCCGGCTGTCTCAAAGGACAGCCACCCTTTGTCCTTGCCTCTGCTCTGCTCTACTCGGGTGTCTTGACTCTGCCTTGTTCCAGGTCCCTCGAGCAGCGAGAGCCTCCCTCCCACCAGCAACGTTTCCAGCAACTCCAGCAACGCGACCACCAGCAGCAGCGAAGAGATGCGCCCCATCAAGACAGAGCCAGGGCTGGGGTCCCATTATGGCCACAGCAGCTCCATGTCCCAGGTGCGCCCCTGGCTGGGGAACAGGACTGCCCATGGGGAAGTAGGTTCCAGAGTACCACGTGGCCAAGTCGGCACTGGAGTCTGGAGCATGTTACCGTGGGACTTGTCTGCTGACTGCTGCCCTCAGGGCCCCACTTGAGGCTAGGGGCTGCCAGTACATCTGATCAAGTCACAATGATCTGGACACACCTGTGAGAGACAAATGTTTGGCAGATCCCCTGTCTCTTAAGGGAGGGGTGATTTGACCTTGGCCTTGAAGGATGTATAGATGTGAGAAGCAGGAAGGGAAGGAGGAGGACCCTCCTGGCCTGGGCAGAGGCATGGAACTGTAGAGGGCCAGGTGGGTGGGTTGGTGTGGTGACAAGGTCACAGGCAGAATGTCGTTTTCATGAGGGCTAGCCACAGGGCCATCTTTCTTGTGTCCCAGAAGATAGACCAGTAGTCCCCTCCTTTTCTTTTGGAAATAATGGCATCCCTGCTCCTGAACTTCCTTCTCTCTGTGGCTCCCCTCATTTGGGATCCAAATGTTCCTGGTCACAGTCTCCTATTAACTCTGATCTCTTCCCTGCCCATACTTGTGGGAAGCCATGTCTAACCAGCTCTTTGCTGTTGGGGTGAAGAACAGCTGGCTCTGTAGAACCAGCAGAGCCAGTGGGGTGCTGATGGTGATGAGATTGTAGCAAATGTCTCCGGTAACTATTGGAGCCTTCTGAGAAACCAGAGTAGTCGCAACCCTAGTGGTCATGGTGCTCAGTGGCAGCTGATGAGTCACACAGACCCTCTGCCCCCACAGCCCAGGGTGGAGGAAACGGAAGTGTTGCTGGGTCCTGGGTCCTGCCTTTGTCCTTTGGCCGCCCCTCAGGTCCCTCTCCTAGGCATGGGAGCCAGTCTGGGTACATCACCTAATGGGGCTCCCCCTCCTAAGCCCTTAGGAGTGACCCCATTGACCTCACCTTGCCCTTTTTGCTTTGCAGACATTCTCGGTCAGTGCCATGTCCGGCCACGGGCCCTCCATCCACCCAGTCCTCTCGTCCCTGAAGCTCTCCCCACAAGGCTACTCAGCTTCTGTCAGCCAGTCACCGCAGGCCAGCTCCAAGCAGGACCCTTGGAACAGCCTGGCCTTGGCCGACAGTCACGGGGACATAATCACTGCATAATGTCACCTCCTTCCCTCCTCAGATTCCTGCACAGACTTGGGACTTAGAGAACCGCAGAGGCGAGGACTGGCTCCTAGGGGCCAGCCTGCTCTGTCTGGGAATGACTCCAGAACAACTGGGAAGAAACTTGAAGTCAATGATTTGGTTAGGGGAGTGGGTGTAGGATTTCACCAGATGCCTCTTCAAGATGAGGGACTGGGACGAGCCCAGACTCTGATCCGGATGCACCCAGCCTTTGCAAGGAGCACACTCAAGTCCCTTCCGTGGAGTTGGAGACTTCTTTCTCGTTCTCTGCCCCACTCCACCCTGACAGGAGATGAGCTGTTCTTCTCTACCCTTCCATCACTGTGGCCTGAGACGGTGGTTTTCCTGAGGTGATCCCGGCACCAGGATCTGAGGGTGGGGAGAGGGGCAGGTGCTGGGACCTGCTCCAGCATAAGCCAGGGCATCCATGTGTCTTTCAATGTGACAGGCCACTCCAGGCAGCTCCTGCCTGTGCCCAACACTCCCCTTCGGGCTCAGCACACCCCTGTACCCCTCAGTACTGAATCCTGGCTCCAGAAATGCTGAGCGTCGCCCGTGTTACTGGGTGCTCTGTGGGGAGCTGGAGGAGAGGCTGCCTTACCCACCATGCAATATGGATTCGCAAAATCTCAACTTGGCAATGTCACCTCCCCCATGTTTCTTTCCTGGCTACGGCCTCATCCCTTCGCTCCTTCTCCACCCCAAAGCCTCTGAAAAGAAAAATCCCTTCCACTGCTCTGTGCGATTCAGCCTGCCTTCAGCTTGCCGTGTCTCTCCCTCAGCAAAACAAGAGCTCAGCAGTTTAGCTGAACAGCAGCCCCCCAAGCCTAGCCCCCAAAATCCTTCGTCCACCCCATCATGTACAGGGAGTTCTGAGTGAGAACAAAAAAAAAGGTTCTGCTGCTAAAGCGAGTTTGATACCTAAGACTTGAGATCCCTCTGGAGAAGCTGTCTGGACACCCTGGGGCTGGGCCGGCACTGAATGGGAAGCAGGGTTTTCCTTGGATTCTGACTCGCTTACACTTGGATCTTGCTGACACCATTTCTGTTCTGAGGAGCTGGGCCCCTGGGCCAGGCAGCGAGTCCACCCAAAGGGTGCAGAGTGTCCACCTGTCATCCTTCTCCAGGAGAAATCTCTTGTCCAAGTGGTGAAAAGCTAGCGAGTTTGCAACCTAAGTTCAAAGTAAACACAACAAAACTCATGAAAAGAAAGAGGACAACAGCTAAGAGAAGACCCTGGGTTGGGCCTTGAGGGCTCTTTGGTGCTGGACTGGAAATGGCCTTTTTCTAAACTCCACATTGCTGTTTCTGCCTGTGATGCCGGAGCTCACAGACTTTTCCCTAGTGTCCTCCTCATCCACAGAGCTGTCACCGACGGTGGCCTTACTGCATCCTACCCTGAACACCCAGCCTCCCCACCCCCAAATCCTACAGGCTGTAGCAGAGAATATCTCTAAACCAAGATTCTGCTTTAATCATCATTTACATTGCTTTCTTTCCTGAAGGCCACCCTCATATACTTTCCCTAACCTACAAATGCGTTAACATTGTCTTAAGGTGAAATGGCTGTAAAATCAGTATTTAACTAATAAATTTATCTGTACTCCTTTCCCTTCTCCTCCTCCCTCAGATGTCTTTCCTGGGAGGTTTTATGATGTCCTTTGCAAGGCAATCCTGAGTCACAGTGGCCCCTTCTTTGATCCCCTCACAGGCGGCACCTGAAATAATGTCCTTCCTTCTCTGTCTGCCGTTGGCCAGGTCCTCTCTCTGTGGCGGTGACTGCTGAAAGGAACACTCAGCCTGGCCCTGCCACTGACTAGTCTGCAACGTTGGCAGCTCATCTCTAGGCTTCGGTGTCCTGAGAGAGGGTTGGGCCAACTGTCAGTTAACTAAGGTTCCTGTGGCCCATCAGCTGATGCCCAGTGGCCCTTT
This sequence comes from Lasiurus cinereus, assembly GCA_011751065.1. Taxonomy (NCBI): domain Eukaryota; kingdom Metazoa; phylum Chordata; class Mammalia; order Chiroptera; family Vespertilionidae; genus Lasiurus; species Lasiurus cinereus. The sequence goes on along the minus strand of JAAGEH010000014.1, from coordinate 15,142,105 downwards.
TTAGAGCCCCCCTCAGGGATCACAGGGCTTGAACATGAGGCGAAGCTTAGGGGCAGTGCTCGCTCCAGCCACCTGAGTTAGGTATGTGCCGAGGGTCACCCTGAGGTGCCCTTTCATCTTCCACTTCTCCTTTATGGTGCCATACAGACAAGCCCTGCAGTGGGTGATGCTCCACACCAATGGGAGAGGAGAGAAGTGTCTCCTTTATCCATTTGTCTTCACCTTCTTAGGCTCCAGAATTGCTGAATTGCTTTGTTTTAAAAGTGAAGAGGTGGGGGCGGGGGGAGAGACCCAAACCAAAAAGTTCACCCCGACTCAGTATTGTCTCCAGTGGCTTCCTGCCTCACAGTTGGCTTATGTCAAACCCACTGGGCAACTGGTGATCATTGACTTTCCATAGCACCCCTGTTATTTTTGAGCAGCTCAGAAGAAAAATACAACAACACTTTAACCACCGTGCTATGTCAAATCAGAAAAGCTTTTAAATAGGCTCAGGAACAGCCAGACCTATGGTATGTAGGGACCATCCAGAGGGAGAACTCTAGCAACTATGAGGGAAAAAGCTTCAAAACCAAAAATAACCCCTCTCTCCTCCGCACCCCAGGATTTATGTTGGCCTTGTGAGGCGCATGTTCCCTGAGGATGAAGTCCTTGCTAAAAACGTTCTGCCACTTCCCTTTAGGAATGGCTTCCAGAACCAAATCATATACAATACCAGAAGACCTTATATAGTCATGACTGCTCCACTCCAGAGGGGCTATCCAGCTTGTCTCAGCCTCTGTGCTCAGACTTGGTTGCTTTCCCAGATGAAATGTATCCTCAGAGGAGGTGGATTTTGATATTCTTAAGGATGCAGTTCCCAGATGGTTGGGAAGTGGCTGGGGCGGGGAGGGTATAAGGGTGGGAGGAGGATGCAGGGGAAGGCTAGCAATCCTGGCATCTTTAGAATAAATGAGGGGCCTGATATGGTGTATGAAGCAGCCAGGGAGCATGTGTCCAGATAAATCCCTCACATCTCTTAGTCTCACCTCTGGCCATGAGAAAACCTTTTGAAGCACAGGTCAAGTCACTGTGACAGTTGGAAATCATTACTCCTGCATATTTGACTTCTGAATGCCTTTAGGGGGTGAGTAGAGCAGATTTAGCTGTGATTATGTTTGGGGTTGACAGCTGTGCAAGTTAAGTTTAAATTGACTGAACATTCACTAAATGGAGCTGAGCAGGGGAGGGGGGTGGGGGGATTGGATGACCCCACCCCTAGCTCCGAGTCTCTGGAACATGACATACTGACTAGGATACTGAGTGCATGAGAAGCAGCCGTTTGGAAAACTGTTTTTTGAGTGGGAGTGGTTGGTTTTTGTTTAAGTCATTTTATGACATTGAACTCTAGTCTTCAGATTGCATCCTTGCCCTGCTTGGAGCTAGAACATAAAAATGCCATCATCCTGTGACCAAGGACCAGCCTTCAAGCTTCAAGGCTTAGCCTGGGAAGTAGGACCTCCAGGTCTCCCTGCCCCTGGACACTTGCTTTGGTTTCTGACCCATAGCCTTCTGGGAGTGCTGCTGTTCTGTACCACTCTGGGTCTAGGGTGACTCTTACCTCCCCTCCAGTGGCTATGGCAGGAGCATTTGCAAAAAGACTGACTGTTCACTTAACAAGGAGAACGAAATAACCCAAGTGAAGGTGACATTAAAATAGACCTAGTCTTTAAAAGTCCAGGTTTGTTGGGGTTTGTGCATTGCTAGTTCACTCTTCTGACTGAAGCCTGGGAGACTGTGGTTTTATAGAGAGGTGACCACACAGCTGTGCTCTGGGTTACCAAGAACAGAGGAATCAGACAAAACCTGCGAGGCATCCGGTGCTCTGGGGCCCAGGAGGTTACCCTATGCAAGGAGGTTTTCCTCTCCAGGAAACACACACACACACACACACACACACACACACACACACCTGTTCTTGTGACTGCCTTCAGTCCTCCAGTGTGGTGGCCCTGCTTCACCTGAGAAATAAACATGTGACCGCTCCCTCTCCCCAACTGGGGTTATAAGAGGTTTAATCACTGGGCAGTTCCCAACTCCTAATCAGTGAATCTGATTTCAAGACGTTGATTCTAGTTAGTCAATACTAATAAACCTTAGTAAACTCCTCTCGCAATGGCTGTAGTCATTTGTGCTGCCTCTTCTTGAGAATGGATGTGCTCACATGAAATGAATTACGATTAGATGTAAACATTCTACCTCATTAGGGTCACATTGAATTGGGTCTGGCTCCCTGACTTTGGACCAGCAGCTCTGAAATCTTGAGTTGAAAGAAAGTGGCTCCGGTATCTCTATGCATTCTTGTTGGTAAAAATGAAACCTTGGGCCCCCCAAATGTTCCTCCTGGAGACTCCGGGTTGATGTTCGCTGTGTGGAAAACAGTACCTTTAATTGTGACCCCAGTAAAGAGGTTTAAAAATGGGTTGGAAGCTACACATCCAAATGAGCACTGTGTCTCAAAGTAGCCAACTAGGAAACCATGTTCCAATATTGCAGTCATGCTGGGACTCTGTGTAGATGCTGTCCAGAACCTGTTCCTATCAGCCTAGGCTTCTTAACCACATTTAGTTTGGAATCCCAAACAATTACATCACCTGACCAATTTTTTTGTCACTGTTCTTAATTCTAAATGCCCCTTCAAAGTATAGACGGTTGCCATCAGTGAAGAGCTATTGAAGAATGCACCATAGGCTCTGACAGCTAGTCCCAGCAAAGGAAGCAGAAGTGGTGCGAAACATTTTCAGGTCTTCTGTGGCTGTCACACTGAAGGGGACAGCATGTTTTAGTTCTGGTGTGTTTTCCTACATCCACCCAACGACCTCGGTGTCTCCCCTCACTGCCCAGCTGTGCTGAGATTTGAGCGGGACTGGGGGTTATGGGACTGGAACACACTTCCAAGGCTTCAGGCAGGATCCTTTATAGAATGCTTGGAGTAAGTCATTCCTGTCATGTGGATCAATGGCTTTTTAACTTTTGGGGTCGTAAGACCGCTTTAAAAATGTAATAAAAGCTGTGTCCACTGTCCCAGAAAGGTGCACATAGCCTGAGATGTTGCACACCACTGGGACTCTGAAAACGTCTCCGTACCTTCAGGTTAAGACTCCTGCTCTTGGGCTCTGGTTTAGTCCCGTGCTATAAGTCTGTGTTGATCAAACTGACTAGATCATCTCCATCTAGGGTGGCCTAGAACTTAACGGGGCAACTAAGTCCTGTTTAACCATGAAAGTCGAACAGTTGAACAGTCCCAGGGCAGCTGTCAAGAACTGCACTTCACTGAGCACGTACCTTCACTAGGCTCTGGGTTTGGAATAAAGGTACTGCCCTTGCAGTTAATGCACTCACCACACGGCGTCGCCTGCGTCCCCCTACTCCCTTGTTTCCTTCATAAGGTTATCAGCCTGATTTTCAAGCAACTTGAGATCAGCCCAGAAATTCTGCTTAAAAAAAAAAAAAAGGTACCTACTGCTTATGAGTACTGCTGCACATCAGACGCTGCTAGTAGCTTTATATGCACACAAAACATTCATATATCATCACAATCACAGTTTGCATACAAAGAAGATACCCGCCCACAGATTTTAAGTAACTCAATTAAGATCACAGAACTTTGTGCAGAATCAGGATTCAAACCATGCCTATTTGACTCCAGAATTGGGGCTTTTACACTCCACAAGCACCTCTCCTAAAGAGCTGGAAAACCCCACACAGCCTGGGTCTAGGTCCCACTCCAGGACAAAGTCTTTCAACATTTTTCTAGAAGTTGGGGAAGATCCTTGGTTCCAAATTCCTCAATTCCCCCAATTTAGACACAATGAAAGAAGGAACTGGAACCATTGGGGAATAGGGCTTACTGTCCACAGTCACATGCCCAAAAGACGGCCAACTGGAATAGACACAAGAGCCTCACTCTCAGTCCTTGGTGCTCCCCAATGGTCTCTACAAACATAGGAAGCCTCCTTGATGTGGTTCAGAATCCCCAAACTCGTTCCTTGGCAATTTAATTCCTACTGCTTTCTCCTTCACTTCCTCTCTTGCTGTCTTGGAGGTGGCTGTATTTTAATAGATTTTATGAGCATGATAACTTTAACCCTGTTAGAGAAATCAGGGGCACAAATGAGAAAGAAATTGGCTCCAATGGCCCTTAGAAAGCTGTGTGCTGACACCGCCCCCCCCCCCCCCAGGCTCCTGTGGGATTTGGGGCAAATAATAATAAGAGCTATTTAGAGCTATTTTTATTCTTTGCCAGGCCCGGTGCTAAGAGAGTGATGTATCATCTCAATAAATCTCATAATAGCCCAGTGAGGTAGGCATTTCACCACATATTACAGATGAAGAAATTGAGGTACAAAATGGTCAATCTCTGCCTGCTGAGTGATGGGATTTGGGCCCAGATAGCCTGATGTAGAAATGTTCTAAGTGCTATTCTACAGTTACTTTTCTAGGAGTTTGCCTTTTTCCAGGCAGATTTTCCATAATGATGGTTCTATACACCTGCACAGCACTTTACAATTTGTGGATGTTTCTCATCTAGTAATCTCACTTAATCATTCATTTAAAGAATATTTATTGAGTGCTTACCAACTGCCAAGTACTGTGCTCTAAGTCCTTGCTTCTCCAAATGTGGTTCCTGAACCAGCAGCAGCTACAGCACCTGGCACCTTGTAGGAAAGGCAAAATCTTGCTCCTAACCTGAGTCAGAATTTGCATTTAAACAAGATTCCAGGCTGGATCATATGCACATTAAAGTTTGAGAATCCCTGCTTTCTAATACTTTCCTGAAAATACCATGAAATAGATATCCCACTTTAATACATGGATAGATTGAGGTATTGTGACTTATCTTCCCACAACTAATAATGAGGCAATCTGTGTAAAAAGCTTAGAAGAGTGCCTTGCACATAATATGTGCTCAATAAACTACTGTTTTTATAAATGACAGTCAAGCTATGAACCGTTGCTTTTCTCAACGCTATGGCCCTTTGGCCTCAGCAGAGACCTCTTGGGAGCCAGGCTTTCATTCCAAGAGATGAGCCAAAGATTGTAGCTCCTTCCCAGCTCAGGCAGAGCCTACAGAATGGGGAATTAGGGGCTCAGAAAGCTATTGTTGGGTGTTCCTGATCTTATAGCAGGGGACATTCTGTGGTGAGAATGTTGGTCTCCAGAAGAGGCCAGATATAGAAAGAGGCTGGATACCTCCTGGAAACTGCATGCCTGTAAACCTCATCCAGTCTGTCTCCAGGTCTCCTCTGTGCTGAGTTCCCTGCGGATCCCAAACCATCCCAGCCTTTCTCTCCTCACCTCCGGCCCAAGCCCCTTCCAGCCATCTGTACTCTACGGCAGGACACCCCCTAAGGAGGGACTGGGCCTGTCTTCCTGTGCTGGCCCAGACCCTCCGGTGCCTTCTCAGTTAGGGCCCATGGTGCCTGCTCTCCTGTGCAGGTTCCCCATGCGCTCTGGAGAACTGACAACACGGAACATAATTATTTTTAGTCTACTATTTTATCGTTTTATTCTTTGAAATTTAATATACAAATATGATCTTTAAGGTAACATTTGTTTACGGTACAAATTTCAATTATAATATTCAAGTTATACTAGTATAAAGTTAAAGATCCCATCCTTTAAAGATGTCATGAAAATTTCTTGACGACTTGTTTCCTTTTCACAATGACCTCGCTTAGGCTCGGAAGCTGAGCAAAATCAACTTAAAGGCTTGCCTTTGCCTGAACCACCCCAAGTTCTGTTGAATCACTTAACTTTTCCCTCCAACCCTCGGTCTTATTAGACAATAAACGTCCCTAAGGCGCTGCGTTTCTTCTCCATCGTCCGCTCATTCTCAGTCTCTGACTGCCCTTCTTCCACGCCCGCTTTTTATCCCGGACCTTGATTCCTTCGGGACGGGGACACCCACCTACTCCCCCCACCCAAGGCGGCCCCGCCCCGCGCTAGACCCCGCCCCGCCCGGCGCCGAGCTCCCACGGAGACTCGCGCCCCGGACTGACGCATAGCCCCGCCCACCCACGGGGGCGAGCCCCGCCTCCTGCGCACACCCGGGGGGCGGAGCCCCGCCGTACGCCCGCCCCAAACAGTCACGTGTCCACACAAGCCTCGGGAGTCTTGCGCTACACCCACTTTCCCACCTGGGGCTGGAGTCCCCGCTCGCCGCTCCCAGGACAGCGTTCGCCCCCGCCGCGGGGCTGCGGGCCGGAGCCGGTGAGTGCAGCCGCCCGCCCGCCCGCCCTCCGCGTGGGCCGCGTGGGCCGGGAGCGGCGGCGGCTCCCTCCTCGGAGGTGCGCGGAGTGCCCCCTGCCCCGAGCTTGGCCGCCGCCTGCGCGCGTTGTCGTCACTTCGTTATCAGCGGGAAAACTCCAATTACGGAAATTTTGGAAGCGCCTCCGTGGAACCCGCACCCCTGGCGGAATTTCCGAGGGGACTCCTCCCTCCCTCCCTCCCTTTCCGTCTGGTCTCTGCGCCCACCTTCACCCCCCTCTCCTCGAGAAAGGTGGGGAGAGCGTCCTTTTTGACTCTCCCGTGGGGGAGAGAGATTTTCCTTGCAAAGAGGACGCGGTGATGCTCTCTCCGCAGCTTTCTGAGCGGCCTGCTGGAGAGAGCCGCTGGCCGGCCGGAGCGGGCTTGCGGGCAGGCGCGGTTGCCCTGTCCGCTCTGCCTCCCGCCCTGGCAGCTTGGGCTCAGGGCGCGCAGCGTGGGCCCTGGGACTGACGGGTCGCTGGTTCTGGTTAGGTTCTGGTCCTTGGACCCCAGTGGAGGGCGTGCTGGCGGCAACTTATCCTTGTGTGTCTCTCACGTCAATGATTTTCTCTTCCTCCCTCCCTTCCACTCTCTAAAAAGTCAATGGAAAAATATCCTCCAGTGAAAGTTAAAAAAAAAAAAAAAGCGCCCCTTCTCATTTTAATCTTTTTAGGCTATGGTAGAGGCAATTGGCTGCTCAGTTTTCCATCTCCAAAAATATACTTAACACATGCCATGGGTCTAGGTTCTTTAAGGACTAGGTGCATTTCAGAGGGAGGCTTTTCCAGAAGCTTCCTCCTTTGGAGATGACCTGGGCACAGAGCTGGTAGAGGTTAAGTATCCAGCTGCAAGTATCCCGTTTTTTTTTTTATTTGCTTGTTTGTTTTAAATATATGTTATTGATTTCAGGAAGGGAGAGGGAGAGAGAGACAGAAGCATCAATGATGAGAGAGAATAATTGATTGGCTGCCTCCTGCACACCTCCTCCTGGGGATCTAGGCCTGATGGGAATCAAACCTGGGACCATTCAGTCTGCAGGCGAACGCTCTATCCACTGAGCCAAAACAGCTAGGGCAAGTTTCCAGTTTTGTCCCTATAGACTCTTGAATGTCTTGAAACTGATTAGAGGAATATTACTTCATTTTAACGATTCTCAGACACCATCAAATTTAAAATACACATTATTGAATGAGCTGCTAGTTAAGCTATGAGAAAGCATGACTTGTAAGAGGCATCCCCACTTCAGGGATTTTAAAATGTTTTTTAGAGTTGTTGAAATACACTAGCTACCACTATGCCAAGTACCCACGTAGAGTTTTGGGTTTTCATCATTACTTACAGAGTCCCTGTGCGGGTGAGGAAACAGGTAATTAAATAGTGTGTCCTGGGTAAGGGGGAGAGGGGGCGGTACTCCTGTGTCTGAGAAGCTGGGATGCTGACCTCTCAGACTCAAACATCTGAATGCCTCCTACACAAGCTCTCAGTGAACTTGGGTGATTTGGGGCAGGGATTTGATCCAGGGTTAAAATGGAACCCCAGCTGTTTATCCATTACCAGGGATAAATATTTGTAGTTAAGCTGGATGTGACCTCTCCCTGTTCTGAACCCACATGACCCTGTGTCTGCACTGGTCATGATTCTGAGCTCTGCACTGTTGTTGTCACATACACAGCACCCTTAATTGTGAGGGGCTTCTGGGAGGGCTCGATCCACATCTGTGTCTTTGTGTCCCTTACAGCTTTCCCTATAGTGGCCATCTCCTTCCTGAAAAAAGAAGTGGGGAATAAATCAGCAGCAGTGAGTTGGATTGGTTTTGGGGAAGAAAGGAGGAGGACAGAGAAAGTGTGGAGATGAGTTAGAGGCCACAGTCAGGGCAAAGGGTAACGAGTGTCCACTCTTGTTCAAGCTGCCACAGGATTAAAATAGAGGGTGCCCTGAGATTCTGTCTAGCACTCTAGGTGCTTAATTGTTTGCCACATGAAGAAGGGTGAGAGGAGCTGGAAGGGGAAACCCTTCCTGCGAAGCTGGCTCAGCTGGTCCCGCTCTTTGATATGACCCTCTTCCCAAGCCACACTCCCTTTTTGGTCATATGTACTGTTAAAAGTTGGTGGCAAAAAAATAGCTGCTAGAAAGCTCAGAGTTTGACACCCAGCAGAGATGCTAGAGAGAAACTAGCTACATCATTTCTCCCTGCAGGGATGCCAGAAGGGCCATCAGTGAGGAAGTTTCACCATTTGATCTCCCCCTTTGTGGGGCAGCAGGTGGTAAAGACAGGGGGCAGCAGTAAGAAGCTAAACCCTGCCAGCTTCCAGTCCCTGTGGTTCCAGGACACCCAGGTGAGTTCATCATCATCCCACAGGTGGGCTGGCTCCCTGCGCATATCCTATGCCTCCCCTAGAATTTATCTCAGCACTTTCCATGCCATCACTTCCTTGAGCCCAAGACAACCATGCTAGGACTGACTCCATGCAGCTCCTCTTTCAGTCTGATACTTCTCAGTCAGAAGTGGGCGTTAAAGTGGCCCATGGAACTGCAAAAAATGCACATGCTCAAGCTGGAGATTCTGATCACTTCAGCTGACTCTGAGGTGCACCTTTGGTTGGGAACCATGTTTTAGTTCCACGGGGCCAGCAAGGACGTAAGGAAAGAGGATAGCCTTCTGATAGTTTCCAACCTGCCTCACTTTGCCCTGAGTGTAAGTCAGAATTCCTTCAAGGTCTGACTGGTGTCTCCCTCTCTAGCACACTTCTGACCGTGCCTCAGAACATATTGAATGTTCTGGAGCTCCTCTAACAGTCTTCTTTGCCCATGGCTTTGCCATGCTGCTCCCCTGCTTGAACAACTCTGCCCCCATTCTTGTCAGCTCATGTTACCATGGCTCATACACCTCTTCTAGTCTTTCCCTTTCTGGGTCTGTAAGCCTATATCTGTCTGTGCTGCTATAATAGAATACTACAGATGGGGGGGGGGGACTTACAAATCCAGAAATGTATTTCTCGGTTCTGGAGGCTGGAAATTCAAGATCAAGGTGCTGGCAGATTCAGCTTCCTGGCTCATAAATGGTCATCTTCTTGTGTTCTCACATGGTGGGAGGGACAAGGGAACTCTCTGGGGACTCCTTTATAAGGGCACTAATCCCATTCATGAAAGCTCCACCCTCAAGACCTAATCACCTTCCAGCAGCTTCACATCCAGATACCATCCCATTGCAAGTTAAGGTTTGAAGCATACGAATTTCGGGGGCGGTTGGGTGGTGGTATACAAACATATCTATAAGCAAAGGCTTAGGTCATATTATTTTTTCCTAGGTCCACGGAAAGAAATTATTCCTTAGATTTGATCCAGATGAAGAAATCAAGTCTCCTGGCAACAACCTACTACCGGAACCTCTAAGAAAAGGAGAGAGGAAGAAAGAGGCTGGGGACCAAAAGCAGACCTTGAGTCCTGACAGCCAGATGATCTCAGACCAGTCTTCCCAATCTGACAGTGGAGACAATGGTTCTGAATGTTTGGGGGGAGACAGCCCAGCAGAAGGTGCTGAGAGGTGGCTGCAGGTCAGCTTTGGTCTGTTTGGCAGCATTTGGGTGAATGAATTCTCCAGAGCAAAGAAAGCAAACAAGAGGGGTGACTGGAGGGATCCCATTCCAAGGTAATGGTGTGATGGAGTGGGCTGTAGGCTGCGTCTGTCTGCATCTCTGTGGTGTCTTCAGTATTAACATGGCCCCCAGGGTGTGGCATACTTAGGTGGCGATCTAACCTGCTCTGACAGTCTGAATCCAAGGAGAGAGAAGACACTTCTCTGTCATAGAAAGTAGACTGTGGTCTGCACCTAGAGTGGAAGGGTTACATCCTGGGTCAGCTTAGCGAAGGGGGAGATCTTCCCAACAAACATGGTCCTGGTGGGTGGAGGTCTCTGAAGAACATTGGATAACTTGACCAGCCAGGATTATTTCCTTACTGTACACATCCAGAGAAGTCATTGCTGGTCAAAGAGAATGAGCATTCTTCCTGTGGACCATTCTTAAGGCATTAAAAAGGTGCTCGCTTGCTTCGCTGAATCTTACTAGCATTGGATTGTTTGTGTGCTTTTTGATCACTTTGTAGGAGCTTTTGGATCTTGTGTATTAGCTTTTGTGATGTGTGGTCCCAATATTGTTTCCTGTGTGTGTCCTTTGACACAATGTGCCTATTGGCATAAAGGATTTTTAATTTTTATGTAGTCAATGTCAGTATTTTTTTTAACATTTTTAAAAAATATATTTTATTGATTTTTCTCAGAGAGGAAGGGAAAGGGATAGAAAGCCAGAAACATCGATGAGAGAGAGACATCCATCAGCCACCTCCTGCACGCCCCCTACTGGGGATGTGCCCGCAACCAAGGTACATGCCCTTGACCGGAATCACACCTGGGACCTTTCAGTCCCCAGGCTGATGCTCTATCCACTGGGCCAAACTGGTTTCGGCAATGTCAGTATTTTTTAAAATGCTTTTTTGTTTTTCAATTACAGTTGACATCGAATATTATATTAGTTTCTGGTGTACAACATGGTGATTTGACATTTCTATAACTTACCAAGTGATCACCTCGATAAATCCATATTTTTCTTGATAACTCTTAAGTTGACCCTTCTTGCTAAAAAAGGCCTCTTCTACCAGAGTCACACTGCTTTTCTATTTTCTAAAGTCTCTTTTTTTTTTCTTATGCTCAGAACTATAGTCCTTATTTATGATATGATGTCGGTCCAGTAGGATCTTTGGACTGTAAAAATAACTCAGGCTGGCTTAAAGTGGGAGGAAATTTTTTTTGGTTCACATAATTGGAAGTTCATAGGGAGGGTGGGCCTTGGCGTTGTCTCAGTTCCCACCTTTTGGCTTGAGGTTCTTGTGATTCTCCTGTCTTTGCACTTTTCCACATGTTGATTTTGTCCTTCGACCAGCAGCAAGAGGCTTTGTTGCTCCAAACTTAATGTCCACACAAAGAAAGAGGAAAGAATAAGAGAGAGGTCCTTTCTGAACATCCTACCAGGGAGAGCTTTCTCAGAACCCCCCAGAAAACCTCTCATTGCCTGAACCTGGCTCCGGGGCTGATTTCTGAAATGGTCTCCAACTAGGAGAATTTAAATGCTCTTCTACTGGAGCTCCCCTAACAGATCACCCCTAGGTTTTCAGATTTGTCATGGAGTTAACACATATCATTCTCTTACTTTTCACGTCTTGTCAAGTTATGTCTCCCTTCTCATTTTTCATGTTTTATATGTTACTTTGTCTCACCATCCCTTTTTTCTTAATTAGGATTGCCAGAGTTTTATCTACATTGTTGGTCTTTCAAATAAATAATGTTAGTTTTATATACTATACATGTAACGGTATTTCCTGCTCTAGCCAGTTTGGTTCATTGGATAGAGCATCAGCTCGCAGACTGAATGGTCCTGGGTTCGATTCTGGTCCAAGGCATGTATCTCAGTTGCAGACTCCATCCCCAGCCCAGGTCAGGGTGCATATGGGAGGCAATCAATCGATGTGACACATTGATGTTTCTTTCTCTGTGTCTCTCCCCCTCTCTCTGAAATCACCTTCCAGAGGCCTCACCTCCAGATATGAAATGGAAAAATATCCTTGGGTGAGGATTAACCGAGATCCTCCCCTCCCCCCAATAGAAGTGTTTGCTAATTGTCCAAATGGTTGAATGTTTGCTCATCATTTTTATTGGATTATACTTTTGGCATTGAGATTTGTAGCTGAACACACAATTGACCTTTGCTAATACTCTACTCTATGTACATAAATGAAGATAGTATGTTCATTCAAAGTCAAACAATCTTTAAATGTTAAGAACAGGTTTATGGCCGAAACCGGTGTGGCTCAGTGGCTAGAGTGTCGGCCTGAGGACTGAAGGGTCTCAGGTTCGATTCCAGTCAAGGGCATATATCTTGGTTGCGAGCACATCCCCAGTAGGGGGCGTGCAGGAGGCAGCTGATCGATGTTTCTCTCTCATCAATGTTTCTAACTCGCTATCCCTCTCCCTTCTCTCTGTAAAGAATCAATAAAATATATTTAAAAAAGAAAAGAAAAAGAACAGGTTTATGGCTTTGATAACCCAACTTCTCTCTGTCCTTGTTTATTTTTTGTTTACTATACTTAATATGCCAACGTGGGAAGAGGAGCGTTCCAGTCCCCCGGGGTAGTCATGATTTTATAAAGTTTCTTCTTATCTTTCTAAGCATTTTTTTTTGTGTGTGTGTTTTGCTCACCTGTGGTCCCAGGCAGCAGTGCTCCTTGACTCGTAGGTTCTTTACAGCTTCATTCTTTTGTGTGTGTTTTTTTAAATATATTTTATTGATTTTTTACAGAGAGAAAGGAAGAGGCATAGAGAGTTAGAAACATCAGTGAGAGAGAAACATTGATCAGCTGCCTCCTGCACACACCCCACTGGGGATGTGCCTGCAACCAAGTACATGCCCTTGACCAGAATCGAACCTGGGATCTTTCAGTCCGCAGGCCAATGCTCTATCCACTGAGCCAAACCGGTCTTGGCTACAGCTTCATTCTTAAACAGTATCCCCTCTCATTGCCTTTGGTCTTGAATTCTGCTTTTCTTCTTTTTTTTCCATTCCTTTTTTTCCCCCTCCTGTATTCTCCCATTCAGTTTTGTTTCCCACAATCAGACAGACAGAAAGGGCAAGGACACTCTTGCATCTGCAATTCTGCTTTTCTTGGTGTTAATAGCGCTGCTCTGTTCCTTCGGCCCACTCTACGTCGTCTTTTCTCACTTAGTTGTAGGTATGTCTCCGATGAACAGCGAGGCAGGCTTTTGTATGTCTTTAAACTCAAACTGAAACGCTTTGTTTTCAGATGGGGTAACTGTGGTATTTGGATTTTCTTTTACTTGCCATTTCATTATACCTTGTTCTTTTTATTTTGTGGGATTTATTGTCTCTTTTCTGCCTTTTCCCCCTGTGAATTTGGAAGTATTGTTATTTATCTTCATTCTGTTGGTAATAATTTTATCTTTAAATTATACCTATATTTTTTTTCTGAGTTAGTAACCAGCAAATTAAAAAATTTTAATTTATTTTTCAATTAAATTTGACAATTAACCATAAATTTTTAAAAATAGCATTACATTAGTAACTCTTCTTCCTTATTATTGAAACTGGCATTTTGGTCACTCTCCTCCACCCCTCTGAGATGAGACCTTTAACATATTTCTGCTTCCCTACCTCTCTTCTGCCACATCCACTCCATTTCCTGCATTTGCTAAAGTAGTTTAGAATTTTAGTTCCAGGTTGTTAATTAACTAGATTGTGTAGTTGATTATATATAATTAAACTAATTAAGAACCTCGTCCACCAGCAGCTGCTCTCGTTCCTGTAATAGCTCTCTCCCCGTCACTGCCTGGAGCCCAGAATACATCTTGTCTTGTTCTTTCTGCAAGATAAGAATTTGAAAGACATATTGGCTATTCTGATACCTAAGAAGCAAGCCAGACAGTGGTGGTCAGATTACTGTGGACAGGATGTCTGATGGCATGAGAGGCATGAAGGAATTAGTATAGGAAACATCAGTTCTTGATCTTGATGAGGGCATCCGTTTCCAAGGCAACAATATCCCTGAATGCCAGAAACTGCTGCCCAAGGCTAAGGATGAGGAGGAACCCCTGCAGGAGGGCTTATTTTAACTGGGCCAATCCCAGCAGAGGAGCAGGTATCTAGGCTCTTAAAAGAGTGGACAAAGAGGGCAGCTCAGCCTCCTCTTGTGGTCACCATACTGTATGCCTTTTCCATCAGTCCACACTTCATGTCTCAGCTCCGTGGAACTATTACGGCCCTCAACAGTGGAAGTAACTGCCTGAGCATATGCAAAGGGTGTCAACTGAACCAAGTATTGATTCTGATTTACAAAAACTGTGTGGATCTGATTGCAAAGTTACCTTGTGTTGCTGCAAAGATCTACTGGAATCTGTAGTGGGAGGCAGCAGTACTGGGCCATTGACTAAGCTGGACTGGTCCCACAATTTCACCAACATGTTAGGCTATGCCTATGCTTAGTTTACTGAGCTCAGGTGCTTTGTATCTCACCACCCACAGTGACCATGGAGGTGGCAGTGTAGGTTGCTCAGATTTGCCACTTAGTTGGGCAGTGCTCTTTCAGACCCCTACCTGTCCTTTGTAGCAGAGCCCTTACATGGACTGGCAGATAAGGAAGTGCTTGTTTGGCTAACGCATCCACAGAAGGAAGTTGGCAAAGGTGTGTCAGATGAGAAGTTACTAGACTACATCTGGAACACACTCAGTTCAGGGTGGGTTGTCCCAGGCTATGGCCATGCACTACTAAGGAAGACTGATCCTGATACATGTGTCAGCAAGAGTTTGCTCTGAAACACCTGCCTCATGACCCCATGTTTAAGTTGTTTGCTCAGCTGTACAAGATTGTGCCCAGTATCTTCTTAGAGCAGGTCAAGGCCAAGAATTCTTGGCCCAGTGTAGATGCTGCTCTAGTACAATGGCATGACAGAAAAGAGTTACTACACAGTCCTTTTGGGGATGTCGTGAGCATTGGGTGGACTGGAGCCAATCTCTAGGCTTCCCTCTAAAGAGGCCCAGGTCCATGAGCATTGGTAGTTTGATGAAGTTTGTAGATTCTAAGGGCAAAATTGGGAACTGAGGGAAAACTATGAGAAATGAAGGGGCTTTGAAAAAAAGTATGGTTTTGTTTCAGGGAGCTTTTAAAGACCTAAGATTAAATTGAATCTGAGATACTGATAATACATTTGAGGTTAAAATATAAATGAGGACTTTAAAAGATGAAAAGTGACCCCTTTTTCCCTAACCAGCTCCTTTTCCCTGATGGGAATGAGTTGCCCATCAGCTGTAGGATGACCAGGACTAATGCATGTGGTGTGGGTTAGATCTGGTCCCCCACCATCTCTAGAGTGAGAATATGGCTCCTTGTTCCTGGTGTCAAAGCTGATTTCAGAGAATATGTAGTCACTCCGGAGCTTTTGGTTCTACTCTGCCCAGCCCTCAGTAGGCCAGCAAACCAGGACTCTGCCCCTTCTGTTTCCATAGGAATCCTATTGGATTGTCAGCTCTACCAAGTCCCATTGCCCTCTCCCACGTGCACAGACACTTCCTAGTTAGCTGGACATGCTTTGGACATTTTATACGCTTCCAGGTGACAATAATGGTTATGAAATTTGTTGTTACTGGCACCCAGTATTTGATTTTTATCTCTCTCTTTTTTTAGTCCTCACCTGAGGATATTTTTTTCCATTGATTTCTAAAGAGAGTGGAAGGGTGGGAGGAGTGGGCAGAGAGAGAGGGGCGGGGGAGAGAAACATCAATGTGAGAGACACACACCTCTTGGTTGCCTCCTGCATGTGCCCCTACTGAGGCTAGGGAACCTGCAACCGAAGTATTTACTTTTTAAAATATATACATATTTTATTGATTTTTTACAGAGAGGAAGAAAGAGGAATAGAGAGCTAGAAACATCGATGAGAGAGAGACATCAATCAGCTGCCTCCTGCACGCCCCCTACTGGGGATATGCCTACAACCAAGATACATGCCCTTGACCGGAATCGAACCCAGGACCCTTCAGTCCGCAGGCTGATGCTCTATCCACTGAGCCAAACCGGTTTCGGCCGAAGTATTTACTTTTGACTTGTAACTGAACCCTAGAACCTTCGGTCCTGGAGCTGACACTCTAACCACTGAGCAAACTGGTCAGGATTTATTTCTCTTTTTAAAATAATCCCATAAAAAGTAAGATCTGGAAATGTTCTAGTCCCTATTACTTTAATGCCTCCTTTGAGATTTTCTTTACATGCTACACCTCAAGCTGAGGATTCTCTGGACCTCCCTGCCTTGGTCCCTACTAGAGACCTTATTCATAGGTTGTAGAAACCACTGTCTGATGATGGGTCTTTCCCATCATTTGGCTTTATCAGTGCTTAACATAAAGTGGCCATTACTCTCTGACCTTTCCTCCCTTTATTTCAGTATGTGTGGGCCTTAGAAGAGGGACTTGGGAATGACCATCAAGTCTTCATGGTCTGGTCCCAGGGGTACTAGCACCTTTTTTGAGCAGGGAAATGACCTAAGTTTGACATGCTCTCCTTTGAATATCAGGTCCTAGGGCTAAGGGCATTAAGAATGGCAAGCCTCTTTCCTCATCCCCTGTCCCTTTATGTATCAAGGTCCTTATCCCACCTGCCCCATCCCTAAGGGCTCCAGGTATAGTGTTGGTTTTAGAAGCCCCATCTGCACAGGTTTTCAGTGACTTATGCTATACTGCCTTTTCTCCAAGAAAGGATCAAAGCACAGTCCTGAAATGCCCCCTTTCTATGTCACAACTCCTGCCTGTGTTTGTATGGCTCCCCAACCCTCAGAACCACACCGTTCAGGTGGATACATTGTCTATAAACCCCTGGGTCAAGTCATGTTGCAGATTCCAGGTTATTCTGTATAAAATGCAAAATAAATGTTTTTATTCACAAAAAAGCCAAAACTAATAAATATTAAAAACATACTGCCTGGCCAGTGTGGCTCAGTAGCTGAGCATTGACCTATGAATTCCTGGTCAGGGCACATGCCTGGGTTGCAGGCTCAATTCCCAGTAGGGGGTGTGCAAGAAACAGCTGATCAATGATTCTCATCATTGATGTCTCTCTCCCATACCCTTCCTCTCTAAAATCAATAACAATATATACATATTTAAAAAACATATTAAAATAGATATACTTTGTTTCAAATAATTCTTTCCTAACACTTGTGTTATAGTTTTCAGTTGTACTGTCATAATTAATCCATTTTACATCTCACAAGAAATATTACAAAACCCAATGCTGCTTATTATGCTTACCCTTTTCATCTTTCCCTGTCTTGAGATCCTTGCTGATTTAATTAATCACATCAGATACTATGCATAGATGTTTCTGAGTTCCTGTTCCTTTAAAGTCACACTTTTACTTTCACAGAAGGGTATCATCCAGGTCATCTGCATGAATAGCACTCTTCTTCCAATGTGGAGTCTAGTTCCAGCCCCATTATCTTCCCTTACAGAGTAACACATTATTTCTTTATCAAAGTTCATAAGGTTTCTCGTCTGTCCTTGGGGTTCAGAAAGCCCATGCGAGTATGTTTGGGTGTATCTTTCTTGGTAAATCTTGTCTGAAACTAGGAGTGATGCCTCTTTTGCATCTGTCTGTCTTTCTTTCCAATAAACCCTGTTTTGTGCAGGTAGCCACAGCTTCTGAACTCTAGGCCTTTCTGTTCACCCTAAGTTGTTTTCAGTGAACATATATTGTTATCAGAAAAACGAAGAGCTATGTATCTGTTTTCTTTTCATTACTGCACTTAGCCCTGAAATTTTTATGATTCTGGCATATAAAATCCCTTTTCTCTTCAGGGACCTTAGCTTCCCCGGGTTAACCCTGATGGGAATAGGAGCTGTAGGGACGTGTGACTTGACAATGTTGTGGGCACTCCATGTGCTTATGATCTTTTCTTCTCCCAGGTTGGTCCTGCACTTTGGCAGTGGCAGCTTCCTGGCATTTTATAATTGTCAGATGTCTTGGAGCTCGTCCCCAGTGGTCCAGCCCACCTCCGACATCTTGTCTGAAAAGTTTCATCGAGGACAAGCCTTAGAAGCTCTGGGCCAGGAACAGCCTGTCTGCTATACACTGTTGGACCAAAGATGCTTCTCAGGCTTAGGTAAGATTGATGTGAAAGGGATGAGATGCGATCCCACAGAGTTATTTAATAGAAAAGTCCCTTATCTGGGAGACACAAAATGAAGATCTACCCCACGTGTGAGCACTACTGGTCTTGTGGTGATCACTTACCCTCTTTAGCTTCACTTTACACTGAGGCACTTAGATTAGGCAGTTTTTGACTTCTTTCCTAGCTTCAGAATTCATATCTTAATTCTGTTATCAATAGTGGTCTGCTTGATAGCATAGTGTGTGACCTCCTAAAGGGCAGAGTCATGTGTCATCTCCCCTTAAGTCCGCCCCTGCCTCGCACTGTGCCAGGGACACGTGGGTGCTTGATAGGTATCTCAAAGCCATGCAGTTTGCTAATGGAGAAGGGTGCATTTGCTAATGGGGACTGCTCTTGAACAGATGAAGCTGTCTGCTAGTCAAAGTAGAGATGTCTCATTTCTACATTAGGATCTTATAAGACACAAGTGAAGAGGCAGGTTCCCACTGTGTTCCTGTGCAGTGAAACTGAACATTTTGAAGAAGGAAGAGTTGAGCAATTTGAAAACTAGGACAGCTAATTAGCTGGACTACCTGACAACTAGAACATCTAATTAGCTGGATTTCCAGCAGTGGGGCACCTATGATTGGCTGCTGAGGCAATAGGGTAAACTGATAATGACGGAGTCACCTCTGTATCCAAGGCATCATTTTCTCTGCTGCAAGTGCAGCTCACCTGAGGGGGGATGAGGCCCACTGGTTTGGTGCACCAGACAGTGGCCTTGCACTTTTATGTTAGGACCATGGGAGTCCCTGCACCTTGAAAAGCAAAGGGTCTTCCAGAGTGGCCTTTAGGGTATATATAGTAAGAGCTAGTGCTCTACTAACAAGTCGTCATTATGAACAATAGTAGTAAGTGCCAACATTTTTCAAGTGACTCTAACATACCAGGTACATGGTTTCATCCTTATTGCTATTTTGTAGGATGGTAATTTACTAGTGTTCCCTTTGTCCCAGTGAGGAAATTAAAGCAAAGGACATATTGCTAGTAAGTGGTATAGTGAGACAGGAATCCAGGTAGTCTGCCAGTGACTTTTAGAAAGAAGTGTTGTGTGTAGCCATGAGTGTGATTATGAAGCTCTTGGAAAGAACAATGGTTTCATTCATCCATTCACTCCATAACGTGCTGAACTCTTGCCTTCTACCAAGCCCAACCTTTGCTGCTTAAGGAGATTATTGTTTAATGGCCCAGCAAGCATGAACTTCAGTTCACAGTAACTTGAGATAGACAGAAATAAATACTTGGTAGAGATTAAAGAAAGTGGAACGTTATGAAGAGAATTATTGACTCTGGAAGGAGGGATCAAAGCTGGCTTTATAAAAAATGAAGCAGGAATAGAAATATAATAAAATAATACCTCCTAAACACTTTTATATCTTAGGCATTATGTTTGACATTTTAAACAATAGTAACAGCTATTACTTATTGAATACTCTATATACCAGTCACTGTGCTCAGCATTTGTGTGTGTAAATTCTTTTTAGTGCTCACAAAAGCTAGGTAGCATTCCATTTTACAGATAAGGAAACTGAAGCCTAAAGGAGCTGAGAAACTTGCCAGGGCCACATAGCTAGGATCTGGATGAGCTGGAATTTAAATAATGATGAGAGAGCATTGATTAACTGCCTCCTGCACGCCCTCCATTGGAGAGGGAGCCCACAACCAAGGCATGTGCCCTTGATCAGATTTGAACCTGGACCCTTCGGTCCACATGCCGATGCTCTGCCCACTGACCCAAACTGGCAAGGCACCAAACTCATTTTATAGACAGGGACATCAACTCGAGGATTACAAGACTTACCCACGAGCCTCCGAACACCGCAGAGCTGGCTCCCGTCTTCCTCAGGCTCTCCCCTGCTGCCCTCACACCAGCTTCAGTCTGCTTCATTAACTTTGTGGGCTGGCTTCATTATGGACGTGTCCTTGATTCTTCCCTTGTCCTCTCCCTGCTTTCTTTCAGGAAACATCATTAAGAATGAAGCCTTGTACAGAGCTGGGATCCATCCCCTTTCTCTTGGTTCACTCCTCAGTCCTCGGCAACTTGAGATCCTCGTGGATCATGTGGTGGAATTCAGTACAGACTGGCTTCAGGGCAAGTTCCAGGGCAGACAGAATCACACGCAGATCTATCAGAAAGAGCAGTGTCCTGCCGGGCACCAGGTCAGGAAGGAGGCCTTTGGGCCTCCAGGGGGCTTCCAAAGGCTCACCTGGTGGTGCCCCCAGTGCCAGCCCAGGCTGCCACCTGACGAGCCAGAGCAAGTCCAGCTTTCCTAAGGCCCTTGGGCCCCTTCTTTATAAAACATTACCCTTTGTGGAGCTTGATGCTTGAGTGTAGAGAAAGGGGATGTGAGCAGGGATTGGGACTAGGGGCAGGAGTTAGAGTGAGGGTGGGTCAGGAGGGTATCAGTCCTGTTGATACTTATCTCACTGAAGTTGAGTGAGTTTTCACGAGGTTATTTTTTAAGTGTTGTTTAATTCTTCCTAATTCTGCCTTTGTGAAAAATGAAAAAAGTTATGTTGACAGTTACGGGCAAGAAAATATAAGTCTCGGGAAAATAGCTGTGCCCCACCATTGCTCCGTTTGGTTTGGTTTGGGTTTTGAAACTTCGGTTCTTTTAAGGCCCTCCATTTGAGAATGAGGAATACGGAATTACCTTTCTTCATCCCCCTGGAGAGATCCAGGGGAGTAGCATGAGGGTCATGCTTGGGGGCAGGGAAGGGTTGCAGGAGCTGGCTACTTTTCTGATGTGCCCAGTGGGCTTTAGAACAAAGCTATTTGTTTTCTCCTAAGATGATATATTTGTGACCATTGTTATGTGGAACCAGCAGGAATCAAGGTTGTGTAGTCACAGTGTAAAGGTGTTAGCAACAGCTGGAAGAAACGAGGACATTTAAATAAAGCTCTTTGATATTTTCTGTTGTCATCTTTATTTGGCAGGAATAGTCCTTAAAATATAAGTAACTGCTGAAACCGGTTTGGCTCTGTGGATAGAGCATCGGCCTCTGGACTGAGGAGTCCTGGGTTCGATTCCGGTCAAGGGCATGTATCTTGGTTACGGGCACATCCCCAGTTGGGGGGGTGTGCAGGAGGCAGCTGATTGATGTCTCTCTCTCATTGATGTTTCTAACTATCTCTCTCCCTTCCTCTCTGTGAAAAATTAATAAAAATATTTTTAAAAATATATAAGTAACTGAGTTCTTTGGCTGCATAGGACTTGTTAACGTGTCCTGATGGATCCACTTAAAAGGAACAGGACAGGGGATAGGGGAGGTGGAGGAAGGTAAAGGGATAAATGGTGATGGAAGGAGACTTGGGTTGGTGAACACACAGTACGTATAGTATACAAATGATGTGTTGTGGAATTGTACACCTGAAAGCTGTGTAATTTTGCTAACCACTGTCACCTCATAAATTCAATTAAAAAAAGGAAAGAAAAAAAAAGCAGGGGGCAGTGAGTAGGGGAGCGGGAACGGGTAATCGCACACCTGCCCTTCTGCTCCTCAGGCACTGCAGTGGCAGGAGAGCTGGTGAAGCAGAGATGGATTTCACTTCTGTGGCCCCAGTCTGTGGCATGTAGAAGACAGTGATTTGCGAGTGAATTAAAAACAGTAGCTGATATGTCTGGCTTTCCTTTTCTCTCCTCTGTTTTAGGAATTGAGAATTGTCAACAGAGGGAAGCCTCTTCATGGCAGACCTATAACCTGTATAATAGTTCATATGTACTGATTGCTTACCATGTAAAGCATTTAGCCTAGTTCTTATGTAAGTTGCAATAAAACTCAGTAACAACAAAACACATGAAAATAGGTATTCACTCTGTCTTTGTTTTATAGATGAAGAAACTAAAGTCTGGACAGGCTGAGGAACTTCCTAGAGTTACACTGTTTACAAGGGCCAATGGCACACACATTGTAGTCTTCTCTCTGTCAGGCTTAGACAGCAGCACTATTCAGTAAGCATTCATTGTGCATCTAGTATGTGCCAGGCATGATTCTAAATGCTTGGGGGTAAGTTTATGAACAAAACAAAGACATGTTATCATTGAACTTACATTCTAGCTAAGGGAAAAGAGTCACTAAACATCGTAAGTAAATTAGAATGTGATAAATATTCCCGGTAAATTTTATAGTAGGATGGAGGATCAATGGAGGTGGTGATAGGACCTGGTATGGGCTTAAATGAAAAGGTAAGATTTCAGCAAAGACTTGAGGTGAAGAAATTAGCCAATTGGATACCTTGCATGAAAATATCACAGGGAGAGTGGAGTAAACCAAGCATGTCAAACTTGTGGCCGTTAGGCCACATGCCTCATTTATTTAAAGACAGACAGGCTCAGTTAAGGTAAAGGTTGACCTTGTCAGTGAATATACCGCCCTGGACATAACTATTCACTATAACTGCTTTTAGTTGAAGTTTAATTTTAGAGCATTTTTGTGGTTAATTCAGGTTTCTGAGTTTGCAAGACTGCCATACAGGCCTTCCCTGCGCTTCTCAGGCTAGCATATGACCCCTTTTGTCCACACTTCATCGTTGGTGAAGTGCTTGGGGCACCTGGAGGAGTTCTTACAACCTGCTGCGCTTCCCTCTGTTGACAACTCTCAATTCAAAATAAACTTAGAAGAGTAACTGAAACTCTAATGACGATGTGGTAGGCAGTTAGACATGAGCAGAGCAAGGACAATGGGTCAGTTTCAGAAAGTCATCCAGGCAGACAGCCCTGGACACCTAGCAATGAGAAAAAAACTGGTAGAGCAGGTACTAGAAATATTCAAGATCTTGCCCCTAAAAATGATGCCCTCTCTACCCCTGATTAGCAGGTATTGGAGATAAGTGTTGTTCTTCAAAACTTTTTCCCTAAAGCCCATTTCCACCCTAGAATGCCTTGGGTCATGTAGGTCATAGTCTCCTGATCTATCTTCCCCTGCATGTGGTTAGTCAGGTGGTAGACCCCCACCCTTAGAGGAGAACTAGGGGGATGAAGGAAAGCTGGCGATGCAAGGGCTGTAGACCATGGACAGGACAGGCCCTAATAGATCTGTTGGAAGAAGAAAGCAGTTAACTTCCCTGGGGGGGATTAACAGGAGCCCTACCCCACTCCCCAGGGCTGCTCTTTTTGATCCCCCGCTGGAAGTTTCTTTCCACTGTGCTTTCTCTTTGCTTGCCCCCCCCCCCAAAAAAAAAAAATCTCTAGCGAGGTTGAGTTTTGGCTCTCATTTCTTTTCTGGGCCCAAACTCAAGTACTGAGGTTGCTGAACTCAGGATTGGTCTGATCGCACTGGCCAGACACCTGCGTGGCCCTTCTGCCGCCTGCCCCCGAGCGGTTGAGAGAGAAGTAAAAGCGCTTTTCGGGACAAACAGAGGAGTTTGGCCGGTGAGTTTGCCAAGCTGCTGCTTAGCGTGTTGTTGACAAAGACCCGGCAACCTGTGGATGGGCTCTCCTGCCTTTTAATGTTGGGCAGTCAGGCGCGACCGCCCACACCGCGCGCCCCGCCGGGAAAGAGCTAGTTTGGCCAGCAGGACAAACAAGACACGAGAGGCTTCACTGACAAAAACTGCGGCGGACTCTTGCCGGGTCCGCTCGTCCACGCCGAGCCCCGCCGGCCGCCGAGGGGGGGCTCTGCGGAGCGCGCGCCCCCACGCCGCGGGAGCGGAGGGAAGCCAAGCCCCGCCCCCAGGAGGAGCACCAATCCGGTTCGTCTGCCTCTTTCTCACCCTTCAGTTAGCTTCCAGCCCATCTTCATCACGCCAGACCGATCCTGCCGCCGATTGGCCGGCATCTTCCTGGTGCGAACCGCCCTGGCCAATCAGCGCTTGTCAGTCCACCTCGCAAGCCCACCGGAAGCGGCTCGAGAGCCCGAGGCCCGTTAAGATGGGCGGGAAGTGGGCGTGGTGGCGCCGCGCTGGGCCCTCCTCCGTTCCTGCCCCTCCCGCCGCGCCTCCCTAGCCTGATCCCGGTGTCGGGTGCCGTGCGGAGGTATTAGCCAGGTGATCCAGGAGGCCCTGCATCCAGCTGACAACATGGAGTTCGTGAAGTGCTTGGGGCACCCGGAGGAGTTTTACAACCTGCTGCGCTTCCGGATGGGGGGCCGGTATAAGGTGATACCCAAGATGGACCAGGTGAGTTGAACATCCCTGCATCCCTGCCCCACAGAAACGTTGCGCGCGGCGCCCGCCCTTGGGGCCTGGCCTGGCGGACCCCAAAGCGGGGGCGAGGGGCGAGGCGAGCGGGGGCGAGACGCCGCAAGCCTCCGCCTGCCCTCCGGCAGCGGACCCCCGCCCGGGCCAGCGGTCCCAGCCGCCCGGCCAGGCTCCTCTCCTTAACTCCACGTCGCGCCCGGCCAGCCTCGGTCTCCCACGCAGGCCTCCTCTTCTCGCCCCGACCCTCCCCAGATGTCCTAATGCTAAAAATATCTCTACTCGGTCAGGACATTGGTTTTCGGGTAGTTTTGCTTCCAATATTATAATTCACATGGATGTTTTTCTGTGTGCTAATCGTTGGTTTCCCAAACAGGGTGTGTGGGTAATTTCAGTGGGAGCGGCCCTGGGAGAGGACAGGGTGTGAAACAGATGTACTGGGTTGATACTGTCAATACATTTTCTAGATTCAAATCTGACTCATCGTCCCTGTTTTTTCTGTCCTGCCAGCTCTTGCAGAAGCTTTGCTCACTTTTCTGCAGGCTGGTCAACCCCTTCTTCCCCCGCGCTTCCTAGGTTTTTGATAACCCTTATTATTTATGTCTGTTGATTCACTACATTGTTGGCTTCCTGAAGGCTAGACCTGGTTTTATTGATATTTATTCTGCCTCATTCCTGTGCCCTTTCTTAAATGAATGCTTACAGAGGTATTTATTCCAACAAGAAAACTATTCTAAAGTTATTATTGAATGAATAAACACCTTTAGCTGAATTAGTTGGTTATATCAAAAGTTTTAAATTCTTTTCCCCAATGGCAGTATCATAGTAAAATACTGTTACATGTTTAAATATGCCTGTAATTGGTGTTCTTCATTAAAACACTTTCATTTTCTCCATCAGGACATTTTTTTTTTTATCCGTTTGTCTTGTAACTTAGAATCCTCATCTTTCAAGGTCTAGCTTCAGTGAGTGCCACCTCTCTTAACCACTGTGCAGTCATTTATTAAACACCTGTTCTGTGCTGGGCATTATAGAGGGTGCAGCATGGCAGGCTGGTGTGTATAGACAAATAAGACACTCAAAGAACTCACCATCTTGTCAGGTCAATAAAATGTTATAAAATTGTTCACGGAAAATTTAGGAAGGCACCATCATGAGATGCCTTTTCATGTCCCCTGTGAATGTCCCTTAACCATTTTCTCTGGCCCTATTTTACCTTCTGTCAACCCCATAGTCTTGTGTTGTGGTTATTTGTGTATTGGCTTTCTGTTCCCCAAATCCCTTCAGATGTAAGATTCTGGATTTTAATCAGTTTGAAAATAGGAATCTTGTTTGATGTACCTTTAGTGAATTAATGAACAAAAGATAGGTTCACTGCCCTTAAGAAATATCTAGCTTTTTAAACAATTTAAACGTAAGTAAATGTGACAGGTAATAGTAAAAGCCACAGGAAATTCACAGAAGTAAAAAATCACTTTTGGCAGGATCTGGGATATAGAGATTAATCTTCTGAGGAATGCCGAAATGAAATGCAGTTTTAAATTGCTCTTGTGCCTTGCTCAATAGAAATGTAATTAGAGATTGTTACTGAGAATATTTATTTGGAGCTTTCCTGAAGTTTGTGAATATTTATGTTATCGTAAATTTGTGTGTGTTTTTTTTTTTTGGTGGGGGTGGGAGGCGGAGAGTGATGTCCACTATTATCAGATTCTCCTAGGGATCTGTGACATAAAACAAATTAATAGTCACTGCTTTACAATCCAGGTTGTACAATCTCCTGAACACCTCCTGGGACAGATAATTCACTACCTTTGTAGTCTACCCACTCCATCTCCAGACAGTTCTGGCTTTTAGGCAGTGATACTTTAAAGTGAGCTGAACTTCTACTCTTTGTTCTCTCTGGAGCCAGAGAGTCTAATCCTTGTTTTGTAATACAGTACTTGAAGTGTTCTAAGAGAAATCTCATATCTCTCTAAGAATAGTGATATACAAGCCAAAGGCTCTGTGTTCTTCCACTTGGTATCTACTGCTCTTTCCAGGTCATTTACTATCCTAGCCTCTCTCTCCTTTAAAATCTACTGTTCAAAATTGAACAGTACTTTAGGGCTGGTCTGGTTATTTCAGACTTTAAAATTTCTTTTTTATGTATGTTGTAATTTTTTTAAAAGTTAAAATCTTATTTATGATCCCAGTAACATAAAAGATTTGTTTTCCGTACTCAAAAAGAAGACAAAGGTCTTAAGCAGGTCTGTGGTTTATCTCATTCCTTAGACTTCCCAACCTTTACTAGAATTGTAAATCATATCATATATATATGATTTTTTTTACAGTCCTGGGTTCGATTCCAGTCAAGGACATGTACCTTGGTTGCAGGTTCAATCCCCAGCCCTGGTCAGGGTGCCTGCGGGAGGCAGGCAACCAGTTGATGTGTCTCTATCCATCCATGTTTCATATTTCTCTCTCTCTCCCTCCCTTTCACTCTCTCTCTTAAAAAATAAAAAGAAATGTCATATAAAAATAGGCAGCCTTGCCCTAGTGCGTTTGGCTTGGTGGAGAGAGCATCAGCCTGCGGACTGAAGGGTCCTAGGTTCGATTGCAGTCAGGGGCACACGCCTGGGTTGCGGGCTCCCCAGTGAGGGGTGTGCAGGAGGCAGCTGATCAATGATTCTCTCATGGATGTTTCTCTCTTTCCCTTTCCCTTCCTCTTTGAAATCAATAAAAAAAAAAAAAAGGCAGCCTTGCCCTGTCCGGTGGGCTCAATGGTTAGAACATTGGTTTGTGCACCAAAGGGTCATGAGTTCAATTCCCAGCCAAGGGCATGTATCTGGATTGCAGGTTCAAAGTTGGCCTGGTTGAGGAGTGTGTGGGAGGCAACAATGGCTCAATGTGTCTTTCTCACATCAATGTTTCTCTCTCTCTCTCTCTCTCTCTCTCTCTCTCTTTCTCTCTCTCTCTCTCTTTCTCTTTCTCTCTTTCTCCCCCTCCATCCCTCTCATCCACTCTCTCTAAAAATCAATGAAGAGCCCTGACTGGTTTGGCTTAGTGGATAGAGCCTCGGCCTATGGACTGAAAGGTCCCAGTTCAATTCCAGTCAAGGTCATGTACCTTGGTTGTGGGCAGCTGATGTTTCTAACTCTCATCCCTCTCCCTTCCTCTCTGTAAAAAAATCAATAAAATATATTTAAAAAAAAATCAATGAATTTATTAATAAATTATATATATATATATATATATATGCAGCCTTGGATGTTGTATTTCTAATTAATGTATGTTAAGATTGCTTTAATTTTAAAAATGTGTTTAATTATAAAATATTGTAAACAAATAGAAAAGTACTAAAAATACTGCAACAAACCATTTGCGTCTCCCAAGATTAACTATATGTTAAATTTTTTTTCTTCATCTTGTAGACTTAGAATTGTGGTCAATCCAGATCCTAATTATACTTGTTTAGGACCTATTCTCCCATTAAAAAAATATATATTTTTTAATTGATTTCAGAGAGGAAGGTAAAGGGAAAGAAAGAAACATCAATGAGAAAAGGGAATCATTGATCAGCTGCCTCCTGCTCGCACCCTACTGGGGATCAAACCTGCAACCCGGGCATGTGCCCTTGGCCAGTATATAACCTGGGACCCTTCAGTCCGCAGGCTGATGCTCTATCCACTGAGCCAGCCAGCTAGGTAGGGCCTTATTCTCTCATTTTGATGATTATAATAATGTCTAACATTTATTGACCTATTGCTATATATGCCAAGCACTATTTTAAACACCTCCTTGCACCTATTATTTAAACCTTCCAGTGACCCTATGAGAAAGCTACTAAACTTTTTTGTATTTTATAGGTGAAGAAACAGGCACAGAGAAATTAATTAATTGCTTGAGGTCCAACAGTATTCAGTAATAGAACCTGTCTTTGACCCTGGAAGTTTGACTGAGAGCTCACTCTGTTAATGCCACCATGCTGCTTACCATTAAGGTGATGTAGCATGGAGACATTAAACAGAGGATTGTTCATATTCAGCTAAAAAGTGAATCTTTTGTGTGATGGACACAAAGTGGAAAATACCTATAGGTGTTTCTCTCCGAGTCCAGCATGGAAAGAGAGCAGGTACAATTTTTTGAGTAGAAGAGCTGGGGATTGAGCAATAAAAGACAGAAAGAGACAAGACACAAAATGGAAGGAAAAAGCTGGGGCCGGGTGGGACCACCGTCCTCTCTGATGGAGACAGGGACCCAGAGCCAATACAGCAAGTTTATTTTATATCCCCCAAATACCAGGAAGTTTCACCAAAAGTTAAGATCAGTGGAGATTATTTGCATTCTTGAGTAGGCCTGAGCATTCCTAGTGCTTGACTAAATTTACATACTAAAGACTCACCTGTCACCTGGGCAAAGGTTAGAGTCACATTTGCCCTTTTAGTAAATGTGTATCCAAGATGGGTTTTGCCTCTCGCCTTGGGTTCAGCTGACAATAATTAAAGAAATGCCTATGTGCCTTCCCAGGCGCTGTCTACAAATACTACCTAGCCTAAACACAATCACAGTCTAATGGAGAACAGGTGTAAAAAAGTAAGATAACCTAGGAAGTGCCAAATAATCTTAAGGTTATTTTAATTTCAGGAAATTTTAGTAAAGTAGAAATGTTTGAGTGACAAATTATCAGAAAAAAAAACAAAAACAGGAAAAGTGCTTTGTAAGGTATAGGGCCTTGAAGAGGTATTAGATTTAGATTATTAGGAAGGATCCTCAGTGGAAAAAGTCAGCATGAGCCAAGTCATGGAGGTAAGATGGAGCATGAAGTGTGTTCGATGATAATGAAAACAACCTGGCTGGAATTGAAGACTGTGAAATAGATGGATTAAGTTGAGTAAGTTTGGGTGGGAATACAAAAGCTGAGCTGTATTCGGTAAAACAGGTTAATAGTTAACAGCAGAACTATGTCATGATGAAAGCAATATTTTGGAATACTCATCTGGCAGGTGAGTGGGATTAGGAGATTATATTGTGAGTTAGAGTGACCAAATTAATAATGATAATAATAGCCAGTATTTATTGAGTTCCTATGTTTGCCAAAAACTGTGCTAAGCTTTTTAAGTCTGTTACCTCAGTGCATCAGTTAGCTTTCATTGAATAAGAAACCCCAAAACTTTAAGGCTTCAAGTTCATAATAATGGTTAACATTTATTGATGGTGACTCAGTTCTGGAGATTGGTTGCAGAACAATGTGACTATACTTAATATTATTAAACTGCACACTTTAAAAATGTTTAAATAATAATATATTATGTGTACTTACCACAATTAACTAAAAATAATCAGTGACTTAAAATAACAACTGTAATTGAGTTCACTATTCTTTAGGGGACCTGGGGAGTTTCTCTTATATGGGCCAGCTTGGGTTTGCTCAGCTGAACTATTTGGCTTGTGGCTGGAAAATCCAGTGGTTCGAAGACTGTAGGCTGGAGTGTCAAGGGGAGATTAGGCCATATGTGTCTCATCATCCAACAGGCTAGCCCCAGGACTCCACATGGTGACTAGAAGAGGGCAAAGCCCAGAGTGCATGCACTTTTCAAGTTTTTGCTTGAGTAGCACTTGCTACTTGTTGGCCAAAAAAAAGTCACAGGGGGAGCCCAGGGATGTGGAGGAAGATCCCATTTCCTAATTGAAAGAGCCACAAAATTGTGTAGCCATTTTATTTTCCACACCTAGTTAATCTCAACCACAACCCTAAAGAGATAGGCCCATTGTTACTTACATTCTATAGATTAGGAAATGGTAGCTTAAAGTAATTAAATTGAATAAAAAACTCCAAAACTTTAGGGCTTGGTCACACAGCTCCTAAGCTCCTTTGTGGTGGTTGCAGGATGCCAACTGAAGACCACCCTGTTTCTAGTTTGGAGGCCACCTGGGTGGGATAAGGAGCATAGGCTTTGACTGGTCCCAGATAGCTGATCAGATGCCAGCACTGTCACGTGTGCTCCCAGCACATAGTAGGCACTTCACGATTCCTAGTTGCTTGCTTCCCTTTCCAATTCTGTTGTGTATTAGCTTTCTTGCTCCCTCTCTTTCTTTTTTTAACAAATATGTGGCTACCAATTTTATGCCAGATATTGTTCTGGTGCTGGAGATAACAATAGTGAACAAGATTGATGAAGACCTTTCTGTTAATGAAACTTAAATTCTAGTAGAAGAGAGAATGGGGAAAAAGTAAATATACAATATTTCAGATGGAGATAAATACTATAAAGAAAAATAATAGGTCAAGGGATCTGAGAGTCTTAAGTCAGGGGACACAATTTGTAGGGTTCATATTTGGGTCCAGAGAGTGGACTTCTGTGTCTCATTTTCTTCTCTATAAAATGATACCATTGGGAAAAATGGTGGCATTGATTATCTCTAGAGAAGAGAATGAGTGGCTGTGATAAAAGGGTAGGAGAAAAACTTTTCATAGTATCATCTTTTGAAATATATATGTGTGTGTATATATATTTGTGTGTGTGTGTGTGTGTGTATATATATATGTATATATATATATATATATTTAAAGTGTATCTTTATTTCTGAGAGGAAACATCAGTGATGAGAGAGAATAATTGATTGGCTGCCTCCTGCACACCCCCTAACTGGGAATCCAGACCACAACTCAGGCATGTGCCCTGACTTGGAATCGAACTGTAACTTCCTGGTTCAGAGGTCGATCAACCTTTGAGCCATACTAGCTAGACCCTAAAGTCTGGAAGAGTGTGGAGAGGGTTGGTAGCTGTTCATTCACTGTGGGACTGTCTCTCAGCTTGATATTGGAGCCCCAGTCCTAGGAGTCCAGTCTTGCACCTGTAGCCCACAGCACATGCTTCCTTTGAATGCCTTTCATCCCTGTTTGCTCTCCTTTGAGAGTTCTTGGGCGTGCACTTAATCTCAGCAGTGGTAAACATCAGGAGGCTCTGGGGACAGTCAGCAGGAGCTTTAGCATGGTTTCCTTCTCTAAGGAAGCAATCAGTGGAAATTTTTAGTGACTAGGATTTTCCATAGACTGTTTAAAAGTTATAACTCCCTGTATCTTGGTAATTTTAGGAAATTTATTGTTATAGGGTAAGGTACTGAAACAGAGATGGGAGAAGGAAATAGGGATATTGACCTCCATCCCCTTTTGAGAGTGTAGGAGGTATGTTGGAAAGGAAGTGTGTTCTTTAAGAGTGTTGCTCTTCAGAACCAGTGCAATTGCACCGTTGTGTTTATTGAATTTGAGTTTAGACATCAGCCCCAAACCATTAGATTTAGCTCAGGATTAAACATCTGGCAGTGCAGAAGGGAATCATTGCAGCCTGATAACAGCAATTTACATGAAGAACTGACATGGAGCTTAGTAAGCAGTTCTTTTTTTTTTTTTTAACATTCTCTTTTTTTAAATCGTTTTTCACAGTTTATTTATTTTATTTATTAATATTGGCCTAGTGCCTGAAATTTGTGCACATTAAAAGGGAATTAATTAGAGGAAATATTTTAATATTGCCATTTGTCCTTTTTCTATAATAGAAGTGTCAGAGATGAAAGAAAATTAGTAAAATGTATTTGAAAATTTCCCTCCTGTTAGAGTCTGAGGCATGCCACGGGATCCAGAGTCAAGTCTCGGCCCACCTGCATGTGCCTCAAAATCACACGAGACTAAGAGCTGGCCAGCCCCCCGCCCCACCGTCAAGCCCCGAAGGGCGGGAGATGCAGCCTCCGGCCCCCCATCCTGGCTTCAGGTTTCCTAAGCCCCAGAATGACAATCACTTGCATATTAGCTCTTTATTAATATAGGATTTTTAAAAATTGATTTCAGAGAAAGGGAGAGGGAGAGATAGATAGAAACATCAATGATGAGAGAATCATTGATTGGCTGCCTCCTGCACACCCCACACTGGGAATTGAGCCTGCAACCCAGGCATGTGCCCTTGGCTGGAATCAAACCCAGGAAGCTTCAGTCTGCACGCCAAAGCTCTATCCACTAAGCAAAACTGGCTAGGGCAGTAAGTAGCTCTTTTTCCTCTTCTTTTACTATGAAGTCTTGGGGAAGGAGTTTGTGAATCATTTTTAAATATTCTATGAGTATATTTATTTACTAATCAAATCTTCACTGTGTATTTGATTTTACTAAAATAAAATGCCCAGTATATATTTTTACCAATAATTGTGTTGTTATTCCTCACTGTGTTGTAATGTAAATCAGTGAATGAGATACAAGATGCCATAAGCCAATTAATTAGGGAGGTATTTCTTCCAAATCTCTGAGCCCCAACACAGAGGAAGTGTCTCGTATTTATACCTTTAGAGCTTCTTTGTCTGCAGATATTACAAAGGGCTCGATGTGAGTTATTGTTACAAACAGTTGTAACCTTGCATATATAATGAGTTTGTACTTGGCTTAAGAATATGGGAATTATTATCAGTACTAGAGGCCCAGTGCACAAAATTTGTGCACTGGGGGAGGGGGAGCCTGCATCCTCTCCAATCTGGGACATCCCTCTCACAATCCAGGACTGCTGGCTCCCAACTGCTCACCTGCCTGATTGCCCCTAACCACT
Source organism: Lasiurus cinereus (assembly GCA_011751065.1). Classification (NCBI taxonomy): domain Eukaryota; kingdom Metazoa; phylum Chordata; class Mammalia; order Chiroptera; family Vespertilionidae; genus Lasiurus; species Lasiurus cinereus. The sequence continues at coordinate 15,109,350 of JAAGEH010000014.1, read as the reverse complement.
CCCCTGCTAGCTTGATCGATGCCTAACTGCTCCCCTGCCAACCAGATTGCCCCCAACTACCCTCCCCTGCAGGCCTGGGCCTCCCCAAAATGTCCCCCCCTGCAGGCCTGGGTCCCCCCAGCTGCCCTCCTCTGCTGGCCATCTTGTGTCCACATGGAGGCGGCTGGCCATCTTGTGTGTTGGGATGATGATCAATTTGCATATTATCTCTTTATTATTAGGATTAGTCTATTACATTGGATGGCTAGCTTGCAAGATCAGACAGTTAAGTTTATCTTTTTCTATTATTTGAACTAAAAACAAAGTCATTTTACAGAATAACAGACTGTCTTGAAGTGACAGTTTATAATGACAGAGTTTACAGGACTAGGGACTATCTATCAATAGCAGAGTTTCAAAACAATATTTTTTTATACAAGATGGAGGTGACTGTGCTTCAACTGGAGGATATTTTTCCCATAGAGGCTAGGGTTTTTTTCCCAGCCTTACAAAGGGTTCTGCATTCTGAGAAAGGGGCTGCACATAGATGGATTAAAAAGGAGCCCAAAGATGAAAGGTAATTTTAAAAGGCATTGAGAGTCAGAGGATCTTCAGCTGAAGGAACTAAAGACTCTATTCTAAGGACCCGAGGTATTCAACACAATTTGTCCTAAGGCAAGGTGGAAATATACACTTCAAAGGGTAAGGTATCAAAGAGTAGGGTACAGAGCATTGTCAGTTTGGGGAATAGCCTACAGCTGTTCAGGTGTTTGGCCAACAGGAGGCAATAAAATGCTCTGAGCTGTCTGGCAGTAGACAGTCCTATTCAGGTTTGGGGGAAGTGCCATTTAGCGGTTTCCAACAGGTAAATTACATATGTGGCTCACCATTGTTGAGCCCACCAAGTCCCATCAACCTTTTGATGGAACTCTTGTAATTATTGCATGCTGGAATTGGTTCCCAGCAGGAGGGAGAGAGAGAAGAACATCCATGTGAAAGAGGAACATTGAGGGAAGAAAAAAAAAAAGAAAAGAAAAATAAAAAAGAGACACATTCATTGGTTGCTTCTCTCTATCCCTAGTGCCCTGGGGGTGGGGGTGGGGGTGGGGGCCCACGTTCTAACCACTAACACCATCCAGATGTGAACATTGCCATGTTCAATATTTTTTTATTGAACATGGCAATAAAATTAAATTCTCCTGGTTGTGTGATTTTTTTTAAAGCTTTACTCTTTAATAATATGCACTCATTTTAGGAAATAATTTTCAAATAAGAACATAGTTGACCTAGATCCCACCAGGTCTAGTGTTTACTGTTAACATTTCAAAGTGACTATGGGATATCCAGTGGAATTTGTGGATATGCCTTATGTATTTTTTAACCTCTCCTGTTGTTAGATACTTCAAATATTTTCCATTTCTCTTTTTAAAAGAGAGTGGGGGAGATTGTGGGCATGTAGAAATGTATATGGGATCTCTACACTTTTAATTTTCCTATAATAATACCCTAAAATATCTCTATAAAACGCACATACACAGCTGTTCTTTCTTTTATGCTTGCATATCAGAATATGATTTGTTGTGTTTTTGTTTTGTTCTGGAAAAACAGTACTTACTTTCCTTAAGAAAGAATAAAGTTCACAAAGCAGCTAGTTACAGCTCATTGATTTGAAAGGGGAAGACGATTATATATCTTAAAAGGAATAACTAGTTTTCCAGTAAATAGTATACGATTACCAGGAGTTAAAAACAGCTGAACAAGTACTTAAAGTGGTGAAAACAGATTTTATTTTAAAAAGCTGTTGCAATAGGGGAAAGAAACAGTATAGAACTGGGCTCAATTCTGAATACAAGTAAAAGTGGACATTTATAGTTAAGGTGCAGGCAGAGTGGAAGGGTCGTTGGAGGGAAAATTTCATAGAGAAAACATCTGGGACAAGGGCTTTCTGGCACAAGGACTTAGTGGAATTCTTGCTGGGAAATGGCGGGGGAGGAGCCCGGTCAGACCAAGGCTGATCTGGTACCCAGGTTTGGGAAGTTTGGCCAAAGCAGTTTAGCAGGATTTTTGCAAGAATTGGGCGATGCAAAGATAGACACACAAGTGCAAATGTGGAGGATTCAAGGGAGTCTGACTAAAGTTTGCCCATGGAGGGATGCTGTCACGGAGGAAAAAGCAAGCTATTTAAAAGTGGGCAGTTTCGTTAGCAGCTTGTGGGTTCCAGGGAGAAGGGGAATACGATGAAAGGGGTTGCTAACCTGAGGCAGAGAGGCCTGGCCAACCGTGGGGCGGGGCCGGCCTCGGGCCGCGGGGCGGGTTTCGCGCTTAATGCGGGGGAGGGGGGAGCAGGGCGGGAGGACGCCCACTCCCAGCTCGGCCTGCTCCCAGCCTATTGAGGTGGAGGGAGAGCTCGCCCCGCCCCTCGGTGGGCGCCTCCCACCTCCGCTTGGGTCTATGGAGGAAAAACTTGGCGCAGGCGGCACAATTCTGATGGCCGCAGCCGCCTGCGGCACCAAGGCCATGTCCCTCTTCAAGCGGACCTGGGTGCTGAGCCCCGCCGCGGCGCCTAAGGGCTCGAGTACCCCCACGCGCTGTTGTCCCTGGCCTTCCAAGGACTGGACTCGGGGGGAGGGTGTTTGCGCTTGGCTACGGCGTCCAGCGGCCGCCGGCTTCCTACCCCAATCCCACTCCTGCTCCTCGACAACTGCTACTTCGGTGTGTCTTCTCTGCCCGCAGGACTCGCTCAGCAGCAGCTTGAAAACTTGTTACAAGTACCTGCATCAGACCAGTCGCAGTTTTGCAGCTGTTATCCAGGCGCTGGATGAAGAAATGCGGTGAGTGGCTCCTAGAGGGCTTGGAGTTATTACAAGCAACTTGTTGACATAGCCCCTAGCGTTGCACTGTGTGCTTGTGATTGGTTAATCTGTGCCACTTCAGTAAAGGAAATGTTCCCTGTCGAAATGCCCATGTGTTTATTTACGTTAGGCTGCCCTTCCAGGCACCTCGCCATCTAATACTGTTCCTGCAGGCCCAGCTCTTTCAAGGGAGGGGTGGGGAGAATGTTTATTAACCTTTCTTAGCTTTGGCCGGCGAACTTGTTTCTGAGCAGGCCTGTATTTTTCTTGGCTTCACTTAGGCTTCTCTATATTTCTAGTTTACCGGGTTAATTCTTTTCAAGTTGCCTCTGCAGATTACATATATACATGAATTTAAACTAATTGCCTTTATGTATGATAATATTTATATTAAGAAGTTGTGTCTTTTGACTTTTTTTATCTGAAAAATATTAGTTCCATCTAAACATTTGGTCTTTTGGCCTTTGTACAATTCTGCATTAGTTAATAGTAACTCATTCTGGGAGTAGTAATGACATCCAGCTGATAAGTTTATTTTATTTTTATAAATAAACTATAGAAGTCCATTGCGACCATCTAAGAAAAGAAAACTAAGATATCTCAAGTATGAAAGGTTGGATATTCTTTCAGAGTTCTGCAGAGTTAAGGATTTAGAAAATGGCCTGCTATAAATGAGTTGTTATTTCAAAGTAAATATCTTTGGAAGTTTATTCCAATATATTAATAGTTCTTCCTTTTTTTACAGCCATGCAGTATGCATATTTTATCTAGTTCTCCGGGCTCTGGACACTTTGGAAGATGACATGACCATCAGTATAGAAAAAAAAGTCCCATTGTTACACAACTTTCACTCTTATCTTTATGAACCTGACTGGCGATTCACGGAGAGCAAAGAGAAACATCGACAAGTGCTAGAGGACTTCCCAACGGTATGGAATTACAGATCTCTTCTGCCTATGGTCATTTTATAATTAATGATGCAATGTCAATAGCCTGCATACCTCTAGAGAACAGTTAAATAAGCAATCAGGGCAACGTAATATAATGTGATTGCTAAGCTAAACTGCCTAGGTTAGAGCCCTAACTCTCCCACCTACTAACTGGTGCTTAATTACAAAGCCTATCTGGTCCTCACTTTTTAAAATCTGTAACAGATAATAGATGATAATAATAGTATCTACTTCATAGTATTGTGAAGATTAAAAGAGTTAATATCAATAAAGCCCTTAGAATGGTGTTAGCTACTGTTATTATTGGTAGAGTGTTTGGAAATCCCGTGTTTACTCCTATGGAAAGATGCATTCAAGTTCTAGTGTCATAAAAGATGGATTCTCAAGCTAACCCACAAAACCTGTTTGCTATAATGCAGCCTGCATATGTAGCGCGACTGACTTGGGTACTCGAAGCCTGATAGCATAGGCCTGCTGCTCACGAAGGGTAGCAGCTGTGGTGTAGGGAGCAGAGACTCGCAGCAGCTGGGGTGAGGACTGAGAAGCAAGAGATCCTCTGTGGCTTATAGAGCTGTGATGCTGCATAAGTTCCTTAACTTCTTGATGTCTCAGTTTTCTCATTTGTAATGTTAAAGCTACCAGGATTAAATAAGCTCATATGTCTAAAGTAGTTAGAATAGTCCTTGCCACATACTGAGTATTCTGGAAATAATTAGGTGTTTGGTCCATTCTGTTGGAGTAAAGTGGGTTATAATTAAAACTTGAGCTTTAGGAAATCTCACAAGTTTATGTGATACATGGACAAATCCTGCTTTTCTGGATCTGCGTGTCTTAATCACACAAATAAGTGATTTTCTCAAATCTTACAAAGTTTTGATTTAGCAAAGTCTCATGTTCCCTAATAGCCCAAAGAAGCCCTTCTGTATTTACATAGTTGCCAGAATTTTGGGGGAAGAATGATTATGTGGCTCTTGCTGTTGAAAGAAACCCTGAGTGGAGAGGGGAGGAATCCACCCATTACAAAAGAATGTTTGAGAAGAACTCCTTTGGAGCAAGGGCTGGTTCCGATTACTGAGATGATGTCTTCCGTATCAAAGCCAAAAATACTATACAACATAAGAAAAAAGTCTGAAGAATAATGAGAGTTGATACAGTGCAATACAATATCAAAGAAGAAGAAAGGAAAAGAATCTGAAAAATAATTAGGAGAGGAATTAGAGCTTACATCTTTTTTTGTTACACTAGTGGACTTTCCTAGTATCCTTTCTTCATGCACTTGGGATTACCCCAAGGACCTACAAATCTGTAATAGTTGTGAAACAGAATCACCTGGAGGTGTAATAAATAAATAGAAATAGGTCCTGGCTCACTTCATTGGGCATAAATTGTTAATATTAGAGAATATGTGAAATGGGCTCAGAGGCTGGAGCAAGTCAGCAATGCTTTCTCCTTTCCTCAAGTTTCTGGGAAAACACAAAGCTCTTCATTGCCACTCTTTTCTAGATATTTTTGTTTTCATTTATGGAATGCATAATTATGTAACAAGTATCAAAGAATTGTTGGAGGGGATGGCTCAAATTCAGCAGTGAAATGTTTATTTTGGAGTGTTTGTTTTTAAGTCTGAGCTTCTGCTCCTCCCCCACCCCACTGGCCTTTCCTCTCTTATAAATAGAACTGGCCTGGCCAAGGATCTGTTGAAAGAACCGGTCTTAGGGAGATTCAGGGATCCAAATAACCTTTGGTAGACTTGCTAATTTGTTTCGGTCCACAACAGGAATTGCCTTTGGTTTTGCTTGGAACAGCTGTTCTGGAAAGAAAGTTCTGGAGAGGGTGGGTTGATTTTTATGGAATTGGGGGTGGGGAGGAAGGGGGTTTAACAGTTGATGTTCATAGAGTAATCCTACAGTATCTTAGGCTCCCAAATCCCTTTGGTGCCCTGCAACCAGCTGGTTTTCCCCCAGGTCCTTAAATTGAGGAATTTCCTGAGGAAGTTTTTCTAACCTTTCTGTAAACACAGACGAGGTATTTCTCACTTTCGATGCAGATTTAAGTATTTTAAACACTTCTTTTAACTTAAGGTATTTATGCAGAAGCAATGACTTTTAAAAACATGAATAGCAGTTTTCTAAATAAGAGCTTGGGCTATGGAAGAAAATGTTGGGTAGCATGTCTCAGAATGAACTAAATTGGAGGAGACACTAGCTTTGTGATACAAATTTGGGAACTGATGATAGAATGTAGTTGGCCGATCACTGGAATATAAATTCTGCAGGATATGAATTTCTAATTATTTCTGGCTGGTTGTCCCATGTCTAGACAGTGCTTATTACATAAGAAGTTAATACATTAGCACAAATGAATCTTCACTTTATGAGGTTTGTCTGAAATGAGGCATTCTTCCTGAAATAACATTTATGCTCAGTTTTATGCTGAAGCATTTCATTTATTAAATATTAGAAAGATGAGTGTATAGTGAGACTATGAATCTTCTTTTGAGTCTAGAAACTAGCATTTTTAGACCCTTCTACTTTAATATTTTAAAAATTTTCTGTGTTTACTATTCAATATGTAGAAATGTTGATGTTAGTTAGGCATAATCTAGATGTTAGGCTTATAGATGAATCATTTGGGCACCTTTACAAGTTTACTATTGCTTTGCTTTATGATCTATAGGTACCATGTTGATTCCCATTGTAAATATGTATTTTCTGTTTTCATATCTCCCTTTCAGATCTCCCTCGAGTTTAGAAATCTGGCTGTGAAATATCAAACAGTGATTGTCGACGTTTGCCGGAAAATGGGATTTGGGATGGCAGAGTTTTTGGATAAGCATGTGACCTCTGAAGAGGAGTGGGACAAGGTCAGTGTCCCTATAAAGCAGTGTTGGGGGCATAAGACAGAGCTGGCAGTCCTCATCATGAAGTTTAGAAGGAGAAAGTGGTCCACTAGTTCCAGCTTTTCTGGTTTTACAATCCATCAATTTATTTTGTAATTTAAAAAATAAATTTTACTTATTGATAATTAGTGAGAGAGAAACATTGATATGTTGTACCACTTATTTATGCACTAAAAGCCCAGTTCATAGATTCATGCACTGGTGGGATCCCTCGGCCTGGCCGGTGCTGGGCCCTCTCACAATCTGGGACCCATCAGGGGATGTTGGAGAGCCTATTTCAGCCAGACCCCACAGACCAGGCTGAGGGACCCCACCGGTGCACAAATTCATGCACTGGGTCTCTAGTATGCATATAAGATCTTTGGTTAATCTTTTCCCATCCTCCCTCTTCCCCCCTCCCCTCTGAGATTCATCAGTCTGTTCCACCGTTCCATGCCTGTGGCTTCCCCTCCTTCGTTGAGCATCTGTCCCCTGGTGGTCAGTGCACATCATAGCTACTGGCTGGTTGGCAGGTTGGCTGGTTACTTAGGCTTTTATATATATTTCTTGGTTGATTCCTGTATGTGCCCTGACTGAGACTCGAACCCAAAACCTTGGTGCATCAGGACAATGCTCTAACTGCTCTAACCAACTGAGCAACCCAGCCAAGGCCAAAACCCATCTGTTTAGCTTGACTATCTCATCATAAACACTTAATAAGGGATTATAGTTTAATACTTGAATTAATGCTACAGAGAGTTTACCATTAAATTAGGCCAAAGTAAATATAACTCATGCCAGAGGTACAGACATTAAGCTTATAAAGCGTCTCTGACTTGCTATGAAATTTTAGGTAAATGGCCAGATTACTTCATGTAGTATAGAGATATTAGTATTCAGATCTTAAAAATGTATTTTTTGTTGTTTTCTTCTTTCCATTATGGAGGGTGTGTGTGTAGCTTAGTATCTGAGTCATTTCAAGTTCCATCTTAATACAAGATCTAAACTGTTAGATTATGTTTCCTCTCTAGTACTAGAGCACCTCTCTAGTACTTCTTTCCCATCATCTCCTTACAGAAATAAGACAATATGAAATATTCTAAGTTTCTTAACATCCCCCAATTTGTATTGTGGTTATAAGCAAATATGTGTGGGAATGGCTTTTCTTCCTGACGCTCAGCTGTGAAAGATATTGACCAGGATAGGAGTTAGGGGCTGGGAGAGTGCTTACCTAGACAAAGTGACCTAATTGACTATGGGGACTAAACTAAATATAAAAACACACCGAAACTGGTTTGGCTCAGTGGATAGAGCGTCGGCCTGCGGACTGAAAGGTCCTCGGGTTCAATTCCGGTCAAGGGCATGTACCTTGGTTGTGGGCACATCCCCAGTAGGGGACGTGCAAGAAGCAGCTGATTGATGTCTTTCTCTCATCAATGTTTCTAACTCTCCCTTTCTCTCTGTAAAAAATCAATAAAATATATTAAAAAAAACACAAGGTAGGAGGAAGGAGGCTTGCCCATAGTTCATGGAGTGGTGCTTGTGAGACCTAATTCGTCACCCCAGTGAAAGCAAAAAGGTTTCAGACATCTAAACTGTACATATTTTGTATCTTTAATAGTGCTTAGATTAGGATCACAAATAGATGCTACTACATATTCACAGAGTGAGTGCAAGTCCAAGGTCTGGCATCTTAATTTTCAAGCTTCAGAACTCAATGGCAACATCTTTGAAACTGCTGGTCGATGCTTCCTAAGGTAGCAAGCGTGTGATTGCTGCTGGAATATCAGTTTAGAAATTTAAAGTTAAAGCTAAAACTACAGGCCAAGAATCAGCACTGGTTATCTGTACAGTAACTTCCTTTTCTGCTCTGCAGATCTGTCAGGAAACTGAATTATAGGTTGTTAAATAGAAGTTTTGATCAGATAAAATTGAGTACATACTTTAAAAGGATTTTACTTTTTCCTTCAATTTTGGAGAGTGTCGAATACTTCCATTCTAGGAGTATTTCTTTCTAAAGAACTATTATCTTAAAATATACTTCTCCTTGGACAGCACTATACATGTACTAATGTTTTTAATTTTTAGTAATTCTTTAAAAAATTTTTGTAGTTGCCTACAGCTCATTTCTGGCTAATTCCTGTATATCTTTACTCTTTCCAGAGTCTTCCTCTTCTGGAACATATTTCAAGCTCTTTCTCCTTGCCATTTCAATGGGTCCTTGACTAGTATCTGGCTTTGTATTACTTTAAACCAGAGATACTTTACTCTTTGCATAACTCTCTCCAGAGGGTCTTTCTTTAACTGCTCTTCACTTCTGATTGTCTAATGGATATTCGTCTTAGAAAAACATTGCATTAAGTTGCTTTGGAGTATACTCTTCAGGGAAGGATAGCTTTGACAAACCACTTTTATGGGGAAATACTTATGATAGTTATTAGCTTACTAAGACCCCTTAGAGAATAGCAGGTTTAGAAAAGTTGTTAAGCCTGCATCTTAAGCCTGACTACTTGGGTTTGAATCCTTGGCTTCTGCCTTCCCAGATGTGTGGCTTTAATTTTCCCAGATGAGTGATCTTGGGCAAGTTAATCAACTTCTTTGCCTCAGTTTCCACTTTCCAGTAAAAGTGATAGTAGTATGTACTGCATACAGTGTTTGTAAGGATTGTATATATAGGATGGGGCAAAAGTAGGACTACACTTGTTTGTGTGGAAATAATACAATAATTAATAAATAATACTTTGTGTTTTGAGTATTCATAACAGTAAACCTGTTTTGCCCCACGCTATACAGAGTGCTTAAAACAATTTAAGAACATTCTGGTACTACTTTGTTTTTCTGTATAATTAGGATTTTGAGATACTGCATAATCTTGAAATGCCTTCAAGATTAGATTCCGTATTCAATTTTCTATTAGAATATATTTTATTCCCTCATTGCCTTCACTCCCACTTTTGGATATAAAAAGTTTACTAGTTTATTTTTTAAATAAAATAACCTTTTATTCTAGAAATACAGAAAATGCAAGTAATGAAAAAAGAAGATGCCAGCCAGAGGTTACTTTTGTTAAATCTTTTGTGCATATCCTTCTTGGATGTTTTCTAGTCCTTACATGTACATAGTGTATATTTTTATTTATTTATTTTCTGTTCGTCAGATTTTTTTTAAACTTTAAATCTTTATTCAGATTATTACAGTTGTTCCTCTTTTTTCCCCCCATAGATCCCCTCCACCCAGTTCCCACCCCATGCATTTACCCCACCCCACAGTCCACATCCATTTTTTTGGCATTCTCATTATGATTCTTCAAGGTTTTCCTAAGTTCCTCAGAGGTTTTAGTAGATTCTTGAGTAACCTTATAATTGTGGTTTTTGAACTCTATATCCAGTAGTTAGCTTTCCTCCATTTCTTTCATTTGTGACATGTTTCTTTGTCTCCACATTTTGGTTGCTTCCCTGTGTTGATAGAGTGGTTTTGTGTGGTAGATGACCTACAGGGCCCTGTGGCTCAGCCTCCCCAATCACTTGAGGTGGACACTCTTTGGTTCACCCCTTTGTGGCTGAGTGCACAGTCTTGTTGTAGTTAAATCTTGATTGCTGTTGGTACACTGGGAGGAATTGACCTCCAGGCCAATTGGCTGTGAGGACCCGCTATGTCTATAGTGGAAGAACTGCTATGCTGGAGACACCCTTATGTGACAGTACTTGCTTCAGTGGGGCTTTGGTGCTCACTGGGTCTGCCTCTTGAGTGTGTCACTTATGGATGTGAGGAGTTGAAATCTGGTATCATCTCACACTGACCACTGGGTACACTGGCTCCTGGATCTCCAAGGAGGTGCAAGTTAGCTACCCCCTGAGGCCACCCAGCAGGAGCTACAGGGAGATCTGCAGATTCCTCCTCTTTGTTTGGGTTTGGAAGTTTTGGAGCTGTCTGACCCAGCTGCAGTTGTTAGGATAAGCTGCAATAGGGCAGGCCATTCATATGCAAAAGCTGCTGTGCACAGCTTGTAAATTGGGTGGGGCAAGGTCTCAGGGAGTCTCCACATCCTGTGCGCCAGTGCAGTAAATAATGATTTCTGAGAGCACCTGTGCAAGAAAGATACCCTCACTTTTCCACCCAATGGTAGACATTCCCCTATCTTCTCCCCATAGGAATCTGAGTCCCCAGAGTTTAGCTGGAAACTGGAGTTCAGAGCAGTCGGGAGCTTGTATCTCCTTCCTGGTGCTTGGGTTATGTGCAGGAAATTCTGCAGCAAGCAGTGTGGGTGTTACAGGGAGTCCAGTACCAGTTATTTAGCTTTCTCTGAAAAACTGGATGCTCCGCACATCCTGGGTCCGGCTCTCTGACACCGGGTGGCGAAGGGGGTCAGTGACGCGGCTTCCCCGTATCCCTTCGCAGGCGGCGAGGCCGCCTCTGGCGCAGGGACAGGGCCCAGGTCTGGTCACGGGCACGCCCCGAGCTGCCCGACCCCCTCTTGAGATCGCCGTCTCCACAGACCTTTATTTTTTTAATCAAAATGAGATCTTATGCATTCTGTTTGGAGCCTCTACTTTTGTAGCTAATGCTCTCTAGCATTTTCATTTTAGTAAAAAATTTATTATTAAAGTTTTCTTTAACTATTCTTTTACAGTACTGTCACTATGTTGCCGGACTGGTGGGAATTGGCCTTTCTCGTCTATTCTCTGCCTCAGAATTAGAAGACCGCTTAGTTGGTGAAGATATAGAGTGTGCCAACTCCATGGGCCTGTTTCTGCAGAAAACAAACATCATTCGTGATTATCTGGAAGATCAGCAAGAAGGAAGAGAGTTCTGGCCTCAAGAGGTAACAAATTCAGGAGACTTGGGGGAAAATAATTTAAAACACTTTCTAAAAATAAATAAATAAACAAACCACTTTCTGAAAACAAACCCCATTAAACCCTTTTAGTTGCAAGTGACAGAAATGCAAATCAAAGTACCTTAAGCAACATAAGAGAATATATAAGGTAGGTTAAGATTTAGTTTGCTTCTTATAGATAGATTGGCTGAATCCAATTCAGACTATGTAATCAGGCTCTGTACCCTTCTTTTGGCAGGCATTCTCCAAGTGATGGTGGCTTTAACAACCCATGACTTACAACCTACTAGCTTTAAAAAAGTTCTTAGGAAGGTCTGAGTCACAGGGCATGGTTCCCTCAATTAGTTACTAGAACCAGAGGGCTGAGTAGTCTGTCCAGACCTGGATTATATCTTCCCAACACACACAGAATGGATTCCTGCCCACCTCCACCCCCCTAAGCAAGAAGAGGGAAAGATGGACACAGATAATAGGATGCTGAAGGCCTGGGGCGGAGGGTGAAGGTGGGATGGAGAGGGTCAGTGTGGGAAAAGAGGGGGACTTTGTAATACTTTCAACAAAAAGATTTATTTTAAAAAATAGAGGGAGCCCTAACTGGTTTGGCTCAGTGAATAGAGCATTGGCCTGCAAACTGAAAGGTCCCGGGTTCAATTCCGGTCAAGGGCATGTACCTTGGTTGCGGGTACATCCCCAATAGGAGGTTAGCAGGAAGCAGCTGACCGATGTTTCTCTCTCATCAATGTTTCTGGCTCTCTATTCCTCTCCCTTCCTCTCTGTAAAAAAATCAATAAAATATATTTTTAAAAAATAAAGGGAAAGTATGCTGGATAGGCAAAAACTACAGATGCTCATTTAACAGACAAGAGTTGATCTTTAACAATTAAAAAATAGATGGAGCCGAGATTGGTTTGGCTCAGTGGATAGAGCGTCGGCTTGCGGACTGAAAGGTCCCAGGTTCAATTCCGGTTGGGTGCATGTACCTTGCTTGTAGGCACATCTCCACAGTGGGGCATGCAGGAGGCGGCTGATCAATGTATCTCTCCCATCGATGTTTCTCACTTTCTATCTCTCTCCCTTCCTCTCTCTAAAAAATCAGTAAAATATATTTTAAAAAAATAGATGAAAAAGGAAAGGCTTTGACAAATTGATTTTTATTCAGAAGGAAAGCTAGAAAATCTTATAACTGCTGATTTTATTCCAGCATTTACCTTTTGCTTTCTGTAAAATAATTTCCTAAGACAAAGTGCTTTTGTTATTTTTTAAATTTTATTTTTCAATTATAGTTTACATTCAGTTTCTTATTTTTTTAAAATATATATTTCTTTATTGGTTTCAGAGAGAGGAAGGGAGGAGAGAGAGAGAGAGAGAAACATCAATGGTGAGAGAATCACTGATCAGCTGCCTCCTGCACACCCCCTACTGGGGATGTGCCCGCAACCAAAATACATGCCCTTGACCGGAATCAAACCTGGGATCTTTCAGTCCACAGGCTGATGTTCTATCCACTGAGCCAAACCGGTTTCGGGTTTTGTTTTTTGTTTTTAATTTTGTGAGTTTATTTGAGCCAAACTGTCGACATATGCCGGGAAGCAGAATTTCAATGAGTTGAGACCTCAATTTTATTTTGTAATAGTTTCAGATGTACTACATAATGGTTAGACCAGTGGTCGGCAAACTGCTGCTCGTGAGCCACATATGGCTCGAGAGCCACGGTTTACTGCTCTGTTGACTAATGAGTTTGCTGACCACTGGGTTAGACAATCACACTTTACAAAATGGGCCCCCATTATTTCAGTACACATCTGGCACCATCCATAGTTATAATATTATTGACTATATTCCCTATGGTGTACTTTAAATCTCCATGATGGTTTTGTTACTACCAATTTGTACCTTTTTTTTGGAAATTCAAGTTACAAAAGCAAATCTGACCTCAATTTAGTTGCTCATTCACCACAAACTTTCCCTTTTATGTACAATATCCTTGGAAGACAAAGGGTCCAGGCTTTTCTTTCCATTCAAAGTTTGGAGCTCTTTTTAATTTGTACTTCATAATCACTTCACTTAGTCTCCCAACCTTCCTTCCCTCTGGCAACCAATAATCTGATCTCTGTAATCTATGCGTCTGTAAAACCAAGTGCTTTTAAAGTGAAAAAGGCAGGTGTCAAAGTGGGAAAATATTTGCAACTTAAATTCCAAATAAAGGATTAATATTCCTAATATTTTTTAAAAACTGCTAAGAGTTAATAATTCCAAGTGTCCTGGAGAAAAATGGGCAAAGAGATAAGAACAGATAGCTCACAGAGAGAAAGATGCAAATGATCCTTAAACATCTGAGAAGATGATCCATCCTACCTTTAAAAGAATAACTCACATTAAACATACCCCAAACTCAGACATCATAGTTTTTCAAGCTCTCTAACATGCAGCCATGGTTGAGAAATAGCTCTTGAGCACCCCTTATTTGACACCATGGCTCAGAGAAGGGAAAAGGGTCTTAAGGAACTTCAGTGAGTTAGTGGTTGCCCTGAAAGAGAAGCCTCAGGGTCCTGAGTCAGCCCAGTACCTATCCAGCATATCACACTTCCTCTCAGAGGAGTACCAGCTCTGCAGTCCTGCATACATTTTGCCTCCCTCTTCTGTAAAATAGAAACACAAAAAGAACTACAGTTGATCCCTGAACAACATGGGTTTGGACTGCGCAGGTCTGATTATCTGCTGATTTTTTTTCCCCAATAAATATATGGTCAGTCCTCCATATTCTTGGATTTCTCCAGCATTCCATGATTCAACCAACAGTATTTTCAGTCTGTGTTTGAGAATCCACATACGTGGAGGGCTGAGTGTATGCATTATTCATACCATTTTATACAAGAGACTTGAGCATCTTTAAATTTTGGTATCCACTGGGGTCCTGGAATCAATCCCCTTTGGATACCAAATTTTGGGGGAGTCAAAAGTTAATGTGGATTTTAAACCAAGTATAATTGTTGACAACAACTGAAAACTTTTTTACATATGCTAGCCTCATGCCCTATTTTTTATGGTTGTATATGTATCTAAACTGTGAGATCAGATAGCCATTATCTACTATATCTCCTTTTCCTCACTTATTTAGTCTTAGCTTTATGCTTACCATCCATCTGTATGTTGGTATCAGAGCTTGTGCTTGGGTAGACAGGAAAGACCGAACAGAACATAATTACCTATGTTTATATGTATTGGTTATGTGTCCTTTATATTTGAAGGTCAGTTTCTATGGATGTAAATCCTTGAGCTTACATTTTTTAGTATCCTAAATCTTTTACTCCAATTTTCTTCTGTTTTCAAGAAGTAGATTTTTCAGCTGGCTGTAGAAAAATGTAAGGATAACTTGATTTTCTTTTCCTTATAAAGTCATGGATTCTGCTCTTTTTCCTTAGTGGTCACTATCTAGATCCATTATCATTGCACATGGCAAGTGGTGCCATCTTAATTCTATCATGCTTTCTGCATTTAACAAGCTGGAATTTTAAATTTTGCAAAAATGATGATCATGATGGCAGCTTAGTATTTGGATTTTTCCAAATTTTCACAAAAAGTTAGGAAAGCACCTTGACAAAAAACCCAGAATCTAGCCCAAGATTCACATGTTCAAAAGCACTAAGTAACACAGCATCCCCAGGAACTCCCAAGTGGGTACAAAAAAAACAAAAACACCACAAATAAAACCTGTCCTGCCACCTGCACAGGAGAGAGCAAGGGTTGGCTGCATGGTGTCTAACATTTGAAAGCAGGGGAGGCCTCAGAAGAGCTGGCAAGTGGAGACGGTGGGATAATTTGAACAGGAGAACTTTGTTTGTTTTCATACATATTTTTATTGATTTCAGAGAAGGGAGATAGAGATAGAAACATCAATGAGGAGAGAGAATCATTGATTGGCTGCCTCCGACACACCCTAGGAATCAAACTGGTGGTCTCTGTTGGTGCATAAGTTAACGTTCAATCACTGAGCCATACCATCTGGGCCAGATATTTTGTCTTTTGGATTCAGTATTTATTGTTAATTTGTAGGTGTAATAAGATGTGTACAGGAAAGTTCCTAGTCTCTTAGAAATTCATAATAAAATAATTGTGGATGAATTGATATATCCGGGCTTTAATTTAAAATAATCCCGGATGCCAAAACGGGTTTGGCTCAGTGGATAGAGCATTGGCCTGGGGACTGAAGGGTCCCAGGTTCGATTCCTGTCAGGGGCATGTGTCTTGGTTGTGGGCACATCCTCAATAGGGGGCGTGCAAGAGGCGGCTTATCGATGTCTCTGGCTCTCTATTCTCCTTTCCTCTCTGTAAAAAAACAATAAAATATATTTTAAAAAATAATAAATAAAATAAAACAATCCTGGGACTGGGAGAGGGGAACAAATTTGGCCAGGTGTCGGTAATTGCTAAATAGACAGAACCTATTTTCTCCAGTACCATCAATCTTAGTGGGTTTAGATGCAGGTTAAGAATGGATAGACTTTTGATTGTCCATAGCATTTCTTAGTCTTTTTAGGCCTAATTATTGATTCTGGGGAGTGTGTTCTTTAAGAAGCTTGAGAATCCTATCTAATAAAAGAGTAATGCAAATTGACCATACCTCCGCTACACCCACCAGCCATGTCCACCAGCCATCAGAGAGAGGATGCAAATTAACCCAACAAGATGGCTACGACCACAGAGAGAGTAGGAGGGAGGAAGTCAAGCTTTTCTAAAATCCTGGCAGGTGCTTAAGGCAACAAAGTTTCAATGGCTGCCACCACAGAACGAGGCTTGGGTTGCCCCTGGTGATGGAGGAAGCCAACCTTTCCACACACCCTAGTGGGTGCTTAAGGCAACAAAGTTTTAATGGTTATGGGAGAAGAAGACTTGACTCTGCTCCAGGCTACAAAGTTTCAATGGTAGAAGATAAATAAATCCCAGATACCAGGGTCTCCACTTGGGTTGCTGGGGGGCATGACCGGCCTGCAAACCACCACAGGCCCCTCCCCCAGGCCACCCCAGGCCCCAAGGGAACACCCACCCTGATCCAGGATACCCTTCACAGCAAACCAGCTGGCCCCAACCCATGCATCAGGCCTCTGGCCTATCTAATAAAAGAGTAATATGCAAATTGGCCATCACTCCAACACACAAGATGGCTGCCCCTATGTGGACACAAGATGGCCACCACAAAAGGCCAGCAGAGGAGGGCAGTTGGCAGAGACCAGACCTGCAAGGGAGGGCAGTTGTGGGCGATCAGGCCAGCAGGGGAGGGCAATTAGGAGGAACCAGGTCTGCAAGGGAGGGCAGTTGGGGATGACCAGGCTGGCAGAGGAAGGAAGTTGGGGGTGACCCGGCCTGCAGGGAAGGGCAGTTAGGGGTGACCAGGCCCACAGGGGAGGGCAATTAGGGGCAAACAGGCAGGCAGGGGAGTGGTTAGGGGGCAATCAGGCTGGCAGGCAAAAGTGGTTAGGGGCAATCAGGAAGGCAGGCAGGTGGGCAGTTTGGGGTTAGCAGTCCTGGATTGTGAGAGGGATGAGACTGGGCTAAAGGACACCCCCCCCCCCCGCACAAATTTTGTGCACTGGGCCTCTAGTGCTATATAATAAAAGGCTAATATGCAAATTACCCCCTCGGGAGTTCGACTGCTCACTAAGACATGCTGACCACCAGGGAGCAGTGCCAAAGGAAGGAAGGTCCCGGCCAGCAGCTGGGGGAAGGCTCCAATTGATCATTGGCTAGGCCTAGTGACCCTACTCATGCAAAAATTTTGTGTTCTGGACCTCTAGTTACCAATAACAGTTATTTGTGGTTTTCATAGAATCCTCTACATAACATTATTAAAAACTAGGGACCTGGTGAACAAAATTTGTGCACAGCTAGGGTTCCTAAGCCTGGCTAGCCTAGCTATCAGGGCCAATCTGTGGTGAGACCATCAGGATGATTAGGGACCCCCCGCTGGCACCCACGTTGGCTGACCTGGGGCCTGCGGGCTAGGGGCAGCATCTGCCCCCTGGAGATTCTGTGCATGTCATAGTGACCAGTCATTCTGCAGTGCATCAATTTGCATATTAGGCTTTTATTATATAGAATTATCAAGCAAATTCCAAATTGACATTATTTAACTTTTTCAGAAAAAAAAATGTTTTATTGATTTTAAAGAGAGAGAAAGGGAGAGGGAAAAAGAGATAGAAACATCAGTGCATCAGCATCAATCTGCTGCCTCCTACATACCCCTTTTGTGGATTGAGCCCACAATCCTGGCATGTGCACTGCCGGAAATCAAACTGGCACCCTCTTGGTGCATGGGATGACAATCATTGAGCCACACTGAACGGGCTGTTATTTCATTTTCAAGTTACTAACATCCAAGGAGGTGTAATGTTCTTAGAGTAGAGACTCAGCTCTTTTCCCCACATATGCTTGTTCAGTAGCATTCTTATCAGAATTGGGAATGTAGTGTTAAACATTAATTATTTTGAGGCCTGGCAATCTTGAGAATGTTTAGCTTGTACCATTGTATCTGATTTTGTATGTATCTGATTATTTTTTCAGGAATAGACTAATGCCTTCTGGATAACAAGAGGCCTCTTTAGTCTGAGGCCATCAAAGTATTGCTTAGTACATGCTGTACTAATTGTCCCAAAGGGACACTTTCCCAAGTACTTTATGTTCTCTTAGGTTGTGATTAGTCCTTGACTTGTAGCTATAAATAGCAATTGGGTATAGCTTAAAATGGACTAAATCTTCATGAAAGATGAGGCAGCAGCTAAAGAAGATTCAACTGTGTATCAATAGTTCTTATTCACAAAGATCCTTTCATATTGCTTGTACATTTTTCCTGTATACACATCTTGATTTGTTTTTGATCTTTTTATCTGTCTAGGTTTGGAGCAAGTATGTTAAGAAGTTGGATGATTTTGCTAAGCCGGAGAATATTGACTTGGCCGTACAGTGTCTGAATGAACTTATAACCAATGCTCTACACCACATTCCAGATGTCATCACCTACCTTTCCAGACTTAGAAACCAAAGTGTGTTTAACTTTTGCGCTATTCCTCAGGTATGGAATAGGGCTTTGCTTGTTGTATATGGGAAATAGAGGTTAAAGGGAGTGGGGTGGTAGTAGTGATGGGGGTGGGTAGAATGCATCTACTATTTTGGTCTGTATTCAGGAATATGGTTCTTTAAAAAGATGACTCTAGTTTATTTTCTTTGGCTGGGGGGCAGTCAGTGTTTCAAACACCTCTCGGCCTTATAACCACCACACTCAGCTAAGTCTCCAGATGAAGTCTGCTCTTTCCCTAGATTTATGGGGAATGCTGAGTAGGTGAAACTATTATCATGAAAAAGTCTTAATTAAGCACCTAAAATTTGCTGTCCTATTTTTAAGACTCAGGCTAACAGAAACTAATCCTCTGGGTCTAGCCCCTTGATGTTGTAGGAGCTTATACTAAAAATGCCTTTACCAGCCAGGCTGGTGTGGCTCAATGGATTGAGCGTCATTCTATGGACCAATGGGTTTGATTCCTGGTTCAGGGCACATGCCTGGGTTTCAGGCTCCATCTAATAGGAATGTGGGCATGCAGGAGGCAATTGATTAATATGTCTCTCATTGGTGTTTCTCTCTCCCTCTCCCTTTCTTTCTGAAATCAATTTAAAAAATGCCTTTACCAGTTTCATTTATTTTTTGTTTTTTTAATTCTCACCTGAGGATGTTTCTCCATTGATTTTCAGACTGAGTGGAGGGAGGGTGGGGAAGTGGGGAGGGAGAGAGAAAGGTGAGATTAAGAGAGCGGGAAAAGAGAAACATCGATATGAGATCAATTGGTTTGCCTCCCAGGAGTCCGCAAACATACCCTTGACTAGGAATGGAACCCACGACCCTTCAGTCCATAGTCAGTGCTCTAACCGCTGAGAAAAACAGGCCAGTGCAGTTTCAGTTCTTAACTAAGTGAAGAAAGTTAGAGGATTTAACTGATTTGGAAACTTGCTTTACTCTTGTTTTGATAGCCAATCTTGAATGATTCTTGGAACTAAGACCTGTGTGCCTGATTTAGGTTTTCATTTATCCTCAAATTTATCTTTGAGCATGGGAAACTACCTTTGATTTTCTTTTGTCTCCCCCTGCTATGATATTTTTATTTATTTTTATTTAATATATCTTTATTGTTGAGATTACTACAATTGTTCCTCTTTTTTCCTGCCACAGCTCCCCTCCACTCGGCTCTCACCCCTCCTTTTACCCTTACTTCCCCGCTATTGTCCTCATCCATAGGTGTATGAGTTTTCTTCAGTCTCTCCCTGCACCCCCTTCCCATCTCTTTCCCTTTGAGAATTATCAGTCTATTCCCTTTCTATGCCCCTAATTTTATTATATTCACTAGTTTATTCTGTTCATCAGATTTTCTATTTACTTGATTTTTAGATTCACTTGTTGATAGATATGTATTTATTGTTCATAATTTTTACCTTTACCATTTTCTTCTTCCTCTTCTTAAAGAGTACCTTTCAGCATTTCATATAATACAGGTTTGGTGTTGATGAACTCCTTTTCTTATCTGTGAAGCTGTTTATCTGCCCATCAATTCTGAATGATAGCTTTGAGTAATCTTGGTTGTAGGTTCTTGCTATTCATCACTTGGAATATTTCTTGCCACTCCCTTCTGGCCTGCAAAGTTTCTGTTGAGAAATCAGCTGACAATCTTATGGGTGCTCCCCTGTAGGTAATTAACTATTTTTCTCTTGCTGCTTTTAATATTCTCTCTTTGTCTTTTGCTCTTGGTATTTTAATTATGATGTGTCTTGGTGTGGTCCTCTTTGGATTCCTTTTGTTTGGGGTTCTGTGTGTTTCCTGGACTTATAACTATTTCTTTCACCAGGTGGGGGAAGTTTTCAGTCATTATTTCTTCAAATAGGTTTTCAGTATCTTGCTCGCTCTCTTCTTCTGGCACCCCCATAATTCTGATGTTGGTACACTTGAAGTTGTTCCAGAGGCTCCTTACACTATCTTCACATTTTTGGATTCTTTTTTCTTCTTGCTTTTCCAGTTGAGTGTTTTCTGCTTCTTTATCTTTCAAAGTTTTGACTTGATTCTTGGTGTTCCTTTAGTCTGCTGTTAGCTCTCTGTATAATATTTTTTATTTCAGTCAGTGTATGTTTAATTTCTAGTTGGTCCTTTTTCATCTCCTCTTGGGTCTCGCTAAATTTATCCATCTTTTCTAGGAAACTCTTGAAAAACCTTATAACCGTGGTTTTGAACTCTATATCTAGTCTTTTGTTTTCCTCCATTTCTTTCGTTTGTGATCTGTTTCTTTGTCTCCGCGTTTTCATTATGCTGGGAGAACTTCTGTGTTGGAACCAGCCTTATGATACAAGATTTGCAAAACTGCAAATGCCTCTCTGTTGAGTTTGGATGGGGTGGAATCTCAGAGCACCTTGGCTTTCAGTCAGCCCCGCCCTACGCAGCCCCTGGGTCTTAAGTGTCTCTCGTAATTGCTGGAGCCGTCTGTGTGCACAAGCACATGCGTGCCTCTAGACCTCTGCCTTTCCAGCTTCCCTGCGCTCCGGGACCCGTATGAGTCTGGGTCCCCAGGATCTCGCCCAAAACTGGGGCTCAGTGTCATTAGAAGTGGCGCGGTTGGGAGGCTTTGTCTCCCACCCACTAGTGAAAGCAAGTGCCACAATCCGTTTTCTGCAGGCAGTGGTGTGTGCACCCCCAGACCTCTGCCCTTTGCAGCTCCCCTAAATTTCCTTTCACAGTCCATACTCCCCCTGTATGAGTTGACCAGAACTGGGGTTCAGTGTCATAGGATAAGGGGTTCAGTGCAGATGGGAGTCTGTGTCTCCCTCCTGCCAGAGGAAGCCAGCCAGGCACTTTGGCACCTGCTCTCTCCACACATGTGTTTCTGTACCTCAGCTTTTTGCAGCTCCTGAGTCTCTGTGAGCCCTTCTCTTCTAGTTGTAGAATTTCCACTCTGCCAGCTTTCCTGTGGTTCTGGATGATGTCCATTCTGTCTTTTAGTTGTAGTTTTGAAATTGTTGGCAGCAGTTTAGGTGTTCACCTATGCTGCCATTTTGGTTTCTCCCCCTGCTATGATATTTTTAAACGTATAATGATTATGTTCATTGTAGGAAAACAAGAGAGAAGTCGTATTAATTTGAGATTATTTTTCAGATCTAATAACTAGCATGAAAAATGTTACATTGGTTTGTATTTGTTTTTTCCCCCAAATAAAAAAGGACTTCCAAGACTAAACTATGAAATCATTTAAGACTGCAAAGACCACTTAATTATTCTGTGTGTTGTCAAGAAAGGGGAGAGTGGGAAAGGTAAAAGTCTTGACATACTTCCTTTATGGGAATTTTTTCTTGGTTAGTTATTAATTACATCTTAGCTCTTTGGCAACTCTTTCTATAGAAAATTTTCTTACCTTCTCTTGATGATGAATGCTTACAGAGCTATTTCTTTTCTTTTGTTTTATGAAATGAAATGAATTAGTGTTTTTGTCCTCTTGTTTATTGTCTGTAGGTAATGGCCATTGCTACTTTGGCTGCCTGTTATAATAATCAGCAGGTGTTCAAAGGGGTAGTGAAGATTCGAAAAGGACAAGCAGTAACCCTGATGATGGATGCAACCAACATGCCAGCTGTCAAAGCTATAATATACCAATATATGGAAGAGGTGGGCTATTGAACACTTGCTTAAATTGCAGCTATTTTTATGATTTACATAGTGTTCACTTGTTTAAACATGTCATTTGGGTATTAGATGACTCTAACAACTCAGTGTGTTATGTAGTAAAGAAGTAGGAGTTGGTGGTCTTGAGCAGGGGGGTGGGGGAAATGCACACAGGGAAGGAGCTGGTTGACTCTGGTGAGAGGAGTTAAATGAAGCAAGGCTGGAACGCCTATGTAGAATCCTGTTTACATGTGAGGCTTGTGAAGCTGGGGCTTGTATGTGCTAATGCATTGTCTAACTGAGTGGTTCTTGGACCACAGACCTTATTTCCTGACACCCCTCAGTACTTGCCATTACATCATGGGCCTCAATTGAAGAACCACAGTAGGAAATTTTGGCAAAGGAAAGCCATCAAGTTGTAATTATTTCTAAGTTTTCTAATATAAATCCCATTTTACATGCCAAAACCATCCTGTAAAACAAAACATGCTGGTTTAAGAAGTCAGATCTCTAATATGACTAGGTTCAAAATAACTTCTTTTTCGAGGCTAAAACTCTAATCGTGAGGCCCTAAAATGGTGGTCCTCGAATGGAGTGGTTTTGCTTCCACCAGGGGACCTTTGGCAATACCTGGAGACATTTTTGATTGTCAACTGAGCTGAGGTGGCTACTGCCAGTTGGAGAATGGAGGCCTAAATAATGTTCTTTTGAAGATTGAAATACTACAGAAGTATTTGAAAACATAAAATGACCCGTTTCACTCCTCCCTTCCCAGATATCACTTCTGTCATTAGTTTTCTACATCTTTCTGGTCCCCTAGTTATGCCTTTTTAGGGATGGGATTTATAATAGCGGGACCATCCAAAACAGAATTCTACAAACTGTTATTTCTTCTGATATCTATTGTACATACTCCTTGTATTTCCCCTCTGTCTTTTATCTGACAAGTATTGGGCCCCAGCATTTATACCAGAGGCACCTGTGGAAGGTACAAGAGAAAACCAAATTTTTTAAAAATTCCAAAATTCTTTTAGTGACTGCATGACTAAAATATTGCTGCTGACAATACTTGAGACAGTTCAGTTCACCAAATGGGCAGCACTTACTTGGGGTTTGCTATGTGCCTGGCATAGCAACTGAATAGGTTGATAGTATTAAGGTGAAGGCAACCTGAGGCCGTAACCCCACTGGAGCCATAATTTGGGCCTTTCTGACTTCAGAACCTATTCTGTCCATGATGTTCACAATGCTAAGGGGCTGAATTAGCCTTTCAACAGTTGGCCCTCCGTATTCTGTTTCCACATCTGGGATTTAACCAACCACAGATCAAAAGTAATTATGGCCCTAGCTGGTTTGGTCGGTTAATAGAGCATCAGCCTGTGGACTGAAGGATCCTGGGTTAAATTCCAGTCAAGGGCACATGCCTGGGTTGTGGGCTTGATCCCAGTAGGGGACGTGCAGGAGGCAGCTCATCAGTGATTCTCTCACCATTGATGTTTCTTTCTCTCTCCCTTCCTCTCTGAAATTAATAAAAATATATATTTTTTAAAAAGTAATTAGGGAGAAAAATTAGGTTGTTGCTGACATGTACTGTATAGTTAAACGTATGGTGGGTGTGTGTATATTGAAGATGTACAGGCTTTTTCTCATTATTATTACCTAAACAATTTCCTAACAACTATTTACATGATATTTACATTATATTAGATGTTATAAGTAATATAGAGATGATTTAAAGTATACACAGGAGGATGTGCTAGGTTATGTGTAAATACTATGCCATCCTATATAATAAAAGGCTAATATGCAAATTGACCAAACTGCAGAACGACCAGTTGCTATGACACACAACACAGGAGTTGCCCCCTGGTGGTCAGTGCACAGGGGAGCACTACTCAGCCAGAAGCTGGGCTCACGGCTGGCAAGTTTAGCAGTAGTGGCGAGGATGTCCAACTGCCTGCTTAGGCCCATTGTGGACATCCCCCACCACCACCTACCCCCCTACCCCCAGGGCTCCGGGACTTTGAGAGGGCACAGGCTAGGCTGAGGGGACTCTCCCTCCCCACCACCAGTGCATGAATTTCGTGCACCGGACCTTTAGTTTTATGTAAGGACTTGAATTTGATCTCTTTGCAGGGTCCTGGAACCAATCCACTGCATATACCAAGGGACGACTATAATGCACTCTGGACACTATTTCTTCATTTTATATGAATTAGAAGCATTTTCTGTAGTACAAAGTTCAGGGAATGTTTTAGTTTCACAGTTTTATCACCAATTTTAGAAAACCATTTCTTAAAATGCTGTAGGCAGTTCTATTTATTTGGTATTTCCTTAACTATTGGAATGAAATTCTAGATGTGATTTACAGTTGGATTTAGGGTAACAGTGGGCCAGCCATGGCTGGCTGTCCTAATTTTTGTAAATAACTTTGTTTTAGAATAAAGCCACACCTGTTGCTTTATATATTGTTCACTGCTGGTAACACAGTGGCAGAATGGAGTGAGTAGTTGCAGCAGGGCAAATAGTTTTTGGTTCTCCTAAGAAAAAATTTGCTAGCCTCTGATTTTGGGCATCACATATTTTGTTTAAAGTAATCTGTCTGAGCATTGTTAATATACATGATATTTTATGCATTCTAATATATAGAGGCTTATAAGGGTATAGTGAGAGTAGGTATAAAAGTAACTATTCTAGCCCATGGCTGAGGAGGAGGAATATAAGGGGATTTTGACCTTTTACTTAATTTTTGTATTCCTTGTTCTTACAGGTATAATTCCATCATCTAAATTTTGTTTTGAAGAATTGTAGTTTCATCTCCATTTCTTTTCTCTCTATAGCTGTCCTTTGTAACATAATATTAGATAAGGCATATTCTTTTATTTCTTTGTTATATGAAATTGCAGCTGTGCTTTTGGATGGGGAAGAAGAAAGATGGCAAAAATAAATATTTTTGAGAAAAAAAAATACCCATTATATAATGAAAAATTTGGAAAACATTTTTTTAAATTCCTGCTCTGTGCTCTTGACCCACTGCCTACCCCTCAGCTCAGATCATCATTTCCCATCTTATTAACCTCCTAACTGGTTTGTCAGTTTGAGTCGATAAACATTTGTGGATATGTGCCAGACACCACGCTAGGTTGGAGGTAAGAAGATGAATAAGAGGAAGTGCCCTTGAGCTTGCAGTGTAGGGAGCAACTAGATGATTTCAATGTAAGAGATAAGATAGGACTATGTACAGGAGAGTGGCACTAGGCCCAATGGGGAAGGGGTAGGTGTCAAGGCAAGTTTTCTAGAACATCAGTCACCGATGTTTTGGACCTCATGGGCCACCAGTGGTTCACAGACAGCCAGTTGGCAACCGCTGCTCCAAAGGTTTCCTTAAACCAGCGGTCACCAACCTTTCAGACCTCACCGACCACCAGTTTGGCAACAACCGTTCTAGAAGACATAATGGCAAAGTTCAGTCTTGGGCAATAGGTAAGAGCCAGCTAAGGGAATATGGGAGCAGCATTCTAGCAGAGGGAGTGGTGTGAGCAAAAAAAAGGAACCGTGTGCAGTAGTAGCACATGTAAAACAAACACAGGCCTTTGTTTCTTGGGTATGAAGAAGGGAGGGTGTGTCGGTCCCAGGTAATTGTGGCTCTGTGCTCTATCTACATCAGGAGCTCAAACCTTACTAGCTGGCAGTAGGGAGTCACTGTGGTTGTCAAGGTTTCTGAATGTGGAGAACAGATGAGTGGGTTTTGGTAGTCCAGCATAGAGACAGGAGCTCAATTTGGAGGCTGGTATTACTCAGAAGAGAATCACTGGGGGCCAAACCAGGGGCTGTAATTGGAATCATGTGGAGGAGTAGTTTCAGCAGACGTTTTGGAGGTTTGAAGAGGAGGTAGGTTTGGAGGTGCAGGGAGGATTTTAGGATGACTCAGGTGACCTGTTCCTGTTCTTGCCTTTTTTCATCCAGTCTGTTGCCCATCCCATAGATTCAGTTTTGTCCTAAGCTGCACCAAGTCTTTCCAGTATTGTTTCTCTGTCATATGCTACTTCAGCCTAGAAATTAGACTGACATTACCAAGCACCTACTGTGCTCCTGGCTGTGGGAGGTGGGATGGATGACCATTGAGGACAGTAGCTCCCAGTGCAGCATGGTTCAGGCCTCCCTGCTTGCTCCGTAAGACAGGCTTTGGGATTACACAGGCCTGGGTTGATAGCCTGCCCCATTAATGGAGTGACCTGGGGTTACTACTTTCATGTTCTGTTTGGTAAAAGGGAACATACCTAAGTTTATATAGGTCCTAGGACTCGGTAAGTAGCACTTACTGTCTTTTCCTTTTAACAGATCTATCACAGAATCCCCAACACAGATTCATCTTCCAATAAAACAAGGCAGATCATCTCCACCATCAGAACACAGAATCTTCCCACTTGTCAGCTGACCTCCCGAAGCCACTACTCGCCCATTTACCTGTCATTTCTCATGCTCCTGGCTGCCCTGAGCTGGCAGTATGTGAGTACCCTGTCTCAGGTCACAGAAGACTATGTCCAGACTGGAGAACACTGATTTGTTGACCATGAAATAGACTTTTTTTCAAGGTTGGATATTAGTGTCCCCTTTTCTCCCCTCCTGCTTTAATCCTGTAATTCTGTGGGCTTGGACCCTGGGAAACTGTGACATGCAGCTGAGATGAGAATAAGAGGGCACCTCATCCTCAGCACCTGGGACCTGGGGGTTGTGCTCACCTGCGCATGGTGGCTGTGGTGAGCACTCTGTGGTGTGGTGCGGGTTGGGAAGTGTTTATGCCGGCCGGGATTGCTGACAGATCTGTGTGCATCCTGACTAGAATTGTAATTAAATGTATTTAATTTGAAGCAACCTTTGAACTCTTTATGTTCGTTTCTTATTTTTCTTTTTTCTTCGGTTGATTTGAAGGGAATAGTTATGAACTTTATAGCTCTAGGTAACTTTTCTGTTTCCTAAGAATGCAGACCATGTTATATCTGCACATGAAGACTGGGAATTAACTTCTGGGTGTTCTGGTAGTATTTCCTTCTTTGAAGAGGTTAACTTTCAGAAAGATTGCCTTAGCCCCATTGTTGAAGATTTGTTTTGTTAAGGCTGTTTTAGAGATTTTGTAAAATAATGAATTGCTCTGCAGTGGTCAAAGGCAGCTCACTTGAAAGCTTGGGTGAGTGTGGCAGATAAAGGAACTCAAGGATGGAATTAGTGCTTGAGGGACAGATGGCACCACAATTGCCACCTGGCGCAGTACCAATCAGGACACAGCTGCCTGGCCCCTGCATGACGGCCCTTTGGGAGCTGGGAAAGGGGCCCATGGCAGCCACCCCGCTGCTCCAGCTGGTAGCCTGATTAGCTGCCAGCCTTCTCTGCTTTTGGCCAGTTCCCTTAGATGCATTCAGGGTTTTAAATTCAACTTTTGTTTCTTTTTATTACCAGTTTATACACTGAAGACTCAAGAAAGGCAAAAGCCATGTTCAGGTGATTCGGCCGAGTACCATTCAGCTTTCAAGCTATTCTCCTAGCGCCATATTCACCTTCCTCCTCACCCAGCCCAGCTATTATGTGGACTAGGGAGGGACCTGGCCCCATTAAGAGTGCCTGAAGCCCATCAGCCTGAGAATCACTTGTAGGGTATTCCAGTGCTTTGTAGAAACCGGTAGTACTGTGGGTGTATAATGGCATATAGCAGCCTCTTTGCTGCAGTCCTTTATGAAGTGACTTAGTGAATTAGAGGCTTTTCCAGCAGTGGGGTTGGATTTGCATTGTTGTACACATGCCCACACCGATTTTCCTCCTGTTACAGCTGCCACTGGACAGTTGGCTTGGTTTTTTTGCTCCAGGGAAGCTTCGGATAATTGGTTCGAGGCTCAGCCCTGGACAAACTAGTGACTTGCCATGTACCTGCATTCAGCTGTGAACCAGACTCAATAGTAATTTTCCAAGAGGTTTAAAGCATCAAAACTTGGTTTGAGATTCCAGGACAGGAATTTGTGTGAAGTCTAAGATGAGTTCTGAAGTTCCAGGTGGACATCCTGACAGCTTCTCCTGTGGCTCAGCCACGACTGTGGGACTTGCCCAGCTTGTGTGGTTTGGTGAGGTCAGGTCCCTCTCAGCTGGAAAGTGGTGTAATTTTTACTGTCACTGTGCAGAGGTCTTAGATCTCAGGCCCACAACTATGTTCCCCTTCTTGAGACTTCAGATGTTTCCCTTTAAATGTCTTTCTACTAAAAGTGTCAGATGAAATGCAAGGTAAAACCCAGTTAAAACTCAGATAAACTTAAGTATAATTATATCCCAAATATCGCATGAGACAATACTTATTTGTTCACTTTGGCAGCACATACTAAAATATTGTCTGAAATTCAAATCAAATTGGACATCCTGTTTTTATTTGCTGAACCTGGTAACCCTGCCCTTTATATTACACTTTAATCCTATATAATGAGGTAATATGCAAATTAACCCTCACCGCCTTCACAAGATGGCTGCACCCACAGGGAGGTGGGGTTCCCATAATGATTAGCAGGGATCTGAGGCAGTGCCCTGGTCCCCCACCTGGCCTGGCAGGGCTTGACGGTTGACTCAGGCTGCTCTCCTCCTGCCCCAATGCCTGGGGACTTGATGGGGGTGTGGCCAGCTGGTATCGGTCTCTTGAGATTTCTAGGCAGGTGAACGGGGACTTGACTCTGGGTTCCACAGTGCACACCAGGAGGAAGATTTTCATACACATTTTACTAGTTTTCTTTCATTTCTTACACTTCTATTATAAAGGGCATATAGCAATATTAAAATATTTCCTCTTAAAATTCCCTTTTGCCAAAACCAGTTTGGCTCAGTGGATAGAGCATTGGCCTGTGGACTGAAAGGTCCCAGGTTTGATTCCGATCAAGGGCATGTACCTTTGGTTGCAGGCATTTCCCCGGTGGGGGCATGCAGGAGGCAGCTGATTGATGTTTCTCTCTCACCACCGATGTTTCTAACTCTCTATCCCTTTCCCTTCCTCTCTGTAAAAAATCAATAAAAAATATATTAAAAAAACTTAAAAATATATTCCCTTTTAATGTACATGAATTTTGTGTACTGAGCCACAGTGTAATTAATAAAATTTATAGCATTCCTGGCATGCAATCTACTGATTCCTCCTCACAGTGGTAACTAAGGTAATGATCAATTATAATAACTTAAGGTTTATTGATGCTGATCCCTAGTTTTTTTCTAATAAAAGTTTCTTAAGCCGAGTGTTTAGATGACCTGCAATTTATCTTGTTAAATCGTTTTGCACATCCCTCTTGGCTTCTGGGATGAGGATGGAGTTGTAGGAACACTGTGGAGGTAGGAGAAAGTGCATAAAAATGTAACTATTCAACTCAGTTTGGGAGTAGGCATAACTTCATTGAGGTTATGAATATATTCTCATCTAAATGTTAATAAAATGTTAAGAATTTATAGCTTCTTCTACAGTGTTCACTGGGTGTTTACGAAGTTATTTTAGGAGCTTCTGATTCTTCAGAGTGACATCAGAAGTCAAACTTGGCATGATTTTGGGAAGAGCTAGTCCAACTCTGTTGGGGAAGGGAAACAAGATACTGACAGGCCAGTGGGATAGCTATAGATTCAAGTTTCCTCTGTTCCCCTCAAGAACTGGTGTACCTCATGGCTTATGATTTTTAGCTGGGCTTATCTAAGTAATATTTAAAGCATAGGGAACTTGCAAAATGGCGCACTAGGCTCTGCCTCCACCCCATCCCAGAGGTGGGGGATGCCAGGGAAAGCTGGTCCTCCAGCAGGACAGGGACTAAAAAGACAAGCTGTGGTCTGAAAGGATGCTAGAGGGGTAGAAGCTAAAATTAGGTATTTACTTTGTTCCTCTCAACTGACAGCCCCGGTAGAGTTTAAAGAACCATAAACCCATGATTCTTTCTGGGGGATAAGGATAGACAGCAGCAATGCATCTACAGACAGTGACAAATGATCTTTGAGGTCCCACCAGAACAGCATTAAAGGAGAAACCTTTTATTGGCACAGTATTCCTTCTTTAATAGGGCACAGCAGTGATTTTTAAACAATAAAGGCTGGTTTCTCTCTATTTTCATTGTATGTATTAAGAGGTCCCTAAGTCAGTCAAATCAAGACTACCCAGTTTGTTTTAAGGAGACAGTTGGTAAAACTAGTACAGCTCTTCCAACATTAGACTATTTCATTCTCATGATCAGCTGAGGTACACAAAAAAATAATACTTCTATTTAAAAAGAATCATGCCAAGATCAAAGCAGGTTAGCAACACTGCAAAGCTCGACAGATGCAGGGGCCCCAGGAGAGTGGCTTTTTTGAAAGGGCTGCCCCACTATTTCTCTTCTCAATTTCTTTCCAAATCTAGAAAGCTACTTGCTCGGAGGTGCTGCTAATGGTGGGATGCGTTGGAAGCTATCATTAGGAAATCCACCTTTCATTCCTTTGGAAAAACTCAACCCTATAGGCCTATATCATGCTCCCTGGTGATGCACAGATGGAGACGGGTGAAGGATGTGGAGGTGGTTGCAGGAAGAGCCAAGCAGCACTAGTCTTAAGGGGGAAGGACTTGCTTTGTTATAGCAGTGGTTTAAATGCATTGTGACAACAGTCCACTGAGTGGCCTGGGAGGTAGCCAGGCCTTGGATGTGTCTCCTTGGAAGACAGGTTTGACCCAATTCAGTCCTTCAGGCCCTGTCTAAAACCCATTTGTACTCAAAGAATAAAAGACATTCCTATCCTTCATCTTATTCCCAGCCCCACTGGCTATATTTGAGGAAAAACTGCCCCAGGGCTGGCTGGAAGGGCCCACAGCAGGTTAGATCCTTTTCCAGTACTGGTCCGTGCAGGGAAGTCCAGCCACGATCTCCGACTCAATTCCACAGTGATCCTGTCCTCTGAGGATTTTAAAGAAACCTGGAAAGCAAAAGTAAGATGCCTTTAAAGTGCATCTTGGGTCTGAGGCCTGGCCAACATATTCAGACTCATCCCTGAAAGACCAAAGAGCGAAAGTCACCTAACAGGCACCAAACCAGCATCAGGGTGCTCTATCAGCTTCCATTGTTTGCACAGCAGCCCCACTCCACATCAACCCCATGTCACCTGTGACTGTACCTGGTGCAAAGGGAGTTGGCAGGCACAACAATTGGAAGCTGGGCCCTGCTCCCTACCACCCTTACTCAGGATCGGAAGCTGCCCTTGGGGCAGAGGGAAACCAGCCCACTAGCACCTGGATACCTGGAAGGTCACAGTTAAGCCTAGGGTTTGGAGTTGTGCAGTGAGGAGAGCAGAGGAAAGTAAGATGACAACTGTGTTCTGGCTCTTAACACCCTCTTCTTAGCAGGAAGGGAGAAGCCACTTACCATTGTCACCCCAGTCGGTGTTCCAGGAGTTGCCAACCAGCCAGTAGGGGGTGTCATTCTCCACCCCCCAGCCCAGAATGCGGACTGCATGGCCTCCCACCATTTCTCCAGTGACATGTTGGTACACTCCTGAAAAAGGAAAACACCAGTCAGGCTGAGATCCAGCCATTGCCCTATCCCTCACAGCACCCCTCTACGTCAGCTGGCTCCACAGACAGGATAATCGAGGCCCAAAAGGCCTACTATTGTCTTCAAACGGGGTTCTCCATTGGGGAATTATTTGAATATATTTTTGAAAACCCAACACACAAATATTAAAATGGGAGTCCAATGAAATCGTTGGTTGCCTTTAAAACTACAGTTATAAATTAGAATTTAAGAAGTAATTTAACTTTTAAATACCAATGGTCTGTTTCACATACTAGGACTCCATATAATGATTTGTCAAAAGCAGAGTTCACCTGCTGCTCTGGGGTCACTAGAGAGGAGATGCAGAAGAGGGCTGAGCTGGTGGAGCATGTCGATCAGTAGGAGAGAAAAATGCTCAGGGACCTGGCCCTAGTGAGTCACTTTGCTGGAAATGTATTCTTTTATAAATGGGGGTTGTGCTAAGAACTACCAGCTGTAGCCTAGCTGGTCTGGCTCAGTGGGCCTGCGGACTGAAGAGTCCCAGGTTTGATTCAGGTCGAGGGCACACGCCTGGGTTGTAGGCTTGATCCCCAGTAGGGGGTGTGCAGGAGGCAGCCAATCAATGGTTCTCTCGCATCATTGATGTTTCTCTCCCTCTCTGAAATCAATAAAAATACATTTTAAAAAATTTACCAGCTTTATAGTATTTTTTCTTGCCAGAAGCATCTTCTTTTGTCTAAGCCTTGCTTTCTAAGAGTGGAGAGCTGTGGAGTTTTAAATTTAGCAGCATTAGCATGCACATGAGACAGAAGTGGTCAGCACAGACTGTTCATTGGGGATGGGGGGTTTCTAAGACAGCTCTTGGACCGAGGGCTGGCCAGGTCCCTGTTTCCTTGTCATGGGGGATGGTAGCCATAAGGCTAGGGCTTTGCCAAGAAAAGATGAATAAAGGTCACTCAACCCAGACACAAAACCCATCCAGGGAGGGGAGGCAAGGCTCCTCTGGGAGATCTTCGAGCTGGCTGTTAAAGGATGAATGGCATGAGCAGGAACTAGCCATATAAAAACATTGCAGCAGGGATCTGAATAGCATGTGCAAAAGAGGCCAACCAGTACAAGAAAGCAGAGCAGGGGCAGCTGCAGAGATCAGTGATTATGAGTGTCAGGGGACCTGGCATCACCCTTCTGGACACCCTGCCTTCCTACTCTGATCAGGTCCTGTCGGCCCACCTGAACCCAAACCTCCCCTCCCTTCTGAGGCCATCTGGGGCCAATACGCACCAGACTTGTACATCAGGAAGTCTGAATACACGGAGAAGGCTGCCTCCACTGGGCCATTCTTGTAGATCTCTGCCATGATCTCCTTCTCGCTACTGGGGACGCTGTACGACTTGCATCCTAGCAAAGGAACCAGCAGGTGGGGTAAGACATGCCTCCAGAGGCTCCACCAGCCAATTCACTGATTTATAGGAAGCCACCAGGTGAAGACTGAGCATCTAGGGGACTTGCCCAGTCTGGAGAGAGGGGGGACGGGAGGGGTGATGGTGATCAGGAACCCCCTTAGGGTGGAGTGATTGGGCTGGATCTGGAAATTGAGAAGTGGGAGAATGTGGCCCTGAGGGTAGAGTGGGACTGGACCAGGAGGACTAGACCAGGTCACTCCCCTATACAAGGGGTTTGGTCCCCTCCAACTCTTGAGGGTCTGACTCCTAAGACCACATTCCTGAAATGGAATTCAGGTGGAGACAGAAAACAGCAGGCAGACAAGAGGCATTAGTGCCCTTCCTTGCTCCATCCCATGTTCCTGACTCAAGACCTCAGTTGCCCTGGCCTCTCCCTTTGGCTTGGGAAGGCTGTCAGTGGGTCTCAGGCCCAGTGTGCTTACCGAAGTGTTTATCTTCTTTGTAGGATGGGGTGTAGCCTGGCTCACAGATCTTGCTGCATTCAGGGGTTTCCCCTCCTTCCCCTGAGCATGAGGGCCGAGAACCATTCACGTGGTGCTCACAGGGAGGGATGGAGTAGGGTCTGCAACCTGAGGGGACCAAGTAGAAAGAAAGGTCTTGGCCAACAGCCCCTAGAGAGGCCTTTTGAGGCCAGAAAGAATTGGGATGATGACTCGCAGGAACAGTAGATACCTCCAAGTGCAGCCTGGGTCTGTTCTCCCCGCTGTTGCTAATTTTGCCATTGAGAAGATTGGCTTGCCTTTCTACCCTGTTTTCCAGCCCAGTATTTTCTCCCTCAGCTCTCAATCTTCTTTATAGTGGAAATTGAGACCATCATTAGTTATTGCTTATAAAATCCATCTGGCTAGATAGGGACTCAAGGCAGACACTCACCTATGTGGGAGTCATAGAGGCCACCAGACACCAGGCCTTTTTTTGTCCAGAAGTTCCAAGCGCCAGAGGGAAAGCCCCCATTACAGCTAAGAAAAGAGCCATTCATTAAAAGTCATTGTGAGAGGTGCCAGCTGCTCCCAAACCACTGCCTGGTGGAGCCACCACGGACTTCAGCAAATGGCCCAACAGTTATCCCAGGTCCCAACATGTCCCCAATTCATCCTCCCCTGGGATTGTCCCTTCCAGGGAATCACCCAAGTTCTCTGCCCCAACCACCAAGACTCTCAAGAAGACAAAAGGACACTCAGATTCCCGTCTACACCAAACCAGGTTGTCCTTTCTAGAACAGGGATTCTCAATGAGGGAGCACACCAAATTCCCCAGGCTACTAACCAAAACACCAGTGCCAGAAATTCAAACTTAACTGGTGTGTGGACACCTTTTTCTTTTTAGAGGGCAGCCCACTAGGCAGTGTGGTCAATCTGGGGAACCATTATCATTAATTACAGATAAGGAAACAGATCCTGAGGCTCTTACATTGCCTTGAGCAGAAAAATCATACCTGAGATCAGAAATTTAACCACAAATCCTGAGCCCATCTGTTTTGCCCAGATCCCATCACCCACAGCAAGCCCTCTGGGGCCATCCTGGCTAGTTTAGACTTCCAGGAAGCAGCAGCCATACTAGGGCCTGCTTCCAGACTCCCCAGATTCCCACAGTGCCTCGATCACATCTGTCCTCAATGTACCACTCCCCCACAGGGAGCCTCAGTCACCCTCCATGTGAGGCCTTAGTCCAGGTCTCCCAGGTGCCATTCCCTCATGGAAGGTGCTGCCTCAGACTCACCCTTCTCCACACTGGAAGCCACAGCAAGTGAGCAGGTCCTCAGCAGACACCTCTACACTGACATGCCCATTGGTAAGGATGCAGATCCGGTCAGAAATGGCTTCCACAGCTCCAAATGCCTGCAGAAACAATCCCTAGCCAGGTAAGCCCAAACCTTGGAAGGCCACAGTGGGCAACTCAGACCTCCTTGGAGACTAGTCTTTTTCAGCGTCAGGCAAGGTTCCTGGCATTCAAACTTAGCTTTAAAGCTCCTTTAATCTTAAATCCTCCCTGAACCCTCTACCTGGTTACTCAGTTCATTTCTTAAATATGTAGTTTTGATTTTTAACATAAAAAATCAGCTCACACTTGCCTAGATGGAGTGGCTAAGTGGTGGAGCATTGACTTATGAACCAGGAGATCACGGTTCGATTCCAGATCAGGGCACAAATCCAGGTTGTAGACTTGATCCTCAGTAGGGGATATGCAGGAGACAGCCAATTGATGATGTTCTCTGCTCACTGATGTTTCTATCTCTATCTCCTTTTCCCTTCCTCTCTAAAGTCAATTTAAAAATAATAACCCATATTATTATCTTTTTAAAAAATCCAGCAAGGCTATCTCAAGATGGGGAAATAAAGAGCTTCCCAGACCAAAAAAGGCTGGTTTTGTAACCACCACACCATTGGAAGAAACACTAAAGGGACTGGTATAATGAGAAGAAACAGAGAGAAACATAGGCATAAAGAATTAAAATGGCAATAAATACTTATCAATAAAAACCCTAAATGTAAATGGATTAAATGCTCCAATCAATAGATATAGGGTAGTTGAATGGATACAAAAACAAGGCCCAAATATATGCTGTCTACAAGAGACTTCAGAAAAAAAGACTCACAAAGGCTGAGAGTAAAGGAATGGAAAACAAGTTCCATGCAAATGGAAAAAAATAAAAAGATGGGGTGGCAATACTCACATCTGACAAATAAGACTTCAAAATGAAGACCATCACAAGAGACAATAAGGTCACTACATTATACTAAAAGGATTGATCCAACAAGAGGATATAACACTGGTCAACATATATGTACCCAGTATATGAGCACCTAAATATATTAAAACTTCTAGAGGATTCTAGGAGAGACTGACAGCAATATAGTCACAATAGGGGACTATAATACCCTTCTAACTTTACTGGATAGGTCTTCCAGACAAAATCAAGGTAACAGTGACTCTAAATGACACATTGGATCAGATGGACTTAATTGATATTTATAGAACATTTCACCCCAAAGCTGCAAAATATACCTTCTTTTCAAGTGCACTTGGGTTATTCTCAAAAATAGACTACATGTCTCTACAAGTTCAAGAAGATTGAAATCATTATCAAGCATATTCTCAGATTGTAATGGAATGAAATTAGAAATTAACTACAGCCCAGCTGGTATGGGTCAATGGTTGAGCGTCGACCTATGAACCAGGTCACAGTTCAATTCCCGGTCAGGACACAAGCCCAGGTTGCAGCATAACCCCCAGGAGGAGGCATGCATAAGGTAGCCAGTCAGTGATTCTCTCTGATCAGAGATGTTTCTCTCTCTCCCTCCTTCTCCCTTCCTCTCTGAAATCAATAATATATATATATATTTTTTAAAAGAAATCAACTACAGTATAAACACTCATAAACATTCAAACATATGGAGACTAAATAGCATGTCATTAAACAATGAATGGGTTACCAATGAGATCAAGAAAGAAAGAAAAAACTTCCTGGAAACAAATGAAAATAAACAAAAACCAACCCAAAATCTCTGAGATACAGCAAAAGTTCTGAGAAGGAAGTTCATAGCACTACAGGCCTACTTCAAAAAATAAGAAAAAGTAGTAATAAACTATTTTACCCAATAACTTAAAAAAATTAGAACAAGAACAAGAAAAGCCCAAAGTAAAAGGAAGGAAACAATAAAGGAGAGCAGAAATAAAAGACATAGGAACTAAAAGATCAATACAAAAGATCAATGAAACCTGCAGCTGGTTCTTTGAAAAGATAAACAAAATTGATAAACTGTTAGCCAAACTCAGAAAGAAATAAAGAGAAAGGGCCCAAATAAATAAAATCAGAAATAAAAGCAGAGAAGTAACCATTGACACCACAGAAATAGAAAAAATTGTAATCCGAAACGGTTTTGGCTCAGTGGATGAAGTGTCGGCCTGCGGACAGAAAGGTCCTGGGTTCGATTCCAGTCAAGGGCACGTACCTTGGTTGCAGGCACATCCCCAGTAGGAGGTGTGCAGGAGGCAGCTGATCAATGTTTCTCTCATCAATTCTAACTATCTCCCTTCCTCTGTGTAAAAAATCAATAAAATATATATTTTTAAAAAGTGTTTAAAAAAAGAAAGAAATGTAAAAAAAATACTATGAATAATTATATGCCAACAAGCTGGACAAATGTGGATGAAGTGGTCAAATTCCTAGAAAAATACAATCTTCCAAACTGAATCAGGAATAATCAGAAAATCTGACTAGGCCATAAGAACTGATGAAATAGAAGCAGTAATAATAATGATAATAAATAATAATAATAATAATAATAATAATAATCTCCATCAAACAAAAGCACTGGTCCAGACAGCTTCACAGGGGAGTTTTTCCAAACATTCAAACAACAACAAAAAGCTACCATCTACCCTCCTCAAACTATTCCAAAAAATTCAAGAGAAAGGAACACTTCCAAGCTCTTTTTTGAAGCCAAGATTATCCTAATTCCAAAACCAGATAAAGACACTACAAAGAAAGAGAATTACAGGCCAATATCCCCAATGAATATAGATACTAAAATCCTCAACAAAATTCTAGCAAATTGGATCTAGCAACATATTAAAAAAGATCAGATACCACGACCAAGTGGGATTTATTCCAGTGGTGCAATAAATGGGATACATCACATAAACAAACTGAAAGACAAAAATCACATGACCATATCAATAGACACAGAAAAAGCATTTGACAAAATCCAACACTCATTTTTGATAAAAACTCCCAACAAAGTGGGAATAAAGGGATCATACCTCAACATAACGAAGACCATATATGACAAACTTGCAACCAACATCATATTCAATGGGTGAAAACTAAAACCATTTCCCCTAAGACAAGAAACAAGACAGGTGTGTCCACTTTCACCAGTCTTATTCAAACTAGAGGCCTAATGCACAAAATTCGTGTAAGAGTAGG
Organism: Lasiurus cinereus; assembly: GCA_011751065.1. Classification (NCBI taxonomy): domain Eukaryota; kingdom Metazoa; phylum Chordata; class Mammalia; order Chiroptera; family Vespertilionidae; genus Lasiurus; species Lasiurus cinereus. Next base: position 15,071,259 of record JAAGEH010000014.1, on the reverse strand, counting down.
CCTGCCTTCCTCTGGCTGCCAGCACCTGGGACCTGGGCTTCACTCGCAGAGGGAGGCCCCTCGCACCCACCACAACCTGTTGGCCGATTGCAGCCACGGTGGCTTGCCTCAGCCCTTGCAGCCCTAACTTCAACTAGAAGGTCCTCTGGAAGGACGTCTGGTCTAATTAGCATATTATGCTTTTATTATTATAGATAGTATTGCAAATCCTAGCCACAGTGATCAGACAAGAAGGGAAAATAAAGGGCATCCAAATTGAAAAGGAAACAAAACTCATTATTTGTAGATGACATGATATTGTATACAGAAAACCCTAAAGACTCCACCAAAATACTGGATACAATAAAGTAATTTGGCAATGTAACAAAGTACAAAAAATTAACACTGAAAAATTGATGGCATTTTTATATACCAATAAGGAATTCTCAAAAGAGAAACGAAATTAATATACCTAGGAATAAATGTAACCAAGGAGATAAAAGATTTGTACACTGAAAACTATAGGATGTTGAAAAGAGACAGAGGACGATATAAACAAGTGGCAGAATATACCATGTTCATGGATTGCTAGAATCAACATCATTAAAATGTCCATACTACCCAAAGCCAATATATAGATAGAGTCAATGCAATCTCTTTTAAATTACCCACAGCATTATTTCACAAATCTAGGAACAAACACTCCAAAAATGCATATGGAACCTAAAAAGACACTGAACAGCTGCAGCAATCTTGAGAAAAAACAAAGTTGGAGGAATCACAATACCAGATCAGATATCAGGTTACACTACACAGCCACTATAATCAAAACAACCTGGTACTGGCACAAGAACAGACATATAGATTGATGGAATTGAACAGAGACCCCAGAAATCAACCCAAGACATTATGCTCAATTAATATTTGACAAAGGAGGCAGAAGCATTTAATGGAGTCAAGACAGTCTCTTCAATAAATGTTGGGAAAATTGAATAGATACATGTAAAAAAAAAAAACAAGAAAGAAAGAAAAAGAAACTAGACCACCAACTTACACCATACACAAAAATAAACTCAAAATGGATAAAATACTTAAATGTAAGTTAGGAAACCATAAGAAACAATAAGCAGCAAAATCTCTCATAGCAATATGTTTGCAGATACATCTCCTAGGGCAGTGGTAGGCAAACTGCAGCTCTGTTGACTACTGAGTTTGCTGACCATTGGACTAGACTAAATGTTACCGTGTAGTTGGAAGCTGTGAGGATGTGAGGATTAGGCAAGTGTGGCATACTGTGTGTAGAGATAAAGGGTAGTATATGACTGGCTGGCAAACTCATTAGTCAACAGAGCAGCAAACCGTGGTTCGTGAGCCGCAATTTGCCAACCACTGTTCTACGGCAAAGGAAACTAAGAAGAAAATAACCAAATGGGACTACATCAAAACAAAAAGCTTCTGCACAGCAAAAGAAACCATCAACAAAATGAAGAGGGGGCCCACTGTAGGGGAGAACATTTTTGGCAAGAATACATGTGATAAAAGGTTACTCATACTACTTTTAACAAAAGGAAGACAACCAATCCAATTAAAAAATGGGTAAAGGACCTAAATAGCCACTTTTCCAAAGGGAATGTAGAAATGGCCAAGAGTCATATGAAAAAATGCTCAAGTCACTGACCATCCACAATAAGGTTATCACCTCACACCTGTTAGGATGTCTACCTTCAACAAATCAACAAATGACAAGTGCTGTTGAGGATGTGGAGAAAAGGGAACCCTAGTACACTGCTGATGGGAATGCAGAATTGTGCAGCTATTATGGAAAACACTATTGAGTTTCCTAAAAAAAATTAAATATGGAACTGCCATTTGACACAGTAATCCCACTTCTAGAAATATCCCAAGAAATCCAAAACATCAATCAGAAGGAATGTATGCAACCCTATGTTCATAGCAGTGCAACTTACAATAGCTAAGATCTGGAAACAGCCCAAGTGCCCATCAGGAGATGAGTGGATAAAAAAAGCTCTGGTACATTTATGCTATGGAAAAGAAGAATCTCTTAACCCTTTGAGACAGCATGGAGGAACTTGGAGAATATTATGCTAAGTGAAATAAACCAGCCAGAGAAAGACAAGTATCACATGATCTTACTCATATGTGTAATCTAATGAACAGAATAAACTGTTGAACAAAGAAGATCCAGAGACACAAAAGCATGGAACAGACTGTCAGATCTCAGATGTATGGTGGGGCTCAGTGGGTAGGTGGGAAGAGATCAACCAAAGAACTTGTATGCATATATGTATAGCCCATAGGCACAGACAATAAGAGTGGTGAAGGCTTCAGGCAGGGGGTGGGTATAGGCTATAAGGGGAAGAAAGGGGGATACATACAATAGTTTCAACCACAAAGATTTAAGTAAAAAAAAAATAAGTAAGCACAGTTCAAAGGTCAAACATTCTATGATTTCACTTCTATGAGGTATCCACACTAGTCATAATTATAGCAGAAAGTAGAAAGGTGTTTGCTGGGGCTGAGGGGAGGGAGGATAAGGACTGTTAGTGTTCAATGGGGACAGAGTTTCAGTTTTACAAGATGACAAGAGCTGTGTGAATGGATGGCCACACAATGTGAACAATCTTAATGCCACTGAACTATATACTTAAAAATGATTAAGCCCTGGCCTGTGTGGCTCAGCTGGTTGAAGCATCGTCCCATGCATTAAGAGGTGGCAGGTTTGATTCCCAGTCAGGGCACAAACCGAGGTTGCGATTTCAATCCCTGGTCAAAGTGAGTGTGGGAGCAATTGATGGATGTTTCTCACACTAATGTTGCTCCCTCTCTAAGCATGTCCATAGGTGAGGATTAAAAAAAAAAAGTCTTAGCTGGTTTGGCTCAGTGGGTAGAGCATTGGCCTATGGACTGAAGGGTCCCAGATTTCATTCCGGTCAAGGACACATGCACGTGTTGTTGTTGTTGATCCCAAGTGGGGGTATGCAGGAGGCAGCCAATCAATGATTTTGATGTTTCTCTCATCATTGATGTTTCTCTCTCTCTCCCTCTCTCTCTTCCTTCCCCCCTCCCCTCTCCCTTCCTCTCTGAAATCAATAACAATCTATTTTTTAAAAAGAATTATTAAGCCAAGACCAGTTTGGCTCAGTGGATAGAGCGTCAGCCTGGGGACTGAAAGGTCCCAGGTTCGATTCCGGTCAAGGGCATGTACCTTGGTTGCGGGTACATCCCCAGTAGGGGGCGTGCAGGAGGCAGCTTATCGATGTCTCTCTCTCATCAATGTTTCTGGCTCTCTATCCCTCTCCTTTCTTCTCTGTAAAAAAACCAATAAAATATATTAAAAAAAAGAATTATTAAGATGGTTACATTTATAGTGTGTATTTTAACAGTTAAAAAAAAAAAATAAGACAGCTCATTGGGTCTTCATGACAGAGTGGAGGTCAAAACTAATTGTATTGTTGATGGCTCTGGACAGCATGTCAAACAGAAATAAAAACACTTCACAACCCACACATGGCCATGGCCTGTGCACAGGGCTTTATACATTTTAAAAAATATATTTTTTATTGATTTTAGAGAGGAAGGGAGAGAGAGAGAGAGAAACATCAATAATGAGAATCATTTGATTGGCTGACTTCTGCATGTCCCCTACTGGGGGTCAAGCCTGCAAACTAGGCATATGCTCTAACTGGAAATTGAACTGAGATCTCCTGGTTCATAGGTTAACACTCAACCACTGAGCCACACAAGCTGGGCTGTGCATTCTTTCTTCCACCTAGCCTCTGTAATAACTCATGATCATAGGGGTTTTGATTGTGTTTATACTGCTGAAGACTGAGACTTAGGAAAGTAATGTACTGTGCCCAGTCACAGCTGGTCCAACTCCAACTTCCCTGGTCACTCCCAGGGCCCCCTCCACCACCCACCCCTGCTCTGGCCACTCAGGACAACAGGGCCTCACCCAGCAGGAGCCACAGGAACCCTGGTCTCTGATCTCCTTGATGGTTGGGCAGTTTGGCCACTGTTCCCGGGCATCGAAGTTTTCAGGCAGAGTTATGTCCTCAGCGAGCCACACTCTGGATAAAGGAAGACCTCCATTACAAACTTGCATCTTACCACCTGTGCTGCTCCTCCCACCCCATCCCTGCAAAGGGGGCCGTCCCCAAGACAGGGAGTGAGGCACACAACATACAGAAGACGGATGTCCTCTTCCAAGTTTAGAAAGTAAAACCTGATTATACTGCTTAACACAACTTACCACCCCACATAATACATAATAAAATAATTCTTTCTCGACTTATTTTGTGGATGTTTTAGCCGCAGGGTCCAGATAATTGTGTTTCTTGCTTCCCCCACCCTACCCCCAATCATACATCTGCCCTGACTCCTCACATCATCATTTTTAATAGCTTTGCCACTGGGTGATGTCCCATAACTTCACTAACCCACCCTCAATGTCAAGATTTGTTTAATGCTTCCTACAAGAGTAATAATGCCTAAATGAAACTGTCCAGAATTTTCTAGAAAAGTAAACCATCAAGGGCAGATCACACGGCTTTTCCCAGAATTTCCTTATTCAAAATTGGGCCCACCTAGCTTGTAGAGACCCCGACTTGGGGGCCTTTCCCACCCGGAGAAGCACGTGGGAAAGACTAGCATTTGGGGCTGAACTCTGCCCTCAAGTAGAGTCTCTGGGAGATGTGAGACCTGCGGACGCTCGGAGGCCTTCTCTCTTCCCTCTTTCCCACTGTCCCAAAAGAACGCCTGCTACTCATGCCCAGAGAGCAGATACTCACTTCTCGGGCAGCTTGGGCCCGCCCAGTTTGGTGCCACACAGAGTCCTGACGTAGCTCATGTCCACGTTGCGGAAGTTGTGTCCGGCCTGAAAGACAGCCCATCTTGACAGTCACCCACCAACAGAGGGGGTGTTTCCAGGGATGGGGGGCTGAGAATAGGACGCTGCTCACCTTCAAGGTCGGACAAGGCCAGGGGTCCCTCCCAACTCAGTGGGGGATGGGGGCTGCTTTACCGCTATAGACCAAATTTCCCCCCAAATTCATGCTGAAACCTAACCCCCAATGTGCCAATATCTGGAAGTGAGCCTCTGGAAGGTGCTCAGGTCATGAGGGTGGAGTCCTTATGCAGGGGATTAGTGCCCAGATAAAGGAACAACCAGAGGCCTCCCTGCCCTGCCCACCATGTGAAGCTACCGAGAGAAGCCAGCCGCTGGAAGAGAGCCCTTACTAGGACCTGACCCTGCCGGCACCTTGATCCTGTACTTCCAGCCTCCAGAACTATGAGCGATGAATCTGTGTATAAGCCACCCAATGCGTGGTATTTGTAGCAGCCTGAATAGTCTAAGGTGGGCCCCCTGCAGAGCCCAGAGGGACCTGTGGGCAGTGGGCAGCTCTCAGACCAGTGGGGGTCTCTTCTTTTTTGCTCATGTCAAGAGAGACCCCCATAGCTCTGAACATGACCTATTCCTCATTTCTTTGTTCTCAGAGTCCCAGGCCTCAGGGCTGGGCAGAACCAAGGAGCTGCTAGTACTGATGAGTCACAACACCTACTACAATGGAGCTCAGTTAGTAACACTTCCAAAGCCTGTTTACCTCCCCTTGCACCTCCAACAAGTTCACATACACCACCACCACCCCCTCCCCTCCCCCCACACACGGAAGGGGCAGGAAGGAGGTGGGCATGATCTTGATCGGCCGTGACTATAAATCAGGTTTTCAACTGTCCCGTGGGCCACTCCTGCTGGGAGTCAGGATGCCCAGACCAACCACCTTCGGGAGGGACACTGCAGGAAGCACCCCCCATAACCCACCTTCCATGTCGAGTTCCGCTTATTAATATAGTGGACCAGCTCATCTGACAGCGGCTGGAGACTGAGCCTGCTCCGCGCACTGGTCAGCACCACCAGGCAGCTGAGGGTGGCCAAGAACCGCCACATTTTGGAAGCTGGATCCTAGATTCACCTAGAAAGGAAAGGACACAGACATCAGGGGCTGCTCCTCCTCCACCCAGGTCCTCACACAGCAAGGTTCTGGGGCCAGGAACAACCCGGTAGATTAAAGACCCATGTTTTTGCCCTGGCTGCCACTTGCTCCTTCTGTTCTGGTTTCCTCTTTTGTCAAGCATGGGTGGGCAGCAGAGAACTCTTAAGGACCCACAGTGCCTTTGGGCGCCTGGGTCTGGTCTCCAGGTCCCGACCTGTGCCTGTAGCACACAAGACCGACCATTCTACTGTCTGTTTGTGTCACTCCCAGATTCTGACTTCTCCGCCCCCAAACCCCTTCCTCTCCTGCCCCCCAATGTGGTGGTATTAGGACACAGGGCCCTTGGTAGGGATTAGGTTGTGAGTGTGGAGCCCTCATAAATGGGATCAGTGCCTTTGTAAGAGAGACCCCAGAGAGCTCTCTTGCTCCTGCTGCTATGTGAAGACACAGCGAGAAGTCTGTGGCCTGGAAGTGTGCCCTCATAACCAGGCTGGTGGCCTGAACTTGGACTTTCAGCCTCCAGGCTGTGAGGAACACGTCTGTTTAGAAGTCGCCCAGTCTGTTGGAGCAGCCTGAATGGGCTAAGACAGACCACGTGCGCTTCTCCTCCCGGTTGGCAGGTGCCAGGAGAGAGGAAGCGGAGGGGCTGTGATGCCTGCAGTGAGGCTCTGGGCCAGCTGAGGGCTGGGATGTGTGCTGCTTGGGTCTCTAGGGCTATCAGTTAGAGCAAGAACCAAGCTCACAGTCTGAAATGGTGCTGTTCACTGGACGGTTTGTGGCCCAGACTATCTTGTGAGCAGTGAGGACCAGGGCTGACCCGCGGTTCTATCAAAACCCCAGGGCCTAGGCCCAGGCAACAAGCAGGATCAAGGAGTCTGTCCTACACGAATGAATATATCCACATCTTCAGGCTAAATTGAATCCTGTGCCCTTCCTGCTATCTGTCTCGCCATGGATTTGTAGGACAAAGTTGAGGCCTTTCCCAAGTTAGTGCTCTGAAAGAGTAAACAGTCTGTCCGTGTGATTATGTCGCAAGTGGATAAAAAAAAAAAAAGCAAAACAAAACAAATTTCATGAGCCACAATTTGGATACAAAACAAGCAAAACATAAGCCAAGCTATGGCCGGGTGTGTGCCAATCTCCAGAGAACCGGGGAAGCAGGCTGGTTTGGCCAGTGGCACCAGTCTCCTGGGATTTTCTCCAGGTTTTCAGGTCAGCCCAGGCCTCTGCTTCCGGTACCAGAGATGGGTTTCCAGGAAGGGAATCCTCCACACCACCACCTCGGCCCTTAGGCCTGGGACTGGCTAGTGAGTCAGGAGACAGCGATTTCCAGCTCAGCTTCTGCATCACGCTGTCAGGCCAGCAGCTCCATGAAAATGAGAAATGCATCCTGATGCCACACCACCTCCAGGCCTGTGAGATGCCCACACAGCGGGGACTGAGTGTGTCTGTGTGTGTGTGTTGGGGGATTTCCTGTTCCCAAAATGACCCACCTCCTCACAGGTTACAAGTCACTGTGAGGGTTACATGAAGATGACATGTCTTAGGCGACAGCCCTTAAAACACTGCCTCCCACACAGGGAGTTGTATGTGAAGGAATATTTAAACTTGACTGTTGCTTAAGTAACCATTCATCTGGAAGAATAAATGTTTAAGAATAGCAAAGAGAGAGAGAGAGAAAAAAAAAAAGGATAGCATGATATTTATGGGGAAAAAAGCAAGAATGAAAGCCTGGCCCTCATGGTAGTAGATGTATTATAACCTCCAGGTGATGCTGGCCCAGGACTAATCTGATCAACAAAACTGACAGACTATTCAGAAGCATATCCCGTGTGAGAATTTCTTGCATGTGGTAGAGGAGAGTGAGAAAACTGCATATCTCAGTAGATGATGCTTATCCAACTGGCTACGCACTTTGAGGGGGGAAAAAAAGTAAGGCTGAATCTTTACACTTGATTTCTTACACACGAAAAGTGCTACATGGAACAAAGACATTGAATAAAAACACCAAAGCTGTAGGAAGAAAATAAGTGCACTTGAAAAAAATGTAATATTGGAGTGAGGAATGCCTAAGATTGACATAAAACAGAACCTTAAAAGGAAAATGTTTAATTACATGAAAATATTCTTCTAGAAAAACAAAAAGTGGCAAACGAACATAAATTAGTGCTTATATGTACTTAAGACTTCATTTTCTTATTTTCCAAAGGGCTCTTAAAATCAGAATAGAAACAATAGAGAAATGGTAGAAGAACATACACAGTGAATTTACAGAAAAAGAACTACAGCCTGGCTGGGTGTGGCTCAGTGGTTGAGTGTTGACCTATGAACCAGGAGGTCACAGTTCAATTCCCGGTCAGGTCAGGGCACATACCCAGGTTGTGGGCTCGATCCCCATCATGGGGTGTGCAAAAGGCAACTGGATCAACAATTCTCTCTCATCACTGATGCTTCCATCTCTCTCTCCCTTCCTCTTTGAAATTAATAATAATAATAATTATTATTATTATTATATATACATATATATATATATATATTTAGAAAAGAAAAGAACTACAAATGGCCAACACATATTAAAAGATGCTCAACCAGCTACAGATAAAATTAAGGAGATATTTATCTTCAACCAGAGTGGCAAAGGCGGAACAGTCTAATACAGTGGTTCTCAACCTTTCTAATGCTGCAACCCTTTATTTAATTCAGTTCCTCAGGTTGTGGTGACCCCCCCACCATAAAATTATTTTCGTTGCTACTTCATAACTGTAACTGTCTACTGTTAATGAATCGTAATGTAAATATGTGTTTCCAATGGATCATCTTAGGCAACCCTGCTAGTGGTTCTCAACCTGTGAGTCCCGACCCCTTTGGGGGTCGAACGGCCCTTTCACAGGGGTCGCCTAAGACCATCGGAAAATGCAGATATTTACATCACGATGCATAACAGTAGCAAAATTTCATGGTTGGGGGTCACCACCACATGAGGAACTGTATGCAAGGGTCTCGGCCTTAGGAAGGTTGAGAACCACTGCTCTAGACCCTAAGACGATTGGAAAACACAGATATTTACATTACGATTCATTAACAGTAGCAAAATTACAGTTATGAAGTAGCAACGAAAATAATTTTATGTTCGAGGTCACCACAACCTGAGGAACTGTATTAAAGGGTCGCGGCTTTAGAAAGGTTGAGAACCACTAGTAATAGTTCTCGATTGGGGGCAGGATATATGTTAGATGTGGGAAGCAGAGATGTCACATTGCCCTGTGGTAGGGACCATCTCTATCAACCTTTTCATATGCATGCCCTCTGACTCAGCAATCTGACATTTAGATTTATACCAGCCTCAAAACACAAAGATATAGGTATATAGATGTTTCCGACATATTCTTTGTATTAACAGAAGACCAAAAACCAAGCAAAGTACTTGTTAAGTTACAGTAAATAGTGAAATAATAGAATACAAAGCAGCCTTTAAGAGATGCATTAGTTGAAGTGAATCATACTGTACTGATAAAATAAATATGCCCAAGATACTCACCACAGGTGAGTCATGGTGATGTAAGCGCATGAGCCCATTAAGCAATGTCCAAGTATATTCCTGCCACTACATGTTAAACATCAAAGGGAAAAAAAAACCACACACACTCAAGAGTAGTAACTAACTGCAAAGGGAGAACTTATTTTTTACTACACATCCTTTTATATATATATATTTGAAACTTTGCTCTTTTAGGAAAATGGTTAGGGTGACCAAAGACCCCATGCCACTAAACTGAGGAAAGAACACTTATTTATTTTTTAAATCTTTATTTTTAATTTATTTCAGAGAGGAAGGAAGGAGAGAGAACAGAAACATCAGTGTGAGAGAGAATCACTGATTGACTGCTTCCTGCATGTCCCCTACTTGGGATTGATTGAGCCTGCAACCCGGACATGTGCCCTGACCGGGAAACAAACTGGTGACCTCTCAGTGCACAGACTAAGGCTCAGCCAACTGAGCCACCCCAGCCAGGGCAAGAACACTGGTTTCAGGGTGCCCCCAGATGCACTTACAATCATTTCCCAGACACCAATGGGGCTTCCTCCCTAGGGACTTCCTGCTCAAAGCACTTGACTTTCCCATCTTCATTGACTCATGGGGAGTCTGCCACTCACATGATTCCATGTCAGGGACCCACGCAATCTCCAAACTCTTAGGGAAATGTCTCGCTGTGGCCTCACATGGCGAAGGGGTCAAAGAGCAATCTGAGCAGCAAAGCAGTCGGGTTGGAGGAGAACCTAGGGCAGGAGGCAGTCCTGGGGGAAGGCTCCCTAAATGACAACAGGAGTATCCCCAGGTACCCCCTGGGGGCTCAGCCATCTGCAGAGATGTTAACTCATAAGCAAGTGGCAACTCAGGTTTTAAAGCAGTATTTCTCCCGTGTCTGTGGTAGGAGGCCTTCCCACCTTCCAGATGGTTCTCAGCTCCTGCACTGACAACTGCCATGGCCATCCCCCAGCCTGAGCTGGGAGTCCTGAGGGAGTCCTGCCAGGCCCCAGAGCTCCTGCACCTCATGACTTTCATGCACTCTCCCTGCTTAGCCCTTTGGCTCCATATTTCCTGCCAAGTTTATTCTCCTCCCTTATAACCTCAGTGGAGAACCAGGGTCATCTCCCGTGAACTAAGGACCTCTGACCACCGACTCGCAGCCCATCCTTCCAGCCCAGCACCCCAGGCACAGCACGAAGGCGTTAGAGGAGAGTCTGGGCTGGGGATCCAGTGGCCAATAGCCACCCTCACTGCGAGCTTGGAGTCAGGGGACCTGGATTCCAAACTTGGCTTTTCCACTCACTAGCTGTGCAGCCTGGAGCACCGTAACCTGCACTGAGCCTGTTTCACCACCTGTTAACTCAGAGCTCATGGCCACTGATTTCTCCAGTGCAAGTCCAAAGTGTAAGGAGGTGGGCCGAGGTCCCTGGCAGAGTGGCTGCCCGACAGTGAGAAGACAACACAGGGCTGCTCCTTTGGGCACATTCAGTTCCCAGGTCAGACGCAACACCCCTCTGCCTTCCCTGCCCCTTTCTTCTTTCTCTGCCTATAGCTTGTGCCAGAGAACGCCAGTCCACTCCAAGCCTGCCCACAATACCTCCACATCGCAAAGAGTCTGAATTAAAACGGAGGCCTTTACCTCAACCAACCTCCAAATAGGCTTCCGTTCTGAGGGTCCTGGGACTGTTGAACGCAAAGAATATGGAGTTTCTCCTCCCAGAGGCAAATCAAAGGTCCCCAGAGCAGCGGTGGTTCATTTAGTGAGCACCAGACAGCTTTTTTTCTCCCCACATCCACACAAATTATGAACCCTGGACAAACTACACACAAATGGTTAAAACAGGCTGTGTTGTTTGTCATGGGTCCTGTGGCCTTAGCACAAAACAACAGCTTTCACTTCCCCTGTTTGGAAAACACTTCCCTTTTATCTCTCAATTCTGTGCATTTTCCCCCTTGATTACAAGAGAGAATGAACAGAAAGTGCTCATTTCATGAGGGAGAGGGACCCAACAGTTACCACCCTGCCTTTCAGGGTGTGGGCTGGTGGAGGGAAGTGTGCTGGGCAGATGTTCTGTCCTCATCAGCTGGACTCCCTGAATAGATCTGGGATTCCACTACACCCTCCTTTCCCTTTTCCAAGCTAGTATCTAGCTAAAAAATGGGGGGAGAGGGGCTGTGTTTCTCTCATTTCTTTGTTTCCAAACCCCTATAGCACTTACTGGTTTATATAAAAGCATATCTCACTACAGTTCTGAGAATATCATGTGAAAATAAAGGGCTTCTGGCCAGGTGATCCTAACTCTGCCTCCCTCCCCTCACTGCAGAACCGTTCCCCAGACTACCCTGAAGCCATTCCTGGGACTAACATGGACCTTGGGGCTCTGGAAAGAGATCGAATGAACACAGAAGGAGAGGAGCGGACTCCTGAGAGACTTCAAACCCTGACACCCCTAAAGACACTGAATCAGTTTTGGCTGCCACCAGCCTTGATATTTTTCCAAGGGGTGTTTATAGAGCCCTCAAGTAGACTGGAATCCAAATCTGTATTGAATCTGATGAGAGAAGGCATAGATACTTGAACTTTCCAAATAAGCCAGCGGCCACCTCCTGGCTTGATGTCCAGCAAGTCTTTCACACCCAGCAGCTTGCTCTTCCATGCCCACTGCTGCTGCTCACCTCTTTCACAGATGGCTCTAAAGAATAAAAAAACTGAGTGCCTACATTCTGCCAATAGTCACAAATTTAAGCTGTGCCACATACATACACACACACACATATGGCCACCTTTCCACCTACACACATGTATGTAGGTGGAAAGGCAGGAGGGGTGTGAAGATTGAGTGTGACTTGCTAAAGAACTCTGTCCATTTCTTTCTCTTCCACAAAGACTTGTCTTGCCTCTGGCTGTTGCTAAGGGCAGTTCTTCCTAAACTTTTGATCACTTTCATACAAACAAAATGAAGTGGACCTTCATTTCCCCCAAATTTCAGTTTGCTCAGCTCCACCTCAGTGTCGGGCAGCACTGTGGTGATGGACACAAGCGCAAATAGGCTCTGCTTAACCTGAAGGAAACCCCAGGCCTTTCCTTTCTGACTCAGAATCTCGGCCTTTGATCTGGTCTTTTCTGTTTTATGGCTTGGCTTCTAAGGTAAACTTGTTAACTGCTTCTTGGCTTATAATCTTTAAAAACAAAAAATGTAAAGGGCCCCTAGTTGCCGCCTATCTCAAACGCTGTGAGGATGAAGAGGCACCAGGTTGGCTATCTATCCCTAGAACCTGACTCCCTGCAGCTGAAATGTCTCACCCTCTACCCTCCCTCATCCCCAAGCAATTGCTGTGTGACCCAGAAAAAGGCATCCACTGAAGGTGGTCACCAGCATCAAGCTTCATCAGCCCTGCAGGTTCCAAGGGAACCAGGAGAGCCAGTGAGAAGGCCCCGCTTGCCTCGGCCACTTCCCCTGCTGCCCTCTGTCAGTCATCTCTCCAAAGTAAGTGACTAATCCCCACCATGTTGTCTGCAAACCACGGGGCTACAGAACCCACAAATGGAACATTGCTTAAGATCAGCCACAACAGCCCACATGCTGCAAACAGGAGCAAATGACTACCTCAGGCTTAAAACAATAAACCCCAGGAAGGTCCCAATGAGTCGAAAAAGTTTCTATGGTTGAGAGACAAGACACAGTTTGGACAAAGTTTTGGAAAGTTCTGGAAGCTTTTGCTCACCAACTGATGTGTCCTTACTGAGATGCTGCATGGGGCTGGGCATCCCCTTGTCTCAGTTTCGAAAATGGGCATACTGCCAGGATTCTGAAGGACCTTGTAACCACTTTATAAAAATCCTTAGAGATTTGAATGAGATTAGTGCCCCCTGGTTCTCCAGCTCGCAGGAACACGCGGCTCCCTAATCCAATCACAGGCTACATTACATCTCCCTGTCGGATGGGTACCAGGGTGACCGAGATGTTGGAAATCACAGAAGCAAGTAACAGAAAGGCTTCGTCTGTCTGGCTTGGTCTTGGTTTCCTCTCCTGGGGCCCCAGGAAAAGATACTCATCATGCTAGACTGTGGGGAGACAGAAGATGCTTTTTCAAAAAGCCTTTCATGCTTGTCTCTGAGCAGCAGCCCTTACAATGAACTGCCACTGGGAAACAGTCTCTCACAGTGCTCTGCCTCTCCCTACCCACAGGCCAGTTGATGTCTCGGGGTAATTCTTTTTATTTTCATCCCCAGTGTGGATGAAAAATTATGATCCTCCCAACTTGAGTGACAAGTACTCAAAAGATGGTTTTGTTCTGCTATCCTGAACACCAGAACCAAGTACCTCCAGAACACCCATAAGGTTAAGGGGTGGCAGATGGCTCCCAATGGATGTTGGACAATGCTTCAACCCTGGAGTGACTGAAGCCTTTAGCTGGCACCACCTGCCCAGGTCTTGTGCAAGCTCTGAAGACATGTGACTTTGGTGTGTGTGGGGGTCTCTGGGTCTCTTGGCAGAATATCCAGGTGTTCCCAGAATGCTCTGTACTGAGACAGTGCACTATCTTGGTGGTATCTGCCCCATCCTCCTCTCCCCGTCCCTGCTGCTAGCTAACTCTAGGTTATCTTGATGACCAGGCTAAATGAGTTATTGGCCTGGTAGAGACAGATAACAGTCAATAACACAGGAAGGCCTTCTTCCCGGCACCCAGCATTCATCAAAAAGTAACATTGGAAAAGTCTTGTGTAAGCTTATGTTTTACAGGTGAGGGAAAGAGGTGCCTGAGAAAAATCAAGGTCTGATAATATCTGATGTTGGGAAACACGAGGAACAGAAACCCTCCTCGCCGCTGGGAGTATAGATAGGTAAAACCTCATGTTACCTCCAAGCACTCTGTCCGTATCTAGCCACATAGAAGATGACCCAGCAATTAATTTAACTTCTGCTTTTGACCTAGAGAAACTCTTTTTTTTTAAAATGTTCAATTGGTTAAAGACCATATTTTATTTAGCACTGACAAAAAATATTTGATTGACTTATTTAAAGTAGCCAGTTCAAAATAAGCCAAAATTATCCCAGAGAATTGTCTGTATCATTAAAAATGAGCCAAGCATTGTTTGAATTGTGATTGCTCCCCAAATTGGAAGATAAACAAACATTCTTTCAAGACATTTCTTTGGAAAAGCCCCGACCTAGAGAAACTCTTGCAAAGTATCTGAGAGATCCAAAGATATTTAGTAGCCCTGTGAGCAACAGTGAAAATACACAAACAACTTAACTGTCCCTCAGTAGGTAAGTATACTGTACATTAAGATGAATGAACTAGAACTGCATGTATCAACATAAATAACTCACAAACACCAGTGGGGAAGGGTACTTGCATTACAATTAAACTTCTATCAATTGTAAGAACTGTTCATGGATTACACGTAGGGGAAAAAAAGTATCGGAGAACTATACTGTATAGGGAAAAGCGGAAAGCGGAAAGGAGCTACAATGTTCCACAGGAAGATCAGAAGCAAGTGGTAATGATTTGTAGAACAGAGAAAGTGAAACATGCTCCCTACAAAGGGTAGAGCTAAGACTTGGAGGCCCTAGGTGCTGTGGAAAGGGAGTGGGGATGAGGCTTGAGATTAAAAACGGGACCAGTTTAAGTCTAGATATGTAATGGTGTTTGATCCCTAAACCCCCCTCCTTAGCCAAACTAGGGCGGAATATGAACCTTAACAACCAAGGAAGGACTCCAGATTCATCTCCCTCTCTTAGGCAGCCACTGGAGTATGTGTAGAGAGCTTAAACCAAACAGATGATGACATGGGACCGGGTGCAGACTGCTGACTGCCTCCTAATATCCGGTGAGTACAATCACATCTGTATGTGCCTCAACCTGACCCATCAACTTATTGTCAACTCCCATCATCTCTCTACACAGGAGGTTGGACCCTATGAAAAATGCCCAATTTCCATCCTTGATATTGACAATGGCCCATTTCATCCAGTTCAACCTCACATATTTCTAATACTTTCCTTATGCCAAAAACAGGTGGTAGACATGTGAGTCTTCACCCCCCAATTTTTCAGTCCTCTCCCAATGGCAGGGAGTCTACACATCCACCGCTCACATTTAAGAATGTCACTCAACAGACATTTCAAGGTTTCCCTGACATTTGTTCTCTCTTTCGCTTCTTAATCTAGGTGCCCGGAGTACATGTAACACAAAATCTCTCTCCCGGCTAAAATGTGAGCAACTTCCTTCTCTGACTCCCTAGTTCAGCAGGTGGAGAAAGGAAGAACCGGGCCTCAATGCAAGATGCTGAGTCAGCAGCGCAGGCTTTTCCTGGAGCCAAAAAGCTTCCACTCTCACCTGACCAGTTGGGAAATAGGGCTGTCCAGACCTAATATCAAGGGAGTTACTGGAGCCAGGCTGTGTCAGGCCTGTGTTGCCACCCTCTGGGCCTGAGAAGCCCCCAGATGAGAGATCTGTACCTCTTCACTGGACAGTACCCAGTTCTGGGACAAAGACTCAAAAAAGGTTTGTGCAGGACCTTTCTCCAATGAACATTATTAAACTCTCTTTGGGAAAGCCACACAAGGGTAGGAACAACTCGGCCTTTCTTTTTTAATGTTTTTAAATATATTTGTATTAATTTCAGAGAGGAAGAGGGAAAGAGAAATAAACATCCATGATGAGAGAAAATCATGGATCAGTTGCCTCCTGCAAGTCCCCCACTGGGGATGGAGCTCACAACCTGGGCGTGTGCTCTGGATCAGAACCGAACCTGGGACCTTTCAGTTCAAAGGCCGTAGCTCTATCCACTGAGCCAAACCTGCTAGAGCCTCTTTCTTTTTAAAAAAATAAACTTATTTATCGATTTATTTTGTTAATCCTGCCCTGAGGATATATTCCCCATTGATTAGAATAATCAATGGGAGTATTAGGGCAGGAGAGAGACACACACCATTGTTGTGAGACACATTGATTGGATGCCTCCTGCACATGCCCTGACCAGGGATCCAGCCTGCAATGGAGGTACATGCCCTTGACAGGAACTGAACCAGCGACCCTTCATTTGTGGGCTGATGCTCTAACCACTGAGCAACCAGCTAGGGCCCAGTCTCTTTTTCAATGCTCAAGGACCTTGGTCACTGTCACCAGTGCCAACAGAAACCAATTCTCCATTAAGGAGAGGACTTTACGGAAGAAAAGGAAAGTGGCCTTGGCCAAGCCCTTCTTTCATAGTCTCCTCCTCACTCTGCATTGATAAATTCACCTAGATTCTAGATGAATGAATCTCAGCTACACTCACCTAGGAGTGGAGGTACTTGGGAATCCGGTTTTCCAAGGTAATAAAAGGTGCTAGGCCTCCCTTTGAACCCACTACCTACCCTCCACTGGGTGAGGGTTTCTACTGGGTCAGGCACTATAAGGGGACCGGGCTTTTGTCTTTCTCCCTGTGCCTGTTGGCTTCCTCAGTGGCCAGGAAAGGGGACTGGCCTAAACCCACTAAGGGAGCAAATCCAGCTCATAGCTATCTGGACTGCCTGCGGCTGAGCCCAACAAACCCAGTTACCCCACACTGCTCCCTAAATGCTCCCTCTCCCAGACCCTCAGGGTCTGAGGGAAGGGTGAAGCCCCAGGACTCCGCCCTGCTTCCCCCCTTCCTACACCACCCTGGGCCGGAGGCACCACCTCCTTCTCTGTTTCATTTTCCTTCCCATCTGGGCATTTAACTTTTTCTGTGGGTTTCAGCTGAATCTGCCCAGCCCCAGATTCCTGTTTTCTAATTTCTGTCTTCTGGGGTTCCTAGGATTGTGTGTGATTGTGTGCAGAAAGTGGCCTAGGCAAACACTGGAATAAGAAAACACCTAAAACAGATGCAGGTAGATACTGGTTATTTCAGCAGTTTGCTGCGAAAACGGAAGCCCAGACATCGACGCAGGGCCGGGGAGCCGGCTTCTAGCCCAAAGCCACCGGGTTCTGGGCCAAGCCATTCCTCGCAGGCTCCTCCCTAGGATCACCCCAGCAAACTGCCCGGCTCCGCCTGGGCTGCCTCCCGGGCCAGCCCCCGGGACGGGCAGGTCACAGGGTCGGGGTGACCCGGCCCGGGACCCAGCCCCCGAGGAGGAGCCGGCGGGCGCGAGCTTCCCGGTCCCGTGGGGGCAGGGAGCCCGGCGGCCCGCGAGCGGGCTGTTTACTGCTTTTCTCACCGGGGCGACGTTTCAGGGCCGGGCGCCTGCCACCCCCGCTGCCGGCTGTGCCTGCCGGAGAGTCTCCCCCACCCGCCGGTCCCCCGGAAACGCCTCCGGGGCCTGGCGGGGGCGCACAGGGCCCCAGCCTCCTCCTCCGCCGCCGCCGCCAAGGTCACTCCACCGCGTGGCGCTGCGCCCGCGCCCGGCCCGCCGCTGCCCCCCGCGCCGCCTCACCTAGCTCCACCGCCGAGAGCCTGGGCCTGCAGCCGGCGAGGTGCGGGTCGGTGCCCGAGCAGCCGCTGTAGGGAGCTTCCCCCGGGCCGCCCTCGGTCCTATTTACCGCGCCCGGCCCCGCCCCGAGCCGGGCCCCACCCCGCGCCCGGCTGATTCCTCACGTGACCGCTGTGGACGCGCGGTCCCACCCCCGGCCCCAACCCGCCCCGTCCGCCCCTCCCCCGCCCTTCCAGCTGGCTGCACCCCAGCCCCACCTCCGGTTCCCTGTTGAGCCGGGCACCCCTACCCACCCCCGCCTTCTGCTGGCCGCACCGCCACCCCTTCCGCCTCTCCCCTGCGCGCCCCGCGCCCGCCTGAGCTTCTGGCAATCGATCCCCTTGTGGGTGGGCGCGCCGGCCAGGGAAGCGGGGCTCTGAGCTCCGCCGGCTTCTAACCCTGCAGGTTGGGTCCTGTGGGGAGCAGAGTGGAACGGAAAGTGTCCTTACGCGCCTCCACCCAGCCTAGCAAAATTACCCAGGGGCCGCCGCCGCAGCCTGAACGCGGCGCATTCAAAGCCCACCGATCCCTGCTTGGGGGAGGGGATTAACTGTCCGGCATTTCATTCATTAAGAAACCAGAGTTGGGCGTATCAAGACAGCGGGATTACCGGAAGAACTTTAAAAGGCTCATTTAACGTTAATATAATGAAAACGGTAGCTAATACCATTGGGTACTAATTGCAGGATCTGGGTCAGGATTTCTGTAGAGACGGATCTTAGGAGCAGAAATCCCAGCGTCCAGCTCCAAGCCTGTGCTTCTCCAGTCCCTGCATCACTCTTTTCCACCAGGAGGTGGACAGAGTTTGGAACTGTGAGACTTTGGATAAATGACTTAAACCCTCTCTTCTTCAGATTACTCATCTGACGAATGGCGGTGTTGGACTTACGTCATACAGTTGTGAGCAGTAAACGGATGGGGCTCCATCCATTCTGTTCTCCATTTGTATCCCAAATCCCAGCTCTGACACAGTTGATCAGATAAACCCGAGTGCTCTCTTGGGGTCAAACTGCTCATATTACTCAGCCAAGCAGAAGTGTATTGAGATTTGAGTTGCAACTAGTCCCCCTTCGCCCCAGAGGTTCCTTCCCTCCCTCCCTCGAATGCTTAGGGCAGCAGATAAGGCCTTTTGAAGATCTCCGTAGGCCCCTCATTCTCCCTTGAGAACTTATTCTCCTTCACCTCTAGCAGGTCAAAGGAAACAAGTGTTTGGAGAAGAATTTCTTCTCTTTTACCTTTTTTCCATCCCTTGCCCCAATTCTTCTAAACCTACAGGGCCAAAAATAAAATAAAATAATAAAATAAATAAATAAATAATAAAAATAAACCTACAGGGCCAGAAACCCTAGATTCTCCGATGAACCAGAATCTTCTGAGCTTCCTGGAGGGCTCTGACCAATGGGAAAAGGTTGACCACGCTCCCTTGCACAGGAATCTCCTTTCTCAACACCGTCTTGTTTCACTAGTCCTAGCCAAAGTGAAAAGAAAATTGAGCCAGAAAAACGGGTTTGAATCCTAGCTCCCGAGTTATTTCACCTCTCCCAGCCTCCAAACAGGTTGTTTTGAAGAATAAATTTACATTAGCTTCTGCATAATGCACACCAACCTCAGTGTCATACACGCTTATTGATGACAGTGGTGACAAAGCCCATTTTCTAACGCCCAGAGGCAGATATAGTATAGGAGGATCTGGTCTTATTGAAAACAGTGACACCACCAAATGCTGGCAGGAATGTGGAGCAATGGGGGTTCTTGTATAATGCTGGTGGGAAAGTAAAAAAGTACAGCTACTTTGTTTTAAGAAACACTCTGCAGGGATGTTTTTTTTTTTAATTAAATAATGCACTTACCCTATGACCCAGAAATTCCATTTTTATGTATTTACCCAACAGAAGTGAAAATATATGACCACAAAAAGACTTGTACAATCATGTTTATAGTGGCTTTATTCATACTAGCCAAAAACTGGAAACAGACCATGTCTTTATCTGCTGGAGGCTGGATCAACAAGCGGTGTATTCAACAAATCTTCCCAAACACCACAAGGGTTGACATTCTACACACAACCACAGGTTCAGTCTCAAAACATTATGCTGAGTGAAAGAAACCATATGTAAAAGAATGAATACTATGTATGGCTTTTAAAAAATATTTTTATTGATTTCAGACAGGAAGGAAGAGGGAGAGCGAGATAGAAATATCACTGATGAGAATCATTGATCAGCTTGCCTCCTGCATGCTCCCTACGGGGGATCGAGCCCTTGACCAGATTGAACTCTTGGGGCTCTTCCGTGTTCCAGCCGCAGCTCTATCAACTGAGCCAAACCAGCCAGGGCAACATGGAGACCAGTGGGGGTTGGTTGGAGGAGGAGCCCTGCTTCGCAATGTCACTGAGGGGCTCAGGCTGCTCCCTTCTTGTGCTGCCATCTTCTACACATGCTCCCCGCCAAGAGAATGGGGAAACCATCCATGTTCTCTTCCCCTCCCTGTCCTATGAGCGGTATATAAAACTTTCACATACATTCCACTGAAGAAAGCTCTCTGGATGTAACAGAGCTGGGAAATGAGGTTTAGCTCTTTTGCCCGGAATAAAAAATGGTTTAGGTGAGCTCTGCTGTGCATTCATAATCCTGGTTCCACTGCTTGGGCAAGTTCATTAAACTCTATGGGCTTCTTTTTTCTCATCTGTAGAATGGCTGTAATGACAGGGCTGATCTTATAGGGATGTCAGGAGTTCAAGGGAGTGTCTTAGTCAGCTCAAACTTCAGTAATAAAACACTAAAGACTGAGTGGCTTAACAACAGGATTTAAGTTCTCACAGTCCTGGAGGCTGGAAGTCTCAACTCAAGGTGCCTGCAGGCTTGGTGTCTGATGAAGGCTCTCCCTTTAGGTTGCAAATGGCCACCTTTCAGCTGTGGCTGGACCTGTACATGGTCTTTCCTCCATGTCAGGGGTGCAGGGAAGAGGAGAGGAGACGAAGGAGGGAGGGGGGGAGAGAGAGAGAGAGAGAGAGAGAGAGAGAGAGAGAGAGAGACCGCAAGCGCGCGCGTATTCTTTGGTGTCTTCTTATTTATTTATTTATTTATTTATTTATTTATTTATTTATTTTTACAGAGAGAAGGGGAAAGGGATAGAGTTAGAAACATCGATCAGCTGCCTCCTGTACACCCCCTACTGGGGATGTGCCCTCAACCAAGGTACATGCCCTTGACCAGAATTGAACCTGGGACCCTTTAGTCCGCAGCCGACGCTCTATCCACTGGGCCTAACTGATTAGGGCAGGTGTCTCTTTCTTAGTAGGGCACTCTCATGACTTCATCTAAACCTAATTACTAAAAAATAAGAATAAATAAACCTAATGACTTCCCCAAAACCCTATCTCCAAATACCATTCATTGGGGGTAGGGTGTTAACCTCTGAAATTGGGGGAACACAATTCAGTCCATTGCAGGAAGAGAATACATGCGAGGCACCGAGTACCCAGTACAGAGTGAGCTCAATAAACATGGTCTGTCATTCTGCCTGCTCCGAATCAGAAATTCCTGACGATGCATGTGAGCATGTTTGCACTCATATAGCTCCTGAGAGCTTACAAGACTTTCTCACCACCGTAAACTTTTCGACTTGGAGCCTCTTAACCTCTCTATGAGGGAGGCTTTTTCTAGATGAGAAAACTGAGAAGAGGCTGGGCAATTCACCAAAGTCATGTGCACTTAAGCAGCTCAGCCTCCTGATTCGGTCCAGTGTGCCTCCCGTCTCCTTTTCTGAGCTCACACTCATCACTTGTAGCACAGTGTGGGCGTCTGGACCCACTCCAAGGCAGCTGAGAAGCTTGTAAAAAGGGTCTGAGCTACAGAGAACCAGGGAGTCTATTTCGGGTCCCATATTTCAAGGTGTCATGGAATGTTTCAGAGTATTGTTGTCCCAGATACTGAATTTCCTTAGGGGGAGGCAGACCCATTGAGTTAGCTTTCTGTGCCAAAGCAGCTCCCTGCCATCAGCAGTGAATACTGAGCATCTTGTCAGACGCAACATTGTCAGGAGGAGTGACGATAAGAAAGTACCCCAACTTGGGATTTCTCCATCACACCCGGCCCAGTCTGTCATCCAAATGAGAGGAAAGTTTAATACTATACACCAGCAGAAATAGTTTCTTTATCTGGGATTCTTTTTGCTAAGGAATGGGAAAGAGTTAATTGTTCCTGTTTAAATGCACAACCATTGCTTTAACCTGTTTTACATCGAAGGAGATCAGGCATGGCAGATGGACTAATATCTCTATTGATTTTGAAAATGTTGGCTCATTTGCTATTGGTGGCCAGTAAGTAATTTTTAAAAATCAGTTAACCTTCCAAGAAGTGTCAATGTTTTGGGAATTCTGCTTTTGCTTGAGGATGACTTCGGCTTTCAAAAATCCATCCTGAGACATGAACTCCCAGGCTTCCTCCAGATGTTTACCTATATGAGCTTCCATCCTTATTTGTTTGCCTAGGGTTCTGTGTAGGTGAGAGGCCCTCCTCTACTTGGTATGTGTGTCTGTGACTGATTGTATAAAAGCATTTTTCGGTTGTTAATCATCTTATTTGTGTGAAGGAAAGCCGTGGAGCAGACCTCAGGGAACAGGTGCAGGGTGTTGGTGAATTATGCAACAAGAGCTGAAAAGGGCTTGAACATTCAATGTGGGCCAAGTCTAGCCTTAATTCCAACTCAGTTTACTGCCTTTCGTTCAACCAGAAAGTGGCCTTCAATTTTGGAAGGGGAGCTTCAGGAAGTTATGGGCTCATGAACCTGTAAAAGAATGTAGCTTCCTGCCAACAGAGGGAAATGATGGATGGAAGGCAGGGTTCCAGCATGAGCAGGCCTGTCATAGAGTTAGCTATTAGCACTGAGCCAGATACAGCTCAGGACCAGGGGCAGGAGAAGAACCAGGGTCTAAGACAACCTGAATTCATTAAAACAAAAATATCTGTACTGCCCAACTGGCTTGGCTCAGTGGTTGAGCATCGACCTATGAACCAGGAGGTCACAGTTCAATTCCTGGTCAGGGCACATACCAAGGTTGGGGGCTCGATCCCAATGGGGGATGTGCAGGAGGCAGCCAATCAAATGATTCTCATCATTGATGTTTCTGTCTCTCCCCCTCTCCCTTCCTCTTTGAAATCAATACAATATTTTTTACAAAGTATCTGCGCTCTGGTCACTTTTTCTTTTTATTCACTTGTTCTTGCAAGCACTTTAGGTTTTCAGTTGGGACTTCCCCTCCCTTGAGATCTAGATAGCATGGATGGAGACCTTCCATTTTCAAGCTGCCAGGTGTTTAAAGCTGTCCCTGAGATGTTTGCAAATCTCAGGTGCCAGAGAAGTGCCTGGGAAGGAGGGAGTGTTGCTTGCTGCACACATAAAACTCCATCCCTGGCTTGATTTCCTAACGCATCACATCTGAAGCTCACACAAATCCCGATAATGTTTGGGAGTAGGCAGTGAGGATGGGCAGGTGGTGACCAAGAGGTGGGGAAGGATTTTACCTTGCAAAAATACATCCAGAGCATAGGGCATCTCCTTTCAGAACATGTTCTTTGCTGACTTCCCAGGGCTGGATTTCATTTAATCCAGAGCTCTCCATCTTTGGGGCCCCTCCCCACTCCACATATCTCCTCCCTTCCCTTTTAGTGGCAAAACAGCCTAGTCCTTCCCTGTCTTCCCCCTTCTCTGAAGTCTGAGTTCCCTGTGACATCATCCCGGGAGGTCTCATTCACCCCGTCCTCATCTCTCCAGGCTAAATATAGTCCCTGCACCAGTTAGAGTTCTGGGGCCAGCTGTGCTTTCTCTTTTAAATTTCACTTCTCTAGAAATTTCCTTTTGGAAATTTTAACCTTATTCAGCTGAATTCAGAGGATCAGGATGAAACAAGAGGCCAACCGAGTCCGGGGCTTGTGCTACTGTCACCACCCAGCCCAGGAGCCAAGATGGGAATTGGATTATAAGTGTGTACTTCATAACATCAGGTGCCTAACATCCACATTCCCCTTAAGCTCTCTAGGAGAAAGCTTATTCAGCGAATCAGGGGAAAGGAATGTGGGTAATTCCTACAAGGGGGTTTTGGTGATTTGCAAGCCTGGAATCTGAGTCCCTGTGGGTCTTGATGAATGTCTTTACTGGTCCCCGGAACAGGATAATCAGCGTTCTGAAAACCATCAAACAGTGTGCGTCATCCTGGTGTTTCTGAGATCGAATCGATCAACCTCCGCATTCCTGGTGGCTGGGCATGGAAGTTCAGGGGTGAGTTAAAAGTCTCTTTGTTCTTGCCTGGTCAACTGAGAACTGCAGCAAGTCTTAGCTAGAACATATGATCGAACATATATAGGTAATTAATCAATTACGTATTCTGTTAGTAAAAAGAGAGGGGAAGGTAAGAAACCAGAGAGAAAGAGGGGAAAAACAAAAATCATATACATATGTTAATCCTCACCCAAGGATATTTTTCAATTGAGGGAAATTGGAAGAGAGGAAAAGACACAGAGAACAACGATGGTGCATGCTGGGCCAGGGAGGAGCCTGCAGCCCAGGTAAGTGCCCTTAGCTGGAATCAAACTTGGGACCCTTTGGTCCACAGGCCAACACTCTATCCACTGAGCCAAACCAGCTAGATCCAAAAGTCACATTTTTATTCCATCCTCATACCCCTATGAGGACTGCTGGTTGTGCGTGCCTGGAGACGGGAACTTAACCTGGCCCCCCCAGTGCTGGGCGTCGTCTGTGGCAGGCAGATGAGCTCGCCAGCAGGGAAACACAGCAGCTGGCTTAGGTGTTAGGTGTGGGGTGCCGTTGGCATGATCACTGCTCTGGTGTTTCAGAAGCTCCCCAGAAGCTTGTACCCAGACATATGTGCCCAGAAAGAAAACATGCCCTGAAGTTTTTTGTTGATGTGTTTTTAAAAGTATATTTTCATTGATTTCAGAGAGAAAGGGAGAGGGAGAGAGAGATAGAAACGTCAATGATGAGAATCATTGGTCAGCTGCCTCTTGCATGCCCCCTACTAGGGATCGAGCTCAAAACCAGGGCATATGCCCTGACCTCCTGGTTCATAGGTCGGTGGACACTCACCACCGAGCCACATCGGCCTGGCTTAACTGTGTGTGTTTTTTAATATATTTTATTTTTAGAGTAGTTTTAGTTTCACAACAAAATTGAGAGGAAGGTACAGACATTTCCATTTATCCTTGCTCCCTCCAGAGCGGGCCCCCCCCACCCCCCCCCCCCCCCCCCCGCACCATGATCTATATCCCTCATCAGAGGAGTACATTTGTTACAATTGATGAACCAATATTGACATATCATTATCACCCAAAGTCCGCAGTTTAAATTAGGGTTTATTCTTGGTGGTGTACATTCTCTGTGTTTGGACAAATGTATAATGACATGTATTCACCAATATATAATATTATACAGAGTATTTTTAAATCGTTTTGCATTTTTCAATTACAGTGGACATACAATATTATATTAGTTTCAGGTATACACCAAGTAATTAGGCATTACACAACTTACCAAGTGATCACACCGATAAATCTAGTATCTATCTGACACCATACATAGTTATTAGAATGTTATTGACTATATCCCTTATGCTGTACTTTACATGCATGTGACTCTTCAGCCAGACTTCAGGTGGTTTTTAATGATGGTTATCCTTTTTAACTGTAATTTTCATATGTTTGTGGGAGGAGGCCAGTGCCGTGTTTACCTATGCAGCCATCTTGACCAACTATTAGTATACAGAGTAGTTTTATTGCTCTAAAAGTCTTCTGGGCTGCAATTATTCATCCCTCCCTCATATCTGCCCCAAAGTTTTCATCTTAAAAATGAATGAGAAGCCCTAACTGGTTTGGCTCAGTGGATAGAACATCAGCCTTCAGACTCAATGGTCCCAGGTTTGATTCTGAAAGGAAATGAACTCCCCTCCATCTTGTCCTATAGGGCTGGGCCCCCTGCCTAAACCCCCTCCCTTTTCTGGGAGTGGCCACAGGTGTGCCAGCAATGTCTTAACTTCCCTGTCCCCCACCCAAATGGACCAATGAAGCTCCAGGAACACAGCGAGGGTCCTAATAAGGCTATACCACAGAAAGACTCTAATTCAAGTGACCAATCTCTGTAACCCTCATCACTTTCCTAAGCCCCCTAATTATCCTACCCCATAAAACTCATTGTTCCCACCCGGCTCGCTCTCTCACCTCGCTGCTGCACCAGAAAGAGGCTGAGAGCCAAACCCGGGTTTGAATAAAGACTCTTTGCTTTTGCATCGGAAAAGGCTCCTTAGTGGTGGATTATTGGGGACCCCGAACTTTGGGCATAACAATTCCAGTCAAGGGTATGCACCTTGGTTAGGGGCACAACCCCTGTAGGGGGTGTGCAGGAGGCAGCTGATTGATGTTTCTCTCTCATTGATGTTTCTAACTCTCACTCCCTCTCCCTTCCTCTCTGTAAAAAAAATCAACAAAATATATTTAAAATATATACATTTAAACAAACAAACAAACAAACAAACAAGTAAATATGAATGTGAAGTTTGACTTTCACTCATAATTCAGTCATGGCTGTATTAATGTAACAATAGTGTATTCTTCAGCCTACCTCTGTGCCAGGCACCATACTAAGCTTTGGGAATTGAGTGGTAAGCATGACTGATATGGAAGTTAGGATCTATGTGGACAGACAGATGGTAATCAGCCAGCCCAGCCAATGAAAACACCATGGCCATGAGATTTATCTGGAGGTTGCATCCCTTCATAAGTCTGGTATGCAGAGTTCTTAGGACCTCTTGTTGGTGTCCCTCGTTAGGGCACCATAATACTGGGGTTCTTTTCTCAGCCTTGCAAAGGGTTCAGCATTCTGGAGAAAGGGGCTGCACATAGATGATTAAAAAGTCCAAGGATGAGCCGAAACCGGTTTGGCTCAGTGGATAGAGCGTCGGCCTGGGGACTGAGGGGTCCCAGGTTTGATTCCGGTCAAGGGCATGTACATTGGTTGCGGGCACATCCTCAGTAGGGGGCATGCAGGAGGCGGCTGATCAATGTCTCTCTCTCATCGATGTTTCTGGCTTTCTATCCCTTTCCCTTCCTCTCTGTGAAAAATCAATAAAAAATATATTAAAAAAAAAAAAGTCCAAGGACGAAAGATTTTTGAAAGGCATTGGGGATTAGAGGAGCTTCAGCTAAAGGGAACTGAAGACTCCCCCTTGACCAAGGACCTGTGCTTTTATTCAACACACCCTGTTCTAAGGCAAGGTGGAAATATACACTTCAAAGGTTAAGGTATCAAAGGATACAGAGCATTGTCAGTTTGGGGAATAGCCTACAGCTGTTCAGATGTTTGGCCAACAGGAGGCAATAAAATGCCCTGAGCTGTCTGGCAGCTAACAATTATCCTATTCAGGCTTGGGGGAAGTGCCGTTAGCCATTTCTAACAGGTAAACTACATGTGATTTAACCCTGTTGAGCTCCCCAAATCCCATCAACCTTTTGACGGAACTCTTACATGCTGGAATTGGTTCTTCGCAATCTTTCTTACCCTTTCAAGATGCTCTATAGCTTTCCCAAGATTTGGCTCACTGCAGACACTGAGTAGACATAGTGTGAATGACTGAGCAAAGTGGTAAATGTCTGAACTCTCAAGTTTTACTTGGGTTCTCATCTTGGAGTATGATAGTCAATGTTATGTGTAAACTTGACTCTCCTGAGGGGGGTAGGGAGGGAAGGAACAGGTAGCTGGTAAATGTTATTTCTGTGTGTATCTGTGAGGTTGTTTCTGGAAGAGATTAGCATTTGATCCAAAAGACTGAGTCAAGAGGATCCCCCTCACCAATGTGGGTGGTCATCATCTAGTTCATTGGGGCCCGAATAGAACATAAGGCAAAGGAAGGATGGATTCTTTCTTTTTTCCTTTCTTTCTTTTTCTTTTTTTTGTTTTGTTTGAGTCTGTACCATCTTCTGCCTCCCAGACATTGTAACTGCTTTTCAAGTCTTCAGACTTTAGGACTGACACTGATACCCCAAATGGCAAGCTGGAACTCTAGTGCAGGTTCTTGTCTCATAAAGTTTGAAGAAAAATTTCAAGGACAAAGGATTTTAAGCAAAAGTGTGGGAAGTTTATGGCAAACTCCCATGTGGGGAGGGGGGTCCCTAAATGGGGAATCCTCTGTGGAGGGATTCCCAAAATTGGAAAAACCTGCTCTCTCTCCAAAATAGGAAGAAACCTGTGAGTCTCTTTGTCTAAGGGTTTAAAAATGCTGGCAGCTTCTTTGTACCTGTGGCCTCCTAATTGGAACCTTCCCCATTTAATGTCCTCCTGTGCTTTTCCTAATTGGCCACTTTCCCTCTTTTCCCTGCATGGTATCAGTTTCAAATCTCACCTGGTGCCCCCTTCTTCTTTCCCTTATCTTTTCTGTCCTCTGTGTATATAGGATAAACAATCTGGTGGCTTGGAGCCGTCTCTTCCCAGCATGTATGCATTCCTTTCCCATGGACATTCCTTCCCCTAGTTGCCTCTCCTGTCTCTAAAATCCTCTCAACACCAGTGACCTCCTGGTTCTGGGGCCTTTGACCTAAGACTGGGTCTTACACCTTCAGCTCCCTCTGGTTCTCAGGCCTTTGGGAGAAAAAAAAAGTTGCTAACAACTTTTCCTGGGTCTCCAGCTTGCGGACTGCAGGTCATAAGACTTCTCAGCCTCCATAGCCATGTGAGCCAATTCCTATAATAAATCTCCTCCTCTCTCTCTCTCTATACACACACACACACACACACACACACACACACACACACACACACACACACAGTGGTACCTCGAGATACGAGTGCTCTAACAAACGAGATTTTTGAGATACGATAGCCGTCGAGTGAACGATTTT
Source organism: Lasiurus cinereus (assembly GCA_011751065.1). Lineage (NCBI taxonomy): Eukaryota > Metazoa > Chordata > Mammalia > Chiroptera > Vespertilionidae > Lasiurus > Lasiurus cinereus. The sequence goes on along the minus strand of JAAGEH010000014.1, from coordinate 15,042,392 downwards.
TGCTTTGAAATATGAGCAACAGTTGAGATACGAGTAATCGCGCGGATCGGCTGGCTACACACGACCCACCAGTTTACGGTGACTCAAGCGTCTCATAGTTTCCCACGCCTCAAGGTTACGGAACGAATTAAACTCATATCTCGAGGTACCACTGTATATAGACAGATATAGATATAGATAGATATAAATATAGGTATAGATATGTAGATAGAGATATAGATACATCCTATTGGTTCTGTGTCTCTGGAGAACTCTGCCTATTATAAGAAATTTGGTACAGCCACTCTGGGTTAGTGATGCAATCTGGGGATTGGATCCAAAACACTGATGCTCTAAAGATCTTCAAAGATGAGCCTTAACTTGTTTGGCTCAGTGGATAGAGTCTCAGCCTGAGGACTGAAGAGTCCCAAGTTCGATTCCAGTGAAGGGCATGTACCTTGGTTGAAGGCACATCCCCAGTAGGAAGTGTGCAGGAGGCAGCTGATCAATGTTTCTCTTTCATCAATGTTTCTAACTCTTTATCCCTTTCCCTTCCTCTCTGTAAAAATATCAATCAAATATATTAGAAAAAAATAAAAATCTTCAAAGATGATTGAGCTTAACCCTTTGTTAAGGTAAAAACATTCAAACCTGGGGGTGGGAGTGGCCAGGAAGTCAATGGGGCAAAAGGAGATATATGTAATACTTTAAACAATGAAGAATTAAAAAAAAAAGGAAAATGTAAAAAATAATAAGTAAATGGATTCAGAGCCCTAATCAATTTGGCTCAATGGACAGAGCGTCAGCCTGCAGACTGAAATGTCCCAGGATCGATTCCAGTCAAGGGCATGTACCTTGGTTGTGGGGACATCCCCAGTAGGAGGTGTGCAGTAGGCAGCTGATCGATGTTTCTCTCTCATTGATGTTTCTAACTCTCTATCCCTCTTCCACCCTCTCTGTAAAAAATGAATAAAATATATTTAAAAAAAGATAAATAAAAATAAAATGGATCCAGAACATCCATGCCAGAGAAACTTTCATGTTATATGCCTGAAAACTTTGGAATGTCAAAACAGGGCAAAATAACCTTTGGACTGGGCCAGGGCAGTTACTATAAATTGTGTGCAAACATAACAAGAAAGCAGTTATGGCTACTGGACTGATGACTAGTGAACCTCAAATTAAAAACATTCTTTGGAATTCATGTCACTATGTTATATGATATGCACAAAGAGAAATGCTTTCCTTCTATTGATGTAATTGTTCCCCTTCTCTTTCTCATAAATATGCTTTTCCTTTGTCTTCCACTGGGAACGGTATTTGGACTTCTGCCTGAATCACGCATCCAGAACAGCTATTTTTATTATTCACAAATAAGTGCTTGTTGCTTCTAAAAAATATTAACATTCAAACCTGTAAAGAATTTTTTGAGTTTATTTAAGCCAAACTGTCGACAATTGCCAGGAAGCAGAATCTCAATGAATTGGAATAATGCTCCTGAGAATGGCAGTTTTCGACTTACTTTATAAATTACAACTGAAAGGGGAAATGTAAGTGGGTTACATGACATCCAATGGTGATAGATTAGGGAGGCAGAAGAAAGAAAAGCAGAGAAACCTTTAGGATTGGACAAAAAGTAAAATAGTAGGCACTACTTCTTTTACTTATGTAGGTACAGGATAGTAAAGAGTCACAATTAATATGATAACAATGAAGGAATTTGTGGTATCAGTCCTGGTTCTCAGGGCATTTGGTTGTGTCCTGAGGGGTCAGGACAAAGGTAAATTACAAGTTACTTGATATTTTAAACTTTAAAGGCTCAGTTAAGGTAAAGATTGACCTTTGTTAGGGAAGATACCGGCCTGGGATGTGACTACCCACTATAACTGCTTTTAGTTAAAGTTTTAATTTCAGACCATCCTTTGTGGTTACTTTAGATTTCTAAAGTTGGCCAGGCCTCCATGCAGGCCTCCCCTTGAGCTTGTCAGGTTAGCATGTGGGCCCTTTCCCATCCACACCTTTAATAAAGAGTTAAGGAGGCTGAGTCCTAGGAAAATAACTTAAACATTAATCCAGAAACTAATGTATGGACTAAAAGGGGCCACATGCTGACCTGACAAACTCAGGGGAGGCCTGTGTGGCAGCCTTGCAAACTCTAAAGACCTAAAGTAACCAACCACAAAGGGATGGTCTGAAATTAAAACTTTTTAACTAAAAGCAGTTTATGGCAGGTAGTCGCATCCTAGGCTAGATTCTTTCCTAACAAAACTCAGTCTTTACCTTAACTAAGCCTGTCTGTTGTCTTTTACATCTATGATAACATATCATTGGAATGTTAGGGTGACTTGTAACCTCTCTTCTTCCCGACCCCTCCGGGCACAACCAATGCTCCCAGGCGCTGGGACAGAGACCACAAATTCCTTTATGTCATCATGTTAATTTTGAGTGTTAATTATCCTGTACCCAGCTGAGTAAAAGAAGCATGTGTCTATCATTTTACTTTTTATCCGATTCCAGAGGTTTCCCTGCTTTGCTTTTTCCCACCTCCCTAACCTATTACCGATGGATTTCATGTAACCCACTTAGGTCTCTCCTTCAATTATAATGTACAAAACCAGATGAAAAAAACAACAAAAACACATAATTCTATAGAGTATTATCCAATATGTTGAAATTCTGCTTCCTGGCAATTATTGACAGTTTAACTCAAATAAACTCACAACATGGGGAAGGGACACAGGTAAGACAGACTCGGGCTTCTGTTCTGAACAATTTCCACATAGACTCTTTCACAGCCACACCTTTGATTTTTTTTTTTTTTTCTGTGTCCTTGACTTCAAATGCTCTTCCCTCTCCATTTCCAGCTCAGAGTTCCAGGCTAAGAATAAATGCATTTATTCTCTGAAGAGGTTATTGATCCCTTGACAGGAATTGCACTCTCCCTCTCTGAGGCCGCTGGACTAGGTTCTCAGTGGTCACTTTGCCAGTCTCCTTGTGATTGAGCATCAGTGCCTTGGGAAACCCTGGGACGGAGAGATGATGCCCTGCTTCTGTTCACTGCATGTTTCTGGTCCTGCATGGGGGCACTCAGTGCCGATCCGGCTTCCTTTCTCAGTCCAGCCTTCCCAGACCCCTACTGCTACATTAGTCCCTGAACTTGCCATGGGAGCCCCTGTGCCAATCCCCTGTGAGCCCAAGGGGCTTTGGTACTCACTGTGCAAAAAATTCATTATTCGCTAGGGAGTAGGTAGAACTAAACTGTGACTGCTGTCTGGTCTTGAGAGCCCCCAACGCCCCCCCCCCCCCCCCATCAAGGCTGGTATTCACCTTTCCCAGGAAATATACCAGGCAAAGAAAGGAGAAAGCCTCTTCTCTGCAGAATCTCTTCCAGAAGCCCCTCTGATTCTACAAAATAACCTTGCTTTTTTTAAAAAAAAAAACATATATTTTTATTGATTTCAAAGAGGAAAGGAGAGGGAGAGAGAGAGGCAGAAACATCAATGATGAGAGAGAATCATCAATCAGCTGCCTCCTGCATGCCCCACACTGGGGATCAAGCCCGCAATCCAGGCATGTGCTCTGATTGAGAATCAAACCTCAACCTCCTGGTTCATGGGCTGTCGTTCAACCACTGGGCCATGCTGGCTGGGCTAGTTGCCTTGCTTTTTAATGTTTCAGTTGGACAGTTAAAAAAAAACGCACTTGCCCTTCATTATTATAAATGTGATCTTAGAATTATGACAGCATGACTTTGTGAGCCCCCTTTCTGTCCAAGGGAAAGGTTAAAAGAGGCTTGAAGCTACTAGCTGTAGGCTCCCCGGAGCGTGGCTGCAGGACCCAGACACCCATCAAGATCCACCCTGTGGCCAAGGGAGAGCCTGCTGGTCAGGAAATAAAGGGAACACAGAACAGTGTGTCTGGTTTCTGTCTCGTAACTTTCTTTTTACTATGATGGGAAACATCAAGGTGGGGCCTGACCTAGAAAGGCCAGTTATGCCTCTATGTTCCTGGGTCCAGACTCCTCTGCAAACTCCAGTGTCAACAAGGGCAAGGTGCAGATCGCTAACCTTGGATTTCAGAGGCCTCCTGATGTGTGCTTTGCCCTCTCCCTTTTGAGAACCACGTGCTCTGCTGAAAATGAAAGCAGAATTAAGTGCATTCATTTTCTTCTGTGGTCTGACATTACAATCCTCTTTTACCTTATTTTTTCCAGTTTTGTTGGCCTGAGTGTGTTCTTCTGGCCCCCCATGGGGGGCCTGCTCACCTGCTCTCATGATTCTGTATCTTTCTTGTGCCTCCAGAATGCACTTATCAGCTATGCAAATTGTTCACTGCACTACTCTAGGGCGCCACTCACAGGAGTGATGAAGAAAATTGCACAATGGTAGACAAGGGCCCCGTGGGCCTCCTTCCATACTTCATACACTGTCTTAGGCATGTGGATGTCCATCAGAGTCGCTGACTCTTGAGTTCCTTTTTCCATTTGTGAGACAGTCTTGCATAGAGAAACATTTCTTTATTAAAAGAGAACAAAGTTCACAATGACAAGTGGTAATTAAGATATAGTCTCACGGTTGAGGAGAAACTAAGGGAGTGTGAGGAGAGGGAGCAACGGAGCATGTAGGCCTTAAATGAAGAGAGAACTTCTACTCACTTCTAGCAGATTAAATATATATATATATATATTTTTTTTATTTCAGAGTGGAAGGGGGAGAGAGAGAGATAGAAACATCAAGGATGAGAGAGAATCATTGATCGGCTGCCTTGAGCAAGTCCCACACTGGGAATCAAGCCTGCAACCAGGAATGTGCCCTGACCAGGAATCAAATTGTGTCCTCCTGGTTCATAGGTAGATGCTCAACCTCTGAGCCACACTGGCTGGGTTCAATTCTAGCAGATTCTTGCCATATTTTCTGGTTGATTTAACAGAAGTAGAAATCTGTATTCTGAGATGAAGCCTCCTACTTTTTAAACATTGGTCAGATGAAAAACAAATGGACAAATAACATGGGACCAAACAAAACAGTTGTGAACTTTTTTTGCCTTCTTAGTTGTAGTGATTCCTGCTTCATACCCGGAAGACAGAATAGTCAGAGAGCAAGAAAATCGTCATTAGAGGTTGTGCCTCACATGACAGAGACTTTCTGAAGTTTTGAAGGCTGCCTGGCTAGGTGGCACCTGCAGAACCTGCCAGATTTTCCTATTATGGTGGCACCTTTCTTCCTTCTTGGTATCATAATTTCTTTTTATTAAATAATTTTCCCCATTGCAGTTGACATACAATATTATATTAGTTTCAGGTGTATAACCCAGTGACTAGTCATTGTATAACTTACTAAGTGATCACCCAATAGATCTAGTACCCACCTGACACCATACCAGTGCATAGTTATTACAATATTATTGACTATATTTTCTTTGCTAAACTTTAGATCCCCATGACTATTTTTTTAAACTATGTTTTTATTGATTTCTGATAGGAAGGGAGAGGGAGAGAGAGAAACATAAATGATGAAAGAGAGAATCATTGGTCGGCCGCCTCCTACACGCCCCACACTGGGCATCAAGCCTGTAACCCAGACACATGCCCTGACCAAGAATCGAACCTGTGACCTCCTGTTTCATAGGTTGACGCTCAACCACTGAGCCACACCAGCCTGGCCCCTTGATTATTCTTTCTTTAAAAAAATATATTGTTACTGATTTCACAGAGGAAGGGGTGGGGGGAGGGAGAGAGAGAGAGAGAGAGAGAGAGAGAGAGAGACATCAATGATGAGAAAGAACCACTGATCAGCTGCCTCTTGCATGCCTCCCACTGGGGATGGAGCCCGCAATCCAGGCATTTGCCCTGACTGGAATGGAATCTGGGACCCTTCAGTCGGTAGACTGACGTTCTATCCACTGAGCCAAACCAGCCAGGGCTCTTTTTGAAAAAAAATGTTTGTTTGTTTGTTTGTTTGTTTCAGAGAAGGGTGAGGGAGAGAGAAATAGAAACATCAATGATGAGGGAGAATCATTGATCGGCTGCCCTCTGCACACTCCCTACTGGGGATCAAGCCTGCAACCTTGGCATGTGCCCTTGACTGGAATCCAACCCAGGCCTCTAAGTCTGAAGGCTGATGCTTTCTCCACTGAGCCAAACCAGCTAGGGCTGACTATTCTTGATAAACATATCTTTATCCCCACAGGAAGGTTAGGACATTTGAACTTCAGGGGTAATTGTCAGTTTGTATGCAGTCATGTGCCCTTTCTAATCATAAAAGAGTGAAATAATTTTGTATTGGTAATGAACCCCTGAGTGCCCTTCTCACCACTGTCCCCTCCCCAGCTTTCAAGACCTCCGTGGGTCCCTCTGAACTAACTGGAATAAGATAATATCTAGCACATCAATAAACCTCCAGGCATCAAACTGGTTGCCAAATCCATTTAATATCTAATATTTTTTAGAAAAAAAATCTAGAGATTTTTCTCAGTTTTGCCCAGAACCTCCTGCCTGGTTCATGGTAGAACTGGAACTTAAACTCAGGTTTTACTTTGGCTCTTTTTGTGAGATTTTCAGTTACTTAACAGGTCTGAGTGTTGCACTTTTAAGACCATCATAGGTCCGTCCTTATGTCTTCATAAAAGGTAAGGGAACACAGGTAGGAAGGAGCACAGTGTCTCCATAAGCAGGGCCACCAGAAGTAGAGGACACTGGTTAAGAACATGCCCTTGGGTGTCTTGCCCCTTCAGCCTGGGCCTCCAAACACATATGGAGCTGACCTGAATACACATGCAGCCTACAGCTTGAGGCAAGTCGCTGAGCTAAGTCCAGTCTAGCTGTGCCAAATCACAGTCTACTTGAAAACCCATAAGTAGAAGACCAAATACCTATTGTCAGAAACCACCAAATTGTTTTTATTAATTAAATCTTTATTATTCAGATTATTACATTTGTTTCTCTTTTTTCCCCTCCATAGCTCCCCTCCACTCGGCTCCCACCCTTCCCTCTACCCTTACCTCCCTCCCGTTGACCTCATCCATAGGTGTATGATTTTTGTCCAGTCTCTCCCTATACACCCCTCCCCTCTTTCCCCCTGAGATTTATCAGTCCACTCCCTTTCTGTGCTCCTGATTCTATTATATTCACCAGTTTATTCTGTTGATCAAGTTTTTAATTCACTTATTTTTAGATTCACTTGTTGATAGATATGTATTTGTTGTTCATAATTTTTTGTCTTTTACCTTTTTCTTCTTCCTCCTCTAAAAGAGTACTTTTCAGCATTTCATATAATACTGGTTTGGAGTTGATGAACTCCTTTAGCTTTTTCTTATCTGTGAAGCTCTTTATCTGCCCTTCAATTCTGAATGATAGCTTTGCTGGATAGAGTATTCTTGGTTGTAGGTTCTTGCTATTCATCACATTGAATATTTCTTGCCACTCCCGTCTGGCCTGCATTGTTTCTGTTGAGAAATTAGCTGACAGTCGTATGGGTGCTCCCTTGTAGGTAATGAACTGTTTTTCTCTTGCTGCTTTTTAATATTCTCTCTTTGTCTTTTGCTCTTGGTATTTTAATTGTGATGTGTCTTGGTGTGGTCCTCTTTGGATTCCTTTTATATGGGGTTCTGTGTGCTTCCTGGACTTGTAAGTCTATTTCTTTTACCAGATGTGGGAAGTTTTCAGTCATTATTTCTTTAAATAGGTTTTCAGTATCTTGCTCTCTCTCTTCTTCTGGCACCCCCACAATTCTGATGTTGGTACGCTTGAAGCTGTCCCAGAGGCTCCTTACATTATCTTCACATTTTTGGATTCTTTTCTATTCTTACTTTTCCAGTTGAGTGTTTTCTAATTCTTTATATTTCAAATTTTTGACTTGATTCTTGCCTTCCTCTAGTCTGCTGTTAGGTCTCTGAATAATATTTTTTATTTCAGTCAGTGTATGTTTAATTTCTAGTTGGTCCTTTTCCATCTCTAGTTGGATCTTTTTCATCTCCTCTTGGGACTCGCTAACTTTATCCAACTTTTCTAGGATATTCTTGAAAAACCTTATAAGCGTGGTTTTGAACTCTATATCCAGTCGTTTTTTTTTTCTCCATTTCTTTTGTTTGTGATCCCTTCCCTTGTCTTGGCATTTTCACTATGCCAGGAGAACTTCTGTGTTGGATTCAGCCTTATGATACCAGACTTGCAAAACCGCAAGTAACTCTGTTGAGCTTGGAATGGGTGGAGTCTCAGGGCTTAAGGGACTGCCTTGCCTTCCAGTCGGCCCTGCCCTCCATGGCCCCTGAGTCTCACGTGACTGGGTAATCACTGGAGCGGTCCTTGTGCTCATGCACTGTCTCGCAGTGCCTCTAGACTGCTGCCCCTCCAGTTCCCCTGCGCTCCAGGACCATATGAGTCTGGGTCCCCAGGATTTTGCCCGAAACCGGGGTTTAGTGGAGTCAGAAGTGACACAATTGGGAGGGTCTGCCTCCCGCCCACTCATGAAAGCCAGCAGCATAATCAGCAGTCTGTCCTCTGCGCTCAGTGCCATGCATGCCACCAGACCTCTGATCTTCTGCGACTCCCCTAAATTTCTGTGCACTTCTCCCTTTTCATAGTCCAAACTCCCCTCACATGAGTTTCGGCTGGATCTGGGGCTTAGTGTCCTAGGATAAGGGGTTCAATGCCATTGGGAGTACCCGTTTCCCTCCCGCCAGAGAAACACAGCCAGGTTCTCCGGCACCCGCTCTCTGCACGTGCGCCTCTCCGTACCTCAGCTTTTGCAGCTCCTCTGGGTCTCTGTGAGCCCCTCTCTTTCCCTCTAGTTGTAGAATTTCCACTCAGCCAGCTTTCCTGTGGTTCTGGATGATGTCCGTTCTGTCTTTTAGTTGTAGTTTTGAAATTGTTGTGCGAGGCAGCAGTGTAGGTGTTTACCTATGCCACCATCTTGGATTCTCCCCAAATTGTTTTTTGTTTGTTTGTTTGTTTGTTTTGTGGGGGTGAGGTGGGGTTTGGGGAGAGGTTATTGTACAGCATCATTGTGTATATAACTGACATATAAAACATGGACATCAGACTTAAGTTTGGCTTGGCTTATGCCACTATCTGTATGATCCTGACCAAGTTATTTAATTTGTATCACCATAGTATCATGTTTATTTTTGTGAAGATTAAATAAGGTTATACATATAATTTGTTTAGAATATTATCTGGCACATAGTAGGTTCTGGATATTTTAATTAATAATAAATGTGGCTTCTGGTCAAGATGATGGCACAGGGAAATGCAGTACTCGTATTTTCCCACAACCATATCAAAAATACAACTAATTGCCCTAGCTGGTTTGGCTCAGTGGATGGAGCATCAGCCTGCAGACTACAGGGTCCCAGGTTCAATTCCAGTCAAGGGTACAGGCCCAGATTTCGGGCTCAGTCCCTGGTGGGGGGCATGTAGAAGGCAGCCAATCAATGGTTCTCTCTCATCATTGATGTTTCTCCCTCTCTCCTTTCCTCTCTGAAATCAATAAAAATATTTTAAAAAATACAACTAATCTACAGAATAACCATCCTTTAGAACCATGTAAAATCTAGCTGAATGAAAGTCCAACTAAGTATAAAAAGAAGAAGCCTACTGAGACTAGTAAGAGGGTTGGAGATGCAGAATGGTCTAGTCCCACATAGTGGGTAAAAATTGGGAGGGATATCCTGAGAAGCAAGGGGTCCCAGTCCCATACCAAGATTCCAGTGCTGAGAAGTTCCCATAACTTCTGGCTCTAAAAACCAGTGGGGATTGCAGCTGAGTGAGACAGAGGGCTGTTGGAGCCCCAGGAAGTTCCTCTTAAAGTGCCCATATTCAAACGTACTCAGACTCACTCCCTCTGAAATGAGAGCAGCTCAAAAAGCACCAGGGACATATGGGGAGGAAATGAAGTGGGCAGCTTTCTCCCAGACAATGGGAATTATAGTCCACCCCACAATTCTTTTGACATTGTTTCTATACATGCTGACTCTGACTAATATGAAGCTTGTAGATAAATAGCATCTATAATAATAAAAGCATAATATGCTAATTAGACCAAACAGCCAAATGATCTTACAGATGTCATTTCAGATGTCCTTTCAGACGAAGCTACAGCGGCAAGGGCTGAGGCGAGGAGGTTAGGGGCAATCAGGCAGGCAAATGAGCATTTAGAGGTGATAAGGCAGGCAGGCAGAGGTGGTTAGGGGCAATGAGGCAAGCAGCAGAGTGGTTAGGGGTGATCAGGCAGGCAGGTGAATGGTTAGAGGTTATCAGGAAGGCAGGTGACTGGTTAGGGGCAATGAGGCAGGCAGGCAGAGTGGTTAGGGGCAATGAGGCAAGCAGGCAGAGTGGTTAGGGGCAATCAGGCATGCAGGCAGGTAGAGTGGTTAGGGGTGATCAAACAGGCAGGTGAGAAGTTAGGGGTAATCAGACAGGCAGGTGGGTGGTTAGGGGTGATCAGGTAGGCAGGTGAGCAGTTAGGGATGGTCAGGCAAGCAATTAAGGACATCAGGCAGGCATGTAAGTGGTTAGGGGCAATCATTCATGCAGGCAGAGGCAGTTAGGGGTGATCAAGCAGGCAGGCGAGTGGTTAGGGGTGATCAGGCAGACCAGCGGTCCCAGATTGTGAGAGGGTGCAAGCCAGGCTCTGGGACACACACACCCTTGTCCCATACACGAATTTTATGCTTCCCTAGTATTTGTATAAGAATTTTAGGAACTATCCCAAAGATACAGATTCTGATCTTCAGTCATCCCAGTTCCAGGAGATTTACTGACCTTCAGTCATAGAACCAGGATGACAAAAACCAGGAAGATGTCAGACCATCTGGTCTATTTCGAGATCTATTGGAATGAACTGTGCTGGTCTGCACGTAGAGAAATTTTCAACCTTCTTTCCCTTGATCTCTGTTCTGCTTTCCCTCTCCCTTTTTATAAAATTCTCTGCCTACACTGAAGTCTCATGAGTTGGGTTTCTGTGATGGAAAGCAGCCAAACCTGGATTTCAATTACAGGCAGAGTTCATTGTTCCTCTTTTGAGCCCTTCTTGCACAAAGCTAACTGATAGGTGCCATATCTAAGTCTCACTCAACCTGTCTCATACTGTTCACCCCGCCCTGGTGATTCCTTAATACCCCACCCCACTGACTTACAGATCCACCCAAGATGTTTCCAGTGGCTTTTTAATACAAATGGCCTATATTGGGTCATACTTTGTACTTTCTTAAAATCTCTCCAATAAGGAGCATCTGGCCCCAGTGTGCAAAACAGAAAGTCTCATAGATACAGAAAACATTTTGAAGGTTACTAGTTGGAATACTGGTTGAGGGGCTGGGTGAAAATGGTGAAGAAATTTAGAAGTACAAATTGGTTGTAACAGAATAGTCATGGTGATGTAAAGTGTAACATAGGGAATATAGTCAATAATATTCTAATAACTATGTATGGTGTCTGATGGGTACAAGACTTAACAAAGTGATCACTTAATAAGTTATACATAATGTTTAATAACTGGAGTGTACACCTAAAACTAATATAGTATTGTATGTCAACTGTAATTGAAAAAATTAAATCTTAAAAAGAATAAAACAATAATTTATTTCTAAGACAAAATGTACTCTGGTTATCCTAACTATTCTCATTTTGTACATTTTCCCCCATTGTTGTCCGCATGAATAAATATTTTAGGTCCTTGCAATAATAATGTACATAGCTACCTCCACTTTGTTTTGTTTGTTTAAATATATTTTATTGATTTTTTACAAAGAGGAAAGGAGAGAGATAGAGAGTGAGAAACATTGATGAGAGAGAGACATTGATCAGCTGCTTCCTGCACGCCCCCTACTGGGGATGTGCCCGAAACCAGGATACATGCCCTTGACCGAAATCAAACCTGGGACCTCTCAGTCCTCAGGCTGATGTTCTATCCACTGACCCAAACTGGTTTTGGCGTCACCTCCACTTTGATTGTAAACATTTCTCTTTATTTTTATACCAGAAGCCTGCTGCACGGATTCATGTACTGGTGGAGTCCCCTGGCCTGACCTGCACCCTCTCACAATCGAGGACCCCTTAGGGGATATTAGACTGCTGGTTTCGGCTCTATCCCCACAGGCCAGGTGGAGGGACACCACTGCTGCATGATTCCATGCACTGGGCTGGTTTCAGGCAAGATTAAGTTATCCCACCAGTGCACCGGGCCTCTAGTATGCATATAAGATCTTTGGTTAATCTCCTCTTGCCCTCCTCCCTTTCCCCTTTTCTCTGAGATTTATCAGTCTGTTCCAAGTTTCCATGCTTATACACTGAGCATCTGCCCCCTGGTGATCAGTACATGTCATAGCTTCTGGTCAAATGATCAAACAGTTGCTTAGGCTTTTATATATATAGATAGCTTTTATGATCTCACTTTTTTTTTTACTCTTTGCAGATTTGTATAGGAAGACCATAAGTTTGTTGTGAATTGATAATATTTCTAGTTGAGAAAAATATCACCACTGCCACAATAAATACTAATTCAAAAATTTTGTTCGGTATCTATGGTGTGGCTAGGTCCTGTTCTAGGAAATGGGGATGCAGCAGTAAATAAAGCAAATAAAAATCTCAACTTGAAAAAAACAACAACAAGATGGCGGCATAGGTAAACACCTAAACTGCTGCCTCACACAACAATTTCAAAACTACAACTAAAAGACAAAATGGACATCATCCAGAACCACAAGAAGGCTGGCTGAGTGGAAATTCTACAACTAGAAGGAAAGAGAAAAGCACACTGAGACTTAGAGGAGCTGCACTGAGATGTGTGCATGGAGAGGACTGGCAATTGAGTGCACACTGGCTTTCTCAAGCGGGAGGGAGACAAAATATCCTGACTGCACTGAACTCCAGTTCTGGATTAGACTCTGAGGACCCAGATTCATATAGGGTGAAACTGGACTGTCATGAAAGAGAAAAACACACTGAGACTCAGAGGAACTGTGGAAGGCAGAGGTACCAAGGCACGCGTGCAGAGAGGGCAGGCAACTGAATATGCAGCTGGCTTTCTCAAGCAGGGAGGGAGACAAAAGCTACACTGAACTCCAGACTGCACTGAACTCCAGTTCTGGGTGAGACTCTGGGGACCCAGACTCATTCGGGGAGAAACTGGACTGTCTGGCAGCAGGCAGAATTCATGGACGGCTTTCACTCAGAGGTGCTTACAGCGATTACCAAGGGACACTAAGACACAGGGGCATACAAGGGCAGTGCTGGTGGGAAACCAATGCTGTCTGCTCTGCCCTGAGACTCCATCCCATCCAAGCTGAGCACAGAGGCTTTTGCAAGTCTTGTCTCATAAGGCTGACTCCAGCACAGAAGTTCTCCCAGCATAGACATAGCTGATCCTCACAGCCAATTGGCCTGGAGGTAAATTCCTCCCAGTGATACCAACAACAATCAAAGCTTCACTACAACAAGACTGTGCTCACAGCCCACAAAAGGGTGCACCAATAGTGTCAAACTCAAGTAATTGGGGAGGCTGAGTCACTGGGCCCTATAAACCATTCTATGGACTGACAATTTTCAGGGGGAAAGTGGTGTGGGTGTGCAGGGAGAGACTGGACAAAAATCCTACACTTATGAATGAGGACAGTGGAGGATAAGGGCAGAGGGTGGGGTGGGAACTGGGTGGAGGGGAGCTCTGGGGGAAAAAAGAGGAACAATTGTAATAATCTGACCAATAAAGATTTATTAAATTAAAAAAAAAAATCCAGGGAAGTAGCCAAAATGTGGAGACAAAGAAACAGATCACAAATGAAAGAAATGGAGGAAAGCAAATGACTGTATATAGAGTTCAAAACCACGGTTATAATGTTTTTCAAGAATTTTCTAGAATAGGCCGATAAATTTAGTAAGACCCTCAAGGATATGAAAAAGGACCAACTAGAAATTAAACATACACTGACTGAAATAAAAAAAATATTATACAGAGATCTAACAGCAGACTAGAAGATCACAAGAATCAAGTCAAAAGATTTGAAATACAGAGAAGCAAAAAAAACACTCAACCAGAAAAGCAAAATGAAAATAGAATAAAAAAATATGAAGCTAGTGTAAGGAGCCTCTGGGATAACTTCAAGCGTACCAACATCAGAATTATGGGGGTACCAGAAGAAGAGAGAGAGCAAGATATTGAAAACCTACTTGAAGAAATAATGACTGAAAACTTCCCTCCCCTGGTAAAAGAAATAGACTTACAAGTCCAGGAAGTGCACAGAACCCCAAACAAAAGGAATCCAAAGAGGACCACACCAAGACACATCATAATTAAAATGCCAAGAGCAAAAAACAAAGAGAATATTAAAAGCAGCAAGAAAAGAACAGTTAATTACCCACAAGGGAGCACCCATTCAACTGTCAGCTGATTTCTCAGCAGAAACTATGCAGGCCAGATGGGAGTGGTAAGAAATATTCAAAGTGATAAATAGCAAAAACCACAACCAAAGCTACCTAGCAAAGCTATCATTCAGAATTGAAGGTCAGATAAAGAGCTTCACAGATAAGAAAAAGCTAAAGGAGTTCATCACCACCAAACCAGTATTATATGAAGTGCTGAAAGGTATTCTTTAAGAAGAGGAAGAAGAAGAAAATGGTAAAGGTAAAAAGTATAACAACAAATATATATCTATCAACAAGTGAATCTAAAAATCAAATGAATAAAAAAATCTGATGAACAGGATAAACTGGTGAATATAATAGAATCAGGGGCATAGAAGGGGAGTGGACTGACAATTTTCAGGGGGAAAGTGGCTTGGGCGTGCAGGGAGAGACTGGACAAAAATCCTACACTTATGAATGAGGACAGTGGAGGGTGATAAGGGCAGAGGGTGGGGTGGGAACCAGGTGGAGGGGAGCTCTGGGGGAAAAAAGAGGAGCAATTGTAATAATCTGACCAATAAAAATTTATTAAATTAAAAAAAATCTCAACTCACCTGGCAGTGGTAAGAGACAAACAATAATAAAGATGCATAAACAATAACATGTTGTGTCAGGTGATATAAGCTGTAGGAAAAAATAAGACAGAATGTGTATGGTGTGGTTTGCAATTTTAGATAACTGTGGCATGAGAAGGTCTTTCACTCCCCACTAGAGAGTGAACCATTGATCCATTCAGATGCTTGGGGAGGAGCATTTCATTTCAACTGAGAGATTAACAAATGCAAAAACCCTGAATGCCTAGTTTGTGTGAAGAACAGTAAAAAGGTTTGCATGACTAAAGGGGAATGTTTAAGATGGGGAATGGTAAGAGATGAAGCCAGGGAAACAAGGGAGTTAGAATGCATAGGGCCTTAGTTTAAAAAAAAATTTTTTTTTGTCTATCTACCTGTTTACTTATTTTTATTGTGATAACATAAAATTGACCTTTTCAACCATTTTTGTGTGAGATCAATGGTAATAAATACATTTGCATCATTCTGCAACCATCACCATCACCCACCTCTAGAACTTTTTCATCTTCCCAAACTAAAACCCTTCACTCCTTAAACACTAACTTTCCCTCCCTTTCCTCCAGCCTCTAGTCATTACTCTTCCACTTTCTGTGCCTGGGTTTTTACTTTGAGCTCTGTGGGAGCTACTGGTGGGTTTTGAACAAAGAAGTGCTGTGATTTGACTTAGGTTTTAATTGATGTCTTCTGATTGCTGTGTTGATGATGACAGGAAGAAGAATAGGAGGTGCCCGGCCAGTGTGGCTCAGTAGTTGAGTGTCCACCTATGAACCAGGAGGTCACGGTTC